>OU452242.1:56873354-57497227 GCA_911728495.1 Furcula furcula
AGGACCGACTTTTTACATGCCCATCCGACGCATGTGTGGCGTATCTCGGATCACGGTTTCGGAACGCCAAAGGGGCTGTTAAAAAGATGACAGCGCGCTAGGATCTATGGCAGAGACATGTTTTAATTATTACGATTACTCCACTGTATTATAAGTTGTTCTCTCTCAATTTGATTATAAGTGTTTATTACCAAAGCTCGGTATTTTAATTTGACGGACAGGAGTCGGGCATACGTCCTATCGCAAATCCCGACACATGGATCATCTTACTTTACAGACAATCAGGTCATCGGCCTGCATTGTCCTAGCCAGTAAGGAACAACTACTCAAATTTGTTGCCCTTCACAGGATTCGAACCCACGACCGAGGCTACAAAGTGAATGTACACTTAATATCATATATGCTGTAGCTAAGGTCTATTCCACATTGTTCACCTGGGTGATATCACGTGGTGATTAAAGTGGCTAAGAGCTGTAGATAATTATTAGCCTCATACAAAAAATTTAAGAGATAAAATCAATAATATCCCAGAGAGGTAGGCAAAAATTGGCTTTCTTATTACTTAATATAATACATACTATGGCCATTTACTGGGTAAGTTTTAGTAAATTTCTCCAATATACAAATCTATAGTACTAGTATCTTGGGACAATCTACGCTTGACCAATGACCACCTGATCTCAATCTACGCAGATCCTTTAGTAAGGTAACCAGATAAATGATTACAAATACTTGTAAACTGTATAAATACATATTTAAATAGATAAATAACACCCAGACAATTGTTCGGAATCGAACCCATGTCCTATTGGGCAGCAGCCAGGTCCCTCAGATCGTCGAACAGCCGTACATCGCCGCCGTCCGCGGCATGTACTGCTCGACCCACCCGACCCGATGTCCGTCCTCCTGGACCATGCCACAACACCAACACCAACACCGACAACGATGTCAAGAGTCGTAAACACATCAACACACAGACACCGGTCTCGCCGGCGAGGCCGAAGGGATCCGTACGCATGCGACCTCGACATGCATCCCCTCGCTGAGTTTCTTGCCGGTTCTTCTCAGCGGGGGCGCGTTGTGAACCGGTGGTAAACTCATTTTCTCTAAGCGGCAGCCCAAGCCGAGGCCGTGCTTCCATGAGGTGCCCTTGTGCTAGTCGCTACCCAAACCTTTCTGGCTGGAGCGCTTTAAGCGCTCGCCCTCTTGTCCGGTGAAACAGTACTATTCCTACAAAAAAGAAAAAGTGATGGTCAATAAAGCAAAGTGACTATCAAGCTTCAGTTGTCCACCAAACTTTGATGTCTACTGAAAGTGTGTTTGGTATTTATTGGTGATTCAAGTTAGGCGATACCAAATGAATCATTTGATAGTTATTTAATAGTCACTTTGCTTTATTGATCATCACTTTAGTTGTCAAACGAGATAGGTACATAATAGGGGGGCAAATGAAACAAACTATTCAACGTCGGTACTATTTATTTATAATTCAGACAAAGGAGATGTTCGATTTTGGGCCAACACTATGTACACCACATGGGAAAATAGGAAAACATAGGAGAGTTTCATAAAAATACTTATAAATTAATTTGAAGCAGGGTACAATTGTACATAAATGATTACTTATGGAGTTATTTAGTATGTCCACCCTGTTTTTAGGGCAGCCATGACAGTTGCGTTTGACGTTGCTTTACTACTTGACAGCTAATGCTATAGGTGACGTTTCGTAATAGATTGTTTACGCGTGGAGTATGTAATTTATTTCGGAGTATTTAGTGATTATTTATGTTTACGGACATTAATTGACTGTTTCTTTCTTGACCCGGGGCCTTACTGTATTGATTATCGCCTGTGATTTGGAACGACGGATTGGAATCCGTCGTATAAGTGCTATTTCACAACAAGTTAAATCGCAGTATAGTCAGTTGTCAAAATGACCTTTTAGTTACGTATTTCCGATCCATCATATTATTGTGTGGTGTTGCTACAGTAGTATTATATTCTCTTTGGTATTGCTCTCCTTGACCACGATATCTTAAAATGTACAATAAAACGAAGCAATCTTAAAAAAAGAGAATATTACAAAACAGTTACTATATTTCATAGTTATATATACATATAGTGTACATGGTGTTGGCCCAGGCTCCATACATTTCTGGAACAGCTCCTTTACCAATAAATTGTAACCAACAACATACATACATATATTTAAACAACATGCATATAGTAAAAGCACGATTAAATGTACAATGACCATTGTGCCTATAAATAACGAATGAATACGTCCTGCGCAGCCTTGGACGAATTACTTGAGCGCTTACGTTATTTCTGAATATTTAAGCATTCGGGAATAACTTTTAGCAACCTAATTAATTATTTTTGTTGCTGCTATCCACAGTATACAAATATCCATATTTTCAGGAAATCATAAAAATAAATTCGGGAAATCTGAGAAATTCTTCGATGCACCCAGCATGTGGGATCGTGTATGATGCACTTAATAATAATTTACCACTTATTTATGGTAGTCTCTCTTTTATACACTGGCAACACTGATAATGGCGATCAATAAACTGAAAATTTTAGGTTATGGATGAAAAACAAGAATTTATCGATCTTACACGTAACTTTCAAGTAAAATAATAACTAATTTAGAGCAATAAGATCTAAATAAGTCGTTTACATGTATTAGTTTCTAAATGTAATCTCTAAATTGGCCATAATAATTCACGTTTACTTGTGAAACGATACTCCACTAATTTTACGTTCACTGTCACTTTTACAGCCTATAATACTGCACTGCACGATTCTTATAGGATTTCCACAACACACAGTAATGTCACAGTTAGTTTTTTATTGAATTTTAAGTTATTTATTTAATATTAAAACCAAGATAAAATTGTCACGGAGCAAAGTGGGAGCAAACGTCAAATTTGTTTCGCACCCACGGCGCGGAAAAATCGAACACATGCTGAGGGACAAAAAATCATATACACTGTTTCTTTCTATCACACGTAACCTACATAAACGCATTCTTTTCTTGCGTGAATGAGAAAGAAAGTGTCCAGCCCTCTATTGTTTTCTTCCTCTAAGGGAGGAAGTAATAGTTTGTACGAAGTAATGAACACCATTGAATGCAAAATCTTGTCAAGTATTGTGTAGTGTGATGAGTGATATCACTTTATTGGAAGTGATGAGTAATGTTGCATTACATTTTGATGTACCGTTTTACGCATCTCTACTGATTAACAGCAACTTATCACACCCTTTGGCACGATTTGCAGCGTTCAACTTCTAATAGTTCAAAGCCTAAACAATCTAGTCTAGTCTAGGTTGAGGTGTACAACTGTGATAATAGTAGGCACTATCACAAGGTCGTTTGATATTAAAAAGGTTAAAACTACATTTTTAATAGGTAGGTAGCTTAGAGGAGATACCACTGGAGAGAGCATGATGCGCTAACCCCCTCTGCCAAATTTTTGGTCATATGGTTAGGTCATTCTTTATTTGTGTGCGTGTATTTTTGAATGTGTTGCGAGTTTACTATAGTGTGGGTATGCGTGAAAGTGTATCTGTGTGTGTTTACTTCGCCTCCCGCACCCCGCAAAAGTGCCACGAAAAATTTGTTCGGGGAATCGACGCGATACTAACTCCTTTGGTACTTTCTCTGAGGTAGGTAGGTGATAGGTAGGTAGGTAGGTACTCTGGCTGCTATCCAACAGAATGAGGGTGCGATTCCCACACTCACTAGACATACTTCTGTGTGTGGGTGACTGGGTGTTGTTTATCTTTTTTTTTTTACTGCTTATAATCCATTGCTTGACTGCAGTCCCAACTGATGGAAAGCGGCGACGCAATCGAGGATGGTAAAGCACACTAGCTTATTAAAAGCCTATTCACTCTAGTCTTGAAGTTAGTATTTTAAAAAAGTATATTTAAATGTACTTGTGGTAGTGGTAGACTGTCTAGTTTGGGATCAGATGACCTAGTGTAGACTATCCCAGGATATTTTTATACTTATTATCTCTATACAGAGTAACTTTTTTTTATTGCGTAAATTTTGCATACTTATAGATTGTTGAAAACTATAGATGGTACAATACAAACCTTGGTACAAAAATATCAAAATAACGTTCACTTGAAAGTATCCACAACAAACGCAATAATCATAGTCACGGACGTTGACCGCTAGCGTGATAGGGGCTGTCACGGCTGTGCGAAGCGTGTATAAATTTTTCTTAATTTAAAATGTATATTTTTTATTGTCTAAATATGATCTATTAACGATACTGATTATAATATGATGATAAAAATATATGCACTGAAAAAAGATATAACCTGTATATTTCTAATTCACTTTTCCAGGAGGTGATTCAAATAGAACTACTATGCAAGCAGTTGTACGAGTCCCAAGATCCTGTGGTGAGGGATCAGGCGGAGAAGGCGGTCGTCGCTTTTCAGGTAATTTCACTATATTTTTGAAGTGAAACTTCTTATGCGACTTCCAAAAATGTTATCACATAACGCGTTAAGCGTTAAATGAAGGTGATAGGCGTTAAGTGATAGGTGTTAAACGTTAAGTGATAGGCGTTAAGAGTTAAATTTGTTAAGGTTATGAAAGCGCTCATGTGACGCCGTCACTGAGTGAGTGGGTTTCAGTGGGTTTCAGTTGGTTTCAGTGGGTTTCAGTGGGTTTGAGTTGGTTTCAGTGGGTTTCAGAGGGTTTCAGTGGGTTTGAGTGGGTTTGAGTGGGTTTCAGTTGGTTTCAGTGGGTTTCAGTGGGTTTCAGTGGGTTTCGGTGGGTTTCAGTGGGTTTCAGTGGTTTTCAGTGGGTTTCAGTGGGTTTGAGTGAGTTGAGTTAGTGTGTGTGTGTGGGTGTGTGTGTGTGTGTGTGTGTATGTGTGTGTGTGTGAGAGTGAGTGAGGGACCGACCGACCGATCGACTGAGCGAGAATGAAGTTTCACTTCTTCCGCGCGGAGGGACTCCACGCACGCACATTTTTTTTTATACTAAGAATCCCATTTACCCTAATTGACCCCCCTTTATTGTTGCCTTTTGGACCTTTTGGAAGTTTCCCCCGCGTGAACAATAAAAAACACAAAAGACAAACCCTTGGGGTGTCCAGGTAAGAATAGCACCCCCCCCCCCCATCTCCTCCCGTTGGGTAAGAGGCGACTAAGGGAAATCAAGAAGATGGGCAGCAGTGTCTTTCTATTGGATTACCTACCATCCACTCGTATACTGCGATCCCCAAGACGCGTGCCTGGCGTGGGGATTATTTATAGCAACCCCTCCCTTCTATGGGGGAGGTCCTTTATTCAGCAGTGGGTTGCGGCTGCTGATGGTGAAGGTTCAGAAGATATAAAGTGATAATACTGTGTTTTGCAGGAGTCTCCGGACACCCTGAGCAAATGTCAGGCTCTCCTCGAGCGAGCAGACTCGAGCTACTCGCAGTTGCTCGCAGCCACGACACTCGCTAAGCTTGTAAGCAGGTAATACAAGTAGATGACAATTTAAACAAAATAAAAATCCGCATTGTTGACACAGGAACTCAGCGATATTTACACATTGTGCTCCGAAGGCGGAGAGGGAACTTAATAGAGACAAAATTCTCACTGATTACTATGACGTCCCAGGTATGAAGGACAGAAGTCCTGGAACTACATAGAAATCAAATATATAAAAAAAATATAAAAAATAATAATATAATATGAAATATTTTTATAAAAATACCCACCTTCGTGGGCATCCTTTGAAATTATGGCCATTACCTTCCAAAAGAAAACCTTTGAAACATTATCTATCAAACTGTGTAGCTGAATGGAACAAACTATCAGAAAATGTTGTGAAGAAAGTCTCCAACATATCTTCGGCAACGCTTTGAATATCTCGCCCCCAGTGACAAACCCTCTCGTTCAGTCTCCTCTCTACTTCTAAGTTTTCCTAATCATAGCACAAGTCGCTATGATGGATCATTTACTGTGCAGGCAGTACGTCTCTGGAATTCTCTTCCTCATACTATACGTGAGAGCACATCGTCGGATGTATTCAAAAGAAGAATTAAAGATCATTTCCTATCAATGTAGCAGTTTATATATATGTATGTACCTATGTATTTATCCATGTATTTATATAAATATTTAAATATATATTATCAAATACAACATTATATGTACTTATTTAATTTTATTGTATATTATATGTGTATGTTTGTTATTTTATTATATATAATATTTTGTAGTTTTGTATGTAGTAATTTGTTGTACACTTGTTTGTATCCTTAACAGTATTTAAATTTTTCTCCAAATTCTCCATCACTCAAAGGTTAGCTGTCAGAAAACTCAATGTTTGGGTTAAGCACGCCTTTGTGCATTAATTTTCTTTATTTTATACTAATGTGTAATATTATTGTGTGCAATAAAGAATAAGAATAGACTGGAAAAATATTTCAAGCAATATGATACACACGCATCAGCTTTATAAGCTGCTAGTATGCGTACTAAATAATAATAACATTGCAGAATATTTTGCACTGGAACGGTACCTACCTAGACGGTCCTTTGTACCACCTAGACCAGCAGGGCTATTGCGTATCCTTAACCACCCAAGTGATTATCAAGCTTCAGTTGGCCACCGAACTTTGATGTCAACCGAAAGTGTGATAACATTGGTATTAGTGTCGCCGCACACGGGCCACCGGCCACAACCACGAAACGCAGCCACCGACCTATATCCTGTTGTTTTCATACATTTTGCATGGACTCGCCCACTCGCACACTGTATACGCCTGCGGTACACGCTACAAAACGTCGACACAAGCCACTAGTGGTCGGCTCGGCCACAAAACGCCGACACAAGCCACTCGCGCGATTCCCCACCCATCTCTCCCGATTCCTCACCCCTCTCTCCGTTCATTTCACTGCAAGCACGAGTTTAAAAAAGTAGCGGCCACCGACCACAAGTGTCCAACATCGACCACAAGTGGCTGTCGCGCGCGTCAGCTTCTTTTGTAGCCGCTTCTAGCTTCAAGTGGCGGCGATTGTGGACGTGGCCGGTGGCCCGTGTGCGGCGACACTTACGTATGGCTTTTGGTGGATATCAACCTACGGTGTGCTACGGTGCTCATCACTTGTCTTTTAGCCATCTCTACTTTTTTATCGACATTATGCGACCAATTGAATATCCCCTTGAACCTTTATACAAAGAACATTTAGAGGTACTTTTTAATTTGCTAGTATTTTTGCTTATTGGATACTTGGGAGCATAGACAACAAAGTTTAATTAAAAAACCAAAGATATTGTGAAAAATCCTAAATCTATGAAAAAAACAAAACTCAAAAATAAAGTTTTCAAGAAATTCGAGGTGTTTTACATCTTTTCATGCCATTTGCCGCTAAACTATAAGTCAGTGCCAAGAGAAAGGCGGCATCCAAAATTAATCAAAAATAAGTATGTACCTACTTCAGTACATTATAGCTCAATGTATTATCGCGGTCACGAACGCTGTACCAGTTTACAATCAAAATGGTTTGAACGTCGTTACCTACGTGCGCTTACCCAGCCCGCATGCATTTTGGGCCAGCTCGTGCAAGCGTTTATCGTCATAAAGGTGGAACACCGTTCGTACCGAGAGTACCGGTACCTACATCACGAAAAAAAAATCTCCAACGATTCGTCTAAATCTCAAGTTCACAGCGCCCCTACCATAGCCCCCAAGGATTCACTCCAAGCAAATACTTTGTTTAGGTCACAAAAAGTAGTTATGTCCCTCTGTTGGGCACTGTTGGGCACGGGCCTCCCCTCAAGATGAGGGGGCTTAGGCCGTAGTCCACCAAGTGCGGGTTGGCGGACTTCACACGTCAAAGCTAGTTAGGCTTTCTCAGACATGTAGGTTTTCTCACGATGTTTTCCTTCACCGAAAGCTAGTAACAATCGCACAAAGACGATTCGGACATGATTCATTAAATAAAACAGAGGTGCGAGCCGGGGTTTGAACTTGCGCACCTTGTTTCCAAGGCAAGCGCTAGCCCCAGTGGGCTAGGGCTAGTGTCAACTATTTGCGGTTTATTTTAAACCGCAAATAGTTGACACATTTTTACCTACGTTGATAATGCTTTTAGTCAACATTTCAAATAGCCGGCTAATAGTGTCGATCACCTTCAACAGTATAAAACACTGCTCCTTATTAGTTGCTCTCACGATGGTCATCGCAACTTGGTTGGACTTCAGTTTGATGTACACTTTACTTACGTAATACCAACGAACGACCAACGAGGTTATCGATACAGAAACGTCTATCAGACACCGGTCTCGCCGGCGAGGCCGAAGGGTCGTACGTATGCGACCTCAACGACGTGCATCACCCCACTGAGTTTCATGCCGGTTCTTCTCAGTGGGGCCGCGTTGTGAACCGGTGGTAAACTCAGCCCTCTCTTAAGCGACAGCCCAAGCCGAGGCCGTGTCTCCCTGAGGTGCCCTTGAGCTCGTCGCTACTTCTGCCGTAAAGGCTAGAGCGCTTCAAGCGCTCGCCTCCTATTGTCCGGTGAAGCTGTAATGGCCATCTGCGGCCAACAGCGTCTATCATTCCCAAAAAAAAAAAAAACTATACAGAAACATTTGACAAAAAATTGTTTACGGTGATCATCACCGAGAATCAGTGACGACGTTGTTTCATCGTCGTCATCATCATGACGTTATTTTAGTTGGTCACTCAAGTTAGGCAATACTGAATGTATCATTTGACAGTTATTTGATAGCCACTTAGCTTTGGTGATCATCACTTTAGTTGTCAAACGAGATACGCAATAGCCTCGCAGATTGGCTCCTAGATTGCAGCACTTTTTCTTTAAATGGCAGCGTAGCAGTAATATTTATTTATTTGAAATCTTGTTCACAGATCAACATCTAACTTGTCGATACAACAGCGTCTGGATATCAGGAACTATGTCCTCAATTATTTGGCAACGAGACCAAAGCTAGCCGCTTTTGTAGTGCAGGTAATTACATGAATGACTTCAAGGTGTGATGTTGATTACCCTACGGCCACATTATCGGACGAATATTCGTGTCGGGCTGTCGCGATAAAAACTTTATAATAGATCCAACCGTTTATTTTCTTTTTGACGGCACCAATAGAACGTAACTGCGTCATGTTATGCAAAAGTTCACTTTTAAATGCGAGGTTTTAAAAATATGACAACTGCCTAAGTTTGCTCTTTGATCCCATATACACACATCAAAAGTGTCTAGGGATCAAGCATTTTTGGGCAAAAAAATGGGCAGAAGAACAATGGCGTTTCGTGTGCTTTTCTGATGAGTCTCGTTTTGGTATGAGACCGCATACAAGACGTATACGACACTGGAGAACCCCTGGACGCCAACAGCGATTAAAATCCTGCCAGGAAGTCCATCCTTATAGTGGTGGAACCATCATGGTATGGGCGGGTATTTGGATCGGCGGAAGAACTGAGTTGATTTGGATCAGAGGCAACATCAACGCTCAAATTTATGCTGAGACGATTGTATCAGACGTCATCGTTCCTCTACAAGTGCAAATCGGTCCCTTATTTCAGTTAATGCATGATAATGCACGACCGCACACCGCAAGAGTTGTAAGACAGACTCTCGCCGCAGCTAACATCAATGTCCTGCCCTGGCCTGCTCAGTCGCCAGACTTGAACCCGATTGAGCATGCATGGGATATGCTACAGAGAAGAGCTCTGCCGAATATGGAGGGTATCCAGTCGCAAGAAGACCTTTTTTTGTTGTTGCAACGAACATGGGCGGCCATTCCACAGCGTGATTTGGATGAACTCATTTTGAGTATGCCAAACCGATGTTCTTGTGTTGTTAGTGTTCGCGGTAGAAACACGGATTATTAATTGTTTAAGTTACCCAATAAAATTTTAAAGAAAACTGTTATTTCAGTCTTTTTTTCGAACTTTTGTGTTAGTGGTTCAAATGTCAAAAATCCCTTTATTAGGAAAATGGCAAATTTCTTTATTAATGCAAAGGTGACTTGGTTTATCGTTACTGTGACAAACGAAAACACTTTATTTGATGAATCCTTAAAGAAAATTTTAATTAATATCAATCAGGAGAAAAGTTATTGCAAAAATATATGTTGATCCCTAGACACTTTTGATGTGTGTAATAATCATCTTTGACAAATTGAGTCCATAAGTGCAGTTAGTTTTTTATAAATTAAATAAAATAACAAACGTTTTAAAAAAAATACGTTCTATGGCTATCAACATAGTGATGTTACGATTGAGATATCGATATTGTTTATTAACTATTTTTACACGGGTATAATGTAGCATTCTAATGTAGTATAAATATAGATTGGTATGAAATGATATGAAACAATTATTGTGACTTTTACTTTTATTTATTTATTAATCAAAATCAGATTCATCGTCGCTGTCACCCGAGCTATCGTCGACATTTATAATTAATTGTTGATTCATATTATCTATCGCCACGTGTTTATCCCAATCTGCCATTATAGTTTCTTGTGTTTTTTTTAAATTACATTTTGCCAGTTTTCCGCAGTTACTTCCACACATGCATTTTTTAATAAATCAAGCATTTTGTTTGCCGTGAATGGGGGTTTTGTGTTATTTCGAGCGGCGTGTCCTTTTACTTGAGCCCATATTAATTCAATGGCATTGTATTGACAATGATAGGGTGGAAGTCTAAGAACCCAATGACCATGTTCTGCAGCTATTTCGTCGATCACATATCGTTTTGGGAAGTGTTTTTTTGTTCGTAATATATTTAGTAATTGTACTTTTAGTAAGGAGTTATCAACATTTTCGCCATGTCGTTGAAGCCAGTCAATGATTACTTGTTTTTTGTCGGCCTGGGTCGGCATTTTATCAATTTGGCGTGAGTGATAGGATGCGTTATCCATAATAATGACTGACGGTTCTTCCAATGATTGCACCATTTCCTTAAACCAACTTTCGTAAACCTCAGAATTCATTCTTCGTGGTACTCAACTGTTTTTTTTTTGGATTTAAAGGCTTACAAAGCATCTGGCATGAATCCTTTCATAGACCCTGCATGGCAAATGATTAGGCGTTCTCGTTTTCCCATCGACACTGAGCTAGTGGAAGCAGCGGTATCATCAGTCCAGTTCTTAGACACTGTGTGGTTCGCATTCAGCCAAGTTTCGTCAGTGAAAACAACATTTGACCAATCTGCAATTTTTTTGGCTTCGCTCAAAAATTCGCAACGAGCGAAAGCTACGTCGCGACGCTCCATCAATATTTTGCGTTTGTCTGATTTTTTATAAGTAAATCCAATTTCTTTCAAGACCTTTGCCAATGACGATTTTTGGCCTCGGAACAAATCACATTCACGCAAAGAAGCAACAAGTTTTTTAAGTGTCGGAACTTCTTTACGTAAGTAATAGTTATATATATGACGGCGTATAGCGTCTGCGTCAAAGTTGTCAACCGATGTCACACGACGTGGTTGGCGTTTTTTCTTCGGCGTACGAAGCTTATTCTCCTGCATGCCGCTTGTTCCGTAGGCTTCGGTAGTAATTTTTGTAACCGTAGGTGCACTAATACCTAACGTGGCCGCAACGCGCTCTCGCACTTGCGACAATGGTAAAAGCGGGCCGCCATTTTGATACTCTGCTTCAAAGTAATTACGAAGCTTGATCACCATTTCTCTCGTCTGTCCTTTCAGCACTGATCCTTTCGGCATTTTATAGTTCGAATATAAAACAATACAAAACTCAGCAAACAATGACTAGCACGGGCGTCTTGTTCCGAGTGACAGATGACAGTGACAAACACAAAATGGCGGTGGACCATTGAGTGTTGCTACCTTGAAAAAATACTACTGCTTACCCATAGACAAAAAATGGGGTAAGTAATAGAACGTTTTTAAAACCCCGCTCTAATATTTAGGAAGATTATTATTACGTGTCAATGTAACAAAAGTGATAATAGAATGACGTTCTACTACTTACTAGCGCCATTCCTACGACTGTTCTCTTTCCGCACAGACTCTATAGAAAAATGAATCGATATCGTGTCCACTATAATCACTTGGTCACAACACTATAACTGTCAAATTAGATATGTCAAATAGAAAATAAACGGTTGGATCTATTATAATGCGTGACAATTTACCGACAACACCGAGATAGGCATTCGTGTTCGCCCTAATGCATCGCGCTATAACGAACTTTTAGGCTAGACATGTCGCGATAAGGCTAACCTTCGCCGAATCCAATATATATAATATTGGATGCGGAGAGTGGAGATCTTGAAAGAGCGATTGAAGTCAGTTTGTTTCTTCTATTATTCTTGCAGTCTTTGGTGACTCTGTTCGCCCGCATCACAAAGCTGAGCTGGTTCGACATGATCAAGGAGGAGTACGTATTCCACAACGTCATCAATGACATCACAAATTTCATAAGGGTAAGTGGAGCGTGTTCACGGTCATTGACCTATACAGGGTGTCAATTTTATCATGGCCAAGCTTCTACAGTCTGAATCATCCTATGATATACTAGCTAAATTAATGTAACAACACCTTTTATATATTAATTTAGTATCCATACTGAATCAGTATCATTCCAAAGATATCAGTATTACTGATATCTTTGGAATGAAAAGAAAATCATAATGGTGATATTAGATCGTTCGAAAATTACATAGTTTTTCTATCTTGCATAATTGATATGATAGCCACTCCCAGAACTAAAATGAATTTAATGTAATCATAAGTCAAAACCCATCAAGGCGCCAAAGAAATATACATACATACACTCGAAAAACATAACGCTCTCTCTGAAACAGTCCGGTAATTTATCAGTATACAGGTTAATTTTTTATTCACTTCGTATATTTTTATCACGTAATCAGTATCGTTAATAGAACATATTTGAACCTTTGATTATATATACGTCTAGATACCTATTAGTCTTGTAACGTTAAGTTAATAAGCATAACAACCTCATTATTCGTGTGTGCGTGCAGGCCTCGTTGTACACTCGCGTCATCTGTGGTTGTGTGCGTGTTTGGGGATCTCCAGTTATAAATATTTTTCCCATAAATAGTCACAGCGTTATCGAAATGAAATGAAATGAAATGAAATGAAATGAAATGAAAGATTTGATTTGATTTGTTTTGATTTGAAAAGAATTGAATTTAAATTAAATTAAATGGCGTGTCCCTTACCATCAGGTGAACGTCTTATTTGGCTCATGACCAGGAAGAAAAAATACTTCTAAGTACTTACCTATATAAAAGTAATTAATTTATCAAAAAAATAAATTAAAATTATTATAGTTGATTTATTTCATGTTTTGGTCACTAACTACGTATTAAGTTTCATTGAATTCATTTTTGTCAAAAGAAAAATTACCCCAGACTTAAGATATATTCCCCCATTATTACCTAGCCACACCAGTCTAGTCGGACAATGTACAAATTGTCGTAAAAAACAATCGAGTTTTTATAATAATCCCTCACAGAATCTTAAGATTTATGAATGGAAAATTAAGTTGGGATCTTTATTAATTTTACTTAGTTAATATTTTCACGATTTGATTACACAATTCGGCAAAAAGTTTTTTTTTTTGCAAGCACAAACCATCGGTAGAGTTCAAGTGATACTAAACAACCAAGTATACCAATTTGATGTTTTGGTATACTTGATATTGTCAAGTGTTCGAACATCGAACACGCTATCTAGACGTATATATAATCAAAGATTTGAACAATTAAAAATCATTTTTTGCATTTATTACATTATCCACTCTAATTTACGGAAAATGTATTCATGATACGCACAGCCATGATACACCTCAGCAAGCTTGCGGCCAACGTCAGTGGCCATGATCATTGATTTTGGATACTTTCAAGTGAATATACTTTGATAGTGGGTAAAAAAAAAAAATTACGTATCTTAATTTTTTCACAATTTAAGTATGCAAATCACCTAGGTGATTTGATTCAGAGTGGAATAAATTGTTCCACTTTAATCACTCATGTGGTCAAAGTGGAATAAACCAAATTTACGCATTACAAACAAAGTTAGTATTTCTGTAATCTGTATTTCTGTAATCTGTATTTCCGTAATTTGTATTTCTGTAATCTGTATTTCTGTAATTTGTATTTCTGTAATCTGTATTTCTGTAATTTGTGTTTCTATAATCTGAATTTCTGTAATCTGCATTTCTGTAATCTGTATTTCTGGTTCACAGAATCAAGAGCTATGCACAACAGGTGTTCAGCTGTTTTCCCAGCTAGTGGTGGAAATGAACCAGGTGTCGGAGGCGGATGCGAATAGGTCGCTCGCTAAGCATAGAAAGATAGCTTCTTCGTTCAGGTAACCTTTTTTTTTTATAAGTAGTACTGTTTTCCGCAGATGGCCATGAAACACTCAACGAGCGAGCCTCGTTCAGGTAAGTCTTATGCTATGTAGCAGTGGCGTGCACAGAGGGTAGGCAAAGAAACGTATTCGACTTGTTTAATCTATTATATGTATATTAGTATACCATTTTAAATATCCATAAGTTAGCAGATTCTATAGACATATAAATTTGCATTTATAACCTCTAATAAGATTATTCAGAGGGTCCACACACAGAAAAAGACTTTACCTACCCTACGATTTCTCTAAATAATCTTAATTTAGAAATATTTTATACTGAAATGGTATTTGGTATTGGTATTGGTATCACGGGCTGGTTTCCGCAACTCCACGTCAAAGATCGTATTTTGCGTACGGGTGGGAATAGATTCATTCGATCCACCCCAACACCTTGAGAAAGGCCAGCAAGCACTTGATGCCACCGACAATCCTTCGGAGAGTACTCGGGTTACCGAAGTACTTAGCCCTGTATGTGGCGACCCCCGGGCATCTCAGCAGCACGTGGGCCGCTGTTTCCTCCTCCTGCATGCAAGCTCTGCACAGAGGGCTGTTTGCAGTGGCGTGCACAGAGGGTAGGCAAAAAAATGTATTCGGTTTGTTTCACCTATTTTAAGTATGTTATTATACCATTTCTAATATCCATAAGCAAGCAAATACTATAGACATATTAATTTGTATTTGAAAACATTAATAAGTTTATTCAGTGGCTCCATACTGATAAAAATACTTTGCCTACCCTAGGATTTCTCTAAAAACTCTTAATTTAAAAAAATCTTAGTTTGGACATGAATTAACGTAATTGTTTTTAATGTAAATGGATATGTTGGTACTCTTGGTTAATTTAAGGATATTTGTGCTAAAACACGAATAAATAGCATAAAGAATAAACAACTCGCAGATATTTTTGCCAGCTTTCAGTGCACGCCACTGGCTGTCTGTGACTCCTATGACAAAGAGGTGTTTATTAAATGAACCACTGACATGGTATTAACGTGATGTTTTTAAATGTAAATGGATATGTCTGTAATGTTAGTTCATTTAAGGATATTTGTGGTGGCACATTAACAAATAGCTTAGACTACAGATAACTTGCAGATATATTTGCCTACTTTCTGTGCACGCCACTGCTGTTTAGGTAGGCTTTTCTTTGGAGTCGCTGGACGTTTGCGGTGTGGGCGCTAGACAGATATCGAGTACGGCGGCGGGTTGCGACCCCCGTCCCCGTGAGCACCGAGACAGGTTCCCGGGGGGCTATAATGCGCCCCCTGGCAGTGGAAGGTAAGGACCTGAGTGGCGCCTGGTGTAGATCCCACTGGAGAGGTTTCCTTCTCATATTCCGATGTGACAGACGCGGGGGTTTAAGTGGGTAAGTGGTGCCGATTCTGTTGTCACACACTAGACTAAACTAGACTAAATTTTAGTTTAGTCGTGTCTTTCCTATTCAGTGATCCATGAATTAAACTAAATTAGGTATAGTTTGATAGAATATAATGGTTTTAGTTACTCAACTTAGTTTTAAACGTATTTTGCTATTCTGTTGTGCACAGTTTACGTCATTTATGCCTAATATTAGAAACATCAAACTAAAATTAGATCAAAATAGTCGGCATCTAAAAGACGTCGATTAAAATAAAATAGAATAGACTAAAATAGAATGAAATAAATATTAAAATTAATATTAAAATAAATATTAGAATAAATATTTAAATAAATATTAATATAAATAATGAAATAAATATTAAAATATTAAATATTTTTTATTAATAAATAAAATAAAATATTAAAATATTAATAAATATTAAAATAAATATTAAATATTAAAAAAAAAATATAAATAATAATAAATAAAAAAAATATATTAACAAATATTAAAATAAAATAAATATTAATAAATAAAAGAAATATTAAAAAAAATAAAAAAAATATTAAAATAAATATTAATAAATATAAAAAAAAAAATTAATAAAAAATATTTTTTACATTAATATTTATTAATATATTTTTTAATATTTATTTTAATATTTATTTCAATATTTATTTAATATTTTTTTATTTATTAATATTTATTTTAATATTTATTCATATTTATTTTATTTTAACATTTAATTTTATTTATTAATAAAAAATATTTAATATTTTAATATTTATTTTATTATTTATATTCATATTCATATTTATTTAAATATTTAAATGTATTAAAATAAAATTAATATTAAAATTAATATAAGTATCGTAGCCGGAGAATTATTTTAGTTTAGTTTAGTGTAATCAGATGAACAAGAGAATTGTTTTCAACTAACATGATTTGACCAATGAAAACCTCACTATCAACTCAATTTAGTAGCTGTCGAAATCAAATTAAGCACTTAATCATTGTTTGACACCACTAAACTAAAATTTAGTCTAGCTTAGTGTAGTGGTGACAACAGAATCGGCACCAGTATCTCACGTACGGTACGTGAGATACGTGCGTACCCTAGTTCTATTCTATTATATCGATGGTGGCTATAAGTTAGGCCCGGTAACCACCGGAACGCACTTCGACCCAATTGGATCCATTGTGCAGGCCCTAGCCCTTACTCTGATGCTGACGAGTCGAATAAGTCCCTAAGGTACACCACGATCGCGGCAGTTTGGAGCTGTACTACAAAATACTGAGAGTACAGAAGGCAAGCTTATGTATGTACCTCGCTTTTCATACCTACGCCCGGCGGTCGCGCTAGGGTTATCAACTCTGGCTTATGCGAAAAAACTATCGTGATAGTGGCACTCGTATCTAGTTTTTTTGATTTATTGTTGAGAATAAATGAGAATAATCGGATGCTGGATCTCATATTTTCTAATCTGGTTTGTATTGTAACACGTGTACCTCCCATATCATTACCCGAAGATGCTCATCACCCTGCCTTAAGCATTAAGGTAGACATTGGTTTGATTGAGTGTGCTCTCCGCCCTCCACCCCGAGTTGTCCGTCGTTATCACGTTGCTGATTATCACGCGATCAACGCTGCATTAGCTAATATTCCTTGGGAACAACTTATCTTAGGGCTGGATAATAGACACAGCAGTTAATAATTTTTACTCAGCTTTAAATAATGTAATCAGTAATTTAATTCCAACAACAATAATCCATCAACACAAAAAATATCCCCAATGGTATTCACGTTATTTAATAAAAATTATTAAACAAAAATTAAGAGCTCACAAAAAGTGGAAAATGTATGGTAGGCAGAGTGACTATGATCAATTCACAGAATTGCGTCAGTTATCTAAAGAAATGCAAGAAACTTGTTATAACACCTTTATTGATAAAGCAGAAAATAATATTCATAACAATTTTAAAAACTTTTGATCTTTTATTAAATCGAAAAAGTGTAGTAATAATATTCCGGACACGATGTACCTTGACGATTAAATGGGATCTGATGGACAATCTATAGCGGACCTGTTTAGTTCATTCTTCAAATCAGTATTTGAATCAGATGCTAATCAAATACCAAATTATAATAACTCCGAACAACACATAAATATTAATTCGATAGAATTCAACTTTAACCAAGTCGAGAAATATTTATCTAAACTTGATACGACCAAGGATAGTGGACCCGATGGGCTACACCCATTATTTTTAAAACGTTGTAGTAAGCAACTCTCTATCCCATTAACATATCTATTTCAAATGTCTTTGCATCAAAGACGTATGCCATCAATCTGGAAACAATGTCATGTTACACCAATTTTTAAAAAAGGTTACAAAGATGATATACAAAATTATCGAGGAATATCAAAGCTTTCAGTAATCCCAAAGCTTCTTGAAAAGATTATCTATGACACTTTATTTCCTTTATTAAGACCAATTTTGATAGGTCAGCAACATGGTTTTGTTAATAGACGCTCTACTGAGACTAATCTTTGTGAATTTCTTGATAAAGTTTTGTCTGCTGTTGAGCAGGGATTTCAGGTGGATGTCGTGTATACCGACTACTCCAAAGCGTTTGACAAAATATCGCACTCTCTACTTGTTCAAAAACTTGAGAGTGTCGGCATACAGGGCGACCTCCTGAGATGGCTGTAATCTTATTTGCGCAATAGAACTCGCTTTGTCCCCATTACCTCCGGAGTCCCTCAGGGCTCGCACTTAGCTCCGTTGCTTTTTAACCTATTTATAAATGACGTATTAAAATCGTTTCATAACTCGGATGTACTCTTATACGCAGATGATGCAAAAAAATTCAGTCATTAAAAAAGAACAAGATTGCCTGGACTTGCAAAATGATCTGAATAATCTGTCTGGTTACTGTGTTACTAATAGTCTCTTCTTAAATACTGAAAAATGCAGTACCATCACATTTACAAAAAAAAGGAAACCTATATCATATAACTACATGATCACAGGCAATATTTTAAAACGTGTTACTGAAGTGAATGATCTTGGAGTTCAACTCGACTGTCAACTGTTATTTGATAAACATATAAATAAAATAACTGCTAAAGCCTATAGAATGCTTGGCTTTATTTTTCGCCAAGCAGCTGATTTTAAAAATGTTAATACGTTAATTACGCTATATAACTGTTTGGTTGTGTCTCAGTTACAGTATGCCTCGACGGTTTGGAATCCTCAATATAGAGTTTATATTGATTCAGTGGAAAGTATACAAAACAAATTTGTCAAAAGATTTACATATAAATTTGGTTCCTCTAGTGTCAATCTGATATCTTTGGAAACTCGTCGAAAACACAAAGACGAGATGTTTTTATATAAAATAATCAATAATTTATCTGACTCCTCATATTTATTACGTAATATTTTCTTTATGTGTCCACGTGCTGGTTCCCTGTACAAGCCTACATTTCTTACTCATCCATGTAAAACAAATTATTCTAAGAATCGTTTTATTGTAAGAGCATGCCGTAATCATAATATTTCTTTCAACCATTTAGACTTCTTTGCGCATAATTATAATTGCTACTTGAAAAGGTTAAAGTCGGTTCACCCACCCAATTCTTAATTAATTACATAACACATTCCCAATTAATACCATTTAACTTATTTATTTTTTCTAAATTTCTCAAATGTTTGTTTGATTAGCACTATAAATATGTTCACTCCATGTACCTTAATTCAATCATTAGTAGAAACTTTGTTGGCTAGACGTTTTAATTGTATGTTCCATATTATGAACTATTTATGCTGTTTGTTTCTCTTATCTAAATAAAATAAATAAAACAGGAAGAACGGTCGACGAGTGTTTGAAGCCGACGGCATTCGCGCTCGCACTAAACCGAGATATACCGAGATATCGTGTCGAACGTGCGTTGCTCGAACGCCCGTTGTATGAAGCTTGCCTTCTGTACTCTCAGTATTTTGTGGCTGTACTTAATGCGACCTTGGTAGTATAAAAAAAAAATATATCTCTTTTGTTCCAGAGACACGCAACTGTTCGAGATGTTCCGCATGTCGTGTTCCCTGCTTGAAACATTACGTGGCAAGCCGGCGGCCGATGAGGGCCAGCATGCCTTGCTGGCGGCATTGTTGCGATTGGCACACAACTGCCTCACGTTTGACTTCATCGGCACCACCGGCGATGAGTCCTCCGACGATCTGTGCACTGTGCAGGTACCGGATCTTACACCCGGATCTCCGGATTTCGTAGAAAAGTCTGTCTGTATTTCATTCCGTATTGGTAATGAGGTCTATGATTGGTCGAGTGGTGATATTTTTGTCCTGTCACGGTCGATCAATAGAACTTAAAAGAAAATGTAGACTTCTTCACTTATAAAGGTTTATTAAGCAAAAGTATAATTTTACTGAAATGTATATTGCAAACGTAATAATATGTAGGTTATTGAAGGCTCGTGAGTGTTCGTAGGCTTGTTTTATTGGTGGCAAGGACCGCGGACTTCCCCCGCCGCCCTCGCAGCCCCTTCGGTGGTCCTTGCATATTATGGGGAATCGCCGACAGTTTGAAGGTACCGGATTTTATATCCGTTGATTCGGGTGTTACGGATGTAACAAATTTCAGCAAGAAAAGTCTTTAAAAATAGTTATCAGTCCGGTGGTATTATTTGCAGTTTGATAGTGCCAGATTTTGTACCCGGATCTCCGGATTTTTTGTGTACGACATGATAACATATCAATAAGCTTAATTTCTTAGAGGAAGGATCTCTAGAGAGATAGACACTTTATTTCTCATTCGCACAAGAAAAGAATGCATATATACTGGTAACATGTGATGGAAAGAAACGGAGCATATGATTTTTTGTCCTACAGCATCAGTCATGGACTTGAAGAAAAAGCACCAGTGGTGCTAATCACTTTTGAAGTGTTTTCGGTTGAATGAATTGAATTGAATTGTATTTTGAAATATTGTTTAAAAACTACATTTTAGCCGTATTTGAACGTGTGTTTTGTGTATGAATCTCAGATCTCAGTAGATTTCCATGTTAATCTAAGTTTCATAATAATGTAACATGCTAAGACATTAATGTTTATAGTGTATGTGGTGCTAGCCTGTAAGTGATTGTTGCACTTAGCATTGTATAAAAAACGTATGATTAGCGTAAGCAAGTAATAGTGTAAACAGTTGATGGCTGGCCTAATGTTTATAAATAAAATAAATAAAATGCTGATTTTCCGTTCTTATCGGTTGCACGGTAGCTAGATGTCTTGTCATGTTCTGTTTACGCTTAATTTAGTATAAATGATATACTGGTGGTCATCACACTAAGGTCCGTCTTAATAAACTGATCTCTGGTTGACACTTAGGTATCATATGATACGCACTAGAGATGGGGGCAGTAGCTTAATATCGTCGCATATTAATAAAGGAATTTCAACAGCTTCTCAAATGAGCATCTTACGGCTAACTACTTGAGAGCCTGATCTTAGAGCGTTACGTCACACGGAATGAACGATATTGTTATATTTTACTACTTTTTGATAGTTACCGCTAGGGGCGCTGGTATGAAATGTATGGAGAAAACTGACAGTTTGATCTCAGTGCCGAATCTCAGCTGAGATTGGTATAATTCAAATTCAAATTCAAAATCACTTATTTCAAATAGGCTTAACGCTAGCACTTTTGAACGGTATTTTTTTTTTAAAGCTATTACCGGATCACAACGCGGCCTCAACTGAGAAGATCTGACAAGAAACTCAGTATCAGCGACAGTGTGTCCTGCCGTTCAAAAGATCAAATAAGAGAGAAAAAAATACAACAAACTAAAAAGCCAAAGGGATAGTAGTTGGACCAGTCCCCCACAAGCAACACCCCCGCACACGTTGACTCGAGCAGCCAAACTTATCAATACGGGCCTTATGCCGCACTCACAAATGCCAATTAACATTAATTCCAATTAAGTCACTTTTGTGAAATAAGTAACTTTCGTAGCCGTTTATGATTATTTTCGATTATTGAATACGAGGTAATGGATATCTCTACTCACTATCTGCGTTTTAAGTATTCTCCTCCCCCCGATCGCGTCGGTATCCCGTCTCATTGGATTATGAGAGGTTTATAGGAAGAGAGAGAGTGCACTTGTGTCTACGCAAACACTTGTGCACTATAACATCTCCTGCATACATGGTTGATCTGGTAAAACATTGGCCACTGTGGTCGTATCGGCCAGGAGGACATTATTATTATTATTGAGTATTAATTGACTTCGAGTGGCGAAAAAATCTGATTTCAACAAATGGATTAACTATCATTAACTATAATTTTTCGGTCGTCGTTTAACATTTTTAGGTTCAGCAGTTAATCTAGTACTTATCGATATCAGATCCCGACATCATGGCGTGCGACATTCCTGGAGGCGGGCACGCTGGAGCTATTCTTCTCACTGTACCACGTGTTGGGGGGAACCCTGGCCAGCCTCGCCCTCGCCTGCCTCGTCCAACTGGCCTCCGTTCGACGCTCACTGTTTAGTACCAGCGAGCGAGCCAAGTTCCTCAGCCGGCTCGCCGCCGGAGTACTCCAGATCTTGGACGACACGCAGGTGATGCTTTCAGCACCAGCAAGCGAGCCAAGTTCCTCAGCCGGCTCGCCGCCGGAGTACTCCAGATCTTGGACGACACGCAGGTGATGCTTTCAGCACCAGCAAGCGAGCCAAGTTCCTCAGCCGGCTCGCCGCCGGAGTACTCCAGATCTTGGACGACACGCAGGTGATGCTTTCAGCACCAGCAAGCGAGCCAAGTTCCTCAGCCGGCTCGCCGCCGGAGTACTCCAGATCTTGGACGACACGCAGGTGATGCTTTCAGCACCAGCAAGCGAGCCAAGTTCCTCAGCCGGCTCGCCGCCGGAGTACTCCAGATCTTGGACGACACGCAGGTGATGCTTTCAGCACCAGCAAGCGAGCCAAGTTCCTCAGCCGGCTCGCCGCCGGAGTACTCCAGATCTTGGACGACACGCAGGTGATGCTTTCAGCACCAGCAAGCGAGCCAAGTTCCTCAGCCGGCTCGCCGCCGGAGTACTCCAGATCTTGGACGACACGCAGGTGATGCTTTCAGCACCAGCAAGCGAGCCAAGTTCCTCAGCCGGCTCGCCGCCGGAGTACTCCAGATCTTGGACGACACGCAGGTGATGCTTTCAGCACCAGCAAGCGAGCCAAGTTCCTCAGCCGGCTCGCCGCCGGAGTACTCCAGATCTTGGACGACACGCAGGTGATGCTTACAGCACCAGCGAACGAGCCAAGCTTGTCGCCAATCAAAGTAACAGACTAAGAGCCCTGACTGATCAGCCACTGACACGCCATTGGTCTTATTAAATTAGTAGACTACAAAAAGTTAAAAACCATCCAACTGACACACTATCGACAGTCAATTGAAGCGTTTGTAAATCAGCAGACTTGGGGCTCTGTTGTGTTAAACAGTTTGGAAATATACAACTTCGGACCTTGATGCGACTACGGAAACGTTTTTGCCTATTATTGGAAATAAGTTTAATAGTAGAAATCTAAATATAGGTCCATTTAAATCTAGTAACTTCCATGGTGCCCTACAGGTGGACTAAGTATAGTTGGTGCACCTATAAGAATCTTTCGTTCTGAGGTTATATCGACCTGTGCGATTTTTACTTATCTCCCGCTCTGCAAAGGATGGAAGTGGAATTTTATTATATTTTTCTACCTCCTCCTATACACTTTTCTAATTAAATTTGTTGCGGGTTCCAAGACTATTTAGCGTTTCCCCGGGACTCGCCTAGAGTCAAACTTCTGTGTCTTCACTGGTGACCACTGTAGATCCTGGTTGCCAGGAGTCACAGTGGTGAGAATGTGCGGTGGGATTAGTCCCAAAAGAATGGCATTCCCCTGCAACTTTACTACTGTTGTACAGGGCCTGTCAGATCCGACGAATTACCACGAGTTCTGCCGCCTCCTGGCACGTCTCAAGTCCAACTACCAGCTCGGCGAGCTCGTCATGGTAGACAACTACCCTCGGTTGATCGAGCTCATTGCTAAGTTCACCGTTCAAAGCTTACAGGTGAGATTAATATATTTTTGAACTTAATTTAGCTTTGTTTTGTAGTAATAGCTGACCCGGCGCAGCTTCGCCCGTGGTTTTTCTGACACTTCTAACAATAGGCAAGATGACTAATTTTGAAAAAATATTCTATAAGGTTATAGGGTCTGCTATTGCGGAAAATAATCATATTTTTGTATTACCTAAATATTTTCAATTTGAATTTCGTTCCAAAACGAAGGCTGGTACATGGCGCCATTTTGTGACGTCACCACGATATAAATAAACAGCTGTCTATAGGTATAAAAGTGAATTTTATTGTATCAAGAATAAAGAAAAAGTTCAGATGACAGTGGTTTGTTTATACCGTGATGACGTCATTTACCCTGATCGGTGTTCATTACAAAATGGCGATAGGCTGTATTTTAGTAATCTGTTTATTTAAATATCTCGAAAATCTCTCTATTATTATGAAAATTAGATTCATTTTTGGAATAAGTGCAATCTGTTCTAATATTCAAACCACAGATTCATTGGTATTGTGTTGCAGTCATCATGCCTATTAGTATTTCAACCAATTTACAGAAAACTTTGACAAATTTTATATCTATAGCGTCCTCCTGAATGGCTAGTATCAAAATCCGTTGAATACGCATGAAAAAAGACGGGGGTCGCAACCCCGCCACTGTCCTTGGAGTCTATGGACCTCTAGCGAATCCGAAAAGGGCTCTATTACCTATTAAACCAATATATCATATACCTTCTACCTAGATGTGGCAATTCGCGCCAAACTCGGTCCACTATCTCCTGTCGCTATGGCAACGGATGGTGGCGTCGGTGCCGTACGTGAAGGCCAGCGAGCCCCATCTCCTGGAGACATACGCTCCCGGCGTCACGGCCGCGTACATCGGCTCCAGGCTGGACTCCGTGCCGTGCGTCGTTAGGTACGTGACGCATCGCTATTGCTGATGAAATTTTATGTGGCTGTTTCTATCTCCTGTCGCTATGGCAACGGATGGTAGCGTCGGTTCCTCACGTGAAGGTCAGTAAGCCCTCGTGGAGACATAAGCTCCTGGTCTTACGGCTGCATACATCGGCTCCAGGTTTGACTCCGTGCCGTGCGTCGTCATGTACGTATCGCATCGCTATTGTTGGTGAAATTGAGTGGGTGGGTAAGGGGGGGTGATGTGTATTAATAATAATAATAATAAATACACTTTATTGTACACCAAAAGTTACTGTAAATTGAACAATACGTTGAAGATATCAATGTAGAAAGGCGGCCTTATCGCTAAAAAGCAATCTCTTCCAGGCAACCTAACTAGAAATTAAGCATAATGGGCAGTTGCACTTTAATAAAAATAAAATTTTATTGTTGAATACATAAATTTAAATAAATAATAAATACTTACAAACATACATAAAAATACAGTATACTTATACTTTTTAAATATGTACATATTTATACTTTTTAAATATGTTTGTATTAGTTAGTGATGTGCCGGATATACGTATCCGAATCCGAGGGAGGAGAAAGATCTGTATCCGTTACTTTTCTGGTGGTTGTTTTACGGATCTTTTATCTTATTAATTTTTAAGAGATGCAATTCTATACTGTACTAACTATAGGTGATTAAAACTATTAAATTCCATTCAGATAAATTTTTCTTTCTTAATATCAAATATTTGGCACCTTTATATTACAAACAGCGTCAAGTGACTTATTAGAATATTATGAAGAATAATTAGAAGATTATTAATATCCGTATCCGTGCATCTTGACACCATTATCCGAAACTATCGATCCGGTAGGTACATCATTTTTATGAACTACTATTAAAAAAATATATTACTTCACACAGGGACGGACTAGAAGATCCGCTGGACGATGTCGGCACAGTACAACAACAGTTGGAACAAGTATCAGTGATCGGTCGGTGCGAGTACGGGAAGACTTGTCAACTGCTCGTGGCACACTTTGATCGAGCCGCGGCTGCCTATAGCGTTGAGACGCAGCCTCAACAGACACTTGTGTTGCAAGGTGAGTAGAAAATACTGTCGTGGTTAAAATTGGCGTTATGTTAGCACTTGGGTTGTGTTCGGCGTTGTGGTTGGGATCCGCGTTATGTTGGTTCTTCGATTAGGTTCGACGCCGGCGTTGTAGTTGGGAGTCGGCGTTATGTTGTCTCTTCAGTTGAGTTCAGCGTTGTGGTTGGTGGTGGCGCGATAGTTGGTTTCGTGGTTAGGATCTGCGTTTTGGTTAGCGTCTGTGTTTTGATTTAGAGTCGGTACCATAATTAGCGTCGTGGTTGATTAGACTGCCTTGGTTTGGAATCGTCACGGTATAACAGTAGTGGGAACAAGTTTGTGTGATCGGTCGATTGCTCGTCGCACACTTTGATCCAGCCATGGCTCCCTGTAGTGTGAAACGCAGCTTCAATAGAAATTTGTGAGTAGAAAATAGTGTCGTCGTAATAGTTGCGATCGGCGTTATTGTCGAAATTGGCGTTAAATTGGCTCCTAGGTTGGATTCGGGGTTATAACTGATATCATTGATCAGAGTCAACGTTATGGTTAGCGACAGTGTTATATTCTTGAATTCGGCGTTGTAGTTTTTGTCGGCGTTGTCGTTGTACCCAGCGTGTGAGTACAATATACAGTCATCAACGTCCCACAATGCCCCCTGACCCTACTCGTCGGTGGTTGCAGGTCAATTGAGCTGGCTCGTATATACAATTGGTGCGGTGAT
Source organism: Furcula furcula (assembly GCA_911728495.1). Taxonomy (NCBI): domain Eukaryota; kingdom Metazoa; phylum Arthropoda; class Insecta; order Lepidoptera; family Notodontidae; genus Furcula; species Furcula furcula. The sequence continues at coordinate 56,899,965 of OU452242.1, forward strand.
TGGAGGCTGGGCGTCTGTTAACACATGTGACGAGAACAATGCGATGGAAGGCGAGCTCGCCTGCGGTATACTGCCGCTCATGATGTAGTTGGGTATACCTAGCGTTGTGCATTTGGCGTTGTGGTTGTATTCACCGTTGTTATTTTTGCCGGCGCTGTTGTTGTCAGCGTTGAGAGCGTACTCGGTGTTTTGGTTGTACCCCAGCGTTGTTGCAATCGGCGTTGTGGTTGCGGCCAGCGTTATGGGTTGTACCCAGCGTTGTGGCTATTATCGACAGTCAGCCACGCCCCACAATCCCCCCTAACCCCACTCGTCTGTCGTCGCAGGTCAGCTGAGTTGGCTCGTATATATAATCGGAGCGGCGATCGGAGGGCGGGCGTCCGTTAACACGTGCGATGAGAACGATGCAATGGACGGCGAACTCGTCTGCCGTGTACTACAGCTTATGAACATGACAGACTCGCGGCTCGCCACAGTGAGTATACACCTTTATACAACATTGGTATTTGTATACCATGAAGACGAAACACTCTGAATTACTGAACTAGAAGGAATAGTGAAAATACCCAAAAGAGTTACGGGCCCGATTTTGATGAAAACTAAAACTACATCATTGGATTTTTGAAAAATTAATATTCCTAGCCAGGAATCAAACACGTTGACTTTGAAAAAAAAAACTGACGGCTCGGGGATGTGTACGAAAGATAGAGACTATAGCTTTATGATTCAGCCAGCAAGCGCATGCGAATGCCACCCGCATTTGATTAGTGTAGAGTTACGAACAATCAAAATAGTTGTGTGTATTATTTTCAATAATTTAAAAAAAATTATAATTTTTCCTATTTCCCAAATGGCTCAAAATGTTGTCATACAGAGTGTTAAAAACACGTGTCCGATACGTGAGGGTATTATTCAGTGTAGCAACACAAACTTAAGCACGTAACTCATTTGATGAACATCTTATTTATTTTTTCCTAATTTACCATAAATATAAGATCGGATTCGTTTTTCTAGAATTATTTAAGAAAAGAATGAGATAATATTCAACAAATGAGTTATATACATTCAATTGTATTGATACACCAAATAATACCCTCACGGATCGGTCACGTGTTTTTAAACACTCTGTATATACCGGTAGTTTATAGGCATAGATTAATACATATTTTTTGATAATTTTATGCAGACTGCATTCAAGCGGGGCTATTGCGTATCTCGTTTGATAACTAACGTGATGATCATTATAGCGAAGTGACCATCAAATAACTGACAAAAGATTCATTCGGTATGACTAACTTGAGTGACCAATAAATACTAATACTAGAACACATTCAGTTGACATCAAAGCTCGGTGGACAACTGAACTAACTTGAGTGACCAATAAATACTAATACTAGAACACATTCAGTTGACATCAAAGCTCGGTGGACAACTGAACTAACTTGAGTGACCAATAAATACTAATACTAGAACACATTCAGTTGACATCAAAGCTCGGTGGACAACTGAACTAACTTGAGTGACCAATAAATACTAATACTAGAACACATTCAGTTGACATCAAAGCTCGGTGGACAACTGAACTAACTTGAGTGACCAATAAATACTAATACTAGAACACATTCAGTTGACATCAAAGCTCGGTGGACAACTGAACTAACTTGAGTGACCAATAAATACTAATACTAGAACACATTCAGTTGACATCAAAGCTCGGTGGACAACTGAACTAACTTGAGTGACCAATAAATACTAATACTAGAACACATTCAGTTGACATCAAAGCTCGGTGGACAACTGAAGCTTGATAGTCATTTGGGTGCATTGATATAACAAAGCTAGATAAACATTCACGAACAAAATGACATATAAAATGTGGTCGCGGAGGTTGCATACTTATCTGTGCTGGTGGCGGAAACGTGAACTAACGATTTTATTATAATGACGTGTAGTTTGACAGCTTCATATAGACAGTAGCGACACTATCGGTAAAAATAAGGATGTCAGGCTGTGGCTTGATAAGAAATAGCGACACAAGGGTGCTATTACTGTCTATCACTTATTTGACCGTGACACCTCATCTAGTTAAAATATTATATCAATGTTTGGGTGACAAAATGCAAATTCCTTGATTGCGGTTGTGACATAGCCTTATAATTTTGATGGTCTACTCAGGGTGGTTGCGAGAAGCTGGAGCTCGCGATGATGTCGTTCTTCGAACAGTTCCGGCGGATATACGTCGGGGAGCAAGTCCAGAAGAACAGCAAGGTCTACCGGCGGCTGAGCGAGGTGCTCGGCTTGGCTGACGAGAGCCAACTGCTCAGCGTGCTGATGAGGAAAATGTGAGTCTTATGCATTGATGTATAATATGGGCCAGTTGGTCTGGTGGGACACCCTGGCTGCTACCCGACGGGTCGTTGGTTCGATTCCCACCAAGTGTCTGGATGTTATTTATCTATTTAAGTATGTATTTATAGAAAATAAAGGATATAAATATTAGTATCAGTGGTCTGGTTTCCAGGGTACAGGCTCTGCCTAGTTTGGGATCGGATGACTGTGTGTGGATTGTCCATTAAAATAAAATATATACCACACTAGCGCCCCGTCCCTATTTCGCATGGATGTATATTAACTATATGTTTATATATATAGACTGTTAAAAAACTCGTGTCCGATACGTGAGAGTCTTATTCAGTGTATCAATAGAAATACATAATACATAAATCATTTGTTGAATATCTCATATTTTTTCCTAATTTGTACCAGAAATACAAGAATGGATTCGTTCTTCTGGAACAGTTTAGGTAAAATAAATGAGATATTCAACAAATGAGATATACATATTGTATTGATACATCGAATAATACCCTCACGGATCGGACACGTATTTTTAAACACTCTGTATATAGTTCATTTTATACAGGTTGGAAACGTCAAGTGTCAACGTACAATATTTTTTTCAATCATAGGGTTATTACAATTAGTGAATCAGATGTAGAAACTAATCTATACTATAATAAAACTCAAAGAGCACTCTTTCTGTACATTGAATATTTTTCCAAAATTTCTATGTAAGGATACTATACTATCGACATAGAGGTCAAAACATTTGTTTTTTGGAATTATTGTCTGTGTGTCTGTCGTTCTGTTCGTCCAGGTATCATTTGAAAACCCGTGGATGGATTCTGATAGGACTTTCACTGATGTGTTGTGTAGAAGTAGGGGTATAAATTGGTATATAAAACATCACGCTATGTTTCATAGGGGCTAAGCAGTGAAACATTACTTGCACATATTACCACGTAATTTTCTTTGTATGTGAATAGGGTAATTATAGACTGATCAGTTAATCATTAAGATATGTATTATTATGCTATATACAATAGGGACTGAGCAGACATTTAGTTTGCATAAGATATGGCAGTGGCGAAGGGTCAATTTTTGCAAGGGGTAAGCCGGTCCGGTACACCCAGGACATTTTCATTAGATTTCTGTATTGTTCTAAGTACTTTGCTGATAGCAATATGACAGTATATCTTTGAAAAGTTAAAATCTGTAAATCCCGAGCGAGTCCAAACTAGATTAGGAAAGAAATAGGCAAGGGAAAAATACCATTTCATTTCATTTAAAAACCAGTGACTATGTCCGCTGCACCACCAAGGCTACATTTGTTTAGGTAGGTAGAAATTGAGAATACGAAATTGCTAAATTTTTACTTAGGTAAAAGACCTAAAATGTCTCGAAATAATCTAATCTAACGTAATAAAATGTACAACTACAATTTACACTACACACAATGAACAGCGCTCCCAAAAAACGCTTCAATCAAGCTCAGGGCTCTGGGGGTTCATGAAATTTTAATGAAACTCCTCAAGTCCAGGTAGTTTATAGGTATTGTATAACAGTCGCAACAATAAAAGATGCGGAAAACTTAAAACTTTCATTATCGAAAATCATTAGACAGTAATTTACGATGTTAGCGTGATTTACATTTTGAACAGCGCCATCTATCGGTGAAATTGAACATACAATCACTATAGAACTTTAATATACACACATCAAAAGTGTCTAGGGATCAAGCATTTTTAAGCGGATTTCTTGAGATTGAGATGTGGCTTTGTAATAAATTTATGATTTTATAAATTTATATGGATCCTTTTTGGTGCATTTCATAATTTGAATCAGGAACTGTGAATCAAATTCGAGTAAAAGATGAAAATCAGCTGTCAATATTTTCCCTATAAAAACATACAACGCATTGAAGACATTATTAGTGCTACTGTTTCCCTACTACTGATTAAAACCAACGTTATTATGGAGCGGCGACGTCATTTAAGCAGGGAAGAAATGCTCAGAGCCGTGGGAATGATAGAAGCTGGTTCCCGGCAACGTACTGTGGCTTTAGCTCTGAATACAAGTCAGAGTGTTATCAGTCGACTTTGGACACGTTACCGAAGCACTGGTACCGTGGCTGAGCGCCATGGAGGACGGTATCGCTGCACCACACGGAGACAAGACCGATATATTCAAATCTTAACTCGAAGAGCTCCAACAATAACTGCCATGATGTTAGCCGTGAGGCTTCATCACTCTTCAGGGAACTTAATTAGCGACCAAACAGTCAGAAACCGCTTGCATGAAGTGAACCTTCATTCCCGAAGACCGCTACGGGTACCACCTATAGCAATGCACAATCGTAGGATTCGATATCAATGGGCTCTTGAACACAGAAATTGGGCAGAAGAACAATGGCGTTTCGTGTGCTTTTCTGATGAGTCTCGTTTTGGTATGAGACCGGATACAAGACGTATACGACACTGGAGAACCCCTGGACGCCAACAGCGATTAAAATCCTGCCAGGAAGTCCATCCTTATAGTGGTGGAACCATCATGGTATGGGCGGGTATTTGGATCGGCGGAAGAACTGAGTTGATTTGGATCAGAGGCAACCTCAACGCTCAAATTTATGCTGAGACGATTGTATCAGACGTCATCGTTCCTCTACAAGTGCAAATCGGTCCCTTATTTCAGTTAATGCATGATAATGCACGACCGCACACCGCAAGAGTTGTAAGACAGACTCTCGCCGCAGCTAACATCAATGTCCTGCCCTGGCCTGCTCAGTCGCCAGACTTGAACCCGATTGAGCATGCATGGGATATGCTACAGAGAAGAGCTCTGCCGAATATGGAGGGTATCCAGTCGCAAGAAGACCTTTTTTTGTTGTTGCAACGAACATGGGCGGCCATTCCACAGCGTGATTTGGATGAACTCATTTTGAGTATGCCAAACCGATGTTCTTGTGTTGTTAGTGTTCGCGGTAGAAACACGGATTATTAATTGTTTAAGTTACCCAATAAAATTTTAAAGAAAACTGTTATTTCAGTCTTTTTTTCGAACTTTTGTGTTAGTGGTTCAAATGTCAAAAATCCCTTTATTAGGAAAATGGCAAATTTCTTTATTAATGCAAAGGTGACTTGGTTTATCGTTACTGTGACAAACGAAAACACTTTATTTGATGAATCCTTAAAGAAAATTTTAATTAATATCAATCAGGAGAAAAGTTATTGCAAAAATATATGTTGATCCCTAGACACTTTTGATGTGTGTATATATAAAAGAAAGCGTGTTAGTTACACTATTTATAACTCAAGAACGGCTGAACCGATTTGGCTGAAAATTGGTGGGGAGGTAGCGTAGAACCAGGAAACGGACATATGATACTTTTTATTCCGGTAGGTTAAGGTTAAGCAACGTTAGGTAAGGTCATTAAATAGATAGTTGAACCGATTTGTCTGTTTTTTTTGTGCATATCGGGTAGGTCTGAAAATAGGTCATAAAGTATATTTCATACCGCTAGGTTAAGGTTAAGCAACATAAGGCCAGGTCATTCATTCAAATTTTGTGTGCATTTCGGGTAGGTCTGAGAATAGGTTATAAAGTATATTTTATGCCGCTGATACCATGATTGACGAGGATATATAAAACGAGAGGAGGGTGCAAGAGAGGGAGAGGAGAGGGTGATGGAGTGAGTGATCGCAGGAGTTAGGTGGAGCAAGGGGGAGAGTTAGTGAGAGGGAGCAAGTTGGGAGAAGAGAGAGGAGGGAGAGAGTTCAGAGAGGACAACGGGGAGAGGAAGAGGGGAAGTGTGACGGGGACCGAAGCGGGAGGGGAGAGAAAGAGCATAGAATTAGATTTTTCTTATAAGAGAGAGAGATGGAGAGAGACAAATCAAGGGAGTAGGGAGAAAAGGGGAGCAAAATGTAATTTAAGCGCGGGCGGAGTTGCGCGGGTCAGCTAGTGTGTAAAATGAGAGTAATAAGTTGTAAAAAAAATTAACAAGATATTTCCAAAACGTTCAGTTAAATTTGCCCATATATTTAGTGTATACTAAACACGTCGAAGTAGGTCTCCTACTGATTAAAATGTGTAAGGGTTTGAGTTTTTTTTTTAATTTAATTAATTTTTGTTTTCTTTTTTTACAGAATAACAAATCTGAAGTACTGGGGTGGATCGGAACAGATAATTTCAAAGACATTAGGCCTGCTTAGTGACCTGAGCGGGGGATATTCGTGCGTGCGGAAATTGGTTAAATTGGACGAAGTGCAATTCATGTTGACACACCATACGGTAGTACTAAAATAATTTTTAAAGTTGTCATGTTTACCCATTGATATAATATATAAACAGATAAACATTCATTAAACAAAATGACATTTAAAATGTGGTCGCGGAGGTTGCAAACTTATCTGTGCTGGTGGCGGAAGCGTGAATTAATGATTTTATAATGATAATGACTTTTAGTTTGACAGTTTCATATAGACAGTAGCGACACTCCTATCGGCAAAAATAAATTTGTCAGGATGTGGCTTGTAAAGAAATAGCAACACAAGGGCGCTATTTCTCGCTACCACTTTTTGAACCGTGACACCAAATCTAGTTTATATATTATATCGATGGGTATCCATAACACAAGTTTAATCTTACCTTGGGTACCACAGTTTTCACACTAAATACTTGATTTGGCAAACAAACTGTATAGCTCACTGTGTTTAACAGTATTTGGTTGTATGTTGTCCCATCCTTTTCGTAATAAAGATTGATTTTTTTTAGTTCGACAGTTTCATATAGACAGTAGCGACACTGCTATTGTCCGGTGAAGCTGTAATGGCCATCTGCGGCCAACAGCGTCTATCATTGCCAAAAAAAAAAAATATCGGCAAAAATAATGTTGTCAGCCTGTGGCTTTAAGAGAGTTAGCGACACAAGGGCGCTATTTCTAAGTGCCACTTTTCGAACCGTAACACCTAATCTAGTTTAAATACTATATCGGTCTGTTTACCCCATGGCAAGCGACACGCCTGCCCACAGACAGAGGCATTAGTTATGATGCCTCTCGTGTCTGGTTTCATATTGTTAACAACCTTTTGTTTTGACGGGCCCGTTGGTCTAGTGGTTAGTGACCCTATCTGCTACCCAACAGGTCGTGGGTTCGATTCCCACCAAGTGTCTGGGTGTTTTATCTATGTAAGTATGTATTTACAAAAAAAAAAGTATATATATGTATTAGTATCAGTTGTCTGGTTTCCATAGTACAGGTTCTGCCTAGTTTGGGATCAGATGACCGTGTGTGAATTGTCCCAGGATATTATTATTATTAACCTTATATTAGTGTGTATTAATATACCAGACAAACAAACATGGCACCAGTATTTTTTACATGGCACCAGTATTTTTTAGTTTTTCAAAATATGATCATTTTCGAACGAAAATGATATGAAAATGGTATGAATATACGTAACTTTTCTTAACATTCTAAAAAAGTTTGTATGTGTGTGTGTGTGTGTGTGTGGCTATGTGTGTGGGATAGGCGACGCCATAGATACATACCGCCAATCTCATTCAACTGTACAAATCAAACTACTTTTGCGGATTTTATCGCGGTTTATTTTAACTCGATTGTGTGACTGTGGGCTCTTCTACATTGGGCAAACAAAGCGTGCAATATAAACTCGCGTTAAAGAACACATAGCTGATGTGAAACACCGACGCTGTACGAAGTCTGCAGTATGTGAACACGTTCAGGATCGCACCCACCATTATATTAGATTTGACAAACCACAAATCCTCGCAAAAGAACACCGATTCCTACCTAGGATGATTCGTGAGGCTATTGAAATCAAAAAACATCCTAATTTCAATAGAGAAGATGGTTGGGTGTTACCACCGGCTTGGGATCCTGTGATAAATATAATTAAATCCAATATCAAGCAAAACACTGCACGGCCTCAAGATACTGTAAGCTCTTACTGCGTAGATCGGACCAACAATAATAACTAACAAGACCTGAGGGTACACCGGCATAATTGTGACATGAGGACGTTCAACATCTCAGTCCTCCCGTGACCATGACCCCGCGATAAAATCCGTAAAAGTAGTTTGATTTCAATGTGTAATATTCGCGTAAGTAAAAGAAAACATTAGACAAAAATGTTTTAAAAAAAATGTCGTATTGTATGTGTATAGTATGGGAAGATAGAGAAATGGTATATTTTATTTTAGTCACCTACAAAATTTGAAAGTTTATCAATTTCAGCAGTAACAGTGCCCTTCATTTATCATTTTTTTACAAAAAATAAAAAATAAATACTAATGTGTCCGTAAAACTGATTGCTTATACTATCCAAGATACAATACACATCATCATCAAGCCTAAAGACGTCCATTGCTGACCAAAGGGATTATGGCAACCCCTCCCTTCTAAGGAGGGGGCTCCTTAGAAGGGAGGGGTTGCCATAATCCCCACTCTTAGTTGTCGGCTTGATATCTATAGTGGTACATTAGTGGTTACTCCCCAGGCGGAGCACTTCCCGTTCCTGAGTATAACGGGTGTGGGTACATCGGAGATGCGATGTCGGAGCATGCTGTACACGGCGCTTGGCAGGTTGCTCATGGTTGACCTGGGGGAGGACGAGGACCGGTTCCTGGCCTTCATGATGCCACTCACAGGTACCTTTGGGGGGGGGGGGGGGCACTCGGAGATGCGATGTCGGAGCATGCTGTACACGGCGCTTGGCAGGTTGCTCATGGTGGACCTGGGGGAGGACGAGGACCGGTTCCTGGCCTTCATGATGCCACTCACAGGTACCTTTGGGGGGGGGGGGGCACTCGGAGATGCGATGTCGGAGCATGCTGTACACGGCGCTTGGCAGGTTGCTCATGGTGGACCTGGGGGAGGACGAGGACCGGTTCCTGGCCTTCATGATGCCACTCACAGGTACCTTTGGGGGGGGGGGGGGCACTCGGAGATGCGATGTCGGAGCATGCTGTACACGGCGCTTGGCAGGTTGCTCATGGTGGACCTGGGGGAGGACGAGGACCGGTTCCTGGCCTTCATGATGCCACTCACAGGTACCTTGGGGGGGGGAGGCACTCGGAGATGCGATGTCGGAGCATGCTGTACACGGCGCTCGGCCGGCTGCTCATGGTGGACCTGGGGGAGGACGAGGACCGGGTCCTGGCCTTCATGATGCCACTCACAGGTACCTTTGGGGGGGGGGGGGGGCACTCGGAGATGCGATGTCGGAGCATGCTGTACACGGCGCTTGGCAGGTTGCTCATGGTGGACCTGGGGGAGGACGAGGACCGGTTCCTGGCCTTCATGATGCCACTCACAGGTACCTTTGGGGGGGGGGGGGGGCACTCGGAGATGCGATGTCGGAGCATGCTGTACACGGCGCTTGGCAGGTTGCTCATGGTGGACCTGGGGGAGGACGAGGACCGGTTCCTGGCCTTCATGATGCCACTCACAGGTACCGTTGGGGGGGGGGGGGGGCACTCGGAGATGCGATGTCGGAGCATGCTGTACACGGCGCTTGGCAGGTTGCTCATGGTGGACCTGGGGGAGGACGAGGACCGGTTCCTGGCCTTCATGATGCCACTCACAGGTACCTTGGGGGGGGGAGGCACTCGGAGATGCGATGTCGGAGCATGCTGTACACGGCGCTCGGCCGGCTGCTCATGGTGGACCTGGGGGAGGACGAGGACCGGTTCCTGGCCTTCATGATGCCACTCACAGGTACCTTTGGGGGGGGGGGGGCACTCGGAGATGCGATGTCGGAGCATGCTGTACACGGCGCTTGGCAGGTTGCTCATGGTTGACCTGGGGGAGGACGAGGACCGGTTCCTGGCCTTCATGATGCCACTCACAGGTACCTTTGGGGGGGGGGGGCACTCGGAGATGCGATGTCGGAGCATGCTGTACACGGCGCTTGGCAGGTTGCTCATGGTGGACCTGGGGGAGGACGAGGACCGGTTCCTGGCCTTCATGATGCCACTCACAGGTACCTTTGGGGGGGGGGGGCACTCGGAGATGCGATGTCGGAGCATGCTGTACACGGCGCTTGGCAGGTTGCTCATGGTGGACCTGGGGGAGGACGAGGACCGGTTCCTGGCCTTCATGATGCCACTCACAGGTACCTTTGGGGGGGGGGGGCACTCGGAGATGCGATGTCGGAGCATGCTGTACACGGCGCTTGGCAGGTTGCTCATGGTGGACCTGGGGGAGGACGAGGACCGGTTCCTGGCCTTCATGATGCCACTCACAGGTACCTTGGGGGGGGGAGGCACTCGGAGATGCGATGTCGGAGCATGCTGTACACGGCGCTCGGCCGGCTGCTCATGGTGGACCTGGGGGAGGACGAGGACCGGTTCCTGGCCTTCATGATGCCACTCACAGGTACCTTTGGGGGGGGGGGCACTCGGAGATGCGATGTCGGAGCATGCTGTACACGGCGCTTGGCAGGTTGCTCATGGTGGACCTGGGGGAGGACGAGGACCGGTTCCTGGCCTTCATGATGCCGCTCACAGGTACCTTGGGGGGGGGGGGGGGCACTCGGAGATGCGATGTCGGAGCATGCTGTACACGGCGCTCGGCCGGCTGCCCATTGTGGACCTGGGGGGAGGACGAGGACCGGTTCCTGGCCTTCATGATGCCACTCACAGGTACCGGGGGGGGGGGGGGGCACTCGGAGATGCGATGTCGGAGCATGCTGTACACGGCGCTCGGCAGGTTGCTCATGGTGGACCTGGGGGAGGACGAGGACCGGTTCCTGGCCTTCATGATGCCACTCACAGGTACCTTTGGGGGGGGGGGGGCACTCGGAGATGCGATGTCGGAGCATGCTGTACACGGCGCTCGGCCGGCTGCTCATTGTGGACCTGGGGGAGGACGAGGACCGGTTCCTGGCCTTCATGATGCCACTCACAGGTACCGGGGGGGGGGGGGGGGCACTCGGAGATGCGATGTCGGAGCATGCTGTACACGGCGCTCGGCAGGGTGCTCATGGTGGACCTGGGGGAGGACGAGGACCGGTTCCTGGCCTTCATGATGCCACTCACAGGTACCTTTGGGGGGGGGGGGCACTCGGAGATGCGATGTCGGAGCATGCTGTACACGGCGCTCGGCCGGCTGCTCATTGTGGACCTGGGGGAGGACGAGGACCGGTTCCTGGCCTTCATGATGCCACTCACAGGTACCTTTGGGGGGGGGGGGGGCACTCGGAGATGCGATGTCGGAGCATGCTGTACACGGCGCTTGGCAGGTTGCTCATGGTGGACCTGGGGGAGGACGAGGACCGGTTCCTGGCCTTCATGATGCCACTCACAGGTACCTTGGGGGGGGGGAGGCACTCGGAGATGCGATGTCGGAGCATGCTGTACACGGCGCTCGGCCGGCTGCTCATGGTGGACCTGGGGGAGGACGAGGACCGGTTCCTGGCCTTCATGATGCCACTCACAGGTACCTTTGGGGGGGGGGGGCACTCGGAGATGCGATGTCGGAGCATGCTGTACACGGCGCTTGGCAGGTTGCTCATGGTGGACCTGGGGGAGGACGAGGACCGGTTCCTGGCCTTCATGATGCCACTCACAGGTACCTTGGGGGGGGGGGGGGCACTCGGAGATGCGATGTCGGAGCATGCTGTACACGGCGCTCGGCCGGCTGCTCATTGTGGACCTGGGGGAGGACGAGGACCGGTTCCTGGCCTTCATGATGCCACTCACAGGTACCTTTGGGGGGGGGGGGGCACTCGGAGATGCGATGTCGGAGCATGCTGTACACGGCGCTTGGCAGGTTGCTCATGGTGGACCTGGGGGAGGACGAGGACCGGTTCCTGGCCTTCATGATGCCACTCACAGGTACCTTGGGGGGGGGGCACTCGGAGATGCGATGTCGGAGCATGCTGTACACGGCGCTCGGCCGGCTGCTCATTGTGGACCTGGGGGAGGACGAGGACCGGTTCCTGGCCTTCATGATGCCACTCACAGGTACCGGGGGGGGGGGGGCACTCGGAGATGCGATGTCGGAGCATGCTGTACACGGCGCTCGGCAGGTTGCTCATGGTGGACCTGGGGGAGGACGAGGACCGGTTCCTGGCCTTCATGATGCCACTCACAGGTACCTTGCTTTTGTTGACGCTGGGATACCTTCAATAGGCCCCCGCAACCTGGGGGAAAGATATGTTATATCCCTACTAACGCACGATAAAAGTTGTGTCACTTGTAGTTAGCTATACCTATACTCTGTCCATTTTATTATTGCTTTTTTGACAGCTGACGCCCATGAAGTTTCGTATTGTTAAAGTTACAAATTCACTTCAATAATATTGTACTTCATGGACGCGTACCGCACTTTAGTGAGTTGCCACCCATAACGATGACTACGATTGTGCCACAGATTACAAATAATCGATAGAAATAAATGATAATATGTAAATAGGTGTAATATGTTTTCATTATTTTCGTCTTATTTACATTAATTTTCATTCAAGGGCCTCATGCATATTATAACAAAGAAAGACAACAAATTTTTAAGGTTGAAACATTAACATGAGTCGTCAGAATCAAAAAATATTTAATTGAATGTACATTTTTCGATATCGATTATTTCGTTCACTTAATATGTTCACGTTCCTATATACGTCAAACGTCGAGCTGTCCAAAAACCAATAATAAAATGAACAGAGTATAGCTATACATTTTCCTACCTATAGTCAGACAAGGACAGATGCATAACGAGAAAAATAAGAGAATACGAGATGGCTATATTTTGTGTGTTCCGTTGTCAGCGTTGGTTAAACGCTTCTCAGTGTCATCTTATCAACTGACACATTCAATTTTACAATTATTTCTTAAAATATTAATAAGAAAATTGAAATACTTTACAAAATCAAATTTTTTTTTCAGAGTTACATGTGCTATGTTATTCCTGACTGTTTATTTACTTTTGCCTGGTAATTTGTCTAGACGACTTTTGAAGGCTTCCTTTCTGTGGGTGGTCAGCCAGGAAATTTTGAAGGCTTCCTTTCTGTGGGTGGTCAGCCAGGAAATGTGGGGTTGTTACCCACTGAAACCCCCGCGGCTGTTGCATCGGCACATTGGATACCTGGTCCCTCCGGTGGGATCTGCACCAAGTACCCCTCAGTGCCTTGCCTTTGAGCCTGTTGCGTGGAGCGTATCATAGCCCCCCGGGGACCAGGCACGGGGACGGGGTACGGGGGTCGCACACGTCCAGGGACTCTAAAGGAAACCTAACTGATCCCTAAACCAATTACTGGCTCGTTACGGGGTCCTTTTCAATACAGTATCATAAATCTCCACGAAAGTTAAAAATAGTAATAATAAATAATACCAGCCCTTGTTTATGTCCCACTGCTGGGCACGGGCCTCCCCTCAAGATGAAGGGGCTTAGGCCATAGTCCACCACGCTGGCCAAGTGCGGGTTGGCGGACTTCACACGTCTTTCGAAAGCTAGTTAGGCTTTCTCAGACATGCAGGTTTCCTCACGATGTTTTCCGAAAGCTAGTAACAATCGCACAATGACGATTCGCACATGATTCATTGAAGAAATCAGAGGTGCGAGCCGGGGTTCGAACCTGCGCACCTTGTTTCCAAGGCAAGCGCTCGCCCACTGAGCTGTTACCGCAAAATAGTAATACTTCTAACTTATATGGATTAGACTATCACTACATTTTTTGGATGGGCCTGTTGGTCTAGTCGTTAAACGTTCTGACCGCTAACCAATAGGTCGTGGGTTCGATTCACACCATGTGTCTGGGTGTTTTATCTATATAAGTATTTATTTACAAAAAATAAGTATATAAGTATCAGTATTCTGGTTTCCATAGAATATTAATAATATAATAATAATAACATTCTGGGACACTAGGCAGAGCTTGTACTATGGAAACCAGACGACTGATACTAATTATTATTATTTCTTTGTTACAGCTGCCTTCGAGAGTGTAATAGGTCTGTTAGGCCCTCCCGAGAACCCAATGTTCGCGTCCGAAGACGCAAAGAAGACCTTGATAGGTCTCGCGAGAGATCTCAGAGGTCTGGCGTTTGCGTTCAACACGAAAACAACATATATGATGCTGTTCGATTGGATGTTAGTATACCATCGATATAATATACTAGCGACCCGCCCCGGCTTCGCACGGGTGTAATTGAGAAAAAAAGAAGTGAATAATTTAAAGCTACTGCCTTTGATTATAAAATTTCTTGGAATTATTTATCAGTTTGTAGCTGACTTTTCGTAACGCAATATGAACAAATTTTGTATAGAAGTGACGCGTGAAAGGGCTACGTATAGCTGCCTGTCCATGGGCAAAGTACTCAACGCTTAGGTTTAAGCCTGCAACGTTGAATCTCTGAGCTTGTGATTTGTTAATTGTATTTATAATTTTAGAAACTGCAGACGTGTACGGGTGCACAATTTGGGTGGATTAAGGACACCATTTCTTTGAAACCAATTTATGGAAGCAATACGGGCTTCCTTGTTCGGTTTCATCGTTAAGACGTAAACGGGGGTCAACCGGGGAATTCTTACCCACTAAAACTCCCGTGGCTATCACATCGGCACATGAGAGGGAAACCTGGGTTCGGGTGGGATCTGCACCAGGTGTCCCTGACTGACTGACTCGGACTGACTGAATCCGAGTCAGTCCCGGTCAGTCCCGGTCAGTCCCATCAGTCCCGGTCAGTCCCGGTCAGTCCCGGCCAGTCCCGGTCAGTCCCGCTCAGTCCCGGTCAGTCCCGCTCAATCCCGCTCAGTCCCGGTCCGTCCCGGTCTGTCCCGGTCAGTCCCGCTCAGTCCCGCCCAGTCCCGCTCAGTCCCGCTCAGTCCCGGTCAGTCCCACTCATTCCCGGTCAGTCCCGGTCAGTCCCGCTCAATCCCGCTCAGTCCCGGTCCGTCCCGCTCAGACCCGGTCTGTCCCGGTCAGTCCCGCTCAGTCCCGCTCAGTCCCGCTCAGTCCCGCTCAGTCCCGGTCAGTCCCGCTCAGTCCCGGTCAGTCCCGCTCAGTCCCGGTCAGTCCCACTCATTCCCGGTCAGTCCCGCTCAGTCCCGGTCAGTCCCGGTCTGTCCCGCTCAGTCCCGGTCAGTCCCAGTCAGTCCCGCTCAGTCCCTCTCAGTCCCACTCAGTCCTGGTCAGTCCCGCCCAGTCCCGCTGTGTCTCGGTCAGTCCCGCCCAGTCCCGCTGTGTCTCGGTCAGTCCCGCTCAGTCTCGCTCAGTCCCGCTCAGTCCCGCTCAGTCCCGCTCAGTCCCGCTCAGTCCCGGTCAGTCCCGGTCAGTCCCGCTCAGTCCCGGTCAGTCCCGCTCAGTCCCGGTCAGTCCCGCTCAGTCCCGCTCAGTCCCGCTCAGTCCCGGTCAGTCCCGCTCAGTCCCGCTCAGTCCCGGTCAGTCCCACTCAGTCCCGCTCAGTCCCGGTCAGTCCCGCTCAGTCCCGCTCAGTCGTAGGTCAGTCCCACTCAGTCCCGGTCAGTCCCGCTCAGTCCCGGTCCGTCCCGGTATGTCCCGTACCACACCGTACCACACCGTACCACACCGTACCACACCGTACCACACAGTACCACACCTTACCACACCGTACCACACCGTACCACACCGTACCACACCGTACCACACCGTACCACACCGTACCACACCGTACCACACCGTACCACACCGTACCACACGTACCACACCGTACCACACCGTACCACACCGTACCACACCGTACCACACCGTACCACACCGTACCATACCGTACCACACCGTACCACACCGTACCACACGTACCACACCGTACCACACCGTACCACATCGTACCACACCGTACCACACCGTACCACACGTACCACACTGTACCACACCGTACCACACCGTACCACACCGTACCACACGTACCACACCGTACCACACCGTACCACACCGTACCACACCGTACCACACCGTACCACACCGTACCACACCGTACCACACCGTACCACACCGTACCACACCGTACCACACCGTACCACACCGTACCACACCGTACCACACCGTACCACACCGTACCACACCGTACCACACCGTACCACACCGTACCACACCGTACCACACCGTACCACACCGTACTTGATTGTTAACTATGTATCTCTTTAGGTTTAGTCAATGTAAGCTATGTAAGTTTATTTACTTAGATAAAACTTAAAACCTTCAATGAAAAATATCTAACCGATGGTGAAAATCGCTGCGTGGTTTAGGAGGTGCTATCCGATATAGACAGACTCGGATAGCGACTTTGTTTCACACTATGTAAAGATACTTTGACGTCGTTGGTCCACAACACCAGCCAACCTATAGAAAAAACCCTGACTGACAGACAGACAATAATTCCAATAAAGTTTTGGCTTTTTTTATATCATACGTACAATATGTGCATGCATAATTATCTATATCCTACCCAAACAGACATTTTGAAAATATATTTTCATTATTTTATTTTTATTTTGTTATATTTGGGAAACAAACAAATGATACCACTTATTACTAAATATAAGATCCAATAGTACATAAAAATCAATTCAGTTTCCACTAATAACTAAATCATAACATTAGAGAGAAGTTAACTAAGTACGTATGCATGATTAAATTTTTAAAAAATCATTAAATATAAAAAATATATTAGAGATAAAAAGTGCCGGAGTCAATATGAGTTAAATATTTAAAACATCGAATCTTAATATAAATAAAAAAAATCAAAAACAAAGTTTAATAATACAAAAAAAAAATGCCGCTTAGGGGTAGCGAACCCGGACAGTTCGTACTTAGAGGACGCTTCCGTAACCACTTGGCCAAGGAACTTTTATTTTATCTTTCGAATTACCGTATCTTATTCTTGTTATATATTTGTACCGCCATCGGTTGAGTAATAATACTCCTTTTTTACCCTGTTAAGGGATAAATTTATAAAAATATGATATACAAATTCAATAAATTTTCTTAACGAATGTCTGTGCAAAATTTCAAGTCAATAGGACCAAGGAATCGCGTTCTCCCATACAAACTTTGCCCCCCTGTTTCACCCCCTTAGAGGTTGAATTTCGGAAAAACCCGTCTTAGTGAGCACCTACGTCCTAAAAGGAACCCCCATGCAAAATTTGAGACTCCTAGCACTTATAGTTTCTGAGATTTCGTGATGAGTGGGTTTTTGTCTACTCTTTTATATAATAAGATAAACTAAATAAAAATTCACTAACATAATTACTACTAAAATATGGTCGCGGACTTATCTGTGCTGGTGACGGAAACGTGAACTAACGGTTTTATGTATTATGAAAAAATAATTCTGTCTGGTCGCTATTTCTCGCTACCAATTTTCGGACCGTAACACCTAATCTAGTTTAAATATTATATTGATGGAGTAATATTATTATTATTATACGGATTAACGTTATTTTGTCATACGTAAAACTGGCATACTACAAAGTCAAAGTCAAAAATAGTTTATTTCAAATAGGCTTAACGCTAGCACTTTTGAAAGGTCATGTTTTTTTTTTTTTTTTAAAAAGCTACCACCGGATCACAACGCGGCCTCAACTGAGAAGATCCGGCAAGAAACTCAGCGGGCTTGTCATTTTATCACTTTTTTTTTTTTAAACAGTGTGTCATGTTACAGTTAGATCAGAGCGACAGTGTGTCTTGCCGTTCAAAAGATCAAATAATACAGGGAAAAAAAATAATAAAATACGACGAAAGTAGGTACAACAAACTAAAAAGCCAAAGGGATAGTAGTCGGACCAGTCCCCCCAAGCAGCACCCGCGCACGAGTTGACTCGAGCAGCAGCCATCACTCCCCTCAACCATATTGGAGGGAAGGGGGTGACCCGCCACACGAAGCCGCCACAAGCAAAGACCTTTCGATGGCGAGCATGACCAATCTAATATCACAGTGGCACACGTCTAACATTTAACTTCTGCTGTTAAGCAGTGCCTCGTCAGGCAAGACACAAAGCACTTTAACATATTATTGATGTCATCAATTAATTGACTAGTGCAGCAGCCATCAGTTATCCAACACTTTATATGGCGTTACAAATTGTAAGCCTTAAAATTCAAAGCTTGCATGAGTCAGGCAGTTCAAGCCCACGCAGCTTTATCCTCTAGGTAATCCGAGATTTTATAATAAGCCTTTTTCGACAATCGGCTTTTTACAGTACAGTACTTGACAGTGCTCAAGTAAGGTTCTAAAATTAAAACTTCAACTCAAACTAGATTTAAGTAGTACTTGAGTCTTGAGTATGGTTCTGTAATACGGAATGTCTATCTGAATTCAAATTATTAATTTAGAAGGCCCGGAATTAATCTGTTAGATTATCAAAAAAAAAAAATGGTCACGTATTTTTTTTCTTTTGTCAATTGAACAAAAAAATACGAAGATAAGATATAGTGGGTTGAAATGCCGTGTGACGTCATGTCTGTATACATTTTTTACTGAGGCGTGACGTCACGAGCCCCCACTCCCGAACTTTGATTTGTTAAATAAAAAAAATGCGTGTCCAATTTTTTTTTAATCTAACTGACGGATTAATTAGAATTTTTTTCTTCCCGTGGGGTGTCCAGGTAAGAATAGGAACCACCCATCTCCTCCCGTAGGGTTTCCGTAAGAAGCGACTAAGAAAAAAATGTGCGCGCGTGGAGACCCTCCGCGCGGAAGAAGTGAAACTTCATTCTCGCTCAGTCGATCGGTCGTTCGGTCGGTCCCTCACTCACTCACTCAACTCGCTCCAACTCACCCCAACTCACCCCAATTCACCCCAACTCACCCCAACTCACCCACTCACTCAGTGACGGCGTCACATGAGCGCTTTCATAACCTTAACAAATTTACGCCTATCGCCTATCGTTTAACACCTATCACTTAACGCCTATCACCTATCATTTAACGCTCAACGCGTTATTTGATAACATTTTTGGAAGTCGCATAAGAAGTTTCACTTCAAAAACAAGAAGTCAGGCAGCAGCGTCTTTCTATTGGATTACCCAAGACACCTGCCAAGCGTGGCGATTATGGCAACCCCTCTCTTCCAAGGGGTAGGCCTTTGTTCAGCATTTTTTTTTTTTTGGGATTGATAGACGCTGTTAGCCGCAGATGGCCATTGCAGCTTCACCGGACAATAGGAGGCGAGCGCTTGAAGCGCTCTAGCCTTTACGGCAGAAGTAGCGACGAGCTCAAGGGCACCTCAGGGAGGCACGGCCTCGGCTTGGGCTGTCGCTTAAGAGAGGGCTGAGTTTACCACCGGTTCACAACGCGCCCCCACTGAGAGCCTATGTTCAGCAGTGGACGTCTACCCGCTGCTGATGATGATATTATACTTTCCTCAGTTACCCAGTGTACATGAAGGTGTTGCTCCGCGGACTCGAGGTGTGGTTCTCGGAGCCGGCGCTCAGTACCCCGGTGTTGAAGTTGGCCGCTGAACTGGCGCAGAACAGGAACCAGCGACTACACTTCGACAGCTCGCCCAACGGGATACTGCTCTTTAGGGAACTGTCTAACATCATATGTACTTACGGTGAGTGAACTTTAAATACTATATACTTTATCCACCAGGTAACTAGATAAACATTCACTAACAATATGACATCTAAAATGTGGTCGCGGACTTATCTGTGCTGGTGGCGGAAACGTGAACTAACGGTTTTATTATGATAATGACGTGTAGTTTGACAGTTTCATATAGACAGTAGCGACACTCCTATCGGCAAGAATAATTTTGTTAGGCTGTAGCTTGTAAAGAAGGGCGCTATTTCTGCGTGCCACTTTTCGCACCGTAACAGCTAATCTAGTTTAAATATTAGATCGATGACGGCTATCAAAGAACGTACTGTTCCAGATTATTTAAAAGTTAACATTAAAATGCGTAAAAAATATATTATCTATAATCCTCGGCACGTAAGTTGACAAGATTTTGGCGTTGTGGGGGAAAGTTCGCGCAAGTGCACTTGGTTGCAACAATACCTGGTCAATATAATATATTGCAATTTTATTGCCATATTTTTAGTCATGTCATAGAAATAAGGAAAACAAAGGAATTATTGAAATATAATGAGATGTAATAAATGAAATTATAATAGATCCAACCGTTTATTTTCTTTTCGACAGATCTAATTTGACAGTTATAGTGTTGTGACCAAGTGATTATAATGGACACGATATCGATTCATTTTTCTATCAAGTCTGTGCGGAAAGAGATCAGTCGTAGGAATGGCGCTAGTAAGTAGTAGAACGTCATTCTATTATCACTTTTGTTACATTGACACGTAATAATAATCTTCCTAAATATTAGAGCGGGGTTTTTAAAACGTTCTATTACTTACCCCATTTTTTGTCTATGGGTAAGCAGTAGTATTTTTTCAAGGTAGCAACACTCAATGGTCCACCGCCATTTTGTGTTTGTCACTGTCATCTGTCACTCGCAACAAGACGCCCGTGCTAGTCATTGTTTGCTGAGTTTTGTATTGTTTTATATTCGAACTATAAAATGCCGAAAGGATCAGTGCTGAAAGGACAGACGAGAGAAATGGTGATCAAGCTTCGTAATTACTTTGAAGCAGAGTATCAAAATGGCGGCCAGCTTTTACCATTATCGCAAGTGCGAGAGCGCGTTGCGGCCGCGTTAGGTATTAGTGCACCTACGGTTACAAAAATTACTACCGAAGCCTACGGAACAAGCGGCATGCAGGAGAATAAGCTTCGTACGCCGAAGAAAAAACGCCAACCACGTCGTGTGACGTCGGTTGACAACTTTGACGCAGACGCTATACGCCGTCATATATATAACTATTAGTAAAACTGGCAAAATGTAATTCAAAAAACACAAGAAACTATAATATCAGATTGGGATAAACACGTGGCGATAGATAATATGAATCAAGAATTAATTATAAATGTCGGCGATAGCTCGAGTGACAGCGACGATGAATCTGATTTTGATTAATAAATAAATAAAAGTAAAAGTCACAATAATTGTTTCATATATCATTTCATACCAATCTATATTTATACTACATTAGAATGCTACATTATACCCGTGTAAAAATAGCTAATAAACAATATCGATATCTCAATCGTAACTTCACTATGTTGATAGCCATAGAACGTAAATTTTTAAAAACGTTATTATGGACTCAATTTGTCAAAGATGATTATTAAACGGGATCAAGGAGCAAACTTAGGCAGTTGTCATTTTTTTAAAACCTCGCATTTAAAAGTGAACTTTTGCGTAACTTGACGCAGTTACGTTCTATTGGTGCTGTCAAAAAGAAAATAAACGGTTGGATCTATTATAATAAAGTTAAACTTACTTAAGAAATAAAATAATAAAAATAATAATAATAATATCTTGGGACAATCCACACACGGTCATCTAATCCCAAACTAGGCAGAGCCTGTACTATGGAAACCAGACAACTGATACTAATACTTATATACATTTTTTGTTTGTAAATACATACTTAAATAGATAAATAACACCCAGACACTTGGTGGGAATCGAACCCACGACCCATCGGTTAGCGGACAGGGTCACTAACCACTAGACCAACGGGCCCGTCAATAAAATATTGTGATAAAGTAATTACTGATTTAATGCTTGGCGGGTTGCAGGATGAAAAGTCGGAATCTACTTAGAGTGATAAAATAACATTTTCAAAAACTGGTAACAAATTTGTACTTAACAAAAACTAACTGAACTATTTTAGTGCACGCAAGTGTACTCGCGAGCGAACGGGACGTAGACGAGTTGCGGGGAGCGAGGCTCGACCGGCTAACCAATAGCGCGCCCGGAACGATGTTACCTTGTTCCACGCGTCCCGCTTGATAACCAAAGAGACCTAAAAAATGACTTCTGCGCATCTAATGAATCTTGCCAAATTACGTGCCGATGGCTGCACCTTATGTTATTACATTATCTTAGTTATGACTTCTTATAGACATTGTATTATCAGTAATGTAACAAGTTTAAAAGAATACGGTCAAGTGCAAGTCGGACTCGCACACCGAGGGTTCCATCCCTTCTTTAGTTATTTTACTATTCGTCTAACACCTCAGATAGCAAGAAACCAAATACCAAAACTAAGTTTGTTTGTCCAGGTTTTTTTTAGGATTATTAAAAAAAATGTACTACTTCGAAAGATCATTTATTTTTCCTTTAAAATATAGATAGACATGTATTACCTATAATTATTTAGTATAGTATAAGTATACGAAATATAAAAAAAAATCATTTTATTACTTAATAGGCATGATGACTGTAACACAATACCAATAAATATGTGGTTTTAAATATTAGAACAGATTGCACTGATTCCAAAAATGCATCTCATTTTCATAATAATAGAGAGATTTTCGTGATATTTAAGCAAATAAATTACTCAAATACAGCTAATCGCCATTTTGTAATAAACGCCGATCAGAGTGAATGACGTCAATCCTGTGTAAATAAACAACTGTCAAACTGTCATCTCGACTTTTTCCTTCATACAAGATGTTTATTTACACCGCCGTAGTGACGTCACAACATGGCGCCATGCACCGGCCATCGTTTTGGAACGAAATTCGAACTCTATTTTAAAAATTGAAAATATTGCTATTAATTGTAAATTTAATACAAAAATATGATTATTATCGGCAATAGTAGACCCATATAGTACATTACAGAGTATTTTTTCAAAATTAGTCATCATGCCTATTATATTTTTGAAGTAGGCTGTATGTTCATTCATCGTGAATTGGGCGCGTGGTAAGTTATAATGTATTTCCTCGCAAGTGTGTTCAAAAACGTCGTATGAAACTCGTGAGCTCTGCTCATGACACACTCGGTTGATTTACGCAAACTGCTGCAAACCACTGCCTTTGTGTATAATGGGCAACTTCGCTCACTTGTATCATAATATACTATTATCTATTGAAATTAAACTACTTTTACGGATTTTATCGCGGTTTATTTATTGATTTTACTATCCCGATGTTTCGAATGTTTTGCAGCACCCATGGTCACGGGAGGACTGAGATGTTGAACGTCCCTATGTCACAATTATGCCGGTGTACCCTCAGGTCTTCTTAGTTATTATTGTTGGTCCGATCTACGCAGTAAGAGCTTACAGTATCTTCTAATAAAACCTCCTATCATTTGGTTTCAGGCAGCAGAATACTAACGATAGACGTGAACAAAAAACAGATGTACGCGATGAAACTGAAAGGCATCTCGTTGTGCTTCTCAACACTAAAGGCGGCTTTATGCGGAAACTACGCTAACTTCGGAGTGTTTAGGTACATACTACATTTTTAACCGGCTTCAAAAAGAAGGTTCTGTATTCGACGCGTATGTATGTAATATTAATAAAAATGCGTAAAATTAATATATGTTAGTCCATGTGGGCTTCTAAACAAATTTACCAAATTTTATGAGTGCATGTATGTATGTAGGTTTGTCCACGGATTTCTCAGAAACTACAGGTCCGATTTCGAAAATTCTTTTTGCAATAGTTAGAGTATTTTTCAACTTAGGGTAGAGTACAAGTTTCATCAAAATCGGTTCAGTAGTTTAAGAGATATAAACTTTTTATGTTTTCAGTAAGTTACTGTAACGTAGACGTTCGAGTTGCGTGATAGTGTTGATATCTATTTTGCTCAAATAAAAGTCACTAAAAAGTGTTAAATAAACTATTTTTCAAAAAATTAAAACCGGCTTCAAAGTAAATAAAACATTACCTAAAAGCCTTTTAGGTAATGTTTTATTTACTTTGAAGTCGGTTTTAATTTTTTTGAAAGATAGTTTATTTTATACTACCAAGGTGGCAAGCATGCGGCCGCCTGATGGTAAGCAGTCACCGCAGCCTATACACGCTAGCAACGCCAGATGAATCTCTAGCGCGTTGCCGATACTTAACACATTGGATATTGAGTCTTTGTGTCCGGTAATTTTACCAGCTACAGTGCTGCTGCTTGGAGGCATAATAACTGACACTGCGGTGGTATCAGACTGAACGGTTCTTGAAATATATATTTACTCCTCTTCCCCTACAAGTCTGGCCTAATGATCTCCTTTCCCAAGCTTTCTGCACCGGACTATACAGATTGGTGATTAGTTCACTGGAAAGCTTCAACAGAGTCGTTTACAGAAAATAGTACTTTATTGCTGGTGCAGTCGAAGAAAACTATGTCCCTCTCGCGTGTGCGGAACTATTATCGCAGGTGTTTGTATTAGTTCGACAGGAACAAATATATATATCAACTAGTCATTTCCTGTTTGGTCTTAGAGGAGATACCACTGGAGAGATCATGATGCGCTAACCCCTCTGCCAAATTTTGGTCATATGTTCAGGTCATTCTTTATTTGTGTGCGTAACTTTTTGAATGTGTTGCGAGTTTATTATAGTGTGGGTATGCGTGAAATTGTATCTGTGTGTGTTTACTTCGCCTCCCGCACCCCGCAAAAGTGCCACGAAAAATTTGTTCGGGGAATCGACGCGATACTAGCTCCATTCTAATTACTCTGAGTGTTTGGTAGATCCCGGGGCGAATCGAACATAAGGAAGCTGGCTTCAAGGTTTGGCTAACAGTACAAAAAAAAATTGTATACACATCATGTTTTCACAAAGTTATAGCATTTTAATCAACCCTAGTGCTGGTGGGTCGAAATAGACCTACTACGCACTGGCGGAAATATCGTTGGGGGCGCATTTCGACCTGCCGCCGCACCAGATAAAGGAAAAGGATTTTACTTGCCGCAGCCAAGGTGTTAAAAATATTGTTTTTTTCTGTTGCAGGTTATATGGCGACGAGGCGTTGGACAATGCGTTAAACATGTTCGTCAAATTACTGCTTAGTATACCTCAGAGTGATCTATTGGTGAGTGAATAATGCGAGCATTGACAGATGGTTACTGTCACACCTTCAAACGTCAATTATAGTTAATTGTCATTAAACAATTTAATTAAATGAATTAAAGTTAATTGTCATTAATCAATTTAGTTAAATTAATTATAGTTGATTGTCATTAATCAATTAAATTAATTATAGTTAATTGGCGTTGATTAATTTAATTTAATTAATTATAGTAAATTGATATTTTTTTTTAAATCGGATTATTTCGACAATCAAAGCCAATTAATACTTAATACTCTGATAGCACCATTTTCCAAAATCATCAATATGGGTTCAAATGTAAGGTCTTAACGGGTCAAGTTGAAATATTATATTTATTATATGTATATACGTATTATATGTATACTATGCGTTTCAACTAAGAATGTGGCCGCCATCTTGCCATTTCAAATATATAATTACTAAAAATGATGTTTTAACAAAAATATATAGCAAAATATGACATTACAATAAATAATCAAAACCAGGGCGAATTTTTCATTGTGTGTTTACTCTGCTGCCGGTACAAAAATCGTAAACAACGAGTGAAGTTCCGCAGTCGTGATCATCATGGCGGACACATTCTTAGTAATAAAATTTAAGTCCATTTTGTGTGTACGCAGTCAGGCATTTTATGTTTTTATATAATTTATTATTTTTCCAGGATTATCCAAAGCTCTCACAGACGTACTACGTGCTGCTCGAGCGATTAGCACAGGACCACATGCCGTTCCTAGCGTCTCTACAACCGGAGGCCACCCTGTATATCCTGTGCTCTATCTCTGAAGGACTGACCGCTTTGGGTGAGTAGTGGCTGGACACTACAAAGCCTGTAGACAAATTGTCATTCTACAAAATGAAATGCTAGAGAATTAGAAAATATTTCAAAATTTAAAAAGACCCCGACATTGGTAAACAAACTCTTAAAATAACTTTCCTGTGCTAATCAGACCCTGATCAGTATCCGTCTAACTACTCGTCAAGATTTCACCATATATTTATAAATTCGGTGGGTGCTACATTTAATGGAGCCGAGTTCGTCGAAACCTACCCAACGAGCCCAAACTTGGTAGGTCTACGTTTATTGGTGAAGTGATCCCGTGACCACCTTCCTGCACCATCATCAGACCCTGATCACCATTTTTCTAGTAACCGCTCGTCGAGACCTACCCAACGAGACCAAACTTGGTAGGTCTACGTTTATTGGTGATGTGATCCCGTGACCACTTTCCCTGGTCACCATTTTTCTAGCAACTACTCGATGCTCTCTAACGTGATCGTCGCCCACGTGTCATGTCATGACTCACATCCACTGACGGGTTGTCGCTCACTGATAATATCTGAAGCCCACTGATTCAATGAAATTTATATGAAACTATTGGCTGTGTTTGTTGAATTATGTACATTATTTAATTGTTTTGTTCTTGTTATTATAACTATCAAATTTTAGTCCATCAATCCGCAGATACGAGTGTATGTACGGGATGCTGCGCCACTCTGGACCACATAGTCACATATCTATTTAAACAATTAGTGCAAAAATGTAAGTGGATAAATAATTATTTTACTATGGTAAATTATTCGACTGCGTTGCGGCGGTTCTATTCAAATACGTCATTTATTATAATAGGGTAAGGCCGCAGAATTCGCCACTTTTTATTATTTCCTGTAAAATATAGATATACATCTATTACGCATAATTATTTCAGATTTTTCCCTCCACAAACTTCGGATATAAGGGGGGAACGGTATTTTTTTTTTCGACATTTTTGATTATTAGCCAAAAACTACGTCACATGAGCCAAAATAAAAATCTGTTTTAAGATGCGCAAATAAAGCTCTTTCATATGATACCCCACTTTATATAGTATTCTCACTTTGAAATTTCGATGACCCATTTCGACCCCTATTATAAA
This sequence comes from Furcula furcula, assembly GCA_911728495.1. Taxonomy (NCBI): domain Eukaryota; kingdom Metazoa; phylum Arthropoda; class Insecta; order Lepidoptera; family Notodontidae; genus Furcula; species Furcula furcula. The sequence goes on from OU452242.1 coordinate 56,927,111, forward strand.
AAAAGTAAAAGAAAAAGAAATATTTTTTTCATTTCCGATGAGGTTAGGTAAGTAAGATATAAAACTATTCCAAGTTTCAAATCAGTAGCGTCAGTGGTTCCTGAAATATATAGGACAGACCATAAGGGTTCCTTTATACCTTTTAGGTATGGAACCCTAAAAATACTAACTTAGAAGCGTAAATAGTAAAAGTAACGTAGAAAAGTAATAAATGAATATAAAGTTTAAAATTAATTACAAAAAAAAGTATGTATGTATTTACAAAAAAAAATGTATATAAGTATTAGTATCAGTTGTCTGGTTTCCATAGTACAGGCTCTGCCTAGTTTGGGATCGGATGACCGTGTGTGGATTGTCCCAAGATATTATTATATTAATTTGTGTTTGGCCTGATGGCCACGTTGTCTTCCAGTTGGAAGACAACGTGTTTTTAACTACATTTTAAGGCATCTGACGCCTGCCTGTGTGAGATTATGGCAACCCCTCCCTTCTATGGGAGGGGCGTTGTTCAGCCCAGCGCTGAAGACATCTTTCGGCTAATGATGATGATGGTTTAATATCTTATTTTTGTTTTTACTACTCAGCTAGCAACAAAGTACCGAATCCCCGGCAACCGCCGCCAGAGACTAGCAACATGTTTATAGAAGTGTTGCAGCTGCGGCCAGAGATAATGCAACAGTTGTTAGCCACCGTGAGTGTTAGATATAGATATATTATCTACGGGGTGTAAGGGACATCGTACCGAAAACCGATACCAGGGATCTAGTACATGATTCTGAACATCCTAGTATTGAAATTTTTCATCGGCTATTTCATGAATTTCCAAAAAAAATATCGCTTTCTTTAATTAAAATTAGTATAACATCATTATTAGTATAATAATAAAGCCTAATTTCAATTTAAAAAACAATAAATTACTTATATATGCAAAATTAGCAATGTTATTTGAAAAATAAATATTATTCAGCACGTATTCATTACACGCTGAAAAATTAACAAGTGAGTCATTTGTCGTTTTCCATAGAAATAGTTTCTGTAATGTTGTAACGGACAATATTTGAAATCTTATATAAAAGTTTTCGGTACGCGATCCCTTATATCCTGTATAAACTAGATAAACATTCACTAACAAAATGACATATGAAATGTGGTCGCGGACTTATCTGTGCTGGTGGCGGAAACGTGAACTAACGGTTTTATTATGATAATGACGTGTAGTTTGACAGTTTCATATAGACAGTAGCGACACTATCGGCAAAAAAAATTGCCAGCCTGTGGCTTGTAAAGAAATAGCGACACAAGGGCACTATTCCTGTGTGCCACATTTTGGACCGTGCCACCTAATATACACATATAATGTGTCTTTAGATTCGTCTCAGTTGTGGGAGTGACATAGGCTATATATTTTTTCAAAAAAGGTAATATTGTGACCGGCAGTCGCCATTTTGTATTTGTTTTTACTTCCGAAGACATTAATATGGGTATCAAATTAAAGGTCTTAACGAGACTAATTCAAATATACACACATCAAAAGTGTCTAGGGATCAACATATATTTTTGCAATAACTTTTCTCCTGATTGATATTAATTAAAATTTTCTTTAAGGATTCATCAAATAAAGTGTTTTCGTTTGTCACAGTAACGATAAACCAAGTCACCTTTGCATTAATAAAGAAATTTGCCATTTTCCTAATAAAGGGATTTTTGACATTTGAACCACTAACACAAAAGTTCGAAAAAAAGACTGAAATAACAGTTTTCTTTAAAATTTTATTGGGTAACTTAAACAATTAATAATCCGTGTTTCTACCGCGAACACTAACAACACAAGAACATCGGTTTGGCATACTCAAAATGAGTTCATCCAAATCACGCTGTGGAATGGCCGCCCATGTTCGTTGCAACAACAAAAAAAGGTCTTCTTGCGACTGGATACCCTCCATATTCGGCAGAGCTCTTCTCTGTAGCATATCCCATGCATGCTCAATCGGGTTCAAGTCTGGCGACTGAGCAGGCCAGGGCAGGACATTGATGTTAGCTGCGGCGAGAGTCTGTCTTACAACTCTTGCGGTGTGCGGTCGTGCATTATCATGCATTAACTGAAATAAGGGACCGATTTGCACTTGTAGAGGAACGATGACGTCTGATACAATCGTCTCAGCATAAATTTGAGCGTTGAGGTTGCCTCTGATCCAAATCAACTCAGTTCTTCCGCCGATCCAAATACCCGCCCATACCATGATGGTTCCACCACTATAAGGATGGACTTCCTGGCAGGATTTTAATCGCTGTTGGCGTCCAGGGGTTCTCCAGTGTCGTATACGTCTTGTATCCGGTCTCATACCAAAACGAGACTCATCAGAAAAGCACACGAAACGCCATTGTTCTTCTGCCCATTTTTTTGCCCAAAAATGCTTGATCCCTAGACACTTTTGATGTGTGTATATACATATGTATATGTATTATTTATGTATAATGAAATTTAAATCCATTTTGTTTGTTCGCAGTCGGGATTTTTATACTTGTTAATATTAATACCAGTCCTTGTTATTGTCCCACTATTGGGCACAGCCTCCCCTCAAGTTAAAGGACCTTAGACTTAGGCCATAGTCCACCACGCTGGCCAAGTGCGGGTTGGCGGACTTCACACGTCATTCGAAAGCTGGTTAGGCTTTCTCAGACATGCAGGTTTCCTTCACCGAAGGCTAGTAACAATCGCACAAGATTAACTAAAGAAATCAGAGGTGCGAGTATTCGAATCTGCGCACCGTGTTTCCAGGGCAAGTGCTAGCCCACTGAGTTGTTACTGCTGTTGTTACATACATACATAAAATCACGCCTTTTTCCCGTAGCGGTAGCGGCAGAGCCCAAGGGCCACTTTTCCCCTCCGTGAGAAATTGCTGTTGTTACACTGTATTATTATTGTTGACGGGCCCGTTGGTCTAGTGGTCAGACACCCTGCCTGCTAACCGATGGGTCGTGGGTTCGATTCCCGCCAAGTGTCTGGGTGTCGTTTATCTATTTAAGTATGTATTTACAAAAAAAAAAGTATATAAGTATTAGTATCAGTTGTCTGGTTTCCATAGTACAGGCTCTGCCTAGTTTGGGATCGGATGACCGTGTGTGGATTGTCCCAAGATATTATTATCTTCTATCTATACTATAATAAAACTCAAAGAGGACTTTTTCTGTACATTGAATATTTTTCCAAAATTTCTATGTGGGGATACTATACTATCGACATAGAGGCCAAAACAATTTTTTTTGTAATTATTGTCTGTCTGTCTGTCTGTCTGTCTGTCTGTCTGTCGTTCTGTTTGTCCAGGTATCATTTGAAAACCCGTGGATGGATTTTGATAGAACTTTCACTGATGTGTTGTGTAGAAATCAAGGTATAAATTGGTATATAAAACATCACGCTATGTTTCATAGGGGCTAAGCAGTGAAACATTACTTGCACATATTACCACGTAATTTCCTTTGTATGTGAATAGGGTAATGATAGACTGATCAGTTAATCATTAAGATATGTATTATTACGCTGTATACAATAGGGACTGAGCAGACATTTAGTTTGCATAAGATATGGCAGTGGCGAAGGGTCAATTTTTGTAAGGGGTAAGCCGGTCCGGTACACCCAGGACATTTTCATTAGATTTCTGTACTGTTCTAAGTATTTTGCTGATAGCAATATGACATTATATCTTTGAAAAGTTAAAATCTGTAAATCCCGAGCGAGTCCAAACTAGATCATGAAATTTTAATGAAACTCCCCAAGTCCAGGTAGTGTATAGGTATTGTATTACAGTCGCAACAATAAAAGATGCGAAAAACTTAGAATTTTCATTATCGAATATCATTAGACAGTAATTTACGATGTTAGCGTGATTTACATTATGAACAGCGCCATCTATCGGTGAAATTGAACATACAATAACTATAGAACTTTAATCTATAATTATATTTAAAGGAAAATCGTGTTAGTTACACTATTTATAACTCAAGAACGGCTCAACCGATTTGGCTGAAAATTGGTAGGGAAGTAGCTTAGGACCAGGAGACGGACATAGGATATTTTATACCGGTAGGTTAAGGTTAAGCAACGTTAGGTAAGGTCATTAAATAGATGGGTGAACCGATTTGTATGAAATTTTATGTGTATATCGGGTATAGTAGGTCTGACAATAAGTCGTAAAGTATATTTCATGCCGCTGATACCATGATTGACGGATATATAAAATGAGAGGAGGGTGCAAGAGAGGACAGAGAGGGAGAGGGGATTCGAGGAGGGGGTGAGGGATCGGGGGAGTTAGGTGGAGCAAGGGGGGGGGGGATGGAGCAAGTTGGGAGAGAGAGATGGGGGGATAGGGTTCAGGGAGGGGACAACGGGGAGAAGAAAAGAGGGAATGTGACGGGGACCGATGCGGGTGGGGAAAAGAGAGATGAGAGAAAGAGCATAGAATTAGATTTTTCTTATAATAGAGAGAGAGAGAGAGATGGAGAGAAATAAATCAAGGGAGGAGGGTGAAAAGGGGAGCAAAATGTAATAAAAGCGCGGGTGGAGCTGAGCGGGTCAGCTAGTATTATTATTATTATTGCAGGTACTGAACGTGATAATGTTCGAGGACTGCTGCAACCAGTGGTCGATGTCGCGGCCGCTGCTCGGCCTGATACTCCTCAACGAGGAACAGTTCGGCCGCATACGGGCGGACATGATCGCGCAGCAGCCGCGCGACAAGCAGCCACAACTGGCGCACTGGTTCAACGGACTGATGGCCGGCATTGAGCCCAACCTGCTCACTAAGAACAGAGACAGGTACCTATATAAATAAAATAATAAGCCTTTATTTCTACTCTACAATATTTTTAGGTCTCATCATTCTCCTCACCTTATCCCATCAACTGGGGTCGGCGCTATTTTTTTATTTTTTATGATTAATATATAATTATACATATTCATATTTTATTGTATTGTGTGTATACTTGTGTACTGTTATTTATATAATCGTCTACTATATTTTTACCGTTTCGTCCGTGAGTCACTGAACAAGGTTGCCAACAGAAAATCAGCGCTGGGTGCATTCCGCCCAGCCCATGCTGAGTTGGTGACCCCTTTGGCATGTGCACGCAGGTTATGTTTTAATGTGTCTGTTTTTTTTTCCTCCTTTTGTATCTTGTTTTTTTTTTTAAGCTTTTTGTTTTTCGCTTGGTGTGTACAATTTCTGTGTATATATGTCAAATAAACGTTTTTTCTTCTTCTTCTTCAATATATTTTATCCTTCCATTCATCTCTATTTACAGTAATTTCCACACTCACTCCAGCTACTTTCATATCATTCGTAATACAATCCATCCATCTCTTCTTCGGCCTTCCGCGCGCTCTATATCCATCCACATTCAAGCTCATCATTCTTCTCGTGACATGCGTCTCCTCTCTGCTCATTACATGCCCAAACCTAGATAGCCTCCGACTCCGAATTTTATCGGTGACAGGCGCTACTTTCATACTTCCTCTTACATACACATTCCTCACCTTATCCATTCGCGTCACTCCACGCATCCATCTTAACATTCTCATCTCGGCAGAATGAACACGCTTTTCGTCCTGAATATTTTTAGGTCTAAATATGGATAATAGGCGTGATGACTAATTTTGAAAAAATACTGTATAATGTACTTACGGGTAAACTATTGCCGAAAATAATCATATTTTTGTATTGAATTTACAATTAGCAATATTTTCAATTTTTAAAATAGAATTTGAATTTCGTTCCAAAACGATGGCCGGTGTGTGGCGCCATATTGTGACGTCACTACGGCGGTGTAAATAAACATCTGTCAAGGTATAAAAGTGAATCATTGTATGAAAGAAATAGTTAAGATGTCAGTTGTTTATTTACACAGGATTGACGTCATTCACTCTGACTAGCATTTATTACAAAATGGCGATTAGCTGTATTTGAGTAATTTATTTGCTTAAATATCACGAAAATCTCTCTATTATTATGAATATGAGATGCATTTTTGGAATCAGTGCAATCTGTTCTAATATTTAAAACCACAGATTTATTGGTATTGTGTTGCAGTCATCATGCCTATTACAATACTTCATACAGTAGTCGCTTTAACGGCATAGGTGTCCCCTAACTTTACACACAGATCTCTATCCCTTGGTTTTCTCATCCACTCCGGTCCACATTGGTGAACAAACACGTCCCGCCATCTCTTTCGTGGTCTTCCTTGTTTTCTCTTACATCCTAACTGAGTCCCCTCAGTCACCCTTTTTGTCCACCTAGTATTTTCCAATCTACAAATATTCCCAACCCAGTTCCATTTAGTCATTCGTATCCTTTCTTCTAGGTATACATAGTATACACTCTGAGGGTGATGAGCCCTCGTTCCCGTAAGCACCGTGTCAGGTTCTCAGGGGGCTATATGCGCCTCATGGAGGTGGGCTCAAATGCAAGGCATTGAGAGGTACCCTTTTTTTTTTTTTTTTTTAACGTGGGGTAAGTCTTCCAAAGATCCCCGGGACCTGTTTGGCGCGACCGGGGTATGTGGGATTCTTACCCACTAAAACCCCCGCGGCTGTCGCATCGGCACATGAGGGGGGACCCCAGGGCTCTCCGGTGGGATCTGCACCAGGGGCCCCTCAGTGCCTTGCCTTTGAGCCCGCCGCCGGGGGGCGCATTGTAGCCCCCCGGGAACCTGACACGGTACTCACGCGGACGGGGGTCGCAACCCCGCCGCCGTCCTCCTGTCGCGGAGTCGCCGCCGTCCTCCTGTCGCGGAGTCGCCGCCGTCCTCCTGTCGCGGAGTCGCCGCCGTACTCAATGGACGCTCAAAGGGCCCACACCCCGAACGTCCAGCGACTCCGAAGGACTGAGGGGTACCTGATGCAGATCCTACCGGAGAACTCAGTGCCCATGTGACGGTATTGAATCGATGTATATATCCAATATAGGCAATGCTGGCTTAGTCAATAAAGTTTTCATATTTACAACTGACTTACGAGTCGACTTACTAGTATTACGAGTCGACTTACTAGTATTCCGAGTCGACTTACTAGTATTCCGAGTCGACTTACTAGTATTCAGAACTGACTTACTAGTATTCCGAGTCGACTTACTAGTATTCCGAGTCGACTTACTAGTATTCCGAGTCGACTTACTAGTATTCTGAGTCGACTTACTAGTATTCCGAGTCGACTTACTAGTATTCCGAGTCGACTTACTAGTATTCCGAGTCGATTTACTAGTATTCCGAGTCGACTTACTAGTATTCCGAGTCGACTTACTAGTATTCCGAGTCGACTTACTAGTATTCCGAGTCGACTTACTAGTATTCCGAGTCGACTTACTAGTATTCCGAGTCGACTTACTAGTATTCCGAGTCGGCTTACTAGTATTCCGAGTGACTTACTAGTATTCAGAACTGACTTACTAGTATTCGACAGGCCTGTTGGTCTAGTAGTTAGACACCCTGGCCGCAACCCGATGGGTTGTGGGTTCGTATCCCACCAAGCGTCTGGGTGTTATTTATCTATTTAAGTATGTATTTACAAAGAAGTATCAGTTGTCTGGTTTCCATAGTACAGGCTCTGCCTCTAACTAGGGTCAGATAACCGTGAAGACACTGAGATTTAACAAAATGTGTTGATCGCTTAAACGTTTTCTTTTGTCATAGATTCACACAAAACCTTTCAATGCTCCGGCGAGATATCAACGACCTACTAAAAGGCACGTCCGGCGTCGGTCCCAGCGGTTGCGCCAATGAGATGATGACCTCGTAACACCCCCCCCCCCCCCCCCATGGTACATACATACACTCCATACACTTAGTGCGGGATAGCGAGATTTGTACACTGCATGTGAGAGAGGGACGGAAGATTTGGTAGGCCTCTTGTGCAATAGAGAGCTGCGTTCAATGATATTATGAACCATAGATATGTTACATCAATACTAATGCGCGCCAAAAATTGTGGCTCATGTAATTTAAATATTTTCTCATATACCATCTGGGATGGATGATACTACAATAAAAATTAATTACTAGAGAGGTGACTATTCGGTGTGATCTCGTCGAAACATACTAACGAGTAGGTATCTCCGCCCGTACCAGAGGTTAGTGACCCAATATTTACAAACATCGATATAATATATAAACTAGATAAACATTCACGAACAAAATGACATTTAAAATGTGGTCGCGGAGGTTGCAAACTTATCTATGCTGGTGGCGGAAACGTGAACTAACGGTTTTATAATGATAATGACCTGTAGTTTGACAGTTTCTTAAGAAGCTTCTAAGAAAGTAGCGACACTCCTATCGGCAAAAATAAATTTGTCAGGATGTGGCTTGTAAAGAAATAGCGACACAAGGGCGCTATTTCTCGCTACCACTTTTTGAACCGTGACACCAAATCTAGTTTATATATTATATCGATGTTTACAAATGATGTTTTCATTTTGATTACGTCTTATATTTATTCGAAATTTTTTTTTTTAAATTTCTATGGAAGGATTTATTTAAGGTTTTGAAAATATTCCTACGTAGCGGTATTACTAGATTTTTTATTTATTGTCGTATCGTCTTCCCCACATTGTATAGTTAAGGTATGACATCCTTTCCTTATTATTTACTTTTGTACACAACTTTGTGCGTTTCTAAATACGCATGAAGGCGTTTCACTTGATTTTCAAAGGCACACGTCACGTTCGTTACGTTTTACTGACGCGTGACCTACTGCTAGTTCACCCAATTTGGGTGAATTTGATTGTTTCACTTTTCGTGCGCTAATGCCGTATCTATTTTATAATATATCATTGGCTGCATTGCATTGTCGCTCGTCACCGTGAGACGTTAGTTATTAAGTCTCTTGTGTCCGGCAATTTCACCAGCTACAGTGCCACTAACTGGTAGGTTACTTGTGCAAGAGACCGTCCACGTATTTACCACCGCAGTGTTAGATATTCAGCCGCCAAGCAGCAGTGTGTTGCGGCATGAAGGGCACTGTAGCTGATGACATTACCGGACAAAAAGACATGTGTTAAGTGTTGGCAACGCGCTTGTGATTCATCTGGCGTTGCTAGCGTCTATAGGCTGCGGTGACTGCTTACCATCAGGCGGCCGCACGCTTGCCACATTGGTAGTATAAAACACAGCAATGTTTACACACTGCAGCTTGGCGGCAGAATATATGACACTGCTCAGCTATGGTACGCACTCTCGCAGTCACAAGCGGTGTATCACCTTTAAGTACCAGAGGTTAGCTACGATTTGCCTCTTCGTTTATATTGAGGACAGCTAAGGATTGGAACAGTTTGCCTGCGTCGGTTTTCCCGCCCGATTATAATGTGGATGTCTTCAAGGCTAGAGTGAATAGGCTTTTAATAAGCTAGTGCGCTTTACCATCTTCGATTGCGTCGCCACTTTCCATCAGGTGGGTCTGCAGTCAAGCACTAGCTTATGTTGAATAATAATAAAAAAAAAGATCACAATCGTATTCACGAGCCGGCCCAAAATACACGCGGGCGAAGTAAGCGCATGTAACTTCGTTCAATGGATTTTGATTGAAAAACTGATACACCGTTCGTGTCCGCGATAGTACCTTGCACAAGGGACCCGCCACCAAGTAATTGGTATAAAATAATCCTGAAGGGACAGCCATTAGTATAAAGTTGTAATTATAAAATATGCAATAATTGGTTGTAGCTAACGATGATGTAAACTTCATGTTTTTAATTATAAATATCTGGTTCTTAGCACCATTAAGGTGAAAATGCCGTGATATTGTTGCATTGATATAATATTTAAACTAGATGACGGTCCGAACAGTGGCACACAGAAATAGCGCCCTTGTGTCGCTATTTCTTTCCAAGCCACAGGCTGACAAAATTATATTTGCCGATAGGAGTGTCGCTACTGTCTTTAAGAAAGTGTCAAACTACACGTCATTATCATAATAAAACCGTTAGTTCGCGTTTCCGCCACCAGCACAGATAAGTCGGCGACCACATTTTAGATGTCATTTTGTTCGTGAATGTTTATCTAGTTTATATATTATATCGATGTATTGTTGATTTAATTTGTTACTATACAGGCTGAATTATTGAAATGGACGGAAAAAAATCGAAACTATAAGAAATGAGAGTCGCGGTACAAACAAGGTGCGCAGGTTCGATACCCGGCTCGCACCTCTGCTTTCTTTAATCATGTGCGAATCGACTTTGTGTGATTGTTACTAGCTTTCGATGAAGGAAAACATCGTGAGGAAACCTGCATGTCTGAGAAAGCCTAACTTGCTATCCAAAGACTTGTGAAGTCCGCCAACTCGCACTTGGCCAGCGTGGTGGACTATGTTCTAAGCACCTTCATCTTGAGGCGAGGTTCGTGCCCAACAGTGGGATAAAAACAAGGATAAGAGTAATATTCCCAGTCTGCAATCATGAATTTTGAACAGCATGCATTTTTAGTATTAATTAAAACCGGGCCCGTGACTACTGTGATTATTTTTTGGTTATTTCTCATAGTTTCGGATTTGGCCATCCAAGCCCATTTGAAAAATTTCATTTGTCGACTTTAAACACCTGTGTATAAAGTCGACAATGGCATATTTATGTCCACTAATTTTCACCCTTATGTCTTTCAAAGTATCAATGCATAATGACTGATGTTTAATTTGTTTACGTAAGGAATATATTCAGACTAGACAGAATAGACGATTACGGCAAATCTGTCGAGAAATGTTTTTTTTTTAATTTTCCCTTAATATCGATCTGCTGCTACCACTACTTTAGGTGTAATTTGTTCGTGATTATATTTAAACTAGTGTAAATTATAGACCGATGGCTAGCTCACGGAATTCTAATAACAGTATAGTCACAGACAAAATAAAACACTATTTTAATTGAATAAGGTTGATATTTCTAAGTGTTAGATCCCTTGTGCAAGCTAGTACTGTGTAAACATAGCTGTGTTCCAGTGTGAAGGGCACTGTAGAAGAGATTTAATGTCTCGTGTGACGAGCGGCAGTGCAATGCAGCTGTATATAGGCAGGCGTGTTCTCGAAACTGAATTAAAAAAATATATAATTTAAAAATGTGCTGAAGTCAGTTTTCTGTCTAGTCTCAATTAACCCTTAAACGTGCATGTGTTAAGTGATTAGTGAAATGTGTACGTTGTCAAGTAGTAAGTGCGAGTGGATAAGGAAGCTGTTATGTTAAAGATCACAGATATAAATCGACATAGATAACCCAAGTGTTACGATCATCACCAATTGAAAGATGTCCACTGTTGGACATAAGCCTCCTCCTTGGAACGCCACAATGAACGACAATTGGCTATTTGCATCCACCGGTTACCTGCGACGCGCTCAATGTCGTCTGTCCACCTAGTGGGAGGCCTGCCAACGCTGCGTCGTCCGGTTCGTGGTCGCCACTCGAGAACCTTTCTTCCCCAACGGTTATCGGTTCTTCGAGCGATGTGGCCTGCCCATTGCCACTTCAACTAGCGGATTCTGTGAGCTATGTCGATGACCTTAGTTCTTCTCTTCTCTATGGTATACTTCGACGTTGTAATCACACATCGATATAATATTTTAACTAGGTGTTACGGCCCGAAAAGTGACACAGAAATAGCGCCCCCGAGACGATTGTGTCGCTATTTCTTTTCAAGCCACAGGCTGACAAAATTATTTTTGCCGATAGGAGTGTCATGGTCTATATGAAACTGTCAAACTACACGTCATTATCATACTAACACCGTTAGTTCGCGTTTCTGCCACCAGCACAGATATGTCCGCGACCACATTTTAGATGTAATTTTGTTAGTGAATGTTTATCTAGTTTAAATATCATATCGATGTTGTCACGTAAGTTATTTACGCTTTTGTGGCGTAGAGTATGTTCGTGCTCTTGTGTTATCTGTATCAATTTCTATGTGTGTCAATTGATTTGATTCATACGAAGGCTTCAGGCGACAAATTCGAGATAGGAGACCGCAGTTTGTATAGAGTATCGGTATCTGTGTATTTGACTGTATTTGGAAAACTATCTCAAATTGTTAATTATGTTACAATAAACTAGGATTAAGTTAAGTTAGAACGGAGTTCTTTATCACATGTTCTGCCGGCTGAGGGGCAAGAACGGAAAAAGTCTAACAATGAAAAACGACACCAAAAACAGAAATTTTTAATAGCGTTATATAAAAAGCTGTCTTACTGTTATACAGATTCAAACGGACTTGAACTGTATGCCAACATAATAAGGTCTCAATTTCCTTGAATATTGTATGCAGGTAGACTGGGGGGGGGGGGGGCGCTATGCAAGAAGAGGAGAGCGAGAGAGGCAGAACAAAAAAGGAATTCCGTTCTAAGCGGGTGTCCAAAATACCTCTCAATTGCTCTTTCATAATTTTCAATATTTTTGTCAAAAATCAATAATTAAATTTAAAGTGTAAACAATATCAGTGTGACTTACTGCCCGTCCCAATATCCTAACCATCCCTTACTATAAGTTAAAATCATCGATCAAGTCATCGATATCCCGCGATAAACCTCCGAAATGGAGCGATAACTAAAACCCTGACAGACTGTCATTTGAACAACCAACAGTAAGCTGCTAATATGTTATTATTGAAACGGAAATATGTTATTATAGCTATCGATGATAACTATTTTAACTTACAGTAAGGGATCGATAGGATATTGGGATCGGCAGTTAGCATAATCGTTTTATGATAGTCTGTGTACTGGCTAGTGACGTCATTAGACAATCGTCCATTTATTGAGCGTTTGCAATCACGTGACCTAATTCAAGGAAACGTGTATTATAATTCGTGTTTTACATAAAGTAATAATTGCATTATTTACAAATGGTGGTAATTATTTTGTGACGTAATAGGACTGCGCTGGGATTGGTTGTAATGGATATGGCGCGTTTTGTTTTAAATACATGTGGGAGAGATCTGAAAGATGGTAAAGTTTGAAACAAAATATGAAAATTTCTGCCATTTCAGAACGGATTTGGATAAGTTTGATTTGATAGACTTTTTTAATCCACTTTCATCTTGTTATTTCATGTAAAATCCTAAAATCGTATGCTAGTGGAGATGGCCACGTTTGAAATTTAACGACTACCGGTGGGCTTGATATACCCTTTGTGGGACACCCAGTATATGCTTCCTATAAAATACCTACCTACCGATATAAAGCTGGTCCAAGTCTACTGTAACCATGTCGTTTGAAGCTACTCGTATTTAGAAGTGTAAAGTAGGTACTATTTCGCGTTCTCGCAGTGCACCGGTGTATAATGATGAAATATTTTTTAATGTTGTGGAGAAGCAATACGGTGGTACAGCATTTTAGTATTAAGTGTCTGTTTAGAATATTATTTTTAAACGTTTATTTATGCAAATAAATGGATAATCAGTAAAAAAATATTTATTTTATTACATATGGTCTAAGTTTATTTTAGACTAGCTGACCCGCGCAGCACCGCCCGCGCTTTTATTACATTTTGCTCCCCTTTTCTCCCTCCTCCCTAGATTTATCTCTCTCCATATCTCTCTCTCTTATAAAAAAATCGAATTATATGCTCTTTCTCTCCTCTCTCTTTCCCCCTCCCGCTTCGGTTTTCGTCACACTCCCCCTCTTCCTCTCCCTGTTGTCCCCTCTCTGAACCCTCTCCCCCTCTCTTCTACGAACTTGCTCCTTCTCACTCCCCCCTTACTCCACCTAACTCCCCCGATCCCTCACCCCATCACCCCCTCCTCGAATCCCCTCTCCCTCTTTCTCCTCTCTTGCACCCTCCTCACGTTCTATATATCCTCGTCAATCATGGTATCAACGGCATTAAATATACTTTATGACTTATTCTCAGACCTCCTCGATATGCACACAAAATTTCATACATATCGGTTCACCCATCTATTTAATGACCTTTCCTTATGTTGCTTAACCTTAACCTAGTGGCATGAAATATACTTTACGGCCTATTCTCAGACCTACCCGATATGCACACAAAATTTCCTACAAATCGGTACACCCATCTATTTAATGACCTTGCCTAACGTTGCTTAACCTTAACCTACCGGGATAAAAAGTATCCTATGTCCGTTTACTGGTTCTAAGCTACCTCCCCACCAATTTTCAGCCGAATCGGTTAGGCCGTTCAATTTCACCGATAGATGGCGCTGTTCATAATGTAAATCACGCTAACATCGTATATTACTGTCTAATGATATTCGTTAATGAAAGTTTTAAATTTTCTGCATCTTTTATTGTTGCGACTGTAATACATATAGTAATGGGTAACTCGTAAATTTAAAATGAGGATGAGGGAGTACATCATTTTCGTTCGTGAGGTACTCGCGAGGTACACCTCATTTGAGGTGAGGATATCTTGACGGGGGACGGTTTTAGATATTAATTCATGGCCTCACTCACGCGAGTCACGCGCCACAAACGAGGAAGCGAGGAGGACGCCGGAACGTTGCAGCTGCAGCGTGCTTCTCTATTGCTATTTCTCTCACACACATCATTTTCTTTCGCTCAGTGTTTTAGTCCAAAATAAACAAAAAACACTCAATTACCAGCCTTATCACTAAATAAATAGATAATAATTTAAGAGAATTATGATCACGAAATTAATATTAATATTTCAATTCGTGATTTGAATAAAGTTTAAACTACTGAGGTCATCGTCAATCATCCATAATTATATCCTCACAAATTTTTACATTTATAATATTAGTAGGATACGATTATCTAAATACAAACCTAACCCGCAAAATTGTAAGTCACGCCTCACCAGTCACCACGCTCACACAGATCGTCCTCACTCATTTGGTCGATTTGTTCGCTCACTCATTCAGTAATCCTCACTCGCTCGCCTTTCGCTCGCACGATGAGGTAAACGCGTGCGGCCTCAAACCTCAATCTCGCGAGCGAGAACGAGGAATGAGAGATAAAATGAGGTGGTTCATCGTTGAAAAATGAGGAACTCTTTCAATTTGTCCTCACGAGTACCTCGAATGAGGCGACTCATGAGTGAGGAACGCACCACTAAATACATACATAATCTAGTTTGGATCCGCTCGGGATTTACAGATTTTAACTTTTCAAAGATAATGTCATATTGCTATCAGCAAAGTACATAGAACAATACAGAAATCTAATGAAAATGTCCTGGGTGTACCGGACCGGCTTACCCCTTACAAAAATTGACCCTTCGCCAATGCCATATCTTATGCAAACGAAATGTCTGCTCAGTCCCTATTGTATATAGCGTAATAATACATATCTTAATGATTAACTGATCAGTCTATAATTACCCTATTCACATACAAAGGAAATTACGTGGTAATATGTGCAAGTAATGTTTCACTGCTTAGCCCCTATGAAACATAGCGTGATTTTTTATATACCAACTTACACCTTGACTTCTACACAACATATCAGTGAAAGTCCTATCAAAATCCATCCACGGGTTTTCAAATGATACCTGGACGAACAGAACGACAGACAGACAATAATTCCAAAAAATTTTTTTTTGCCTCTATGTCGATAGTATAGTATATAGTATAGTACATAGAAATTTTGGAAAAATATTCAATGTACAGAAAAAGTGCTCTTTGAGTTTTATTATAGTATAGATCACAGTCTTAAGGGGTCGTGCATTAATCACGTGATGTTTTTTAGCAACTTTTTAACCCCTCCCTCCCTCCTGGTGATATGTGGTGAGGTTTTTAAACTACCCCCCCCCCCCCCCTATCCAAAATCACGTGTATTATTTTGTGAAAAATTATATTATACATATATATAGAATATTATCTTTAAATAAGGTACTTAACTGATTAAATGTTGGAGGGGAAGTCGTTGCCGGCAACGGTGAGTCAAGGCCACGTGCCGCTGTTTGGTTTAGAAATCGTGCATTCAACGAAAAATAAATACACGTGATGTCTCATTATACCCCTCCCCCCTCCTGGTGATATTTCGTGATTTTTTCGGAACCCCTCCCCCCCCCTTTCGAGCCTCACGTGATTAATGGACGACCCCTAAACTACCTGGCGCCATTACCCCGTTAGGCAATTATGGGGTTATGAGAATGTCACGTTAGCTAATTATTTTTATGTTTCTTCATTTATAATAAAGACAGCTAAGGACTGGACTGGATAGTTTGCCTGCGTCGGTTTACCCGCCGTCTTCAAGACTAGAGTGAATTGGCTATTAATAAGCTAGTGTGCCGTTCCATCCTCGACAGCGTCACCGCTTTCCATCAGGTGGGACTGTGGTCAAGCACTAGCTTATAATGAATAAAAAAAATGGGGCTAGGGGAATGCCACGTTCGTTAGGTAATTATGGTGTTAAGAGAATGTCACGTTAGCAAATTATGGGGTTAGGGTAAAATCACGCTAGCCAATTATGGGGTTAAGACAATGTCACGTAAGAAAATCATGTAACTAGAATGTCACGTTTCCTTATGACTTGTTACCGTCAGTTTTTCGTGTCCGTCAGGATGACCGGACCACAGCACGGATTCACATGAAACTTTACCAAGATTTAGTACCTATTTTGTACTATTTTGTACCTATGTTTAAATATTTTGTACCTCAGTAATAACAAAGTTATTTAATAAATAAAGTGGGAAGCCATTCTGACGTCAGGATGGCTTCCCACTTTTTACTTTGGGTACTTACGGTCCATATATTGCTGAAATCTTTGCATAATAATTTAGTACCTTTTTTGTACCTACGGTAAATATATAAATACTTAATGTTTTCCATTTAAAAATTACTTTTATTTCATTATAAACAATTATATATGGAGCATCATTCATCTGACACATTATATTTCACAAACCATGTAGTCCCCTTTCCTGCATCCAGGCAGAGGAGTAAAACCCATACATTTGTTAGTTCTAACATTGACGATAAAAACTTCTGCCACCTGTTTCTCTGAGAACTTTGGCTACAGTTTGGGACGGATGCATGAACGGCTGCGGGGCGCGTGAGCGACCGGTTGTGTATGTGTCGCGGGCACTTATCGCAGCTGAAAAACGCTATTCTCAGATTGAACGCGAGGCGCTGGCTATAGTGTTTTGTTTAGAAAAATTGCTCTAGTATTTATATGGGAGACGTTTTAAATTGCGTACCGACCACAAACCGTTGGTGAATATTTTTGAGCCTAAGCAGGGGGTTCCCTCAATGGCTGCGAGTCGGTTACAGCGGTGGGCTATTAAATTATCAGCACATACATGCGACATAGAATATGTAAATTCAAAAGAAAATAGAGCAGATGGGTTATCACGATTGCCAGCTTTGACTAAAACTACACAAAGCGTTTGCGGTCGGCGGGTGAAGTCATACCATGCACAACCATAAGGATTCACTTTTAAACGACTTCAAAATGAGTAGTTCTGTATTCGACGCGTATGTATGTAATATTAATAAAAATAAGTAATATTTACATAATATGTTAATCTATGTGGGCATAAACAAAATTTACCCAATTTCATGAGTGTACGTATGTATGTAGGTTTATCCCCGTATTTCTCAGAAACTACAAATCCTATTGCGATCGAGCGATATCAAAATCGGATCAGTAGTTTAAGAGATATAGACTGTTTAAGTTTCCAGTAAATTACTCTGGCATAGCCAGCCATAGTTATTATAAGTCATTATAAGTGTACTAGTTTATGTTCTTATTAAATAAATGTTTTGTTGATTCTTTTCCTAGTAATATTTTTTTAAATTAATTTCCTTAAGTTTGCAAGCATATGAGAATGTGCCCTCTACAGATCGTAAGATTATATACTATGTTGCTAGAATTATATAATATATCTATACTTATAATAAAACTGTAACAGGCCCAATACTGTACATTGAAGATATTTTGAGAATTATATTTGGAGGGCATTCTATAACCGATACTGAGGCCGAAAATGTATTTTTTTTTTATTTTTGTCTGTCTGTATCACGGCTGCGCATCACGCCGAAACTACTGAATGGATTCAAATGAAACTTGGCATGATTTGAGATCTTACTACGAGGTAGGACATAGGATACTTTTTATCCCGTAATCTAGCACGGTTCTTTTGGGAGAGGGGATTAAAGTCAAAATGGGTACTTGGTTATACGCTTGGTCCGATTTTATCAACTTTTCTTTATAATAAAATAAATATTAGTAAGGGAACACTCATAGAAAGTTGTTATCAAGGTTTTGTAATCGATCGGGTTAAGCAACGTTAGGTAAGGTCATTAAATAGATGGGTGACCGTTTAACGCGTCATTAAATAGATGGGTGACCGTTTAACGCCATTTGAACTAAACGGAGAGCAAGTAAAAAGTGGGTCCCAGTTTTTAACCGACTATAAAAAAGGAGGTTATGTATTCGATGCGAATCTGTTATTAAAAGTTTAGTTAACGTAAAAATAGCGCAGGCGGAGCTGCGTGGGTCAGCTAGTTCTGTATAAAATGCTGTTCTATAGGGAATAATTTTTAATTTATACATTTTTTTTTATTTATGTACTTTTATTTATATAAAACTAGCTGTCCCGTGCAGCTCCGCCCACCTAATTAACTAATTTACTGCGCAACTTTTTAATTTTTTTTTCGTAAGAACCTTCGCCTGATAATTATGTAATGTGGGTGACTTCAAGAGAGTAAATATCCTTTTAATAAGTTTTCGATCAGGTGGGATTGCAGCCAAGCTAGTGCTTATGACTACAAAAAGACTTGCCTTGTATTTGATGGACGTCTAGGATCCAAACTCGAAATTTCCTAGCAACTTGGAAGTGCAAAACTTACCTAAAGTAGGGCCAATTTAATAGATCACATTTAATATCTGTCAGTTTCTTTTGTCATTATTACAATAAATATGTATGACGGGCCTGTTGGTCTAGCGGTCAGACACCCTGCCCGCTACCCGATAGGTCGTGGGTTTGTTTCCCACCAAGTGTCTGGGTGTTATTTATCTATTTAAGTATGTATTTAAAAAAAAAGCATTAGTATCACTTGTCTGATTTCCATAGTACAGGCTCTGCCTAGTTTGGGATCTGATAACCGTGTGTGGATTGTCCCAGAATATTATATTATTATATGTAATGGTAATTGAAAAAAGTTAAGAAATTGTGCAGTTCTAACTGAACAATTAATAATATTATTTGCCTGCCGTTACCATGTTACGTTGTTTAATTTTGATGAAGTTTCAAATGTGATCTATTAAATTTCATCAGAGAGGGTCGAATGTGGCACATGATTGTTACTGCATGAATGTATGCCGTGATGGAGAATTATGAAACGCTAAGCGGGGTCGGAATACCCTAAAGAAAATACTGAATACTGGCTCTGTTTCGCAGGATAGGGGACTACATGTTACATTATAATATGTCAGACAAATGTCAGATGAATGATGCTCCATATATAATTGTTTATAATGAAATAAAAGTAATTTTTAAATGGAAAACATTAAGTATTTATATATTTACCGTAGGTACAAAAAAGGTACTAAATTATTATGCAAAGATTTCAGCAATATATGGACCGTAAGTACCCAAAGTAAAAAGTGGGAAGCCATCCTGACGTCAGAATGGCTTCCCACTTTATTTATTAAATAACTTTGTTATTACTGAGGTACAAAATATTTAAACATAGGTACAAAATAGTACAAAATAGGTACTAAATCTTGGTAAAGTTTCACGTGAATCCGTGCTGTGGTCCGGTCATCCTGACGGACACCAGTTTTTCAGTTGTACGACCCTCAACCATGGAGATGGATCTAATTACTTCAACTTGGTCATGTTTACAAATTGTGAGTTTATTTTCACTTTGGCAAATTACATTCATTTATCCCGGCGCATTAAAGCCAGAAACATTAGGCTGACGTGTCGTGACTCACGCGTCAGCAGGCATATCGGTTACATACATTTTGTATGGTTAGAGACACACTATTATGGCGTGTCGTGGCGCAGTTCGAGCTATCTGATTGGCTGCTGACGCGTTGAGTCACGACACGTCAGCCTAGTGTGCCGGCGGCGTAAGCCTCATCATCGGTGTCGCTAACGCTACCAAATAAACAACAAAAATTCAACTACATTTTTTATTGTTATCACAAATTGCACATGTGGATAATAAATTACAAAAGTGATTGCTTCACACATTCTTGGCCAGCTCTTGAGACTTGGCGATCACGTCTTCAATAGTGCCCACCATGTAGAACGCAGCCTCCGGAATATTGTCCAACTCTCCGCGCAAGATCTGAAAGTTACAGGTTATACTTAATATATTTTTGATGAAATGAGGAATTTTTGCTAGGTGGTAGTGGTAGGTCATTTGCTGGGGGTATTTTGTCAATTTTTTTAATTATACGCAAATATAAGTACGAGATATAAACCAAAATAAATATCTGTTTAGAAATGTGGAAATGATATTCTGAACTGCATTCACAGGTTTTGGAAATATATATACACTCAGTGGAAAAAAAATGCTGAAATAGATATTTTTTTTGTTTAACATTGGAATAGGAATGGGGACGATGACTGGGACAAAAAATTCTAATTCTAATTAGTCCGCCAGATAGATTATCAAAATATATTGGACACGTATTTTTTTATTTTACAAAACAAAAGATATAGAGCGTTAAAGTTCGGGAGTGGGGGCTCGTGACGTCACATCTCAGTAAAAATTAAACAGGGTGTCCCAGAAATATGGGGTATCAAGCCGATAATGACGCATTGTGTAACCCACAAGCAATCCATTTGTGAAAGAAAATGATGAAAAAGTCAACAGTTTTAGAGCAGTGGGTTAAACATTTTTTTCGTTATTTACCCGAAAAATGCATGAATTTCTTATTAAACCGGGTAGGCACGCAATCAATAAAAAGCAGTCTCTCCATAGGAGTAGGCACGATGGCACAGGGTTGCTTAAAAACGGTTATAAGATGATACAATTATTTTTTATGTAATTCAAAATACTTATCAATTTTTGCCATATTTGACGTCTTTTTCGGGGTCTTTACTATCAATACTATACATACCTTTTGGCTTTATATACCCTTTCCGGGACACCCAGTATATAGGCGTGACGCGGAATTTCAAAGTAAGTACTATAATTATGTTCGTAATTTTTTGTTTGATTAACAAAAGAAAACATGTCCAATATTTTTATTGATGATTTAAAGGACGGACTAAATTAAAACATTTTTGCCTCTCACCCTCTGGAATCCCTTGATGGTTTCCTCCAATTTGACTAATTTGCCAACGTGGCCCGTGAACACTTCTGCGACCTGCAACAAAACATTGTCAGACAGTGCAAGAGACCGCGTAGTACAGATAGGTAAGGGGTCGTCCATTAATCACGGGAGGCTCGAAAGGGCCCCCCCCTTTTCCCTCCCCAGGGGTTCCGAAAAAATCACGAAATATCACCAGGAGGGGGGAGGGGTATAATGAGACATCACGTGTATTTATTTTTTCGTTGAATGCACGATTTCGAAACCAAACAGCGGCACGTGGCCTTGACTCACCGTTGCCGGCAACGACTTCCCCTTCAACATTTAATCAGTTAAGTACCTGTATTTAAAGATAATATTCCGAAAATTTCAATATAATCTATATCGAAATTTTTTACAAAAAAATACACGTGATTTTGGATAGGGGGGGGGGGGGGGTAGTTTAAAAACCTCACCACATATCACCAGGAGGGGGGGAGGGGTTAAAAAGTTGCTAAAAAACATCACGTGATTAATGCACGACCCCTAAGTACTAAAGCAGTGACCAGCCCCGGATCTACGATGATTATTTCGAACCGGGGCAGAAACTTGATAGCGGCGTTTGAGAAATTACTTAAAAAATCAAAAGAAAAAATCTCAAATCGGCATCACAGGATCACTTGTGGTTTGGGCCTGTGTGGTGCCTTTTTCCTGTGGGGCCCAAGATCGACCAAATCTTGACATGCCAATGTATACGCAATAATGAAAAAAAAAATTATTTCATTTTTTTTTATTAATGCGTGTTCTACAAAAGACTGATTGACTTATTGCCAGTTGGTAACAAGTTCTTAGATGATAATTTTGTATTTAAGGCCGGTCTATATTTATTCTACTTGTTGGTAGAAGAGCTTCTAAAGATTACCTGAAACTTTTACAGAGTCCGGTTTTAGTGCAAAATTTTTAACTTTTGCGAATTGTCATCTGATTTTTTTTTGTATTTTTCCGTTTTGTTTTTAACGGACACGCTACGGTACATAGTACCTTTTTAATAACATCCAAATCATTAGGTTTTCTTTTTCTACTATACCCAGCCACCACAGTGACTCCTGTCAGCTAGGATCTACAGTGGTGAGTCCCGGGGAAACGCTAAATTCTTGGAATAAATTTAATTAGAAAAGTATATGTATACCTAGGACCTACCTAAAAATATATAAATTCCACTTCCCGCCTTATCATTAGACTATTTTCGAGTGGCGATCACAGACCGGAAGACGCAGCGTAGGCAGGCCTCCCACTAGGTGGGCAGACGAAATTGTGCGCGTCGCAGGTAACAGATGGATGTAAATGGCTATCTACAGTTCCTTGTAGAAGTCTAAGGGGGAGGTATACATTTGTAATGAAAACATTAGATGCCTCTCACTTGGAATGGTTGCGACAGGAAGCGTTGTATCTTGCGAGCCCTCGCCACCGTCATCTTATCGTCCTCCGATAGCTCGTCCATTCCCAGAATAGCGATGATATCTTGCAAGGACTTGTAATCCTGTATTACGAAAACAGCAAATGTAAGCTGACTTAATGGGTGAAGCAGAACATAATATACTACCCAGGGGCGTAGCTACCGCCGTATCAGCCGTATCAATTATACGGGGCCCCCGGGCGACAGGGGCCCCGAGCATGTGTAAGCAACAATTTGTAAAATCTATGTTCTCGCATAACCTCTTAGGCCGTACCATCTTTTGCCCCCCCCCCCCCCCCCAACAATTTTTGATACGGGGCCCATCTAAGGATAGCTCCGCCACTGATATAATCCCCAGCAAGTAAGTTGGCAAGGTTTTGACGTAGTTCGCGCAAGTGCACTTACTTAGTTGCAACAAAACTTGGTCAATATAATATATTGCAATTTTATTGCCATATTTTTAGTCATGTCATAAAAAGAAGAAAAACAGAGGAATGATTTGAAATATAATGAGGTGTAATAAATGAATTTTTTATAGTTAAACTTGCATAAGAAATGTATTTTAAAATTAAATATTGTGATAAAGTAATTACTGATTTAATGCTTGACGGCCGGCGGGTTGCAGGATGAAAAGTCGGAATCTACTGAGAGTGATATAATAACATTTTCAAAAACTTGTAACCAATATTCAACAAAAACAAACTGAACCATTTTAGTGCACGCAAGTTTACTCGGGAGTGAACGGGATGTTATGCGAGTTGCGGGGAGCGAGGCTCGGCCGGCTAACCAATAGCGCGCCCGGAACGATATTACCTTGTTCCCCGCGCCCCGCTTGATAACCAAAGAGACCTGAAAAATGACTTCTGCGCATCTAACGAATCTTGCCAAGTTACGTGCCGATGTGTATACTACCTATTATTAAGAGCCTTTGCACACGGTGTATTTTTAACGCGCCTTGAACGCAATTAGGACGCCTAGCAATCGCGCGTTTTATCGTTGTCATTATATCGATGTTGACAAGCGAAAACACACTGATTATGTAGAATGAAAAACGCACTTTAGCCCGTGGTCTTAAAGCTAACGAACTTGTTGAATATGAGATATTGAACTCTACAAATTGTCTTTGTCTGGCCATCACTCCTGTTTTATTACATTTAGGTATTGCTACGATTTTGATCTGGAAAAGAAAAAGCATGGTATACCTACCTACATAAAAGTACACAGGTATACCTGTAAAATCTTCTGTACCCCTCTAGCGACCCCATAATGCTCCGGGCCGATGATGTTGGGGTCCATGACTCTAGAGGTCGAGTCCAGGGGGTCCACAGCCGGGTAGACCCCCAGCTCGGCGATCGCTCGGGATAACACCGTGGTTGCATCCAAATGGGCAAAAGTTGTAGCCGGAGCCGGGTCTGTTAGGTCGTCTGCGGGGACGTATACTGCCTAAAAAGACAATTACAATGCTCTAGAAATAATAATAATATTCACCTGCCCGATAAGTGGCACGACCCAAATTGGGTCGCGCGCCAGTCAAGGGGATAAGACCACAGCGACCAATCTTTCACAAGATCAGCCAATTTATTTTCTCGGGGACACCTTCATGAGGTCCTCGGGACCTATGGGTATCAACCGGGGTATGTGGGATTCTTACCCACTAAAACCCTCCGTGGCTGTCGCATCGGCACATGAGTGCGGGTCTTGGACTCTCCAGTGGGTGGTGACCAGGAACCCCTGAGTCCGCCGCTGGGGGCGCATTATAACCCTCCGAGAACCAGATGCGGTGCTCACGAGGACGGGGGTCGCTATCCCGTCGCCTTCCTCCTGGGAAAGATCAGCCATCTACGCGGCAGATATTATAGTGCACAAGTGTTTGCGTAGACACAAGTGCACTCTTCCTTTACTCTCACAGTCCGATGGGACGGAAGATCGACACTACCCCCCGTAGAGGTCAGGCTTTACATGCCCATCCCCGACTCATGGTTCGGACAATCGGGGGATCGTTCGGTATTTTATAGGTAACCACCAACACCGTAAGGGAACCTGCATGTCTGTGAAAGCCTAACTAGCTTTCGAAATTCGTGTGGAATCCGCCAACCCGCACATAGCCAGCGTGGTGGACTATGGCCTAAGCCCCTTCATCTTGAGTGGAGGCCCGTGACCAACAGTGGGACATAAACAAGGGCTGGACCTGTTATAAGCTAAATCCTGCGGATCAGAAACTAGTACCTTCAAAAAATCAGACATTTTACATATAGAGATTTTAATTTATATGAAATTACTAGACACAAAGAATTAAAACCTAATATCTTAAGGATCGGCAACGCGCTAGTAATTCTTCTGGTGTTGCTAGCGTCTATAGGCTGCGGTGACTGCTTACCATCAGGCGGGCCACATACTTGCTTGCCACCTTGGTAGAATAAAAAAAAAAAATAGTTTAAAAAACTAAAAATACACGCTTTTATAAGGACTACTGCTTTAAAAAGTTATAAATAAATTATCTAAACCGTGCTTTCTTTCTTTCTACCTGGTGTTTGTAATTTATGGATTATATTTATGTGTAAAAGCGTGGGGCGCTTTTCTCTGTAAATGATTTCAAATTATTGTCATGCGAATACAAATACTTAGCGTTCTTGAAATTTGACAAAAATGTTAAGCTGTTATTCAGAAAAAGCGCCCCACGCTTTTACACATAAATATAATCCATAAATTACAAACACGAGGTAGAAAGAAAGCTCGGTTTAGATAATTTATTTATAACTTTTTAAAGCAGTAGTCCTTATAAAAGCGTGTATTTTTAGTTTTTTTAAACTATTAATTTATTTTTAACCGACTTCAAAAAAAGGAGGAGGTTCTCAATTCGTCTGTATATAATTTTTTTTTTTTCTATGTATGTTCGCGCATAACTCTGGCAATTATGAACCGATTTGAAAAAATCTTTCTTCCATCCATTCTTTAATCCGTTAATTGGGTCCCATAAAAAAATTATTGCTTAGTAATAAGTATTTCTTGAAAAAACAATAATGGTGACTGCGCACTGAGACCTGCAAGAAAGCCTATATAGATGACGTTTTAGTCGCTCGGACTCGCTCGGTCGGACAAAAATGGTCATAACTCTGGCAAATATTTACCAATTTCAATGATTCTTTTTTTATTCGAAAGAAGGAACTGTATTGAATCTGTATGAATTTTATTACAACCGGATAAGAACTTCCTGGAGGACCATGAACGATGTGGAGGAATTTATCTGGTAAAAACCATAAAACTGATGTTCTCCATTACATTGCTCTGACAATTATGAACCGATTTCGATGATTCTTTTTTTATTCGAGAGAGTAAACTACTATGATGTTTCCATGCAAATTTCATTAAGACCGGATATTTTTTTCTGAAGAAACATGAATTATGTAAAACTATGTAGACGATAATGTGATCATAACCTACCTAGATAATTTTACGGTTTTCGATGGTTCAATCTTTATATATGAAAATATCACTAAAAAGTTTAAAATAAAATCTTTTTTTTTTAAATTGAACCGACTTCAATATCACTGAAAAGTATAAAATAATTTAAATATTATTGAAGTTGGTGCCAAATATACACAGCAGGTACGCTAACACCAACTTCAATAATATTGAAATTATTTTATACTTTTCAGTGATATTGAAGTCGGTTCAATTTTTAAAAAAAAAGATTTTATATACTTTTTAGTCTTAGAAATATTCGCCTAAACTACGAATAAAATTAGCTCAAGTATTGGTTTGTTCGTAGCTTGAATCGTAGGCAGGTTGTGGCAAAACATATTTTTATATTACGCGTAGGTATCTGATTGAGTTAGCGAAGTTTAAGAAAGCACTACGCATTTACCCTTTAAACAGTCGAAAGTAAGCCGAATGTCAATAGTTTTACAAGTAGTATTCAAGGGATATTCAATGGTATTACAGGTATAAATGGGACAACTTAGTACCATTTACACCATTAATGGTACATTTCAATGGTATAACTGGTCCGAAGCCGTTCGGTGGCTTACCAACCGTTATTAGGCAAAGTAAATATAACTCCTTAATACAAATCAAATGAGTCCAAGCTACTAGTAAACTCATCGAGGTTTACTAGTAATCATTCCATGGTTCCGTCAACCACCTTTCATTTCCATCATCAACCCTGATTATTGGGCAAAGTAAATAGAACTCTTTAATACGAATCAAATGAGCTTAAACTCGATGAGTTTACTAGTAGCCGTTCCAGGGTTCCGTCACCAACCTTCCTATTCTATCATCAGGCCCTCATTAATGGTCAAAGTGAAAACAACTCTTTAAATGAGCTGAAACTTGATGTGTTAACTAGTAGCCATTCCAGGGTTCCGTCACCCACCTTCCTGTTCCATCATCAGGTCCTCATTAATGGTCAAAGTGAAAAGAACTCTTTAAAACAAATCAAATGAGTCCAAATTCGATGTGTTTACTAGTAGCCATTCCAGGGTTCCGTCACCCACCTTCCTGTTCCATCATCAGGTCCTCATTATTGGTCAAAGTGAAAAGAACTCTTTAAAAGAAATCAAATGAGTCCAAACTCGATGTGTTTACTAGTAGCCATTCCAGGGTTCCGTCACCCACCTTCCTGCTCCATCATCAGGTCCTCATTAATGGTCAAAGTGAAAATAGCTATTTAAAACAAATCAAATGAGTCCAAACTCGATGTGTTAACTAGTAGCCATTCCAGGGTTCCGTCACCAACCTTCCTGTTCCATCATCAGGTCCTCATTAATGGTCAATATGAAAATAACTCTTTAAAACAAATCAAATGAGCCCAAACTCGATTAGTTTACTAGTAGCCATCCAAGGGTTCCCTTATCCACCTTCGAGCCCCAGCATCAGATCAGCTCGAGGATACCATATTATTGTATTGTCACCGGTCCTTGATACATGTGCAAAATTTCAAATGTTTTGGACGTGTACAAGTGGGTCAAAATTGCATCGCAAGATTCCATTACCACCATAGTTACAAAGTTACATACATACATACATACAGGTCAAGCTAATAAAAGCGTGTTAAAAAACTATTTTTAAAAAAATAAAAACCGACTTCAAAGTAAATTATCTAAAAAGCATAAAATAACGAAAATATATTGAAGTCGGTGCTAGCACATCATGTTAACTAACACTAGCACCAGCTGACACCGACTTCAATATATTTTCGTTATTTTATGCTTTTTAGATAATTTACTTTGAAGTCGGTTTTTATTTTTTTAATAATAGTTTATTTAACACTTTTTATGGCCGGTTTCTGAGGTACTTTTATCGATAGTTTATCTATTCGTTAGCGCTATTGGTTCGATAACTTGACACATTGCGTTTCCGAACCTCAAATTGTCACATAAAGTCCGTTTAAACTTGGCTCAATTTAACTGACCAATGTGTGCAGTTTATCTATTCGATAACTTTATTTGACGATTTCAACCAATGATATTATTGTTTTCAACATCAAAATTGACGTTTTTGAGGTTGACGCTGCTGCAGCGTGCGCGCGCAGGGAGCCCGCCGAAAATTGAATTTTTGTATGTCACTTTGTTTACGCAGCACCAGCGCTACGAGAGTTAACGGCGTTTGGTGACACTAC
Organism: Furcula furcula; assembly: GCA_911728495.1. NCBI lineage: Eukaryota > Metazoa > Arthropoda > Insecta > Lepidoptera > Notodontidae > Furcula > Furcula furcula. The sequence goes on from OU452242.1 coordinate 56,955,389, forward strand.
TTACGGTGAATTCAATTGATTATTACTTAATTAATATCATTCTTGAGCACTTATTTATACCGGAAAAATGTTAATAAAAATAAGAACTGGTAATATTGGCTATATAAAACTTTAAAATCAATTTTAAATTTGATCTGAGAAAAAGACCCATCTAGCGTCGAATTATTGCACTGCTTATCGGTCTCATAGTTATTGAATGCCTTTCGGTGTACTCAGAAACTCAGTGACAGTTAAACTAACTTTATCTTATACATAACTTTATTGAACCAATAGCTAATGAAGAGTTAACTGAGATCTTCGGAAACCGGGCATTAGTGACTTATTTTACCAAAATAGGTATCAGCACTATCACGCAACTCGGACGTCTACGTTACAGTAACTTACTGAAAACATAAAAAGTTTATATCTCTTAAACTACTGGACCGATTTTGATGAAACTTGTATTCTACCCTAAGTTGAAAAATACTCTAACTATTGCAAAAAGAATTTTCAAAATCGGACTTGTAGTTTCTGAGAAATCCGTGGACAAACCTACATACATACATACATACATACATACACTCATAAAATTTGGTAAATTTGTTTAGAAGCCCACATAGACTAACATATATTAATATTACGCATTTTTATCAATATTACATACATACGCGTCGAATAGAGAACCTTCTTTTTGAAGCCGGTTAAAAAGACACCGTGGTAACATAAAAAGAAGAATTTGTCAACCTGTACGCTAGTGATGGATCCAGCCTTGGTGGTCGTTATGCGCTCTTGCATGGTGCCCATGTCTGTGGCCAGGGTGGGCTGGTAGCCCACGGCGGAGGGGATGCGACCCAGCAAAGCTGACACCTGGCCAACGAAGAAATCTTGGTTTGTTTAAGTTCTTGATATCAGACCCTCTGGACTTGCCATTAATTAATTGTATTAAGAATAAACTATTTTAAAATAAAAACCGACTTCAAAGTAAACTCAAACTCAAACTCAAAAATCTTTATTTCAAATAGGCTTAACGCTAGCACTTTTGAATCGTCATTTTTTAGAAGCTACCACCGGATCACAACGCGGCCTCAACTGAGAAGATCCGGCAAGAAACTCAGCGGGCTTGTCATTTTTTCACTTTTTTTTTTAAACATTGTTTTGTTACAAATGAATCGACATTAGCGATATTGTGTCCTGCCATTCGAAACATAAAGCAAGGGAGAAAAGAAGAAAACAATAAATTAAGACAAACTAAAAGGCCAAATGGATAGAAGTCGGACCAGTCCCCCCAAGCAGCACCCGCGCACGAGTTGACTCGAGCAGCAGCCATCACTCCCCTCAACCATATTAGAGGGAAGGGGGTGACCCGCCACACGAAGCCGCCACAAGCAAAGACTTTTCGATGGCGAGCATGACCGAACCAAAATCACAGTGGCTCACATTTAACTTCTGCTGTTAAGTAGTACCTCGACAGGCAAGACACAAAACACTTTCACATAATCTTTATATTATCAATCAATTGACTTGTGAAACAGCCATCAGTAATCCACCAGATTAAGAGGTGTTACAAACTGTAAGCCTACAATTCTAAGCTTGCATGAGTTGAGCAGTTCAAGCCCACGCAGCTTTATCCTCTAGGTAATCCGAGATTTTGTAATAAGCCTTTTTCGACAACCGGCTTCTTATCAAAGGTTTAAATTTATTCAGTGGAAGATCTCGGATATCCTGTGGCAGTTTGTTATAGAAGCGTATACTTTGGCCCATAAACGATTTGCTTGTTCTGTGGAGACGTGTGGAATGTAAAACAAGATTGTGTTTGTTCCGGGTATTAACACTATGAATCGCACTGTACTTTTTAAAAGATACACTATTTTTCTGAATATAAACTAAATTTTCAAATATGAATTGCGAAACAACCGTTAGAATATCTATTTCTTTGAATTTTTCCCTTAGTGAATCAGTAGGAGCCAGATTGTAAATGGCTCTCACAGCTCTTTTCTGCAGAATAAAAATGGTATTAAGTTCTGCAGAAGATCCCCACAGTAATAAACCATAAGACATAATACTGTGGAAATAGCTGAAATAAACAATTCTAGCGGTTTCAATATCAGTTAAACGTCTTATTTTTTTAACTGCATAAGCCGCGGAACTCAGTCTACCTGACAATTTCTTAATGTGGGGGCCCCATTGTAGTTTAGCGTCAATTGTTATACCTAAGAACACAGTCGACTCCTCAAGGTCCAACTTCGCTCCATTAATTTCCACATTGGTTGCCACCTGTCTTACATTTGGTGTTACAAATTTCACACATTTGGTTTTGCTCTCATTAAGTTTCAAATTATTAACATTGAACCAATGGACAACTTTAGAAAGTACATTGTTTACTTCGTCGTATTCATAGAGTTTACGCCTGACTTTAAATAAAAGAGAGGTATCATCAGCGAACAATACAACATTTAGTTTGTCCCCTACGTAGTAGGGTAAGTCATTAATATATATTAAAAACAGAAATGGGCCTAATATTGAACCTTGAGGGACGCCCATGGAGACCACAGAACCAGGAGATCTCTTACCGTTAATGTCAACCTTCTGAATTCTATTATGCAAATATGAAGTTAAAAGGTCAAGAGCTCTGTCCCTTATACCATAGTGGCGTAATTTCCTGACCATCGTATCATGATCTACACAATCAAAAGCTTTGGATAAATCACAGAATACACCAAGGGCGTTCTGTGATTCCTCCCAAGCCTCATATACATATTTTATTAATTCGACTCCCGCGTCAGTGGTGGACCGATTCTTTCTAAAGCCGAACTGTTTATCATGAAACAAGTTATATTTATTGAAATGACCTAACATTTGATCCAAAAGAAGCTTTTCAAAAATTTTACTCAAGGCTGGCAACACCGAAATTGGTCTGAAATTCGTAGGTTCAGTGGTACTACCAGACTTGAATAAAGGTATTATTTTACTGTGCTTCATGAGGTCAGGAAACTCTCCATTCTTGACACAGCTATTAAATATAACTGCTAATTGAGGAGCAATAATGTCAATTATATAAGCTATTATTTGGACAGAAAGCCCCCATACATCAGCCGTCTTTTTCTGGTTAAGTTGTTTAAAAGTTTTTATGATGTCTTTAGCAGTCACAAAAGAGTATTTAAAAGCTGTGTCACACTGTGGTACATTTTCATTTAATATTATTTCAGCGGAAGTGGACGAGGAATTCAGAGTTTTCGTTATATTAATAGGAACATCACTAAAAAACCTTTCAAACTCTGTCGCTACATCTAAATCCGCTGTTACATCTTTATTGTTAACATGTAGACAAAAATCATTATTTCTTACTGATGACCTACCAGTCTCGCTATTTATAATATTCCATGTAGTTTTAATCTTATTATCCGCATTTCGGATTTTATTTTTTAAAAAATTCGACTTAGCTATCGAACAGACTCGCTTGAAAACTTTTGAGTATTTTTTTACATATTCTTTAAAGAGCTGAGAGGAATTAACAGATTTTTCATTATAAAGCTCATACAGTTTTCTCCGACTGGTATGTATACCAACAGTCGCCCAGTCATTAAACGATACACAATTATTAATCGATACAGTTTTGGGCTTAAAAATTTTTACAAATCGATTATCGATTTCTCGGAACAAAGAATTGTATAATATATTCGGATCGCCATGACAGGGCAACACAGGTAGGCTGTCAGTCAAGGCGGCTTTAAACTGACATAAGCGGTGTTTATTTATAGGAACAAATGTTATGTTTCGTTGAAATTTGATGATTTTACTAGGAAATGTAACAACTAGACCACAGTGGTCGGAATCCAGTTTACTAATAATTTCTTTGTGTGTGGGTTTCAAACTTGTAAAAATGTTGTCAATGCATGTTGCACTAAAAGAGGTTATCCTAGTTGGCTCAAAGAAAATATTATACAAATTGTGTGATCTAAATAAGGTTATAAATTTACTAGTTACATTAGTATTTTCCAGTATATTTATGTTGAAGTCTCCACAGACAATGATAGATTTATTAGTGTGTGACAATTTGTGTAAAACAGTTTCTAATATATTTTCAAAAACATCATATGATGCACAAGGGGGTCTATATACGCTCAGCACCAAAAACTGCCCAGTCTCAATGCAAGCTAATTCAATAACACGTTCAACAGAAAGGCTCACTACATCAGTACGTTCTTTATATTTAATATTATTTTTCATAATAATTAAAGAGCCCCCGCGTATCATGTTTACTCTGCTGAACGAGCTGGCAACCTGGTAGTTGTTAAAATTGAACATGAACTGGTCACCTTTTAGCCAATGTTCAGTAACACAAAAAATATCTATGTTGTGACCGTTCAAGAACAATTCAATTTCTAAGTCTTTGCCCAACATTCCTTGTATGTTCTGATGCACCAGGTTGATACATGGTACTATATTTTGATGCAACTTAGTATTAATATTACATGGGCTTTGCATAATGCTTATATTGCAATTATTTTTATCAAAAATGCCAGAGTTGGTCTCTGTTGTCGTATAGTCTAATTTAAATTAATTAGATTGTCATTATTGATAGCCAACTTCTTGGCTGGATTAACATGAATGTCAAATTTATGTTGCTCAAAAGAAGCAACCTGTGTAGCCAAGTTCTTGGCTGATGTGTAAAAATAATATGATAGCGACATAGCTATCTCTCTTTTACAATATTTAGAAAGATAATATTTATCTTTTGTCATATAAAAATTAACTTTAAAGTTATTAATGTCTATTGTTGTAAATTATCTAAAAAGCATAAAATAACGAAAATATATTGAAGTCGGTGCTAGCACATCATGTTAACTAACACTAGCACCAGCTGACACCGACTTCAATATATTTTCGTTATTTTATGCTTTTTAGATAATTTACTTTGAAGTCGGTTTTTATTTTTATTAAAATAGTTTATTTAACACTTTTTAGTGACTTTTATGTACTTAGCAAAATAGGTATCAGCACTATCACGCAACTCGAACGTCTACGTTACAGTAACTTACTGAAAACATAAAAAGTTTATATCTCGTAAACTACTAAACCGATTTTGATGAAACTTATACTCTACCCTAAGTTGAAAAATACGCTAACTATTGCAAAAAGAATTTTTGAAATCGGACTTGTAGTTTCTGAGAAATCTGCGGACAAACCTACATACATACATACATACATACATACATACATACACTCGTAAAATTTGGTAAATTTGTTTAGAAACCCACATAGACTAACATATATTAATATTACGCATTTTTATTAATATTACATACATACGCGTCGAATAGAGAACCTTCTTTTTGAAGCCGGTTAAAAATAGGTATCAGCACTATCACGCAACTCCAACGTCTACGTTACAATAACTTACTGAAAACATAAAAAGTTTATATCTCTTAAACTACTTTACCGATTTTGATGAAACTTGTACTCTACCCTAAGTTGAAAAACACTAACTATTGCAAAAAGAATTTTCAAAATCGGACTTGTAGTTTCTGAGAAATCTGTGGACAAACCTACATACATACATACCTACATACATACATACCTACATACATACATACCTACATACATACATACCTACATACATACATACATACATACACTCATAAAATTTGGTAAATTTGTTTAGAAGCCCACATAGACTAACATATATTAATATTACGCATTTTTATCAATATTACATACATTACATACGCGTCGAATAGAGAACCTTCTTTTTGAAGCCGGTTAATAAATAGCGTTGAAACACTATGCCATGTTATGTTATGTTACTATGTTATGTTAGTCATGTTATACTCATCCCAACTTACCTGTCCGGTAGTTGTGGTATAGTATACGGGTATGCGACCCCGGCTTCCCTAGCTATTACTGTCCCATCCCTTGCCCTCCTGGGCGGTAATATCCTACTTTTCCTATTTCCCACTCTAACTTGCCAATCTTCTTTTTCACAACACCTTTCCCTCCTTATTCGTGAGAACGCAATGGTCAATCTTATAAATACTTTAAGTAACCAAAATGGCGGCGATGTGGTTCGCCACCCATCACGTCCCGTTTCTCACGGAGGCGAAAAGCGGTCTTTGGGCTCTGCCTACCCCTACGGGAAAAAGGCGTGATTTTATGTATGTATGTAAACACTATGGCTAAAATGACGACTGTTTATTGTAGTTGCAATCCTGTCCTGGCTGATACGAACAGCGCGGCAAATCTTTCACAAGAAGAGGAGATATTAGTTTGGGATCAGATGACAGTGTAGATTGTCCCAGAATATTATTATAGTGCACACGTGCTTGCGTAGACAAGTGAACTCTGTCTTCCTCTAACAATCCGATGGGACGGACGGAAGACTGGCACGACCGGGGAGAGGTCCGGCGTAGGACCGACTATTTACATGCCTATCTGACGCATGAATCATCTTAATTTCTAGACAATCAGGCGATCGAATCACATAAAAAAAAATAATGTCCTCCTGGCCGATACGACAGCGGCCAATCTTTCACAAGATCAACCATGTACGCAGGAGATATTATAGTGCACAAGTGTTTTACAAAGCCAGCGGTTTCCCACTGCGCCACGGAGGCTTCATAACACATTAAAAATACTACGGTCTCAACGATTTACTTGACGCTTATAGCCAGTTGTAACCGCTGTTCGGATACCGACAAGTTGGTTAAGCAAGGTCAGTCCATAGATGCCCGTGCTTCGGAGGATACGTTAAAAGTCGTTCCCGACTATTGTCAATGTCATGTTACAGCGAATCTTTTTATGTGTCTGAAGTTGGCTGCAAGACGCTGTGCAGTAGTTATTTTTTAACCGGCTTCAAAAAGAAGGTTCTCTATTCGACGCGTATGTATGTAATATTGATAAAAATGCGTAATATTAATATATGTTAGTCTATGTGGGCTTCTAAACAAATTTACCAAATTTTATGAGTGTATGTATGTATGTATGTATGTATGCATGTATGTATGTAGGTTTGTCCACGGATTTCTCAGAAACTACAAGTCCGATTTTGAAAATTCTTTTTGCAATAGTTAGAGTATTTTTCAACTTAGGGTAGACTACAAGTTTCATCAAAATCGGTCCAGTAGTTTAAGAGATATAAACTTTTTATGTTTTCAGTAAGTTACTGTAACGTAGACGTTCGAGTTGCGTGATAGTGCTGATACCTATTTTGGTAAAATAAGTCACTAAAAAGTGTTAAATAAACTATTTAAAAAAAATAAAAACCGACTTCATAGTAAATTATCTAAAAAGCATAAAATAACGAAAATATATTGAAGTCGGTGTCAGCTGGTGCTAGTGTTAGTTAACATGATGTGCTAGCACCGACTTCAATATATTTTCGTTATTTTATGCTTTTTAGATAATTTACTATGAAGTCGGTTTTTATTTTTTTTAAATAGTTTATTTAATGTATTGACAACTCACGACTGTAATTGCGCAGTGGTTCGCCAAACCTAACTTTAGACGCACAAAGATGACACTGCTGTGACTAGAGGTACTATAAGCACCCAACAAATATTTCCGTTTAATGACTGAAATTCATGACTTATGGATTTATCTTCCAATATCGATAATTGTCACACGCTCGCCCCGTTGGGACGTATAGATTAGTCTAGAAGGAATAACAACCATGCAATCCATTCTTCCTTAGTCAGATTCCTCACCTCAGAGCCCGCCTGAGTGAACCGGAAGATGTTGTCAATAAACAGCAAGACGTCTTGCCCTTCCTTGTCGCGGAAGTGTTCCGCCAAAGTGAGGCCTGTGAGGGCGACGCGAGCGCGGGCGCCCGGTGGCTCATTCATCTGTCCGTACACTAGCGACACCTGTGTGAGGTTTTAAATCTTGACATGGGAGCGATTAACTCTTCCTTCTATCCTCTTTAGTCATATCACAGCTATCTATACTCAGTGGCGTGCACAGAGGATAGGCAAAGAAACGTATTCGGCAGTTGACAAATAGAAGCAACATGAAATGCAACTGATAAATCCCTTCAGGGTGTTATCATAATATTCTTCGGTTGTACTGACCTTAGAAGTCTTGTAGTCGTCGGTAATGACTCCGCCTACTTTCATTTCGTTATACAAGTCATTCCCCTCCCTCGTGCGCTCCCCGACACCAGCGAATACCTTCACAAAATCGTATTATGAGAAAAGGTCGGAGTAACTAGTTGACGTCGAACGCATTTATATGGTTATGCCTCAGAGTTTCCGGGATTTCTTTTCCGGAATTCCGAAACTATTACTTACGTGGATCTAAGTCAAATGCTGTAGTGGTGTATTTTTTTACGAAACTTCTGTGCTTACTGGAAAAACGCTATTTCCTTGTTATGCTATCGTGGTGCGAGTACGAAAAATCATTCTAACTAGGTACTCCGATTACTGATTAGTATAAGGCACGTACCTATAGCAGGCACGCTGACGTCAGATTGGAGCGACCTGACGACTTACAAATTACATTCGTCTAAAGACAAACACCAGCTTTGAGAAGGGTGCCCAGGTCTACGAAGAATCTCTATCGTGTCCACTGAGACAATGCTTTCTTCCTTTAACTGCCGGTACAATGATTCCTCAAAAAAATTAGAGTCACCCATTTAATGACAAAAAAATGCGCTTTTGGACTTCTCGGTCTCGGCGGGTTGCTCTTCTTGCTCACCCCAAATACATTAGTCTGTTTTTATTACGCATAACCGTTAACAACTTAAACTTTACTTGATATTCTGCCGCAAAGCCACAGTGTGTAAACATTGCTGTTGTGAAGGTTACGATAGCTGGCAAAACTAACGGGCACAAGAAACTTAATAATGTCTGATATGAAAAATAACAACTTTTGCATTGGTACTAACAGAGAATCCTCCGTGCGCCTTAGCCACGTTATTGATAAGCTCCATAATAAGCACAGTTTTGCCGACTCCCGCGCCGCCAAATAGACCAATTTTACCACCTACAACATAAACAGTTTGTATGGTCACTTGAGGTGGCCAAGTGGCAGGCCACATCGCTCGAAGAACCGATAACCGATGGGAAAGAAAGGTTCTCGAGTGGCGACCACGAACCGGAGGACGCAGCGTAGGCAAGCCTCCCACTAGGTGGACCGACGACATTGTGCGCGTCGCAGGTAACTGGTGGATGCAAACTGTTGTTCATTGTGGCGGTACAAAGAGGAGGCCTTAGTTCAGCAGTGGACGTCTTCTGGCTGATGATGATGATTGTAATATTTAACCATCTATGTTTCTAGTAAGTAATAAAAATATTAGGTAATTGTGAGGCAGCTGATTCTACCTTTTACGTAGGGCGCGAGCAAGTCCACAACTTTGATCCCAGTGACGAGAATCTCCTGCTCCACAGACATTTCGACAAATGGCGGCGCATCCGCGTGTATTGGCGCGTACACATCCGTCTCTATTGGTCCGCGCTCGTCTGTGGTAACCATAGATAATATTTACAATGTGTATATACAGAGTAGGTGAAGACACTTTTTAGTCCTCCTATTGTCCGGTGAACCTGTAATGGCCATCTGCGGCCAACAGAGTATATAATTAAAAAAAAAAAACATGTTAACTAAGACTAGCACGAGCTGCCACCGACTTCAATATATTTTCGTTATTTTATGCTTTTTAGATAATTTACTTTGAAGTCCGTTTTTATTTTTTAAAAATAGTTTAACACTTTTTAGTGACATTTATTTTAACAAAATAGGTATCAGCACTATCACGCAACTCGAACGTCTACGTTACAGTAACTTACTGAAAACATTAAAAGTTTATATCTCTTAAACTACTGGACCAATTTTGATGAAACTTATACTCTACCCTAAGTTGAAAAATACGCTAACTATTGCAAAAATAATTTTCGAAATTGGACCTGTAGTTTCTGAGAAATCCGCGGACCAACCTACATACATACATACACTCATAAAATTTGGTAAATTTGTTTAGAAGCCCACATAGACTAACATACACACATCAAAAGTGTCTAGGGATCAAGCATTTTTAAGCGGATTTCTTGAGATTGAGATGTGGCTTTGTAATAAATTTATGATTTTATAAATTTATATGGATCCTTTTTGGTGCATTTCATAATTTGAATCAGGAACTGTGAATCAAATTCGAGTAAAAGATGAAAATCAGCTGTCAATATTTTCCCTATAAAAACATACAACGCATTGAAGACATTATTAGTGCTACTGTTTCCCTACTACTGATTAAAACCAACGTTATTATGGAGCGGCGACGTCATTTAAGCAGGGAAGAAATGCTCAGAGCCGTGGGAATGATAGAAGCTGGTTCCCGGCAACGTACTGTGGCTTTAGCTCTGAATACAAGTCAGAGTGTTATCAGTCGACTTTGGACACGTTACCGAAGCACTGGTACCGTGGCTGAGCGCCATGGAGGACGGTATCGCTGCACCACACGGAGACAAGACCGATATATTCAAATCTTAACTCGAAGAGCTCCAACAATAACTGCCATGATGTTAGCCGTGAGGCTTCATCACTCTTCAGGGAACTTAATTAGCGACCAAACAGTCAGAAACCGCTTGCATGAAGTGAACCTTCATTCCCGAAGACCGCTACGGGTACCACCTATAGCAATGCACAATCGTAGGATTCGATATCAATGGGCTCTTGAACACAGAAATTGGGCAGAAGAACAATGGCGTTTCGTGTGCTTTTCTGATGAGTCTCGTTTTGGTATGAGACCGGATACAAGACGTATACGACACTGGAGAACCCCTGGACGCCAACAGCGATTAAAATCCTGCCAGGAAGTCCATCCTTATAGTGGTGGAACCATCATGGTATGGGCGGGTATTTGGATCGGCGGAAGAACTGAGTTGATTTGGATCAGAGGCAACCTCAACGCTCAAATTTATGCTGAGACGATTGTATCAGACGTCATCGTTCCTCTACAAGTGCAAATCGATCCCTTATTTCAGTTAATGCATGATAATGCACGACCGCACACCGCAAGAGTTGTAAGACAGACTCTCGCCGCAGCTAACATCAATGTCCTGCCCTGGCCTGCTCAGTCGCCAGACTTGAACCCGATTGAGCATGCATGGGATATGCTACAGAGAAGAGCTCTGCCGAATATGGAGGGTATCCAGTCGCAAGAAGACCTTTTTTTGTTGTTGCAACGAACATGGGCGGCCATTCCACAGCGTGATTTGGATGAACTCATTTTGAGTATGCCAAACCGATGTTCTTGTGTTGTTAGTGTTCGCGGTAGAAACACGGATTATTAATTGTTTAAGTTACCCAATAAAATTTTAAAGAAAACTGTTATTTCAGTCTTTTTTTCGAACTTTTGTGTTAGTGGTTCAAATGTCAAAAATCCCTTTATTAGGAAAATGGCAAATTTCTTTATTAATGCAAAGGTGACTTGGTTTATCGTTACTGTGACAAACGAAAACACTTTATTTGATGATGCCTTAAAGAAAATTTTAATTAATATCAATCAGGAGAAAAGTTATTGCAAAAATATATTTTGATCCCTAGACACTTTTGATGTGTGTATATTAATATTACGCATTTTTATTAATATTACATACATACGCGTCGAATAGAGAACCTTCTTTTTGAAGCCGGTAAAAAATGAACCCTTATGGCGCAACTTCGTCTGTCTATAACACCCTTATATTTTATTAATACTACCAAGGTGGTAAGCAAGCCATGCGGCCATTATAAATCCCCCCCTCCCCCAGCCCTTCTAAGGGAAAGACATTGGTTCAGTAGTGGACCTTCGACAGCAGTCTTTCGACCGCTAATCGTGATGATGATTGTTAAACCTGATCATATCTTACCAATAGGATCTCCAATAACGTTGATGATTCTTCCGAGGGTGGGCTCTCCCACCGGTATGGTGATAGGGGCGCCCGTGTCTATGACGGGCTGCCCTCGCACCAGGCCCTCCGTGCCGTCCATGGCTATAGTCCTGCATGTACTCTCGCCGAGATGCTGGGCCACTTCCAATATCAATTTTGGAGCTAAAATTACACCAATGTAGGTAAAGTAAGTATGTACAAAAAGTCCGAAAGGGAACAAACAAAAAAAATAGAATATAGTCGAATTGAGAACCTCCTATTTTTGAAGTCGGTTAAAAATGGTCTTACATTATACGTACTATCGCGGACACGAACGGTGTATTCAATCGAAATCGTTTGAAAGACGCACGTTACGTGCGCTTACCCTGTCGGCCGGGCCGGCTCGTTCAAGCGATCATCGTCTTAATGGTGATACACCGCTTGTGACCGCGAGAGTAGTTAAAAATTATACACACTATATATCATATTTTAACGTGGCTCGTGAAGACCTTTCATTTGATACCCATATTGATGTTTGTTGATGGAACATACAAAATGGCGGTTGACGGAAGTGATATTATTTTTTTGGACTTAGACGAATGCCAAAATCCATTTAGGTTGTAGATTGTGCCAAAGAAATAACCATACATACTTACATACACACATACATACTCTCGATAAAAAAACCTTCCTTCTGGGACAGTCGGGCAAAAATATCATTATAATTGCTCAGATAATTTTCTTTAGACAATATTTTTTTAATAGTTTGAATGTGTGAATAGAACTACTTACTTCTCCCAGGCACTTCTAGCGCATTCAATATGGGCGGCAGATCCTTCTCAAACTGCACATCGACTACAGCGCCGATAACTGAGTGTGGAATACAAATTTGATTTAAGTCAAAGATATACTTATAGAATTAAATAGGTACCTTCTTAACTGATAATCCTCATTACGGATTCTGTCGTGCAAAGAAACTCTGCAGCATAGCTCCTACCATAGCTCGTTGTAGGACTCCAAGCTTTTCTAAAAGGCGCACTCACAAACGTTTTACAGTTTGTTAAGGAACTGAGACGTGGTCGCAAACTGCTGGTCTTTTAGTGAAGCTCAGAGTCACACAACGTGCTAAGGAGAGAGTTATGCTCGGAGTATCTTTCAGCGATAAACTACAGAATGTAGAGATTTGCTAAGGGGTCGTCCATTAATCACGTGAGGCTCGAAAGGGGGTGGGGAGGAGTTCCGAAAAAATCACGAAATATCACCAGGAGGGGGGAGGGTTATAATGAGGCATCACGTGTATTTATTTTTCGTTGAATGCACGATTTCTAAACCAAACAGCGGCACGTGGCCTTGACTCACCGTTGCCGGCAACGACTTCCCCTTCAACATTTAATCAGTTAAGTACCTGTATCTATACATATTATAAAGCAAAGTCGCTCCCGCTGTCTGTCTGTCCCTATGTATGCTTAGATCTTTAAAACTACGCAACGGATTTTGATGCGGTTTTTCCTAATAGATAGAGTGTTTCTTAAGGTAGGTTTATATGTATAATACATGTATAATATAGTAGAGAAACACTGATAATTTTAGAAGTTTCTAATGTGATGTCGTAAATAAGCACATTTTTTTGCGCTTACATTGCAAACGCTGGCTGAACCTTACGAGATAGATCAAAATAATGTACTACAGTATTGTACACCATAACAAGGTCTAAAAAAAGTTTGCGATGGTTATGTTTACCTCTTAGGGATAACCCACAATAAACATTATTTGTCATTTATTTTTTACTAGCTGACCCACGCAGCTCCGCATGCGCTATTTTTACGTTACCTAAACTTTTAATAATAGACATTCGCATCGAATACATAACCTCTTTTTTTATAGTCAGTTAAAAACTGGGACCCACTTTTTACTTGCTCTCCGAAGCACGGACCCGTTTTGTTCAAATGGCGTTAAACGGTCACCCATCTATTTAATGACCTTACCTAACGTTGCTTAACCCGATCGATTACAAAACCTTGATAACAACTCTCTATGAGTGTTCCGTTACTAATATTTATTATGATTATGAAGAAAAATTGATAAAATTGGACCAAGCGTATAACCAAGTACCCATTTTGACTTTAATCCCCTCTCCCAAAAAAACCGTGCTAGATTACGGGATAAAAAGTATCCTATGTCCTACCTCGGAGTATTAACTCAAATCATGCCAAGTTTCGTTTCAATCCATCCAGTAGTTTTGGCGTGATGCTCAGCCGAGATACAGACAGACAGACAGACAGACAGACAGACAAAAATAAAAAATAATACATTTTTGGATTTAGTATCGGTTATAGAATGCCCTCCAAACATAATTTTCAATATATCTTCAATGTACAGAAATGGACCTGTTACAGTTTTATTATAAGTATAGATAGATGAGAAATAATTACTATTATCATGGATAACTAATTAAATTGTTGGTAGCATGAATTGGTCCCTTCGTCTATAAAACGTAAACTTCACTAATATTTACACCAATTACAAAAAACCTGTGAACGTTGTTCAAACCGCTAAGTTAAGGTTAAGCAACATAAGGCAAGGTCATTAAATAGATGGGTGAACCGATTTGTATGAAATTTTGTGTGCATATCGGGTAGAATCTGAGAATAGGTTGTAAAGTATATTTCATGCCGCTAGGTTAAGCAACGTTAGGCAAGGTCATTACATAGATGGGTGACGGCGGCGACTCCAAGGAGGACAGTGACGGGGTTGCGAGCCCCGTGCCCGTGATCAGGATGCCAGGTTTCCGGGGCCTATAATGCGCACTGAGGGGTATTTGGTGCAGATCCCATTGGAGGGCCCAGATCCCCCCTCTTATGTGGCGATGCGACAGCCGCAGGGGTTTAAAGGGGTAAGAATCCCCAATACCATGATTGATGAGGATACGAGGAGAGGAGGGTGCGAGAGAGGAGGGAGAGGGAGATGGGGTCGAAGAGGGGGTGATGGGGTGAGGGATAGGGGGATTTAGGTGGAGCAATGGGAGAGTGAGCGGAGCAAGGTGGGAGAAAAGAGAGGGGGAGGGGGTTCAGAGAGGGGATAACGGGTAGAGGAAGAGGGGGAGTGTGACAGGGACCGAAGCGGGAGGGGAAAAGAGAGAAGAGAGAGAGATAACATAGAATTAGACTTTTTTAGTGAGAGATGGAGAGAGAAATTAATCAAAGGAGGAGGGAGAAAAGGGGAGCAAATTGTAATAATAGCGCGGGCGGAGCTGCGCGGGTCAGCTAGTTTAAAGATAATATTCCGAAATTTTGTACAAAAAATACACGTGATTTTGGATAGGACCACCCCCCCCCCCCCTGTAGTTTAAAGCCTCACCACATATCATCAGGAGGGGCAGTGGTTAAAAAGTTGCTAAAAAACATCACGTGTTTAATGGACGACCCCTAATTAACTAACATCATCGACATAGCTCTCAGGATCTGGAAGTTGAAGTGGCAATGGGCAGGCCACACCGCTCGAACAATCGATATGGATCGGAAGACGCAGCGTAGGCAGGCCTCCCACTAGGTGGACTAACGACATTGTGCGCATCGCAGGTAACCGGTAGATGCAAATAGCAAATTGTCGTTCATTGTGGCGTTCGAAGGGGGAGGCCTATGTACAGCAGTGAACGTCTTCCAGCTGGTGATGATGATGAATTCGTCTTCACATTTTGACGCACTAACCAGCAATGATCTTGCCCTGTGCGCCAGCCGTGGCAGACCTGGGGGGACCTTTACCAACAGCCCCTCCCCCACCCTTGGTTGGAGAGGGCTTCCTCCGCACCTCTTTCTTCGCAACCACGGGCTTATCTTTCTTAATACCAGCTGCTGATGTGGAAAACTGAAACAAAGGAAAAGACTTGGGTTGCGCGGCTAGGTGGCGTAATAATAGTATGTTCGCGATAGCGTACTGGATAATCACCCCAAATCTTGGCGATAGACCAGCAGCAGCCAAGAAACGTCTACTATTGAACAAAGGCTTCGCCCTTAGAAGGAAGGGGTTGCCATATATATATGTGACCCCCACGCGTCGGCCTCCTCAGAAGGGAAGGGTTGCCATAACCTCCACGCTTGGCAGGCGTCTTGGAATCGCAGTATAGGTGGTAGGTAACCTAAAAGAAAGACACTGCTGCCCGTCTTGTTGTCCCTTAGTCACCTCTTACGGATACCGAGCGAGAGGAAATAGGTGACGATGGGTGACGATAATGGTTGACTTTTGAAGTAAGACATTATAAACTCTTTTGCAGTATTTATGTGGGGACGGTATACTAGGCTAGGTGGTAGTGTCCTGGTGCAAGGAACCGTCCAGGTAGGGACCTACCACTGCAGTGTCAGATATTCTGCCGCCAAGCAGCAGTGTGTAAACATTTCTGTGTTATGGTGTGAAGGGGACTGTAACTGGTACAATTAGTAAGACTTAATAACGAATGTCTCTGGTGACGAGCGGTAGTGTAAAGCAGCTGTCTATAGGCGGGCGTGTCACTTAGGTACCATTAGGCGAACGTATTGCTCGTCTCGTCACTACCTAGGTTAAATAAATAAAAAACAAACGAATCACTACCTATTACGATTTGGTCTCAAAAGACGCGCGAATCTGCACAAATTCGCAAGAATGCACAAATTCGCAAAAATGCACAAATTCACAAGAATGCACAAATTCGCAAGAATGCACGCGCACTCATTCTACTAAAGATTTGTCTGATTTGTCTACCATAGACTGGTAGAGAATGCCTCTGGCATTAAGTCCGCCTATGTAGGTACTGTTTTTGTGCATAAAGAATAAATAAATAAAGATGACGCTTCGCTTCAACTCAACTCTACCTCGACACTAGAGAGAATAGATGTTATACGAGGTATGTCATCATAAAGAGAGGCACAATGTACCTTCTTGAAAGGGACATTAAGGTGCACGCACGCTCCCAACTTGGGGCTTCGACGTACCAGGAGATTTTCGAAGGAGCCATCTTCCGCAAGCTTGGTATTAGCCCTTCTGTCTTCACTGGCCACGCTCGGAGGGCTCTTGGATTGGTCTTGAGAGTCATCTGGCTTCGTGTCTCCAGATATGTTTGGAACGAATTCCCTGGTTGGCATTTTGGATGAGTAATTGCAAGATCTGTTTAGGGTGGCTGCAAATACAAGTTATATTTTTATCTAGTATCGATAATAGATTAAATTTACATGATTTTTTTTTACTATTTTTTTTTACTAGTTTAACGACCGCTACCACCCGTGGCGGGGCGCGGGTATCCATGAGGATATCCCCACGTTAAAAAAGTACGACGACGGTCGCAAAGTACCTAGTAGGGACGGGATGGAAACGTATTGAGGATTGAACGCAATGAATAATAATAATATCATGGGACAATTCACACACGGTCATCAGATTCCAAACTAGGCACTAGACAGAGTCTGTACATATTTTTTTTGTAAATACATACTTAAATAGATAAATAACACCTAGATTCTTGGTGGGAATCGAACCCACGACCCATCAGGTAGCAGCCGGGGTGTCTAACCACTAGACCAACGGGCCCGTCAACCAATAGATCACCCTCGGGCTAGATAAAGTAGGTAAATAATATATAGATAAAGGATCTCTGGAGTGATGGACCCTTTCCTTCTCATTCGCACAAGAAAGGAATGCATTTATATAAATTACGTGTGATAGACAGAAACAGAGCATATGATTTTTGTACTTCAGCTTCTGTCAGGGACTTCAAGAACAGCACCAGCGTGGTGCTGACCACTTTTGAAGTTTTTTCGGTCACGATCTAGCATTGGTGCTTTTAAATTGAATTACATTTAAAAATATTGTTAAAATTACATTCTAGTCATATTTGAACAAATATCCATAACGTGTGTTGCGTGTAAGAATGCTCTCATTTTCCGTCCTTATCGGCGGCACGCTAGTAAGATGTCTTGTCATTTTCTGTCTACTGTGTAAAGGACCATCCCATCAGGGGCGTAGCTACCACCGTATCAGCCGTATCAATGATACGGGGCCCCGGGCTACAGGGGCCCCGAACATGTGTAAGCAACCATACGTAAAATCCATGGTCTCACATAAACTCTTAGGCCGTGCCATTATTTGGGCCCCCCCCCAACAAATTTTGATACGGGGCCCATCTAAGGCAAGCTACGCCACTGCATCCCATCCAGGCTTAGAGGAGATACCACTGGAGATAGCATGATGCGGTAACCCCTCTGCCAAATTTTGTTCATATGGTCAGGTCATTCTTTATTTGTGTGCGTATCTTTTTGAATGTGTTGCGAGTTTATTATAGTGTGGGTATGCGTGAAATTGTATCTGTGTGTGTTTACTTCGCCACCCGCACCCCGCAAAAGTGCCACGAAAAATTTGTTCGGGGAATCGACGCGATACAAGCTCCATTCTGATTACTCTGACTGAGCATCCAGGTAGGTAGTACTGCAGTGTGAAACATTCTGTATCGGATGACAGCGGCAATACAGCTGCCTGTAGCAAGGCGTGTAGCTTTTAGTTAGAATAATATCTTGCTTTTAAGTTGAAGAGTGTACTTACTAACAGTTATGTCTTATGGTTTATTACTGTGGGGATCTTCTGCAGAACTTAATACCATTTTTATTCTGCAGAAAAGAGCTGTGAGAGCCATTTACAATCTGGCTCCTACTGATTCACTAAGGGAAAAATTCAAAGAAATAGATATTCTAACGGTTGTTTCGCAATTCATATTTGAAAATTTAGTTTATATTCAGAAAAATAGTGTATCTTTTAAAAAGTACAGTGCGATTCATAGTGTTAATACCCGGAACAAACACAATCTTGTTTTACATTCCACACGTCTCCACAGAACAAGCAAATCGTTTATGGGCCAAAGTATACGCTTCTATAACAAACTGCCACAGGATATCCGAGATCTTCCACTGAATAAATTTAAACCTTTGATAAGAAGCCGGTTGTCGAAAAAGGCTTATTACAAAATCTCGGATTACCTAGAGGATAAAGCTGCGTGGGCTTGAACTGCTCAACTCATGCAAGCTTAGAATTGTAGGCTTACAGTTTGTAACACCTCTTAATCTGGTGGATTACTGATGGCTGTTTCACAAGTCAATTGATTGATAATATAAAGATTATGTGAAAGTGTTTTGTGTCTTGCCTGTCGAGGTACTACTTAACAGCAGAAGTTAAATGTGAGCCACTGTGATTTTGGTTCGGTCATGCTCGCCATCGAAAAGTCTTTGCTTGTGGCGGCTTCGTGTGGCGGGTCACCCCCTTCCCTCTAATATGGTTGAGGGGAGTGATGGCTGCTGCTCGAGTCAACTCGTGCGCGGGTGCTGCTTGGGGGGACTGGTCCGACTTCTATCCATTTGGCCTTTTAGTTTGTCTTAATTTATTGTTTTTTTCTTTTCTCCCTTGCTTTATGTTTCGAATGGCAGGACACAATATCGCTAATGTCGATTCATTTGTAACAAAACAATGTTTAAAAAAAAAAAGTGAAAAAATGACAAGCCCGCTGAGTTTCTTGCCGGATCTTCTCAGTTGAGGCCGCGTTGTGATCCGGTGGTAGCTTCTAAAAAATGACGATTCAAAAGTGCTAGCGTTAAGCCTATTTGAAATAAAGATTTTTGAGTTTGAGTTTGAGTTTGAGTAACAGCTCAGTGGGCGAGCGCTTGCCTTGGAAACAAGGTGCGCAGGTTCCAACCCCGGCTCGCAACTCTGATTTCTTTAATTAATCATGTGCGAATCGTCTTTGTGCGATTGTTACTAGCTTTCGGTGAAGGAAAACATCGCGAGGAAACCTGCATGTCTGAGAATGCCTAACTAGCTTTCGAATGACGTGTGATGTCCGCCAACCCACACTTGGCCAGCGTGGTGGACTATGGCCTAAGCCCCGTCTTATTGAGGGGAGGCCAGAGCCCAGCAGTGGGACATAAACAATGGCTGGACATAAACAAGTTGAAGAATGTAACAAAAGGCTTACAAGGGTGTCCCATCCGGTAAACATCATACGACGCTCTATAAAATCTCTTCATTTTCCTTTAAAAATTGTCGTTTTATTTTCTAAGTATCCATTTTTCAATGTTAGCCAAAGAGAATGTCACTACTTGACATTTAATGAAATGTACTTACTGTAAATTTTAATTATTCTAGATTCAAATAAATTTAGTTCAAAGAGGATCCAATATCGATTTAGTTTTTAATGATTTCAAATTCAGCGACCAAAGGCTTATAAGTGAAAAATCCTATATCTATGATTCTACCCATCGATATACTAGTATATCGATGATTCTACCAAAGGTTTTCTTGGTTTTCATCATATTTTCATCGTTTTCATCTTGGAGGGTTTTCATACATAAATATCTCGAAATTATATATAGAATAAAAATCCTTTCAACAAAATTTTTGTCAGCGAAGAGAATAACATACTCTGTAAGGATTAGGAGGTTCAGGGAGGTTCTTTTTTTTTTGGGAATGATAGACGCTGTTGGCCGCAGATGGCCATTACAGCTTCACCGGACAATAGGAGGCGAGCGCTTGAAGCGCTCTAGCCTTTACGGCAGAAGTAGCGACGAGCTCAAGGGCACCTCAGGGAGGCACGGCCTCGGCTTGGGCTGTCGCTTAAGAGAGGGCTGAGTTTACCACCGGTTCACAACGCGCCCCCACTGAGAAGAACCGGCAAGAAACTCAGTGGGGTGATGCACGTCGTTGAGGTCGCATACGTACGACCCTTCGGCCTCGCCGGCGAGACCGGTGTCTGATAGCTAGTGTAGCATACGGTTGTCGGGGAGGGTTCGGCGCATCCCGGTCCAATAGGACCGTCATGGGGTCAGGAGGGTCGAGCAGTACGTGCCTTTTTTTTTTTTTTTTGAATGATAGACGCTGTTAGCCGCAGATGGCCATTGCAGCTTCACCGGACAATAGGAGGCGAGCGCTTGAAGCGCTCTAGCCTAGAGCAGTACGTGCCGTGGTCTGCGGCGCGATTCAGAAGGACTAGGGGCGTAATCGGCGGCGGCGCGGATTAAACTGTTCGCGTGACGGGACGCGGATTCAAAGTAGCGTTTCGACGCTTCTTTGAGGAACTTACGAAGGGGATCTAACTTGAAATCGGAATGCTCAGGGAGGTTCCTTGACCACAAAGTTTTCTATTTTTTTTCCAACCTGGTTCAAGAGTTCTTAAGACTTCCTTTTTTTATTAAATGTAGTGACGAGGCATGTTAGGCGTTCGCTTGATGGTAAGTGACCCGCCGACCTTTAGGCACCTATTGTGAAGCTGCGACGCCCTTGCAAGACGTACTCTCCCGTTCACGAACGGTGTACCACCTTTAGGACGACATACAGCCCGAAATTTGTGCGGGAAGCGTACGTACCCAACGTTGTTCAAACGATATTGATTGAAAACTGGTATACCGTTCATGTCCGCGATTGTACGCTACAGACCTAAGTACGTAATAATAAACCAGATGATTATATACAGCTCCAAGTTGGTAACTGTGGCGAACCTTAGGAATCTCTTCGCCCTATCAGCTACAGAGTAAGGGCTAGAGCATGCACAATGGATACAACTAGGTGGAAGTGCTTTCCAGTGATTACCTGACCCTATAATAATAATAATAATAAATACACTTTATTGTACACCAAAAGTTACATGTAAATTGAACAATTCGTTGATGATATCAATGTACAAAGGCGGCCTTATCGCTAAAAAGCAATCTCTTCCAGGCAACCGCCTACAGCTAATAAGAATAATATATATTTTACTAGGTAATAGGTTCGTTGTGGACCCGTCCAGGTAGGTACCACCGCAGTGTCAGATATTCTGCCGCCAAGCAGCAGTGTGTGTAAACATTGCTGTGTTTCATTGTGGACGGCACTGTAGCTGGTGAAATTACCGGACACAAAGACTTAATATCTAATGTCTTTAGAGTCAGCAACGTGCTAGTGTAGTGACTCTTCTGGTGAATTGCTAGCGTCTATAGGCTGCGGTGACTGCTTACCATCAGGAGGCCGCATGCTTGCCACCTTGGTGGTATAGATTAGTACAAATTTCTAATTAGTATTTGAGTATTAATATCTGATTTAAAAGTAAATATTAGGTTACATCAAGGTGACCCATGGATTAGGTATATGTGTGCTAGCGACGCCGACGTGAGGGTACAGGGTGAAGGGTTAATTGTCGACACAGCCGGCCCATTCCCACACCACACCATTACCAATACTAGTCGACACGTAAACTTGCAGCGCGGATTGTAACAAAATCTATCTTCTAAATAATAACTTATTAGTTTAAAAAACTAAAAATTCTTACACGCTTTTATTAGGACTAGATACTGCACTAAAAAGCAATTAATAAATTATAGAAACCGTTCTTTCTTTCTTTCTACCCCGTGTTTGTAATTTATGGATTATATTTATGTGTAAAAGCACGGACATCGTTTGGACAACATTACGTGCGCTTACCCCGCCCGCGCGTATTTCGGGCCGTCTCGTGCAATCGCTTGGTGGTATACCTACCGTTTTTCGTCCGCAAATCTTTTACTATGTGGTTAAAAAAAAGATAGGAACTATAGTAGTGTGTAGCAGCAGTGTGTATAGAAAGACGCTGCTGCCCTTCTTTATTCTCTTATTCACCTCTTACGACCCCTAACGAGAGGAGATGGATGTCGTTATGACCGTTTTACGAGTCGTTACACGTAATATAGAAATCGATGACATATCGAAATATATATAAAAAATAAAGTAGGTACTTACTTACTTACTATAACAATGCGTGCCGTAACAGCTCAGTGGGCGAGCGCTTGCCTTGGAAACAAGGTCCGCAGGTTTGAACCCCGGCTCGCACCTCTTATTTCTTTAATTAATCATGTGCGAATCGTCTTTGTGCGATCGTTACTAGCTTTCGGTGAAGGAAAACATCGTGAGGAAACCTGCATGTCTGAGAAAGCCTTAATAGCTTTCGAATGCCGTCTTTCGAACCCGCACTTGGCCAGCGTGGTGGACTACGACCTAAGCCCCCTCATCTTGAGGGGAGGCCCGTGCCCAGCAGTGGGACATAAACCAGGGCTGATATTACTGATTTCCACGGCGTCATAAAAAAACGGCTGGTATTATTCATCACCAGCCGGAAGACGTCCACTGCTGAACATAGGCCTCCCCCTTCGAACGCCACAATGAACGACAATTGGCTATTTGCATCCACCGGTTACCTGCGACGCGCACAATGTCGTCTGTCCACCTAGTGGGAGGCCTACCTACGCTGCGTCTTCCGGTTCGTGGTCGCCACTCGAGAATCTTTCTTCCCCAGCGGTTATCGGTTCGCCGAGCGATGTGGCCTGCCAATTGCCACTTCAACTTGCAGATTTTAAGACCTATGTCGGTGACCTTGGTTCTTCGGCGAATCTCCTCATTTCGGATTCTGTCGCGCAAAGAAACTCCGAGCATAGCTCTCTCCATAGCTCGTTGTGTGACTCTGAGCTTATCCAAAAGGCCAACAGTTAGGGACCACGTCTCAGTACCATATGTCATCACTGGCAACACACACTGGTTAAAAACCTTCGTCTTTAGGCACTGCGGTATTTTGGACGAGAAGATTTCGCGTAGTTTCCCGAACGCTGCCCATCCGAGTTGGATTCTTCGGGCGACCTCTTTGTCGAAGTTGGACCGACCTACCTGGATAGTTTGTCCTAGGTATACATAGTGGTCAACAACTTCGAGTGTATCGTTCCCAACAATTACCGGTACGGGTGCAACATGGACATTAGACATGATCTTCGTCTTGTCCATGTTCATTTTAAGACCCACCTGTTGGGAAACGCTACTAAGGTCGCAGAGCATCGTATTGAGGTCCTCCAGCGACTCTGCCATAATGACTAATCATCGGCAAAACGAAGGTGAGTGATGTATTCGCCATTGATATTGATGCCGAATCCGTTCCAGTCCAAGAGCTTGAAAACGTCCTCCAATGCGTTTGTGAACAGTTTCGGAGAAATAACGTCTCCCTGTCTCACACCACGCTGCAATGGGATTGGTTTCGTGCTCTCGTCCTGTAGTCGGATCGACATGGTGGCGTTGCTGTACAAACACTTCAACACTTCGATGTACCTATAGTCAATGTGGCACCGCTGGAGAGATTGCAATACTGCCCAGGTCTCGATTGAATCAAAGGCTTTCTCGTAGTCCACAAACGCTAGACATAATGGCCGATTATACTCCTCGGTCTTCTGTATAATCTGGCGGAGCGTATGTATGTGGTCTACGGTGCTAAAGCCTTTTCGGAACCCGGCTTGTTCGGGAGGCTGGAAGTCATCAAACCTGCGTTCGAGACGGTTCGTAATGACTCTCGAAAACAGCTTGTATACATGGCTCAGGAGTGAGATAGGTCTATAATTCTTCAATAAAGTGTTATCACCTTTTTTGAAGAAAAGAACCACCACACTCCTGTGCCATGCTTCTGGCGTTGTACCCTCGAGTAAGACGGAATTAAATAACTTCTGGAGGACTAAAAGTACCGGTTTTCCACCCGCTCTCAGAAGTTCTGATGTGATTCCGTCTTCACCCGGCGCCTTGTTATTCTTGAGCTGTTTGAGAGCCATTCTAATCTCGTACAGGCTGATGTCTGGGATGTCCTCAGTGTAGTGTCGGGTTAGTTTGGCTCTGGTGTCTTGAGCTGTTCTATCAATGGGTTCCCGTGTTGAGGTGTATAACTGTCCGTAAAATCTCTCGAGCTCTCTCAATATCTCCGGTTTCGATGAGATGACACTGCCGTCATCGATCTTCAGCTTCGTCATATGGCTACGCCCAATAGACGAATTCTGTGCGAACACTTTAGAGCCTTGGTTCCGCTCAATTGCGTCCTTAATACACGCTGTATTATAGGAACGCAAGTCGTGTCGCATGGATTTCGAGATTCGTCTATTGAGTTCAGCATATTCCGACATATCAGCTGAAGATTGCAGTCTCATCTCAGTCCGGTTTTCCATTAGCTTAATGGTTGTATTGGAGAGCTTTTGAGGTTTTTTACGGCGTGGGGTCTTATAGAACTTGGACCCCACTGCGTGGACAGTTTGCACCAACCCATTGTTTATCTCGTCCGCAGTTTCGCAGTCGGCGAGGCACTGGAAGCGATTATGCAGTTCAAGTTGAAAGTCTTCGGGGTTCTGGATTTGGGCGGATCCTGGACGGAGCGTGGACTTCATCAGACGAAACCTTTCGAGCTTAACATTGATATTCAATGTGCCTCTAACAATACGGTGATCACTCCCGGTTTTCACCCTGCCGATCACGGAGACATCATCGAATATATGCTTCTTGGTCGTCATGATGAAGTCGATCTCATTTTTGGTTGAACCATCGGGGCTTATCCACGTCCACTTCCTGGATGGTCGCTTCTTGAAGAAGGAGTTCATCGCATAGAGTCCCTCCTTCTCCATGAAGTCGACCAGCCGCTGGCCCCTTTGGTTCCGCTGCCCATACCCATACGACCCCACTCTCAACTCATCGCCATTCCGAGTGCCTACCTTTGCGTTAAAGTCCCCCATAACAACGGTGAGGTATGTTTTGGAGGTATGTATGGCTTCTGCTATCTCCTCATACATAGCCTCTACTTCATCGTCAGGGTGTGCCGAGGTCGGCGCGTATACCTGTATGACCTTCAGCGAATACCGATCGGTTATTCTGAGTATAAGGTACGCTACCCTGCTCGACACACTATCGACCTTTACCACGTTGTTAATAAGGGACTTACGGACGAGAAACCCGACACCACCCTGGGATTTTCGATCTCCTTCCCGGAAGAAGAGCAAGTTTCCGGAATCAAGGGTTATCGTATCCTGTCCCTCTCGTCGGATTTCAGAATTTGGTATTATTATACCTATATATTTATGTATACAGTCAAATTCTCCCTCCTCCTTTTTTTGAAGTCGGCAAAAAAAGAAGAATGTCACGTGCCGAAGTTGAAGTAGTCGTGTTGTACTGGAAGTGGTTCAATAATTATTAGTTGGCAATTTACAATGGAAAGCTTTGAGAACAGAGAAAACTGTTGAGTCGATAATTGGTTAACCTTTTGACCGGGTGTAGGAAAGGTAGTAAAGTAGAAATTACCATTTTATAAAGTCATGAAGTTTACTTCTATCATTCTGCTAAAATCGGATATGAAGACAATAAAACCAATTTCATGAGGCCTTAAGCTCGCCATTACACAGTATGGGGAAGTTTATCGTTTATGGGGAAGTTTATAGTTTATGTTTTATCTACATTCTTTTGTTTTTCTGGGACCTGTGGTGGTCAACCGGGGCCTGTATGTTGATTCTTACCCCTCTCCCGCTGGGGGGTGCATTATAGCCCCTCGGAAACTAGACACGGGGATGAGGGGTCACAACCCCGACGTCGTCCCCGCGAGTCGCCCCGGTACTCAATACCGGTTAGTGCTTTACCTACATTCTTAATGCAACGGTAGCTTCTAGTTAGTTTCTTATAAGTATATAGGATATCATGTTACAAATTGTAAGACATTTGCAACTTACTATTTCGTCTTTCGCATACCACGAAGCATAAAAATTAAGTAAGTAGTACTCGTAAGTACAGTTAATACAGTATTTGTGAATTGAATATTATTCAAGAGAATTATAACGAAAAGGCAAGGAAATATTTTGAAAATCAAAGATAACATAGTATACATAACATAGTCTCAGGAGACCGCCGGGCTGGTAGGTTTTTCTGCCAACGTATAAGCTTGGCCATACAAAGGGGTAATGCCGCCAGTCTTTTAGGTACCCTTCCCTCCCAGTGCGGCGACAACTTCGAGGAAGTTTTTTACCTAGTTTAAGTGTACATGTTTGTAAATAAACTGTAAATATTACATAGTATATATTTACGAAAAACTAAATACTTACTTACTTTTGGTCTCATGAGACGCACGGTTTGGTGAAAGTAATTTCATCCAAACTTATCGAAGTCTCAGGAGACCACCGGTAGCTTTTTCAGCCAACGTATAAGCTTGGCTATACAAAGGGGTAATGCCGACAGTCTTTTAGGGACCCTCCATTCCCTCCCAGTGCGGCGACAACTTTGAGGAATTTTTTTACCTAGTTTAAGTGTACATGTTTGTAAGTAAACTGTAAATATTTAGTATCAATAAATTAAATTCATACTTAGCAACATTGCCGTTGATTTTGCTTTACAAAAGTTTTTGTACGGCAGCTCTAAACAATTCTCTGTGCGGGTTACTCGATCGGTCATAACGCGTTCCATCGGCGACGGCATAAGCGGCAATTATAACGCCACGCGACGCCATGATTGTTCGACTGGGTTCTTTACAGAGTCGCGATCCCACAAGCACAGGAAATTTTCATTTTTAAACCGGCTTTTCAAACTCAAACTCAAAAATGTTTATTTCAAATAGTAAGCCTATTTGAAGACAAGGTACTGTGGGGTACCAGCAGGCGTAGCACGACTTGCTATCTTGACAGTAGTTGACAGGTTAGCGTGGAGTATGACATAGTTTTCAACACCGAAACATCATTTGTCCATACAAAAATGTGAAATCCTACGTCATAGTGAATGACGTCATACTCACATTTGTCTGTCAAGATTTGCACATTATGCTAAGCCTGCTGGCGCAGATCCCCCTGGAGAACTCAGGTTGCCCTCTCATATGCCGCTGCGATAACAGCAGTGGTTTAGTTGTGTGAAACCCATATATACTGGTGGCCCTCCTCCACAACCGACCAACCTGGACGCCTATGGTCACCACGGCCTTCTTTTCTTTTCTAGGGAGAAAAGAAAAGAAGGTTTCGTTTACTTTATGTTTCGAACGGTAGGACACACTATCGCTAATGTCGATTCATTTGTAACAAAACAATGTTTAAAAAAAAGTGAAAAAATGACAAGCCCTCTGAGTTTCTTGCCGGATCTTCTCAGTTGAGGCCGCGTTGTGATCCGGTGGTAGCTTTTAAAAAATGACGATTCAAAAGTGCTAGTGTTAAGCCTATTTGAATTAAATAAAATTGAATTTTGAATTTTTTGAATTTTGGAATGTCGTTCGAACGATTTTGATTGAAAACTGGAACAGCATTAGTGTCCGCGATCGATAGTACAAGGGACCTACCACCTGATAAATTAAAATTAATTCTGTGTAGTTAGAGGAAGAACAAATAATATTTATTTTATCCTCAACCAAAGTGGACTCTATAAAGAACCTGACGTAGTACGTAAATAGTTAATGATTCATGAAGCATGGACGCCGTTATTACAGGCCTATGTCATAAGGCGAGCCTAACTCACTGAAAACTAATAGGCGTGGCTTAGGATATCAGCCAATCAGCGCAGTGGAAATTACATAACGATTACTGAACCGACCAATGGGGTGAGGGGTGAAAAATTAACGGAATACGATTTTCTTTCTGTAACGTTACAGTTATTTTGTTGTTTGTTTGGTTAAGTTGTGTTTAGGAAAATTTACAATTAAAGAATCTATATTATTCCATTTTTAAAATTCTTTTGCTGGTGAAGGAAAGTCGGAAAATTCCGGAAAATACATTGATATTTGAATGACAGGTATTATTTTTTTTAATTTATCTAGTGACGAGACTTCGTGCTATTCAGAACTGTCCGAAATTTCCGAATGGAAATATTTCCGGTGATAGATTGTAAACGCTATCCATTAATCGGATAGTTACTATAAAATTACATCACCATTCCATATTAGAATTGAAAAAACACTTCCTGCCGCACCTTCAAACGTCAATTATACTTAGTTAATTATCATTACCCGTCCCCACGGGTATAAGGTTTAGAATAGCACCCTCCCATATCCTCCCGTTGGGTGTACGTAAGACGCGAGTAAGGGAAAACAAGAAGACGGGAAGCAGCGTCTTTCTATTGGATTACCCACCTAAACTGCGATCTCCAAGCCGCTTGTTAAGCGTGAGGGTTATGGCAACCCCTCCCTTCTAAGGGGGAGGCCTTTGTTTAGCAGTGGACGTATTACAACTCTTGATGATGATGATGAATTATCATTAATTCTTTTTTTCTGGATTATTCTGACATGCGAAGCCTACTACTACTACTACTACTACTACTTACGTGTTTCGTACTCAGTAAGATGATCCATGCGTCGAATGGGCATGTAAAAAGTTGGTCCAGCGCCTGACATCCCCGGTCGTGTTGCTCTTTTTAACTGACTTCGAAAAAGGAGGAGGTTCTCAATTCGTCTGAATTTTTTTTTTATTTAGCTTTTAGTCAAGTATGTAGTGAGTAGATATATCAATCATCTCATTCAATAACCAATAATCGACAATAATCATAAACGGCTCTGACAATCGAGATAAGTATACTTAATTAGAAAAAAATACTTGAAACACTCTATCTATTGGTGAAAACCGCATGTAAATCCGTTCAGTAGTTTTTGAGTTAATCGCGAACATAAGGACATACAGACGCGACGGAGAACTTTGTTTTATAATAATACTAGCTGACCCGCGTAGCTCCGCCCGCGCTTTTATTACATTTTGCTCCCCTTTTCTTCCTCCTCCCTTGGTTTATTTCTCTCTGCATCTCTCATTCTTATAAGAAAAATCTAATTCTAAGCCTTTAGTCTAAGTTCTAAGCTCTCTCTCCTCTCTCCCCCCCCCCCCCGCTTCGGTCCCCGTCATACTCCTCCTCTCCCTCTCCCCGTTATCTTCTCTCTGAACCTCCTCCCCACATTCATTCGTTCATTACGTCATCACATTATAATCCTCTAAAATTATTAATGTTTCTCTACTATATTATGAATGTAATATACATATAAACCTTCCTCTTGAATCACTCTATCTATTAAAAAAAACCGCATCAAAATCCGTTGCGTAGTTTTAAAGATCTAAGCAAACATAGGGACAGACAGACGCGGCGGAGCACTTTGTTTTATATTTTATACTAGCTGACCCGCGCAGCTCCACCCGCGCTTTTATTACATTTTGCTCGCCTTTTCTCCCTCCTCCCTTGATTTATTTCTCTCTCCATCTCGCTCTTATAAGAAAAATCTAATTCTATGCTCTCTCTCTCTCTCTCTTTCCCCCTCCCGCTTCGGTCCCCGTCACGTTCCCCCCTCTTCCTTTCCCCGTTGTCACCTCTCCTAACCCCCTCCCCCTCTCTCTTCTCCCACTTTGCTCCCCCTCACTCCCCCCTTGCTCCATCTTAATCTTCCTATCCCTCACCCCATCACCCCCTCTTTGAAGCCCCTCTCCGTCTCTTGCACCCTCCTCTCATTCTATATATCCTCGTCAATCATGGTATCTGGAATTCTTACCCACTTAAACCCCTGCAGCTGTCGTATCGCTACTTAAGAGGGGAGACCAGCCGGCCCTCCAGTAGGATCTGCACCAAATACTACTACTAATCGGTTCACCCATCTATGTAATCACCTTGCCTTATGTTGCTTAACCTTAACCTAGCGGTACGAACAACGTTCACAGCTATTTTTAACCGGCTTCAAAAAGAAGGTTCTCTATTCGACGCGTATGTATGTAATATAAACTATTTTTAAAAAAATAATAACCGACTTCAAAGTAAATTATCTAAAAATCATAAAATAACGAAAGTATTATTGAAGTTGGTGCTAGCGTACCTGCTGTGTATATTCTGCACCAACTTCAATAATACTTTCGTTATTTTATGATTTTTAGATAATTTACTTTGAAGTCGGTTATTATTTTTTTAAAAATAGTTTATTTAACACTTTTTAGTGACTTATTTTACCAAGATAGGTATCAGCATTATCACGCAACTCGAACGTCTACATTACAGTAACTTACTGAAAACATAAAAAGTTTATATCTCTTAAACTACTGGACCGATTTTGATGAAATTTGTACTCTACCCTAAGTTGAAAGATATTCTAACCATTGCAAAAAGAATTTTCGAAATCGGACTTGTAGTTTCTGAGAAATCCGCGGACAAACCTACATACATACATACATACATACATACATACATACATACATACATACACTCGTGAAATTTGGTAAATTCGTTTAGAAGCCCACATAGACTAACATATATGAATATTACGCATTTTTATTAATATTACATACATACGCGAATACAGAACCTCCTTTTTTGAAGTCGGTTAATTAATAAAAATGCGTAATATTAATATATGTTAGTCTATGTGGGCTTCTAAACAAATTTACTAAATTTTATGAGTGTATGTATGTATGTATGTATGTATGTATGTATGTATATATGTATGTATGTATGTATGTAGGTTTGTCCGCGGATTTCTCAGAAACTACAAGTCCGATTTCAAAAATTCTTTTTGCAATAGTTAAAGTATATTTCAACTTAGGGTAGAGTACAAGTTTCATCAAAATCGGCGCAGTAGTTTAAGAGATATACACTTATTATGTTTTCAGTACACATTCGAGTTCAGTTCTGACATTCGAGTTGCGTGATAGTGCTGATACCTACCTTGGTAAAATAAAAATCACTAAAAAGTGTTAAATAAACTATTTTTAAAAAATAACAACCGACTTCAAAGTAAATTATCTAAAAAGCATAAAATAACGAAAATATATTGAAGTCGGTGTCAGCTGGTGTTAGTTAACATGATGTGCTAGCACCGACTTCAATATATTTTCGTTATTTTATGCTTTTTAGATAATTTACTTTGAAGTCGGTTGTTATTTTTTAAAAATAGTTTATTTCATTGGTGTAAATATTATGAAGTTTATGTTATATTGAAGAAGGGACAAATTCCTGCTATATAACAACAATTTATTATTAGTTAATTATTTCTCATAAAAAGTAAAGGATAAAAAATATTTATTGTGGGTTATCCCCACATCTATTCCGTGGTTATCCCTAAGAGATAAACATAAACCATCACAGACTTTTTTGTAGACCTTGTTAAGGTGTACAATACTGTAGTACATTATTTTCATCTTTCTCGTAGGGTTCAGCCAGCGTTTGCAATTTAAGCGCAAAAAAATGTGTTTATTGACGACATCACATTAGAAACCTCTAAAATATCAGTGTTCCTCTACTACACACATCAAAAGTGTCTAGGGATCAAGCATTTTTAAGCGGATTTCTTGAGATTGAGATGTGGCTTTGTAATAAATTTATGATTTTATAAATTTATATGGATCCTTTTTGGTGCAT
This sequence comes from Furcula furcula, assembly GCA_911728495.1. Lineage (NCBI taxonomy): Eukaryota > Metazoa > Arthropoda > Insecta > Lepidoptera > Notodontidae > Furcula > Furcula furcula. Next base: position 56,987,344 of record OU452242.1, read on the forward strand.
TTCATAATTTGAATCAGGAACTGTGAATCAAATTCGAGTAAAAGATGAAAATCAGCTGTCAATATTTTCCCTATAAAAACATACAATGCATTGAAGACATTATTAGTGCTACTGTTTCCCTACTACTGATTAAAACCAACGTTATTATGGAGCGGCGACGTCATTTAAGCAGGGAAGAAATGCTCAGAGCCGTGGGAATGATAGAAGCTGGTTCCCGGCAACGTACTGTGGCTTTAGCTCTGAATACAAGTCAGAGTGTTATCAGTCGACTTTGGACACGTTACCGAAGCACTGGTACCGTGGCTGAGCGCCATGGAGGACGGTATCGCTGCACCACACGGAGACAAGACCGATATATTCAAATCTTAACTCGAAGAGCTCCAACAATAACTGCCATGATGTTAGCCGTGAGGCTTCATCACTCTTCAGGGAACTTAATTAGCGACCAAACAGTCAGAAACCGCTTGCATGAAGTGAACCTTCATTCCCGAAGACCGCTACGGGTACCACCTATAGCAATGCACAATCGTAGGATTCGATATCAATGGGCTCTTGAACACAGAAATTGGGCAGAAGAACAATGGCGTTTCGTGTGCTTTTCTGATGAGTCTCGTTTTGGTATGAGACCGGATACAAGACGTATACGACACTGGAGAACCCCTGGACGCCAACAGCGATTAAAATCCTGCCAGGAAGTCCATCCTTATAGTGGTGGAACCATCATGGTATGGGCGGGTATTTGGATCGGCGGAAGAACTGAGTTGATTTGGATCAGAGGCAACCTCAACGCTCAAATTTATGCTGAGACGATTGTATCAGACGTCATCGTTCCTCTACAAGTGCAAATCGGTCCCTTATTTCAGTTAATGCATGATAATGCACGACCGCACACCGCAAGAGTTGTAAGACAGACTCTCGCCGCAGCTAACATCAATGTCCTGCCCTGGCCTGCTCAGTCGCCAGACTTGAACCCGATTGAGCATGCATGGGATATGCTACAGAGAAGAGCTCTGCCGAATATGGAGGGTATCCAGTCGCAAGAAGACCTTTTTTTGTTGTTGCAACGAACATGGGCGGCCATTCCACAGCGTGATTTGGATGAACTCATTTTGAGTATGCCAAACCGATGTTCTTGTGTTGTTAGTGTTCGCGGTAGAAACACGGATTATTAATTGTTTAAGTTACCCAATAAAATTTTAAAGAAAACTGTTATTTCAGTCTTTTTTTCGAACTTTTGTGTTAGTGGTTCAAATGTCAAAAATCCCTTTATTAGGAAAATGGCAAATTTCTTTATTAATGCAAAGGTGACTTGGTTTATCGTTACTGTGACAAACGAAAACACTTTATTTGACGAATCCTTAAAGAAAATTTTAATTAATATCAATCAGGAGAAAAGTTATTGCAAAAATATATGTTGATCCCTAGACACTTTTGATGTGTGTATATTATGTATGTATTATATATAAAAACCTTCCTCTTGAATCACTCTATCTACACACATCAAAAGTGTCTAGGGATCAACATATATTTTTGCAATAACTTTTCTCCTGATTGATATTAATTAAAATTTTCTTTAAGGATTCATCAAATAAAGTGTTTTCGTTTGTCACAGTAACGATAAACCAAGTCACCTTTGCATTAATAAAGAAATTTGCCATTTTCCTAATAAAGGGATTTTTGACATTTGAACCACTAACACAAAAGTTCGAAAAAAAGACTGAAATAACAGTTTTCTTTAAAATTTTATTGGGTAACTTAAACAATTAATAATCCGTGTTTCTACCGCGAACACTAACAACACAAGAACATCGGTTTGGCATACTCAAAATGAGTTCATCCAAATCACGCTGTGGAATGGCCGCCCATGTTCGTTGCAACAACAAAAAAAGGTCTTCTTGCGACTGGATACCCTCCATATTCGGCAGAGCTCTTCTCTGTAGCATATCCCATGCATGCTCAATCGGGTTCAAGTCTGGCGACTGAGCAGGCCAGGGCAGGACATTGATGTTAGCTGCGGCGAGAGTCTGTCTTACAACTCTTGCGGTGTGCGGTCGTGCATTATCATGCATTAACTGAAATAAGGGACCGATTTGCACTTGTAGAGGAACGATGACGTCTGATACAATCGTCTCAGCATAAATTTGAGCGTTGAGGTTGCCTCTGATCCAAATCAACTCAGTTCTTCCGCCGATCCAAATACCCGCCCATACCATGATGGTTCCACCACTATAAGGATGGACTTCCTGGCAGGATTTTAATCGCTGTTGGCGTCCAGGGGTTCTCCAGTGTCGTATACGTCTTGTATCCGGTCTCATACCAAAACGAGACTCATCAGAAAAGCACACGAAACGCCATTGTTCTTCTGCCCAATTTCTGTGTTCAAGAGCCCATTGATATCGAATCCTACGATTGTGCATTGCTATAGGTGGTACCCGTAGCGGTCTTCGGGAATGAAGGTTCACTTCATGCAAGCGGTTTCTGACTGTTTGGTCGCTAATTAAGTTCCCTGAAGAGTGATGAAGCCTCACGGCTAACATCATGGCAGTTATTGTTGGAGCTCTTCGAGTTAAGATTTGAATATATCGGTCTTGTCTCCGTGTGGTGCAGCGATACCGTCCTCCATGGCGCTCAGCCACGGTACCAGTGCTTCGGTAACGTGTCCAAAGTCGACTGATAACACTCTGACTTGTATTCAGAGCTAAAGCCACAGTACGTTGCCGGGAACCAGCTTCTATCATTCCCACGGCTCTGAGCATTTCTTCCCTGCTTAAATGACGTCGCCGCTCCATAATAACGTTGGTTTTAATCAGTAGTAGGGAAACAGTAGCACTAATAATGTCTTCAATGCGTTGTATGTTTTTATAGGGAAAATATTGACAGCTGATTTTCATCTTTTACTCGAATTTGATTCACAGTTCCTGATTCAAATTATGAAATGCACCAAAAAGGATCCATATAAATTTATAAAATCATAAATTTATTACAAAGCCACATCTCAATCTCAAGAAATCCGCTTAAAAATGCTTGATCCCTAGACACTTTTGATGTGTGTATTAAGAGAAACCACATCAAAATCCGTTGCGTAGTTTTAAAGATCTAAGCATACATAAGGACAGACAGACAGCGGGGGTGACTTTGTTTTATAATCTATATTAATAAAAGAGCAGGGTGTTTTCTAGGAATCACGATACAGCAAAAACCATATTACGCACAATCTTGAAATTTGGAACCAACATTATTCAAATAGTCTAGGTGAACAATAAGAACGGATTTTTTGAAATTCCATACCTAAGTGGGTCAAATGGGCTCCCAAAGTTTGTATGGAAAAACAAAATTTTTTCTTCACACGGACATGAAACTTTGTAAGTGTACTAAACAAAAGAAATAAAGAAACACGTGTATCACACTTTTTGAAAATCGACCCATATTGGGATTTTAGCCTGGTTTTTGAGTATGCAACGCGGAAAAAAATTTTCATACTGCATTGCTGTAACTTTGCGAATACATTAATCAAATTGTAGCAATCCAAGTGCAACTAATCATTTTTTGAAAATCATCTCGTAAAGGGGTCCAATTGGGGTCCAAAAAATGTTTCTCGACCTACAGTCATAAAACTTAGTTTATATATTGCACACAAGAATCTAAGAAACTAATTTCCAGCATTTTTCAAAAAACTACCCCTAAGGTTTTTTAATGGGGTTTCAAAGTTTGCACAAAGAAGGATTTCCATTTCATCCTATGATGCAGCTAGAGTAACGAAACTCGGTAAATAAACTCAATACAACAATTGAAAAAACTAATTTTGATCATTTTTGTAAAATCAACCCCTAAGTGAGTCAAATGGGCTCCCAAAGTTTGTATGGATAAAAAAAATTTTTCATCGCACGGACACAAAACTTTATCAGTGTACTAAACAAAAGAAATTAAGAAACACGTGTATTACAACTTTTTGAAAATCGGCCCTTAAAGGGGTTTTAACTTGGTTTTTGAGTATGCAACGTGAAAAAAACATACTTACTGCATTGATGAAACTTTGCGAATAAATTTATCAAAATAAAGCAATCCATGTGCAAATAATCATGTTTTGAGAATTAACTCCGAAATGGGTCGAACTGGGGTCCAAAAAATGTTTTACGACCTACAGTCATAAGACTTAGTTTATATATTGTACACAAGAATCTAGGAAACCTATTTCCGGCATTATTCGAAAAACTACCCCTAAGGTCATTTAATGGGGTTTCAAAGTTTGCACAAAGAAGGATTTCCATTTAATCCTATGATGTTGCTAGAAAAACGGAACTCGGTAAATAAACTCAACACAACAATTGAAAAAAACTAATTTTGGGCATTTTGTAAAATTAACCCCTAAGTGGGTGAAATATTTTGTAAAATTAACCCCTAAGTGGGTGAAATATTTTGTAAAATTAACCCCTAAGTGGGTAAAATACCTAGAGTAACGAAACTCGGTGCATAAACTGAGTAAAAATATTGAATAAACTAATTTTCAGCATTTTTCGATAGTCAGCCCCTAAGTGGGCCTAATGGGGTCTCAAAGTTTGTATGGAAATCATTTTATTTTCACCACACATACACAAAATTTTGTAAACGTACTAAACAAAAGAACTGCAGAAACACATGTATTACAACTTTTTGAAAATCGACCCTAACGGGGTTTTAGTATGGTTTTTAAGTTTGAACCGCGGAAAAATATTTTGCTGCATTGGTGAAACTTTGCGAATACATTAATCAAACTAAAGCAATCCATGTGTAAATAGTTTTTGAAAATCAACTCCTAAAGGGATCCAATTGGGGTCCAAAAATGTTCTTCTACCTGCAGTCATAACACTTAATTTATGTATTGCACACAAGAATCTAAGAAACCCATTTCTGGCATTTTGCGAAAAACAATCCCTAAGGTTAGGTGATATAATGGGGTTGAAAAACACGTAAAACTATTTCCATTGAATGTTATAATGCAGCTAAAGTAACGAAACTCGGTACATACATACAACATACATACATATAAACAAAACAATTTAACAAACTGATTTTCAGCATTTTTCGAAAATCAACCCTGTCCAGTTGGCCAAAAGTTACTATGGAAAAAAATATTCGTCACATGGACACGAAACTTTATCAGTGCACTGATAAAAAAATACGTGTATCACATTTTTTTTAAATAAATCCATGAAGGGGTTTTAGCATGATTTTTGAGTACCAAACGCGGAAATAAAATCATGCTGTAATGATGAAAATTTGTGAATAAATTCATGCAGCAATTTATATTGAAAATCATCCCCTAATAGGGTCCAATTGGGTCCAAAGTGTTTTTTTTTGTCCTACATTCACAGGACTTATTTTATGCATTACGCACAATAATCTAAAAAACTTATTATAGGCATTCTTCAAAAATACAATCCTTAGAATTTTATGAGGTTGCAAAGTTTGCATGAAGAAGGATTTTCATTTTAGCTATAATGCGGCTACAGTCACAAATCTCATTAAATAAACTCAACATAACAACAAGTAAATTTTCTGCATTTTTCGGAAACCCATAACTGGGTCAAATAGGCTATCAAAGATAGCAAAAAAATATTTTTCATCACACGGACACAAAACTTTGTCATCAAAAGAAGTTGAGAAACACGTCCGACAGATTTGTTTTGAAAATCAACCCTTGACTGGGTTAGCACGGTTTTAGAGTATGAATGCGGAAAATAAATTCATGCTGCACTGATGAAATTAAAGAAATCCATGTTTTTTTTATTGACCCCCAAATTAGATTATTTCGGGTCCAAATCATGTTTTTTTACCCTACACACAAGATTTATTTTATGTAATTCACATAAGAATCTAAGAAACCTGTTTCCTGCATTCATCAAAAAATAAAAACCCTAACGTCAATTAATGGTTTCAACGTTTGCATACAGAAAGATTTCCATTTAAGTTATAATGCAGCTACAGTCACTAAACTCTGTAAGTAAACTCAACACAACAATTTAACAAACTAATTTTCAGCATTTTTAACAGACTTCAAAAAAGGAGGAGGTTCTCAATTTGTCTGTAGGTACATATATTTTTTTCCTATGTATATGTTCGCGCATGACTGGCAATAATGAACCGATTTCAAAAATTCTTTCTGCTACGGATAGGCCGCTTCACTGACTGGGTACCATAAAAAAAAATATTACCTACTTACGACATGCAGTTCCTGAAAAAACAAAAATGGCAACTCAGAAAATTCTGTAGGAATGCCTAAAAGTTGATGATTTTTTTTAAGGACAAACTCTGGCAAATATTTACCAATTTCAATGATTCTTTTTTATTCGAAAGAATGAACCACTGTTATGAATATGTATAAATTTTATCACAACCGGATAAGAAATCATGATTGATTTGCAAGAATTTATCTGGTAAAAAAAAGAATACATACAGACGAATTGAGAACCTCCTCCTTCTTTGCAGTCGGTTAAAAAACCATGAATCTGATGTTCTCCATTACATTACTCTGACAAATATGAACCGATTTCGATGATTCTTTTTTTATTCAAGAGAGTAAACTACTTTAATGATTTCATGCAAATTTCATTAGGACCGGATAAAGTGTTTCTGAAGAAGATATACACAGTAGGTACGTCAACACCAACTTCAATAACATTTAAATTATTAGCTTTTTAGTGTTGTTGAAGTCGGTTCATTTTTTTTGTTGTGTTGTATGCAATGTTTTATTCGAAAATCGACCCGTGGGACAAATGAGGTATCAAAGTTTGTATGTAAAAAATATATTTTCAGACATGAAACTTTATCAGTGTACTCATAAAAAAATTGAGAAAAACGTCTAACACATTTGTTTTGAAAATCAACCCTTAACGGGGTTTAAGCACGGTTTTTGAGTATCAAACGCGAAAAAACAATTCATGCTACACTTTTCGGATAAATTCGTAATATTGAGGTAATCCATGTCTTTTTTTTTTATTAATCTCTAAAAGCGTTCAATTCAGTTCCAAAAAATATTTTATTCCTACAGCCATACGACATATTTTATGAATTGCATACAATTCCAAGAAACCGTTTCCGGCATTCTTCGAAAAATCCCCAAATTTGGCGTGAAGAAAGATCTCCATTTAATGCTATAATGCCAATATGTTAACGAAACTCAGTAAACGAACTAAACAAAACTATAGAATAAACTAACTTCTTCATTTTTCGAAAATCAACCGCTAAGGGCATCTCCCAATGGGGTTACCAAATGACTTAACAACCTCAAAAGTTTTTTAATGGCGTTGCAAAATAAGTACTGTATCTTTTTAAGTAAATATGAAATGGGAGCTATGATAGCTTACACAAAAATACAGGCTACATACTTGATACCGATTAGATCAGGGTTAATAAAAGTGTGAACAATATTGAAATCGATCGTCCGAGGTCGGTACCGTCGTGAGGGTACACCTGTATAATTGTGACATAAGGACGTTCAACATCTCAGTCCTTCCGGGCCATGGGTGCTGCAAAGCATTCGAAACGTCGGGATAGTAAAAGCTAAAATAAAAGTAGTTTGATTTTAATGTGTAGCATTCGCGTAAATAAAAGACAACATTAGTGTAAACAATATTTAAAAAAAAACCTCTATCGATAATTCAAAACACGTTTGAGTAACAAAGTAAACGCGGGCGAAGCCGCGGGCTACAGCTAGTATGTATATATAATAATAATAATAATATGTAGTGATGATGATAGTGATGATGATGTACAGAAATGGATCAAGTATAAGTGTAGAATTATTCTTGCTTTTTCGTACCTTCCTTTTGAATTTTTTATTTTGGTTTAGTGTGATGTGAGATGGAACCAGCCCCAGGCCTTTACGATCTGGAGCCTGTGTCATGCACTGCACAACACAGTGGTGCCCTCGCAGCCCTGCGACTCCTTAGAAGTTACAACCACTTCTTGGTACCGCCCGGTAAGTTGCACTATCTATACATATAAAATTACTTGTCCTGACTGACTGACTGATTCATCAACGCACAGGCCAAACCGCTGGACATAGAACGCTGAAATTTGGCCGTAGGTTCTTCTTATGACGTAAGCATCAACTAAGAAAGGGCTTTTGAAAATTCCACTCCTAAATTAAATGGGGAGGAAAAAAAATTGCGGGCGTAGCCGCAGAGAATTGCTAGTCGTCTGTATTAATATTTAAGGTTATAATAAATAATATTATCAGCCTTTTGTTTATGTCCCACTGTTGGGCACGGGCCTCCCCTCAAGATGAAGGGGCTTAGGCCATAGTCCACCACGCTGGCCAAGTGCGGGTTGGCGGACTTCACACTTCATTCGAAAGCTGGTTAGGCTTTCTCAGACATGCAGGTTTCCTCACGATGTTTTCCTTCGCTGAAAGCTAGTAACAATCGCACAAAGACGATTCGCAATGATTAATTAAAGAAATCAGAAGTGCGAGCCGTGGTTCGAATTTGCACAACTTATTTCCAAGGCAAGCTCTCGCCCACTGAGCCGATCTGTTACTGCTATTGTCATCATCATCATCAGCCGGAAGACGTCCACTGCTGAACATAGGCCTCCCCCTTAGAACGCCACAATGAACGACAATTGGCTATTTGCATCCACCGGTTACCTGCGACGCGCAAAATGTCGTCTGTCCACCTAGTGGGAGGCGTGCCTACGCTGCGTCTTCCGGTTCGTGGTCGCCACTCGAGAACCTTTCTTCCCCATCGGTTACTGCTATTGTATTTATGGTTATTTAATATTAATCCTGGCATAAAACACACTACCATCTGATCCTAAACTAGGCAGAGCCTGTACTGTGGCAATAAATAAGACAAAGGATAATACAAAATTACAGAAGTACAAGTATTAGTATCAGAACGAACCCGTTGAGTGTCCGTAAGAGGCGACTAAGGGAAAACAAGAAGTCGGGCAGCAGCGTCTTTCTATTGGATTACCTACCACCTATACTGCGATCCCCAAGCCGCCTGCCAAGCTTGGGGATTATGGCAACCCCTCCCTTCTAAGGGGGAGGCCTTTGTTCAACAGGAAACATACGGCTGCTGATGATGACACAAAGTTATCGCTTCCGGTGGGATTTAATCCCGCGACCCCCAGTTCGTAGAGCAAGCGCTTTCCTACTGCACCCCGGAGGGTGTTTTGCTAATTAAGGGTAATTAAGCGCCCCACTGCGTGGATTGCGGTGTCCTCTGCCGGTACTCGCAATCACTTTCGTCACGTTTTAACCCCCGACGCAAAAGGGAGGGGTGTTAGTTTCACGCCTATGTCTGTTTGTTTCTCTGACCTCGTAACTCCCAAACTTTACATATGAATGCCTTAGACTAATAAAAAATAATAATAATATACTGAAGCATATTGAAATCAAACTACTTTTACGGATTATAACGCGGTTTATTTTAAATTTCAACGTTCAACATCTCAGTCCTCCCGTGACCATGGGTGCTGCAAAGCATTCGAAACGTCGGGATAGTAAAATCTAAAATAAGCCGCGATATATAATCCGTATGTGTAGTATTCAAGACCAAGTCTTAAATCCTCTTTGTAATCATATTATATTATGATTTATTATATAACCTTAATTTAGGACAAAATTGGATCCATATTTTGTTAGTAAAACAAAATAAACTATTTAAAAAAAAATAAAAACCGACTTCAAAGTAAGTAAATTATCTAAAAAGCATAAAATAACTAAAATATATTGAAGTCGGTGCTAGCACATCATGTTAACTAACACTAGCACCAGCTGACACCGACTTCAATATATTTTCGTTATTTTATGCTTTTTAGATAATTTACTTTGAAGTCGGTTTTCTTTTTTTTTAAATAGTTTATTTAACACTTTTTAGTGACTTATTTTACCAAAATAGGTATCAGCACTATCACGCAACTCGAACGTCTACGTTACAGTAACTTACTGAAAACATAAAAAGTTTATATCTCTTAAACTACTGGACCGATTTTGATGAAACTTGTACTCTACCCTAAGTTGAAAAATACTCTAACTATTGCAAAAAGAATTTTCAAAATCGGACTTGTAGTTTCTGAGAAATCCGTGGACAAACCTACATACATACATACATACATACCTACATACATACATACATACATACATACATACACTCATAAAATTTGGTAAATTTGTTTAGAAGCCTACATAGACTAACATATATTAATATTACGCATTTTTATCAATATTACATACATACGCGTCGAATAGAGAACCTTCTTTTTGAAGCCGGTTAAAAAAACTTATGATAAACTAAATGTTAGTAATATTATATTAAAATAACCTACCACGCAAATTGTGCTACCGACATAGTTTTTCGTACTAATATCTGCATGATAGGAGAGGCCAACCTCTCTGCCACTGTCCTCACTATGCTGTTACGACTGTCCCTTACTCTTCTTAAAATTGAGGCTGTTTTCTTTCGTATGATAGCTGGAAAACTATCAGTATGTGCTTGCGTAAACATGCCCGAGGCACTGCAAAATCTTGGCAGTCGCAACAGCATTCTGAAGGCATATTGGACGCGCAGGACATCCAGCGATTTTTTCGTATAATTGACCCATAGACTGCTCGTGTAAAAGCTCTGACAGTACGCTTTAATAAACTATTTTTGAAAAAATAAAAACCGACTCAAAGTAAATTATCTAAAAAGCATAAAATAACGAAAATATATTGAAGTCGGTGTCACCTCGTGCTAGTCTTAGTTGACATGATGTGCTAGCACCGACTTCAATATATTTTCTTTATTTTATGCTTTTTAGATAATTTTCTTTGAAGTCGGTTTTTATTTTTTCAAAAATAGTTTATTTAACACTTTTTAGTGACTTTTATTTTAGCAATATAGGTATCAGCACTATCACGCAACTCGAACGTCTACGTTGCAGTAACTTACTGAAAACATAAAAAGTTTATATCTCTTAAATTACTGGACCGATTTTGATGAAACTTGTACTCTACCCTAAGTTGAAAAATACTCTAACCATTGCAAAAAGAATTTTCGAAATCGGACCTGTAGTTTCTGAGAAATCCGTGGACAAACCTACATACATACATACACTCATTAAATTTGGGAATGTTGTTTAGAAGCCCACATAGACTAACATATATTAATATTACGCATTTTTACTAATATTACATACATACGCGTCGAATAGAGAACCTTCTTTTTGAAGCCGGTTAAAAAGTGTAATTTTAACTTGGTCTGTGCAACGAGCAAATCTACGTGCCAACTACGAGCCATTTAGCGTCTTTGTAAAAGACATTAATATGAAGCATGCACTCTCTGCGGTAACAAAAAGCTCAGTGGGCGAGCGCTTGCCTTGGAAACAAGGTGCGCAGGTTCGAACCCCGGCTCGCAACTCTGATTTCTTTAATCAATCATGTGCGAATCGTCTTTGTGCGATTGTTACTAGCTTTCGGTGAAGGAAAACATCGTGAGGAAACCTACATGTCTGAGAAAGCCTAAGGCCTCTGCCTCGAATTTTGCGGGCAGCGGGGCGGCGGCGGCTGCCGCGCCGCTGTTTTCCAGAACCGGTCCATTTGATTTTACGCATAACATCCTACCTACGCTCTCCTCTACGTCGACTTTTAGATATTCATAACAAGTTATTTACAGATATTGATATATTTGCTGTAACTATAAACCAGTTTAAAAAAATGGTAGTTGAGGTGCTAAGTAGTGGTTAACTCACTGCAGTGTCTCATCTTCCACATCTTTAAAATTCTAAGTATATCATTATTTTCTTCATAAGTATATTTCTATTATTTTGGCAGAAGGCAGAAGCTATTCAGCTATATATTTATATATTATCAACAGTTATAGCTACGTTTGTAACATCGAGCCTGTCCCTAGAATAATCTTTAATCTTATTTATATGTAAGCCGTGGAAAATGTTGTTGGTTGTACATTTGTCTATACATTGCATGCATATTGTGTACTGATATTATAATGTATAACTGTTTGTTTTCCCCAATAAAAAAAAAAAAAAAAAAAAAAAAACATCCTGCCGCTACCGCACCTCCGCCGCCACCGCCCGCGATGCTGCCCGCAAAATTCGAGGCAGAGGCCTAACTAGCTTTTGAATGGCAGCGTGGCGGACTACGGCCTAAGCCCCCTCATCTTGAGGGGAGGCTCGTTGCCCAGCAGTGGAACATAAACAAGGGCTGGTATTATTAAGATGAAGAATGTAACAAAAGGCTTACAAGGGTGTCCCATCCGGTAAACATCATGGGCTGGTATTATTATATTATGATTTTTGCTCTCTCTGCCTCGGTTAATAGCAATTTTAAATTTCGATCGTTAACTTTTAAAAATTGTTCTTGGAAGCTTGTACACTGCGCTTGTACCATTTTCGGACGTTAAACTTTCGAGAATTGTTCTCGGAAGCTTTAAACCTAGTTTAAAGCACCCTCTAGCGTTATTTATTTAACAACAAAAGTTTACATCGCCACATCATTACCGTGGCGTACACGTCAGAGGTCGCGATCACAATTAGTCAGGTGCGTCATTTCGCACGGCCGCAGGTGTAACGATCGCTGGTAATTACACAGTCCTGTCCAAATAACTGTTTGATGACTTGCCAGTAGTTTATTTAATGCATCGTGTAAAGAAACTATGAAATAATAGTAGCTAAGGCCCGGGCTAAATGCGGCTTGGGGAATCAGACACATATTTGGAATCATATCCATTTTTGGATGCGGTGGAACATTCAAGAGGTCCTCTGGACCCCGTGACGGGTCAAACGGGGTATGTGGGATTCATACGCTGGTCGGTGGGATCGGCACCAGAAATCCCTCAGTGCCTTGCTTTTGAGCCCGCTCCCGGGGGGCGACCTGTCACTGTGCTCACGGGAACGGGGGTCGTTCAGTGTTCTCCTCAGAGTTGCCGCCGTACTAAATGGACAACCTAGGGTCCACACCTCGAACGTCCAGCGACTCCGAAGGTGTTTTATTATCAGTTCCTAGTGACGAGACAATATGCAGAGCCTCATCATCATCAGTCCACATTAGTTCACTACTGGACGGCACGGCACTGAGCCCGATCATCGGCTCTCCTCATCCAGTTTCTGCCAACCGTTCTGCGATTATCGTCGCTCCACTCCGCTCGAGTCAACTCGTGCGCGGTTACTGCTTGGGGACTGGGACTAGTCCGACTACTATCCCTTTGGCCTTTTAGTTTGTTGTACTTCCGTCGTTTTTTGTTTTCTCTCTTATTTGATCTTTTGAACGGCAAGACACACTGTCGCTGACGCTGATCTAATTGTACATGACAAACACTTTAAAAAAAAGTGAACAAATGACAAGCCCGCTGAGTTTCTTGCCGGATCTTCTCAGTTGAGGCCGCGTTATGATCCAGTGATTTAAAAAAAAATGACCGTTCAAAAGTGCTAGCGTTAAGCCTATTTGAAATAAATGATTTTCTCTCTGACTTTGACTTCCACAGGGTCACTACGCTGACCGATTCTCGGTATTCACTCCAGAACCGGGTCAACTGGTGCTGGTCCAACGGTCGTCAGTTCTGGCGCAAATATTACCAGCCCACTGCCACTTCAGCTGGCTAATCTTTTCAGCTATGTCAATCACATTGTTTGTCTGGCGAATCACTTCATTCCGTATTCAGTCCCTTAGAGAAACCCCCAGCATAGCTCTGTCCATAGCCCGCAGAGTGACCTTGAATCGGTGGACTAGTAGTACCGTGAGTGGCCACGTCTCGGCTCCGTATATATCACGGGTAGGGCGCACTGATTAAGGAGAGCTCACGGAAACTGCACTGCCGCTAGTTACGTCGTAAATTTCTTTACTCTATCAAAAGATTCTCTGGAAAGTAAGACGCTTCACGCGTCGGATGGGCATGTAAATGGCGATCCTTCCGTGCATGCACCTGTGCCCGTTCAATTGTAGATTTATTACTTAATATAAGCCATTGCTTAACCGCAGTCCCACCTGATGGAAAGCGGCGTCGCAATCTGGGATGGTAACACACTAGCTTATTAAAAGCCTATTCACTTTAGCCTTGAAGACTATAAGACATTATAATCGGGCGGAAAAACTAACGCAGGGCAAACTGTTCCAGTCCTTAGCTGTCCATATTATGAATGAAGAAGCAAATCGCTTATTATAGTCGGGACTGAAGGCAGGGTGTGTGCGACTCGTCGTCCGTTGATGGATGGTGGAATGAACTCATTTAATTTCTGCGCACCCTCACCAAAATGCATCCTGTAGAATACCGAGAGGCTGGTTTGTCTGCGCCTGTGCTCTAGGTTTTGTAAATTGGTGTCTACTAACCCAGGGTCACCAATAAGCCTCTTAGTGCGCCTCTCCATTGAGTCCAAACCTGCTAAATGGCATTTCGTAGCACCAGCCCATATGTGACTACAGTACTCCACAGTCCACACACAGTGATGGCTGACGCCCTTAACATAAAGCCATTTGCTCTAAGTCTTATGCTTATTTATTTTTAAATAACCGGCAACCCTAATTATTAGCCTTCTAAAAACAATTATCGAGGGTTGCCAGCTCAGGGGTCGCGTGGCGACGATCAGCTAATGACGTGGCATTATTAATTCATGATCGCGGGAAAAATGGGGGACGTGTATTGATGTTACCTAGCGTTTAGTTGTGTCAATAACACGTAGATATTGTTATCACGAAGTTAGCAGGAGCCTTACCATGGAATCTTTAAAGCAGTGCAATTTAACACGAAAAGTGACCTGTCTTATAAATCATGTCACAGTCTAGTGGTTAGACATCCTGGCCGTCGTGGGTTCGATTCCCACCAAATGTCTGGGTGTATTTTTCTATTTATGTATGTATTTACAAAAAAAGTTTGTAAGTATTATTACCAGTGATGTGGCTTCCATAGTACAGGCTCTGCCTAGTTTGAGATCGGATGACCGTGTGTGGATTGTCCTAGAATATTATAATAAATTAATTCCATCCAGCAGTGAATCCTGACAGATGTGTTCCATGTCATTAATTCCTTCCAACAGGCCTCTACGTGTTGGATACGACACCACGCAAGCCATATTAAAACTCCGGGCGTAAAATAAAAAAATAAAAACAAAACAAAAATGATAACATCCCGGAACAATCTACACATACATAATCTGATCCCAAACTTTGCATAGTACACACTATGGGAACCAGACAAATAATAGGTACTATAATATTTATATACTGTTTATTTACAAATATGTACACTTAAACTAGGTAAAAAACTTCCTCGAAGTTGTCGCCGCACTGGGAGGGAAGGGTACCTAAAAGACTGTCGGCATTACCCCTTTGTATGGCCAAGCTTATACGTTGGCAGAAAAAGCTACCAGCCCGGCGGTCTCCTGAGACTTCGATAAGTTTGGATAAAATTTCTTTCACCAAACCGTGCGTCTCATGAGACCAAGGCCCCATGGTCTCCACCGCAAAGGGCGCAAATAAATCTCGAACCTAGAGCTGCATACTTGCGTCGCTTTGCATCACAAGCGGTCGCCGCAGCCCCTCCAGCCGCCCTGCAAGTTGCCGGGGTGTGGGACGCAGCAAGTGTGTCGACACATGTCGCATCCCACACCAACGGCTTTCCATGTTGCCATTAAAGTGACACCATCTGGCCTCTTGCCATCATCTCGTGTAATACCGACTGGTGACTTCGTGGCAGGGAGGTGGCCGGTGGGCAGTGACAAGCCCCCTGCGAATAATATCATTAAGGGCGGCATGGTGTGATCTTTTTAATTAATTCAACCTAGAGACGAGAAAAGAAAGTCGTTCGCCACGTTGATCATTCTCTCTATTGATTGTTTCTATAGATGTGCACGGCATGGTGAGTCCGCTGCTATCGGCGCTGCCACCGCAACCCCCATGCCTGCCCCCATACTGCCACCACATGCCTGTGCGAAACACTACAGGTAAAGTACCTTTCGCCATCAAAAGGGCCCCGGGACCTGTGGGGTTTAACCGGGGGTTCTTACCCACTAAAAAGCCCTCGGCGGTCGCAGCCGCTGCCACCGTCCTCCTCGGAGTAGCCGCCGTACTCAGTGGACGTTCACCCTACACCCCGAACGTCCAGAGACTCCGAAGGCCGCGGGTAAAGTAGGTACCTTTTTTATCGCGGGGGAAACCTTTAAAAGGTCGCTGGGAGCTGGGGGGTTGATTGGGTTTTCTGGGATTCTTGACCCACTAAAACCCTCGCGGCTGTCGCATCGGCACATAAGAGGGGAACCTCAGCGTCTTGCCTTTGAGCCCGCCGTCGGGGGGCGCATGTAGCCCCCGGGAACTAGTCACGGTGCTCACGGAGACGGGGGTCGCAACCCCGCCGCCGTCCTCCTCGGAGTCGCCGCCCTACTCAATGGACGTCCTAAGGGTCCACACCCCGAACGTCCAGCGACCCCGAATGCCACTAAAGTACCTACCTATCTTAACCGCCCAAATTGATAATAGTTACTATGGAAAACTGTCGCTAAAATCTACAAACACAATAAATGTGTTTATTTTATAATAAGTCACTGCGTTTGCTGGTGCCCAGACCGATTTTGTTTTTTTTTATCCACAGTGTTGCCAGCGTCAAGCGTAGACAGTGAGATCCGTCGCCGCGGAGAGAAACGACCTATTCCTCATGAATTGAAAGACGAGAAATATTTTGAACGGCGAAGACGGAACAACCAGGCCGCGAAGAAATCCCGAGACGCCAGACGAATACGAGAAGACCAGGTAAGTAACATGATCTAAAAACACTTTAGAATAACTGTTTAAAGGCTGGTGAAAAATTGAAAATTGGGTAAAGCGATTCAATTAATTAGTACCTAATACCTCTCTTTGCGTAATCGGGGAGGAAACCTTGAAAAGCTGCCCGCTATCCGTATGGATCAGAATCCGCAAGTTGAAGTGGCAATGGGCAAGCCACACCGCTCGAAGAACCGATAACCATTGGGGAAGAAAGGTTCTCGAGTGGCGACCACGAACCGGAAGACGCAGCGTTGGCAGGCCTCCCACTAGGTGGACAGACGATATTGTGCGCGTCGCAGGTAACCGGTGGATGGAAATAGCCAATTGTCGTTCATTGTGGCGTTCTAAGGGGAGGCCTATGTTTAGCAGTGAACGTCTTCCGGCTGATGATGATGATGATGATCCGTATGAGGTGGAGGCATGCGCATAGGCCTGCACGTTTGTTTGCACAAAACATACAACACCTCCTGGTCTACGGGTTTTGATTGATAGTTACGAGCTCCATCAAGTTTCTTTGGGATCGCATAGTATAGGTGGTAGGTAATCCAATAAAAAGACGCCTCTGTCATGCCTCTGCCCGTCTTCTTGTTTTCTCTAAGTCGCCTCTCTTACGGATACCCAACGGGAGGAGATGAGATGGTGCTATTTTTACCCGGACCAAAGAGGATGTAATAGATACACCCGGACACTCCGCGGGAGACTAAATTAAAGTCCCCTAGCCAGCGCCCCTAGCGGAAACTATCGAATACTAATAAAAGTATGGTCGTAAGTTTTCACTTTCGAACAAAACTTTTAGTACGGGTACCGGGTACTAAGTATGCTTGTATGCATTTGTCACCGTAGTTGTGTAAAAAAAAAACAAAATTCGTTATGAAAAAAAAACCAAAACAAGATTTTGGATCATGTACTTTTAGTAGTAGGTAGGTTTAAAATTAAAGGAACCTCCTCAAGTCGCAACTTAGCGAGAAGCCGCCCACCAATGATATTAAAATTAATACTAATAAATATTAAATACTAATGATATTAAATAGTAAAATATCATTGCCGCCCACCAAATTTAGGCTGCACCGGTTCGAGTCGTTTAGGGAACTTCTTACTAGTCCTCACCATGACTCTCAACTCTCAAAGTAAATAGAATTCTAATTACTCTGAGCTCTCAACTGACTCGAATAGGCAGTAGTTATAATTAGTTATTCTTTTTTATTTCTAGATAGCTTGGCGCGCGTGCCTTCTAGAACAAGAAAACGCGTCACTACGCGCTCACGTTGCCGCTCTCCGCCAGGAGGCGCTGGCTCTGCGCTCCCTCCTCGCAGCAAGAGATGATGCTCCACCCGTTCCTTCATCTACTACCCCTGATTAGATTCAAATATGGCATGAACTATAGAATAAAATTCATTAAAATAATTAAAATAATTAAAATAGATAATTAGAATTTATAGAGTGCATACGAAAATAATAGGTTCTATTACATAATAGATGGCGCTAACAAAATGTCGTCGAAATATTATACATATAAGAAGTGTCAAATGCGAGTAAATAAATTGGCCCTACTATAAAAAAAGTATTTAAATAAATTGATTTTATTTTATGTAAGTACTAAGGATTTGAATATTTTTCGTTTTGTTTTGTTTGCTCTTATCCAGGGCGGTTAAAAAAAAAATGCAAATGTCCCTAAAAAGAAGTTAAAGATAAAACGTGTGTGGAGCTAGTTATAAATAATAATATGACACTAATTTCCGTCCACAAAGTGTTTATTAATTAAGATATTTATAGATAATTATTTCGTAATAGTGATCTCATTTTTTAAATAATATGCATTAGAGTTACACACCTTTTGTATAATATCATAGAAAATTAAAAGTAGGTATAATGTTCAAATAGTTGCAGTGTAATTTTAAAATAGCTTTATGTTAAAAAAGTGTGATAGGAACTTACAGAATAAGTAATAAAATTATTTTCTTCTTCTTCAGTCTATGTTCTAATTTCAGATTTCCTCTGATTTTTTAATTGTGCTTTGCCTTTAGTGTCCCACTTTTACTGTTTTTTTTTATATATTTTCAACGTAAAACCAGTGAGCTGTTATTACCACGGATTTATATGGTTCGTGGTTATTACAAGTAACAACAGCTCACTGCGTAAAACTTACAAGTAAGTACCGCTCTTGCTCACAGATAAAAAAAATTATAATACATTAAAAAACATAAAACATTTTTACATAGGATTTATTGCAGTGCACATGGTTTGTGTTAAATATACTAATTAATTATGATTTTTGTGCCTGATATGCATGAAAACCATTTTTTAGATTTTATGATAGTACCATAGATTTAGGATTTTTCACTACGTTAAAGAGTGGTACTCTATACTTATACGCCATCTAGTGGTACACTATTCTTGGCACACTTGTACATCATTTGCCCTGATACTGGCTATTCCACAATAGATGGCGCTATCATACCATTCTAATGAAAAGATTCAATCTTTTTACTGTTCATACTTAAAATTTATACTTAAAATTAGTTGTTTTGTTGCCCAAAATAAAAGGGTTGAATAAAAATAATTTTTTTAACATTTATCAAAGAAAATAAGTATTTATTAGTATTTATTACGTAACAAGTTTGTTTCCATAAATAGCATCCCCACTATGCATGTACTGAAATGCTTTGTCTCTATTGGTTAATTTTCTAATGCTATAATACGTTAGCCAATCGCATATGAGCACACAAACATTTTTGGGCAATGGTAACAAATAGGACAACATTATAAGGTAAAAAATTCCACAGCCGCAGCCTATTCGGACCGTCGTTAAATTTTTTGATATGGCAAGCAAGTTCTAGGTGTGCTAGAAAAAAAAATCAAATTCGTTCTTTCAAGGAGTTGCGTCACCCACATGTTCTGTTTGAAGTGAAAGAAAGTCGAAAAATAAATTAAATAGTTGATATTATTGTTCTAAAAATGTTGACCGCGACGCGGGTGATTGGCCGAAAGGCCCTCGAGTGCTCCGGATTAACGTCCGACATATACACGCAGAGGAATTTCTCCACAATTCTGAAAAACGTGAGTAACCATTTTATTTTGTAAAACGAATGAAAATCGTTTGTCACATGAGAAAAAATGTTATCAATAATCAATAGTTTTATTATTTCCCCAATCCTATTCAATTAAAACGATAATCATCGGTTAATATTCCGTAAAAAGCCGATCCAAGGGCACATGTATACGGCGTATTAGAAAAATAATTATCACGTAAAAGATCTTGTTTTATCTCTTATTTGCAGACCGCAGCCCCCACAGTTCCTATCTACCAGCGACATGGTGTACAATACAGAAATAAGTAAGTATTCTTCGTCAAATATTTCATGGGATTTCATCATAACCTAATAACCTAAAAGTTTAGCATCAAATTGACCTTTGTATGTAGAATAAACCCATCGTATAATCTTCTATTATCACTGGTAATAAAAAAGATCTACATGATATGTATGTAATAATTCAGACTTTACTCTAGCCATCAATAAAGATTGAAGCTATAAAGTTGTGAAATACAATCGGTAATAGTTTTTGCATGTCTTCCAGGTTTATCAAATAGTATTAAGGGAATTATTAGAAATCTAATGTTAAGCAGCTTACTAATGAGACAAGCAGCAGCTGGAGCAGTTAATGTAGCTGCATTATCTGCACTGCCACTTGTCTCCAGTGATATTGGTTATACAGGCTGATTGGTTGACCATGGGACATGCTCAAGGATATAGCAATTCAAGGTCTTAGGTGACATATAAATAAGTTAAATGAAATAAATACCTATAAATAACATAGAAAACCTTAATTACAAGAATGTGCAATGTCATGCAGCTTTTTTAGAAAGAAAGATCCAACTTGAGCATTGTGCACTGTATATTTATTATATATTTAGAATGAGTATCAACTTCTAAGAGTTCTAAGCACCCTTGTATTACATGCCCCATGTTCAACCACTCACATAGTACAGACATTATACCTAATAATGGGTCCGGTAATTTCACCAGCTACAGTGCCCTTCAGACAACAGCATCATTATGCATTGCTGCTTGGCAGCAGAATGTGTGACACTACAGTGATACCAACTTGTATGGTCCCTTACTGAAGAAACCTACTTCTTCATACTCATTCTCTCAACTCTAAGAATTGTTCCTACTGTGTGCACTTTGAGCCATTTGCGGGAAACTGACGCATAATATGGTGCCCTTAATACCATCTCGTCCTGTTGGGTGTTGTAGAGGCGACTAAGGGAAAACAAGAAGACGGGCAGCAGAATTTTTCTATATCGACACCTATCAAGCTTGGGGATTTAGCAACCCCTTCTTTTCGACAATGACCCCTGCCATCTAGCACACCTAGGAGTCTTCGTAGAATTTGTCAACCATCTTCTGTTAATGGCAAAGCTGGTCATGCTGTTTCCTCATTCTAGGTCAGATGGTGTTCGAGGTGCAGTCATTGGTATTGACTTGGGCACAACCAACTCCTGTGTTGCTGTCATGGAGGGTAAAACTCCTAAGGTTAGTCCACAGTCCTTATTTCACATACCTGTCTGATGTTAATATAATACAGTGTCAAAAACCCCTGTCCGATTTGTATAGGGAATATTTGCCTTGCTAGTAAAAAGTGGGAAAAAATATTTGAGATATTGAACAAATGGGTTATACAGGGTGTCTGGTAAATAATGGATAACCCTGCATGTACTTTTCAGGGGCACCCCAGACACACACAAAAAAAGTAAATTATAAAATAATTTCTTTTGCAGTTTGGTTTTTATATGAAATTTGATACTTTGTATTATTATTAATTTCGGATCCGTAGTACCCAATAATATGAACGAAAGTATCGAATTTCATACTTTAAAACAAAAATAAAAACAGCCTGCTGCAGATATATATTTTTTTGTGTGTGGCCAGGGTGTCTCCAACAAGTACCTGCAGGGTTATCCATTAATTAATGGACACGCAATATACGTATGATTGTGTTGCGACCCCGAATAATACCATCAGCTATCGGACAGGGTTTCATTAACACACTGTATTGAACAGAAGCCACCAGCACTACCACCAGCTGTTATTGCAGTATCATTTCATAGAGTTACTTGACATGAGTTAGAAACATCAATATACACTCCAAACCAAATAAGCTTGTAGGCGATTACAACTTTATTATGCAGTCATAAAACACCCCCGCTGTATAGTTGACCGTTAACGCGGCAGCAAAAAAAGGTTGGTAATAGAAAGTTGTTTTTGCTGACGCGCCTAGTTGACAATGTACACGTTATGTAGTTATTGAGCCGCAAACGAACTTGTAATCGCCTCCAAGCTTATTTGGGATGGAGTATACGTACAGTGCGCGACATGTTGACATGGCAAGCGGGGTGTGAGTTGAGACGCGGGGGAGGGGACACCCCGCATACCCGCACATTGCCCGCGCCACCTTACGCTGCTGATGTGTGAGTGTGCGCGGTGTCCCACCCCGATCGCCCTGTCAATTTCTATCGAGACAGTAAGGTGAAAATAATATTGCTATTAGAGGTGATGGTACAGGCTCAGCAATATTAACCCGTCACCTAGTATAAGTTATAAGCACTGTAGATCGGTGTCCGTGCGGTATGCGCGCGTCACGTTTGCAGCAGTGCGAGAGCAGTCGCGGCACCAGCTAGTCGCGGGCTCGTGCCCGTGGCTTTCCTAGAAGCCGCGGCACATTTGTACTATAATAAGTCATAATTTTATCCATTCACTGCCAATATGTTGAATGGGTGCAACTGCCTCACGCAGAGAAAATACCCCCTTCAATTAAATTAAAATAAACCGCGATAAAATCCGTAAAAGTAGTTTGATTTCAATGTGTAATATTCGCGTAAGTAAAAGAAAACATTATGTAAAGCTTAGATGTTACAACCAGACATACCACTTATTTCTTGAAAATTTCATCCATATTGGCTCATTACTTTTTGCTTTATGTTATTTCCAACATATTCATTTCAGGTTTGATTATAGTAGTTAAAAAAAACTGATATTTATTCTAAAATTATTATTTCTTAACAAAAGAGTTCCTTTTAAAGTTGCAAGTTACGTAAATTGAAACGTAATTACAAACACTACGTGACGTCACACAGTGTTTCATGGGACCAAAAAAATTTCCCTCCTGTTTATTGCTTTAATCGATCAAGGTATGCATTTAAAATGCATGAGTAAAACACCCAGGTGTCAAATTCAAATACTTTTTTTAATAAAAAATATAGAAAATTACGTGAGCGTTAACTTATAAAAATTAAATTTAATTCTGAAAACGTAACTATCGAAGATATTTATTTTAAATAAATATTGTCTAATAAAACGTCATTGGACGCATGTTTTCCCTTTTTTATTTTAGGAAAAACCCTTCTGGATTTTGAGTTATTAATTCTTTTCATATTTTCGTAATTATTTTTTTTCTTCCTAAAAACGAAAAAGTGGGACTTGTGACTAGCACAGGAAGATAGCTCTTAAAAAGGCCTATCGATAATAAAAATACCATGTTCCACTTCCGCGGCCTTTGGAAGATATAGACCATTCTGTTCTAAGGTCAAATTATACAGTATAGGGTTGTCGCAAAAGGTCACTCAATTTCTTAAAAAAGAAATAAGTAGGGGTAAGTACTTCCGTTTAAGTAATAAAAAAATGTCACTGACATAGTTATCGTGTAGTACGCCTGAAATTATAGTCAAGATGACAAAGAAAAGCATTCAAAAAATATGTAATCACGATATTTCAGGCGTTTGACAAGTACTGGCGGTGGTGCAGTCCTCATCATCATTTCTCAATCGTGTACCAACATGAGGGTGGCGCTCTCGAGTCCCCTTTCCATTAAGGTTTCCAGTTGGGGCTTGGATGAACAGCCTCCAGCAAAAAGGGTAAGCCCCTGCTGAGGCAAAGAAGTATCACGGGACTTATTCAACTCCGTGATAACAAATAAATTCTGCGTTACCGGGTAAGCTATCGTGCCACAAAATAAAAATACGTAATAGATAGCTAGAACAACATAAGCCCGAAGGCATTTATGCGTATGGAAGTACGCAGGTTAAGTTATTATGTATATTTGTGGAGTTTTAGGCAGTGAAAACTGTTCCCGCCTTCACCACGTGGAGGTAATCCCCCAGCTTATGTAGGAACCTATCACAAAAAACGGCCTGCCAAGCAAGCAATTTAATTTAACATATTAATGTAAAAAACTATTGTTCAAAACAAAATTAATTAAGGTCAAACAGTATGACAACCCTAACACAATTTTTTAAAATTAAATTTCTCCCAAAGGCCGCAGAACTGGAACATGGTTTTTTTTTATTGGTAGACCTTTTTAAGAGCTATCTTTCTGTGCTAGTCACAAGTCCCACTTTTGAGTTTCTAAGGAGAAAAAAAATAATAACGAAAATCTGAAAATAATTAATAACTAAATATCCAGAAGTGATTTTCCGAAAATAAAAATAGAAAAACATGCACTAAGGATGTTTTATCAGGCTATATTTTTTTAAAATAACCAACTTGGATAGTTACGTTTTCAGAATTAATTTTATTTTTTATAAGTTAAAGGTCATGTAAAGTTCAATAATTTTTATTAAAAAAAGTATTTGAATTTGACACCTGGGTGTTTTACTCGTGCATTTTAAATGCATACCTTGATCGATTAAAGCTATAAACAGCAGAGGGATTTTTTTTTGGTCCCATGAAACACTGTGCGTCACCATCCCAGCGGTTGGAGTATCTTCTCTGTGGCCATGACAACTTGTACCGTCTTATTACTGTGCGTGAAGTCACAGTCCATCACATTATGACTGAGCATTTTCAAGCGAGTTTTGAGAAGCCATCTTTTAGAATTGCAGTATATTAATTACTTTTGCAATCATATGAACCTTTTGTACTTGGTATCTTTAAACAAGCTCGAAATCTTTATTATAAGTACACTAAAAATTGTGCATATTATTTCGAGTAGGGCCAGAGCCTTTGTGAAATGCACATTTTACATCTAGTGTACATCAGGCGAAATACATATTTGGTGTATAAACCTATCCTAGGTAACCCCTGCTTCTTTCTGTTATATCAAGTCTCATACAAGCTTACCAGACTGTAATATACAAAGTGTTATCTAAACACATATTGATCCACCATGACAATAATAAAATTAAAATAAGGAAATACAAAAAACATACATAAAATAATGCAACAATGGGTGGCCTTATCATAGTGATCTTTACCACTAACTTTGGATGGAGATTATTTAATAGAATTTATCTACACTCATACCGTAATACTCAAATTTTGAACTCGAAACGGTTTAGGCGTATAATGATAGACTATCAAAATGGCAGATGATTCTACAAATGGCTTATTCTCAAAATGGCAGATTCTATAACCGCCTTATTCTCTTAATGGTAGATTCATTAGCACATTCACTGTGTTAAGAGATCTAAAGGATACGTTACGGGTCTTACAGCATAAAATCGTGTTTTCTCCCTCTGTGCGAGAAATCATAAATGTCTGTATTCCTTATTATATGACAACAACAAATAGACACACTTGCTTACCGCTTAAAGTTTGATTCAATGACGTAATAAAAAAAATTGGAGATCGATGGGATCCCTAACACACTAGTAGTGATATTTTGCTCTCAGTGCATTATGACATCTTTCAGCCTACTAAGTTCAAGGCCTCGTAAACGCAAGGAGTAGAGAACGGGGGGCGCGTACGCAGCGCGCTTATATATTTTGAGAATAAGCCACTGCCATTTTAAGAATCTGAAATCTGATCGGTGGTCAAAAAGTGATGATAGTTTTTGTATGAAAAAAATCCCCATATATTTATTCTTTTCATTTCCACCTCAACCAAGGTCGTGGAAAACAGCGAAGGTTCCCGAACGACCCCCTCCCACGTGGCCTTCTCTAAGGAAGGCGAGCGTCTCGTAGGTATGCCGGCGAAGCGGCAAGCGGTCACAAACAGCGGGAACACTTTCTATGCGACCAAACGACTCATCGGAAGGCGGTTCGAAGACCCGGAAGTGCAGAAGGACATGAAGAATCTCTCCTATAAGGTTGTGAAGGCTTCGAACGGTGACGCCTGGGTGCAAGGTCAGTAGATTTTACACTGTATGGTTAGTGACCAGTCCCGTTACTTATCTCGTTTGACAACTAAAGCGTTGATCACTATAGCAAGTGACCATCAAATAACTGTCAAATGATTCATTCGGTCATTCCAATAAATTCCAATACTAAAACACATTCAGTTGACATCAAAGTTCGGTGGACAACTGGAGCTTGATAGTCACTTGGGTGGCTAAAGATACGCGATAGCCTTGCAGGTGTCACATTTGTTGCAGCTCCCTTTAGGTCTTTGACTTGACTGAACAACTGCTGTATAGATGACAACAAACGGGACCAACTTGTTCGTGACGCATCCAAAACATTAAAAGAAGTAACTAAACTATGGGCTGATATCCAGCCGCCAAGCAGCAAACTCTAAACTTTATTGTGTTGTGTGGCCAGAATGAAGGCCATTCTAATTGGTGACAACAGACAGCAATGTTTACACATTACTGCTTGGCGTCAGGATATCTGGCACTCAAAAGAATAGCACCCTCCGTTTATCCTCCCGTTGGGTGTGCGTAAGAGGCGACTGAGGGAAAACAAGAAGACGGGCAGCAGCGTCTTTCGTACCCAAGCCGCCTGCCAAGCGTGGGGATCATGGTAACCCCTCTCTTCTACGGGGCGAAGCCTTATGTTCAGCAGTGGACGTGTCGAGTCTTGTATGTGACCGATGCGGCAGGATATCTGACACTCCTAGACGCTTCCTTGTCTAAGGGACTTTTCACCTAGTATTAGTTAGAAGCACTGTAGATCGGTGTCCGTGCTGTATGCGCGAGGCACATTTGCAGCGGTGCGAGAGCAGTCGCGGCACCAGCTAGTCGCGGGCTCGTGCCCGTGGCTTTCCTAGAAGCCGCGGCACATTTTTACTAACTAGACTTGCTATGTGAACTACTACTATAGCCTAATCTAGAAGTAAATATAAAAACTGTAATATAAACTGACAGTCAATAGAGTAGATGCACAAGAACAAAGGTGATAATGCATTTATTTGTATTTCTTTCCTTTTGACATTTCTAGGACATGTGAAATATTTATCACTAACGATAAATAATTTCTGTCATTTTGTAACCAATTTTTGGTTATTTTTACAACTCTTATACATTTCGAGATTTTACAACAAATTTTTCTATTGTTACGTTTATGTCAATTATACGACTCATTTTTGTGATATTTATATGTCTGTCATTGTTTACAAGTCATTTTTGTTATTTTTACACTTGTCAGTCTTTGATTACTTCTTAAATTTTTGTCATTTAAGCAATAATATAAATAGTTGGTGTTCTTCTTATGTTGTTTCTTTTAATCACTTGTTCGTAAGATAGCTGTAGTTTAAATTTATTAAAATCATTGTCCAGGTAGCGACGGTAAAGTGTACTCGCCGAGTCAAATCGGTGCCTTCGTCCTCATGAAGATGAAGGAGACCGCTGAAGCCTACCTGAACACGTCCGTGAAGAACGCCGTGATCACGGTCCCCGCGTACTTCAACGACTCCCAGAGACAGGCTACCAAAGACGCCGGTAAGTGGACCTCACACCGCGCCTGGGTGTTAAGGCGGATCTAATTTTTACCAGGGAGGAGGGAGCGGTGCAATTTTGCCCGAGGAGTATGGGCGTGTGATGCAATACTGCCTTTGGAGGAGGGGTGAAATTTTACCGTGGGAGTATGTGGTTCAATTTTAACCTGGAGTATGGGGTGCAATTTTACCACGGGAGTATGGGGTTCAATTTTACCTTGGGAGTAGGAGTTGCAATTTTACCATAGGAGTATGGGGTGCAATTTTACCTTGGGAGTAGGGGTTGCAATTTTACCCCGGGAGTATGGGATGCAATTTTACTCCGGGAGTATGGGGTGCAATTTTACCCTGGGTATAGGGGTACAATTTTACCCAGAGAGAAGGGTGGCAGTTAATCCGAGG
The DNA here is from genome assembly GCA_911728495.1 of Furcula furcula. Lineage (NCBI taxonomy): Eukaryota > Metazoa > Arthropoda > Insecta > Lepidoptera > Notodontidae > Furcula > Furcula furcula. The sequence goes on from OU452242.1 coordinate 57,015,130, forward strand.
ACTAGTTGCAGTTTAATCCGGCGGTAAGGGGTGTAATTTTGCGCAGAAAGTCGGGTCGTGATGATTAATTTTGGCCTTGGTTCTTGGTGTAGGCGTGTGGGGTGCTATTTTGCCCAGGGAGTAGGGACACGTAGTACGATTTTGGGCTAGCTCCTATGACAATTGCATCAATTTTAGTACATAACCATATCATTGTCGGCAGGTCAAATCGCCGGTCTGAATGTATTGCGTGTCATCAATGAGCCGACGGCCGCCGCTCTAGCGTACGGCATGGACAAGACAGATGACAAGATGTGAGTATAAGTGAATTATTGATGGTTCCTTGCACCAGGGACCTATCTCATGGTTATATATTGCCTTTCACACCGGAAAACAACAATGCTTACACACGGCTGCTTGGCGGCAGAATATCTGACAATTTCATACTGTGTCACAGCAGTATCTGACAATTTCAGACTGTATCATAGCAATATCTGACAATTTCACACTGTATCATAGCAATATCTGACAATTTCACACTGTATCATAGCAATATCTGACAATTTCACACTGTATCATAGCAATATCTGACAATTTCACACTGTATCATAGCAATATCTGACAATTTCACACTGTATCATAGCAATATCTGACAATTTCATACTGTGTCACAGCAGTATCTGACAATTTCAGACTGTATCATAGCAATATCTGACAATTTCACACTGTATCATAGCAATATCTGACAATTTCACACTGTATCATAGCAATATCTGACAATTTCACACTGTATCATAGCAATATCTGACAATTTCACACTGCTATTTTGACTCACGGGTTTACTGCCAGTATGGTAGTGTTTTGCTACGGTCACTACCGAAACTCGATTGAAAATCACGACAAAACACACTGACAGTATCACTTTATTTTATCAAATCCACTTTGAAAGACCAAAAGACTGAGAAGGCAGATTTGTCTGTTCCTAATTTATTCTTCACCCACCCGCATCTTACAGTTATCCCGTTATCATGGCGCTAGCAACAGCGCCCAAATATAAACTTTACAGTAAACCCGTGAGCCAAAATAGTATTGTAAATCTGTCAATTCCACACTGGATTACAGCAATATCTGACTAGGCTCTGGTGGCTACCAGACGGTCTCTTGCTTGACATACCAACTAAGGTCCAATCATTATTTCACTGGAGGAAATGTGTGAAATTGTGACATTTGCTAATGTCACTGTAAAATAATATTGCCATATTAATAGTAGTAGTGATGTTCCATTTCTATAGTGATTCAATCTCTTGTCAAATAGATGAAAGGTTGCATGGGCTATAATTGTATCTTAAAAACATCACACATACACCAAGTCGGTGGGAGGGACTTGACCTTGGCTTTGCACACACCGCGACGCGCCGTCTATTTGTCATTCAGCTTCTAACTTCTGGTCTGAGTGCACGAATGTTCCTTTTGTTCACAAGTACTGAGTGATGAATTGAATCATTTTGTCTCTTCAATATTTTTTTTTTCATCAGTAACTGGTAACACAGTAAACGTCAGTTTACTCCAGTGAATTAATAATTGGACTATAGTAAGCTAGTACAGTACCTTTCACACTGGATCACAGCATAGTCTACACACTGCTGCTTGGCAGCAGAAATCTGACACCTAGTATAAGTTATAAGCACTGTAGATCGGTGTCCGTGCGGTATGCGCGCGTCACGTTTGCAGCAGTGCGAGAGCAGTCGCGGCACCAGCTAGTCGCGGGCTCGTGCCCGTGGCTTTCCTAGAAGCCGCGGCACATTTTTATTAATAAGACTTACTATGTGAACCCACCACTATAGCCTATTCTAGAAGTAAATATAAAAACTGTTATATAAACTGACAATTGTAGATGGTTTTTAAATCAAAAAGGGTGAGGCGACAAGAACAAAGCGCTTTTATTTGTATCTCTTTCCTTTTGACATTTATGAGAAATGTGAAATATGTATCACTTGGGATAAATAATTTCTGTCATTTTGTAACCAATTTTTGGTAATTGTTACAACTCATTTTTACATTTATTTAATTTTTCTATTGTTACATTTATGTCAGATAAACGACTCATTTTTGTGATTTTTACATGTCTATTATTGTTTACAACCCATTTTTGTTATATTTTCATTTTTGTAATTTTGTTTTTACATTTTTGTCATTGAACCAACAATATAAATGGTTGGTGTTCTTCTTCATCTATTGTTTGTTTTAATGACTTGTTAGTAAGATAGCTATAGCTTTAAGGGGGTGGCAAGTGTTTAGCGAGGTCGTATTCCGGCTGTCGATAACTACAAGAGGCGCAGAATGTGCATTTTGTAAAATTCGTGATTGACACATAATTGTGTGGTTCGCCAGTAGGGTTCCCACCCGCACTATGTTATATAGTACCATACCATATTTTAGCCAATTGTACTAGGAATATATTATATAAAAATATACAAATATATAAAATACAAATATGTAATTAAGGAGAAATAAATAAATACGTACTAAGTTTTTTTATAAATTTCTCAAAAGTACTATATTTTATTTAACTTACAAGAAACAAATACATTTAAAAAAAAAAAGGTGGCAACCCTATTTGCCAGTAAACCTAGGAAGGTTCTTAGGCATGTAATACATACGGTTCCACTCCCCTTAACTTTGCGCCACCTCACTAACACACGCCGCTCCCCCCTTACTACATTGGACGTTGTAGATGGGGGTGGTGGGGGGTGCACAAGGTGTCAAGAATATTAGTTACGGTAATATCGTCAGCCGAATGACGTTCCCTCCTAGGGTTGGCGTAATCTCCACGTTTGGCAGGTGTAATATAGGATAAGGTAATATAACAAAGACCGCGTTCTCTATGACTATACAAAAAAGGGTTATTTAATTGCATAAGCAAGACCATCGATAAAATATTTAAACTAGATTAGGTTTCACAGTCTGAAAAGTGGCACACGGAAATAGCGCCCTTGTGTCGCTATTTCTTTTCAAACCACGGCTGACAATATTATTTTCGCCGATAGGAGTGTCGCTACTGTCTATATGAAACTGTCTAACTATACTTTATTACAATAAAACCGTTAGTTCACGTTCCCGCCACCAGCTCAGACAATTCCGCGACACCCGCGACCACATTTTAGATGTCATTTTGTTAGTGAATGTTTATCTAGTTTAAAGTTAGCAAGACATAGGAAAAAGAAACTACTAATCCAGACATATTTCCTGGTTATGGGTAATTCAATAAAGAATCGTCCCGCAGTATCGCTGTATACGACTTGGGTGGCGGCACATTCGACATCTCAGTTCTCGAGATTCAGAAGGGCGTTTTCGAGGTGAAAAGTACCAACGGTGACACGCTGCTAGGAGGCGAAGACTTTGACAATGTGATTGTCAACTTCTTGGTCGATGAGTTCAAGCGAGACGTGAGTATTTTTCCTTTTTAACCGGCTTCAAAAAGAAGGTTCTCTATTCGACGCGTATGTATGTAATATTGATAAAAATGCGTAATATTAATATATGTTAGTCTATGTGGGCTTCTAAACAAATTTACCAAATTTTATGAGTGTATGTTTTTTTTTTTTTTTTTTGGGAATGATAGACGCTGTTAACCGCAGATGGCTATTGCAGCTTCACCGGACAATAGGAGGCGAGCGCTTGAAGCGCTCTAGCCTTTACGGCAGAAGTAGCGACGAGCACAAGGGCACCTCAGGGAGGCACGGCCTCGGCTTGGGCTGTCGCTTAAGAGAGGGCTGAGTTTACCACCGGTTCACAACGCGCCCCCACTGAGAAGAACCGGCAAGAAACTCAGTGGTTTGTCCACGGATTTCTCAGAAACTACAAGTCCGATTTTGAAAATTCTTTTTGCAATAGTTAGAGTATTTTTCAACTTAGGGTAGAGTACAAGTTTTATCAAAATCGGTCCAGTAGTTTAAGAGATATAAACTTTTTATGTTTTCAGTAAGTTACTGTAACGTAGACGTTCGAGTTGCGTGATAGTGCTGATACCTATTTTGGTAAAATAAGTCACTAAAAAGTGTTAAATAAACTATTTAAAAGAAAATAAAAACCGACTTCAAAGTAAATTATCTAAAAAGCATAAAATAACGAAAATATATTGAAGTCGGTGTCAGCTGGTGCTAGTGTTAGTTAACATGATGTGCTAGCACCGACTTCAATATATTTTCGTTATTTTATGCTTTTTAGATAATTTACTTTAAAGTCGGTTTTTATTTTTTTTTAAATAGTTTATCTATACTCAACATTATTTATTGTTTCATTTTTGATCTTGTATAGAATAGGAGGGTATAATATACTATCAAACAGATACCGGTATCGCCGGTGAGGCCGAAGGGTCATACGTATTTGACCTCAACGACGAGCATCACCCCACTGAGATTCTTGCCGGCTCTTTTCAGTGGGCGCGCGTTGTGTACCGGTGGTAGAATGAGCCCTCTCTAAGCGACAGCTCAAGCCGAGGCCTGCCTGATGTGCCCTTGAGCTCGTCGCTCCCCTGCCTTTTAGGCTGGAGTGCTGCTATAAGCACTCACCTCCTCTTGTCCAGTAAAGCTGTCATGGCAATCTGCGGTTAAAAAAAGATGTCCTAGTATTAGTTATAAGCATTGTATATCGAGAACCCTAATAAAGGTACTACCGCAGTGTTAGATATTCAGCCGACAAGCCGCAAAACTGTAAACCTCACCGTGTTTCAGAATGAAGGCCGTTGTTTATAGGTGAAAAACAGCAATGTTTACACACTGCTGTTTGGTGGCAGGATATCTAACACTCCTAGACACACATATACCTAGTATAAGTTATAAGCACTGTAGATCGGTGTCCGTGCGGTATGCGCGCTTCACGTTTGCAGCAGTGCGAGAGCAGTCGCGGCACCAGCTAGTCGCGGGCTCGTGCCCGTGGCTTTCCTAGAAGCCGCGGCACATTTGTACTAACTAGTTTTACTGTGTGAACCCACCATTATAATAGGCTATAGAAATTACGAGTAAGTTATTAACTATTAAGAGTAAATTGCAATTAAAGTGAAAAGGTAATCTGATAGGAATGAAGATGATTACGCCTTTTGTGCACATATTACTTAGCCAAACCATTTCTGTTATTTAAAAAAAAAAAAAAATTATGATTTCTTAGTTTTTACAGCTCACTTTTATATTTCTGTGAGTTTTATAACTCATTTTTTCATTAAGTTAGTTTTTGCAACTGAAGTTTACATTGCTCTTAGTTTATACAACTAATTTTGACATTTCTCAGGTTTTGCGACTCACTGATTTGAAAAGTTTTATAACTCATATTTACATTTATTTAATTTGCACAGCTCAATTTACATTTCGATGGCTCCTACGTTAAATATCGTATGTGTAAAACCCGCACTTTACAGGAGAGCAAATTAAAGGTATTTTTCTACGCTAATTATTAAACGTTTGTTTTCATACTATTCGGTAAAATAAGGCATTTTCTATGGTTGATACAAATTTCAGCCAAATAGCTTCAAATTTAAAGAACAAGCGTAGAAAAATACCTTTAATTTGTTCTCCTGTAAAGTGCGGGTTTTACACATACGATATTTAACGTAGGAGCCATCGATTTCTGTAATATTGACAAATAATATTTACATTTCAGTAATTTTGACAGCTAATATTTACATTTTCGCCAGTTTTTACATTTCTGTAATTTTGACAACTAATATTTACATTTTTGCCAGTTTTTACATTTCTGTAATTTTGACAACTAAAATTTAATTTTTTGTCAGTTTTTACAACTCACAATTATTCAACCTCCACTATCTTATATGAAACAGTTTAACCGTACCATAGATATAATGTTTTAACTATACAAATGAATTCAGGTAGACCAGTATAATTCTAATCACAATGATAATCCACAGCAAGGTCTGGACATCCGCAAGGACGCGATGGCGATGCAGCGGCTGAAGGAGGCCGCTGAGAAAGCCAAGATTGAGCTCTCCGGGTCCTTGCAGACCGACATCAACCTGCCGTACCTCACCATGGACTCCTCGGGACCTAAACATATGAACTTGAAGGTACAGTATATATCACCTTTTGCAGGCAATTTTATATCCAAAAAGTTAATTGAGAAGTTTGAGCTATTATTCATTCTTTCTAATTGTGAAATGGACATTTTTTTTATACTACCAAGGTTTGCAAGCATGTGGCCCGCCTGCAGTCTTAGCACGATTTGCCAAGACTTCGCAATCTTGACAGTTCAGTGTGGAGTATGACGTAGTTATCGACGTAGAAACGTCAGTTTCGGTATTAGCTAGGCCGGTAACTACGTCATACTCCACACCGAACTGTCAAGATTACGAAGTCTTGGCAAATCGTGCTAAGACTGCTGATGGTAAGCAGTCACCGCAGCCTATAGGCGCTAGCAACTACAGAAGAATCACTAGCGCGTTGCCGACACTTAACACATTAGATATTAAGACTTTGTGTCCGGTAATTTCACCAGCTACAGTGCCCTTCACGGCGGAACACAGCAATGTTTACACACTGCTGCTTGGCGGCAGAATATCTGACACTGCGGTGGTACCTGCCTGGACGGTTCCTTGCACAAGGAACCCACCGCCTAGTGAAATGTTCTCGGCCGGGGAAAATTTTAACTATCGGGATATGTGGGATTCTTACCCCCGCGGCTGTTGCATCGGCACATGAACGATTTGGTTTTGCACTGTAATATCTATTTATATTTAAACTGACAATAGTTTGAATATATTGCCATAGTGCTATATTAACACAATATTAAACCACCCAATAATAGCGTTGTTATATTTTACTGGGACAAGAGATTTTGTTACACATCTCTAGAACCAAGTGTAAATTGACAAGTTACAACAATAAAAAATAATGACCTGTTTCGTTTGAGGGAAGAGTTTGGTCATTCTACATAGGAAGGAGTTATGTTTTTCGAATGTATGTTTTGTCTGTATCTTTGCCATTGACTGACCATGGCTTGATGATGCCATCAGATTCTTCTCAGTGGCCAGGTTATTAAAATTTTTCAATGTAAGTGTTTTTTTTTTCCTTAAATGAGAGGTCATAGTGAGAAACGCTATAGAGACTAATTTGTTTGCATTATAGTTTTTATGCTCTCTGTTAACAAGAGTTATCTTCGTACAGATGACTCGTTCCAAACTGGAATCGTTGGTTGGTGATCTGATCAAGCGGACAGTGGCCCCGTGCCAGCGAGCGTTGCAAGATGCTGAGGTTCAACGCTCGGACATCGGTGAAGTGCTCCTCGTTGGAGGCATGACTAGGATGCCCAAGGTAAGTTGTTCGCTATCAACATCTGGTAGTTTGAGATACATACTGAGCCATTCACGGTACGGCCCGGTACGTGCTTCGCTACGTATAAAGTGAAATATAAAAAAAAAAATTGGAACATCAAATTCAGAACAAAAAATATAAACACAAAGCAATAATTATCGCTGAAAATTTGTTTTAATCGAAGCACGTCCAAAATGAAATGACATGAACAGGCTTTTACTGTCAACACTGAAAAATGTTTTAATTCTGAAAAAAGGTTCAATTTGACAGCAAAATCCCCATTTACAAAGTGAGCCGTCATTTTTTGAATTCATTTGTTACAAAAAATGTAATAAATGAAGAACCGCTCCACCGATTTTGTGCAAACTTCACATAAACCATCTACTAAATAGTCCGAACAAAGCCTAAACATTTGGTTTGGATAGGTGAGCCCGTTCTTGAGATATAAAATTACAACGAAAAGTGGCATTGATTTTTATAGATATAGATAAGTGATGAGATATTTGTTAACATTCTTACTATTATTTTTATTTTAATAGATAGATCATTGTCAGAGAAAATAAAAGTAATTGAAGACTTGTAAGGTTTTTAATGGAATTTTTCTTGAGGTCCTAGGAGACTAACTGCCCCACTCACAAATGTCAGTTATTGTTATTTGTAATTAAGCAATTTTTTTTAAGTTTAATTACTTCGAATCAGAGCTGTTTATATAGTCTGTACCAAATAAAACTGAAAACGTTTACGTATGCGGTCGTAAAACACGCGCGCCGTATACTTGACAATGCGACGCGGCAGCAAAAAAGGCTTGGTGATACAAAGTGCAAACGAATTTGTATTCCTTTACAAATTCATTTGAAGCAGAGTATACATACATGTTATTGAGTACAAGATAATCAATATGTCTATTAATTATCACAGTATAGCGGTCGCGCTAGGGTTAGCGCGACCGCCGAGCGTAGGTAGGAAAAGCGAGGTACATACATCAGCTTGCCTTCTGTACTCTCAGTATTTTGTGCCCAGGGTCCATACTATTCTGCCCATCATCAGCACCTAGCACAAGCCGATGTCAGTCCCTATATGGCTGCCTAGGACGTCCTATTGGACAGGTGCTAGATTAAAATGGAGTTATATTCCCTGGTTGAGTTTCTACGCTTCCAGGTTATAAACTCACAGACAAATTGTACAAAAAGTGTTAATAAAAACACTTTCTGATCGCTGATGGTATTATTCGGTGTTGCAATACAATCATATGTAAACACTAGCTGACCCGCGCAGCTCCACCCGCGCTTTTATTACATTTTGCTCGTCTCTCTTTCCCTCCCACTTCGGTACTCGTCACACTCCCCCTCTTCCTCTCCCCGTTGTCCCTTCTCTGAACCCTCTCCCTCTCTCTTCTCCCAACTTGCTCCACCTAACTCCCCCGATCCCTCATCCCATCACCCCCTCCTCAAATCCCCTCTCAGCCTCTCTCCTCTCTTGCACCCTCCTCTCGTTCTATATATCCTCGTCAATCATGTTATCAGCGGCATAAATATACTTTATGACGTATTCTCAGACCTACCCGATATGCACACAAAATTTCATACATATCGATCGGTTCACCCATCTAGTTAATGAGCTTGTCTTATGTTGTTTAACCTTAACCTAGCGGCATGAAATATACTTTACGACCTATTCTCAGACCTACCCGATATGCACACAAAATTTCATACAAATCGGTTCACCCATCTATCTAATGACCTTGCCTCATGTTGCTTAACCTTAACCTAACGGTATGATACATACTTAATGGCCTATTCTCAGACCTACACGATATGCGCACAGAATTTTATATTAATCGTTTCACCCATCAATTTAATGACCTTACCTAACGTTGCTTAACCTTAACTTACCGAGATAAAAAGTATCCTATGTCCGTTTCCTGGTTCTAAGCTAACTCCCCACCAATTTTCAGCCAAATCGGTTCAGCCGTTCTTGAGTTATAAATAGTGTAACTAACACGACTTTCTTTTATTTATATTAAAGTTCTATAGTGATTGTATGTATAATTTCACCGATAGATGGCGCTGTTCATAATGTAAATCACGCTAACATCGTAAATTACTGTGTAATGATATTCGATAATGAAAGATTAAGTTTATCGCATCTTTTATTGTTGCGACTGTAATACAATCCCTATACACTACCTGGACTTGGGGGGAGTTTCATTAAAATTTCATGAACCCCCCCCCCTTCTCAATACCAACCAATATAGCCTTGGTGGTGCAGCGGACCTAACCGCTGGCTTTTAAATGAAATGAAATGGTATTTTTCCCTTGCCTGTTTCTTTCTTTTCTTTTGTTATAGACTCGTTCGGGATTTACAGATTTTAACTTTTCAAAGATTGTCATATTGCTATCAGCAAAGTACTTAGAATAATACAGAAATCTAATGAAAATGTCCTGGGTGTACCGGACCGGCTTACCCCTTACAAAAATTGACCCTTCGCCACTGCCATATCTTATGCAAACTAAATGTCTGCTCAGTCCCTATTGTATATAGCGTAATAATACGGTCTATTCCACTTTAATCACCTGGGTGATATCACCTGGGTGATTAAAGTGGAACAATTTATTCCACTTTGATCACCTCGGAAACAAATCTCCTGGGTGATTTGAGCTGGGTGATTTGAGTGGAATAAATTAGTGGACTTTGATCACCTAGGAAACAAATCACCTGGGTGATTTGAGCTGGGTGATTTGAGTGGAATAAATTAGTGGACTTTGATCACCTCGGAATCAAATCACCTGGGTGATTTGAGATGGGTGATTTGAGTGGAATAAATTAGTGGACTTTGATCACCTCGGAATCAAATCACCTGGGTGAACAGTGGCGACTACTATTTTTATTTTTCATTTTGTGTCTTTAAATCACCTACATTTGGATTTACAAAATTCAATGTTTAAGCATCGGTACCTACTTTTTATAAGTTTATCCTCACTAGCTAACCCGCGCAGTTTCGCTTGCGGTTAATTAGTACTTATAGATTGTTTTATAGGTTTAAAACAATCATTAGTAACGCATCCTGACGAAGGTTACCGCATAATCTTTAACCGACTTAAAAAAGGAGGGGTCTCAATTCGTCTATATATAATTTTTTTTCCATGTATGTTCGCGCATAACTCTGGCAATTATGAACCAATTTGGAAAATTCTTACTACTTACAAATAAGTAGTAGTTTCTGAAAAAACAAGAATAACGACTCAGAAAAAATGGAGGAATGCCTAAAAGATGATGTTTTATCGCTTTTTAAGGACAAAAATGGTTATAACTCTGGCAAATATTTACCAATTTCAATTATTCTTTTTTTATTCACAAGAAGGAACTACTGTAATGAATCTGTATAAATTTTATCACAACCGGATTAGAACTTCATGGAGATCCATGATTGATGTGTAGGAATTTATCTGGTAAAAACTATAAAACTGATGTTCTCCAGTACATTACTCTGACAAATATGAACCGATTTCGATGATTCTTTTTTTATTCGAGAGAGTAAACTACTATGATGATTCCAAGCAAATTTCATTACGACTGGATAAATTGTTCCTGAAGAAATATGAATTATGGAAAAAACTATGTCGATGATAATGTGATCATAACCTACCTAGATAATTTTACGGTTTTCGATGGTTCAATCTTTATAACCTACCTAGATAAATTATATATAGACGAATTGAGACCCCTCCTTTTTTAAGTCGGTTAAAGATTATGCGGTAACCTTCGTCAGGATGCGTTACTAATGATTGTTTGAAACCTATAAAACAATCTATAAGTACTAATTAACCGCAAGCGAAACTGCGCGGGTTAGCTAGTGAGGATAAACTTATAAAAAGTAGGTACCGATGCTTAAACATTGAATTTTGTAAATCCAAATGTAGGTGATTTAAAGACACAAAATGAAAAATAAAAATAGTAGTCGCCACTGTTCACCCAGGTGATTTGATTCCGAGGTGATCAAAGTCCACTAATTTATTCCACTCAAATCACCCATCTCAAATCACCCAGGTGATTTGAATCCGAGGTGATCAAAGTCCACTAATTTATTCCACTCAAATCACCCAGCTCAAATCACCCAGGTGATTTGTTTCCTAGGTGATCAAAGTCCACTAATTTATTCCACTCAAATCACCCAGCTCAAATCACCCAGGTGATTTGATTCCGAGGTGATCAAAGTCCACTAATTTATTCCACTCAAATCACCCATCTCAAATCACCCAGGTGATTTGAATCCGAGGTGATCAAAGTCCACTAATTTATTCCACTCAAATCACCCAGCTCAAATCACCCAGGTGATTTGTTTCCTAGGTGATCAAAGTCCACTAATTTATTCCACTCAAATCACCCAGCTCAAATCACCCAGGTGATTTGATTCCGAGGTGATCAAAGTGGAATAAATTGTTCCACTTTAATCACCCAGGTGATCAAAGTGGAATAGACCAATAATACATATCTTAATGATTAACTGATCAGTCTATAATGACCCTATTCACATACAAAGGAAATTACGTGGTAATATGTGCAAGTAATGTTTCACTGCTTAGCCCCTATGAAACATAGCGTGATGTTTTATATACCAATTTATACCCCTACTTCTACACAACACATCACTGAAAGTCCTATCAAAATCCATCCACGGGTTTTCGAATGATGCCTGGACAAACAGAACGACAGACAGACAGACAATAATTCCAAAAAAAAATTTTTTGCCCTCTATGTCGATAGTATAGTATCGCCACATAGAAATTTTGGAAAAATATTCAATGTACAGAAAAAGTGCTCTTTGAGTTTTATTATAGTACTAGCTGACCCGCGTAGCTCCGCCCGCGCTTTTATTACATTTTGCTCCCATTTTCTCCCCCCTCCCTAGATTTATCTCTCTCCATATCTCTCTCTCTTATAAAAAAAATCTAATTATATGCTCTTTCTCTCCTCTCTCTTTCCCCTCCCGCTTCGGTTTCCGTCACACTCCCCCACTTCCTCTCCCTGTTGTCCCCTCTCTGAACCCTCATCCCCTCTCTCTTCTACGAACTTGCTCCTTCTCACTCCCCCCTTACTCCACCTAACTCCCCCCTTACTCCACCTAACTCCCCCGACCCCTCACCCCATCACCCCCTCCTCGAATCCCCTCTCCCTCTTTCTCCTCTCTTGCACCCTCCTCTCGTTCTATATATCCTCGTCAATCATGGTATCAGCGGCATTAAATATACTTTATGACCTATTCTCAGACCTCCCCGATATGCACACAAAATTTCATACAAATCGGTTCACCCATCTATTTTATGAGCTTGCCTTATGTTGCTTAACCTTAACCTAGCGGTATGAAATATACTGTATGACCTATTCTCAGACCTACCCGATATGCACTTTTCATACAAATCGGTTCACCCATGTATTTAATGACCTTACCTAACGTTGCTTAACCTTAACCTACCGGGATAAAAAAATCCTATATCCGTTTCCTGGTTCTAAGCTACCTCCCACCAATTTTCAGCCGAATCGGTTAGGCCGTTCCTGGGTTATAAATAGTGTAACTAACACGACTTTCTTTTATTTAGCTAGATTAAAGTTCTATAGTGATTGTATGTTCAATTTCACCGATAGATGGCGCTGTTCATAATTGTAAATCACGCTAACATCGTAAATTACTGTCTAATGATATTCGATAATGAAAGTTCTTAATGTTTCGCATCTTTTATTGTTGCGACTGTGATACAATTTTAACTTTGCAAAGATATAATGTCATATTGCTATCAGCAAAGTACTTAGAACAATACAGAAATCTAATGAAAATTTCCTGGGTGTACCGGACCGGCTTACCCCTTACAAAAATTTACCCTTCGCCACTGCCATATCTTATGCAAACTAAATGTCTGCTTAGTCCCTATTGTATATAGCGTAATAATACATAATATCTTAATGATTAACTGATCAGTCTATAATTACCCTATTCACATACAAAGGAAATTACGTGGTAATATGTGCAAGTAATGTTTCACTGCTTAGCCCCTATGAAACATAGCGTGATGTTTTATATACCAATTTATACCTAGACTTCTACACAACACATCAGTGAAAGTCCTATCAAAATCCATCCACGGGTTTTCAAATGATACCTGGACAAACAGAACGACAGACAGACAATAATTCCAAAAAAAATTGTTTTGGCCTCTATGTCGATAGTATAGTATTCATAGAAATTTTGGAAAAATATTCAATGTACAGAAAAAGTGCTCTTTGAGTTTTATTATAGTATAGATCAGTGGTTCCCAAACTTGATTGGGCTCCGACCCACCTAACAAAAACTGCCAAATTCGGGACCCACCTCTTGGCTGTCTTAAAAAGGGCATACAATATGGTAACGCTCAGATTTCCTAGTCTCTGTGTTAATTAAATTCGTCTTCTGCCCATTCAACCATTTCGTCGATTCGTCGTGCAACAGTATTATTTGACAGTGGTATGCACTCGATTTCCTTTAATTATTTTTCTCCTAACATCGCTCCAACAGCATCTTTAATCGACGGTAACATTACCTCATTAGCTTAAGGATCGCCAGAGCAGGAAAGCCTCACACCATTGGGGAAGACTTAGCCCCAATGGTGTGAGGCTTTCCTGCTCTGGCGATCCTTAAGCTAATGAGGTACGAGGCGTACGAAGCATTTTCAATAATATTAATAAAATGTGAAACAATGTTTTTTGACGATTTCATGTCCATGTCATTTTCTTTGAAAAAACTTCTTTTACCTTCATTAAAGTTGTGCCACAAAACAACTCGTCGAGACCTATCTAACGAGACCAAACTCGGTGGGTCCACCTTTATTGGTGCAGAGATCTCATGACCACCTTCCTGCTCCATCATCAGACCCTGATCACCATTTTTCTAGCAACTACTCGTCGAAACCTACCTAAAGAGCCCAAACTCAGTTGGTCTACGTTTATTGGTACAGAAATCTCGTGACTGCCTTCCTGCTCCATCATCAGACCCTGATTACCATTGTTCTGGCAACTGTTCGTCGAGACCTACCTAATAAGCCCAAACTCGGTGGGTCTACGTTTATTGGTGCAGAGATCCTATGACCACCTTCCTGCTCCATCATCAGACCCTGATCACCATTTTTCTAGCAACTACCCGTCGAAACCTACCTAACGAGCCCAAACTCGGTTGGTCTAGGTTTATTGGGGCCGAGATCCTGCTACCACATTCTTGCTGATGATCATCAGACCCTGGTGAAGGTTACCATTTTATTTAGTATCATCCGATTTACATATGTTCTAAATTTCAGATTTTTCGGACTAATAGAAGTAATTTTATACAAAATACCTCGTACCTACCCTAAATAAACTTTCTTGTTTTAAACATTTTTTCTCGACACGGAGAGGAGCTGTCTTCAAACAAATAAATAAAACCGCATTCAAATCCGTTCACTGGTTGGACCGCTATGATGCCACAGATAGACATACATACAGACAGACAGACTTCCGGACATAGGCGTCAAACTTATAACTCCCCTCGTTTTTGGTCGGGGGTAAAAAATATCACAAAAACAAAAGACGCCCGACTCGGGCTCTCCACTTTACACGAAATGCATTTCGCCACCTGTCCCGACTCCCGCTCGCTCCTCTCCTCTCGCAGTCATCGAACGCGAGCGCCACCACGACGGGCGCCCGCGCCCGCGCCCGCACCCCTCCCACAATGGCGGACCGACTGTAAGCCCGATCGGTCGGGTTTTCAGGGCCCACTTAATATTCGCTCGCGACCCACCAGTGGGTCGCGACCCACAGTTTGGGAACCTAGGGTATAGATAGATAACGGGTTTAAGGGACATCGTACCGAAAACCGACACCAGGGATCCAGTACATGATTCTAAACATCCTAGTATTGAAATTTTTCATCGGCTTTATCATGAATTTCCAAAAAAAAAAACAAATTTTTAATATAAAATTAGTCATTATTGATATAATAATAAAGCCTAATTTTAATTTAAAAATAATGAATTAATTATTTGTGGAAAATTTATTTATTTATTATTCGCACAAAAATAGTGAAAATAGGCAATTAACTATTACTATTTTAGAAAATTAACTATGTAATTTGAAAAATAAATATTATTCCGCATAATATATATTCATTACATGCTGGAAAATTAACAATTTAGTAATTTATCATTTTCCATATAAATGGTTTCTGTAATGTTGTAACGGACATTTGAAATCTTAAAAAATTTCGGTACTTGGTCCCTTACACCCTGTATAACTAACTTGAGCGGAGATCTTGTAAAGAAAAAAACAGCGTATTTTTATCCGACTGTCCAAAAGAAGGGTTATGTTTAAAAACTGTGACAAAGTTAAAAACATAGTGATGTCCCTATGTAGGTGCAGTCAACGGTACAAGAGATCTTCGGTAGGGCGCCCTCCCGCGCGGTCAACCCCGACGAGGCCGTGGCGGTGGGGGCCGCCGTGCAGGGAGGGGTACTGGCCGGGGACGTCACGGATATACTCCTGCTGGACGTGACGCCGCTGTCTCTTGGAATAGAGACCTTGGGCGGGGTGTTCACCAAGCTCATCACGAGGAACACCACCATACCGACCAAGAAGAGCCAAGTTTTCAGCACCGGTGAGTATTTGTTGAGACCAAAAATATTTCTTGAAAAAAAAAACGACTACTAAGAAAACGAAGACATATTAATCAGCGCTGCTAGCGATCTCGATCGCAGTGTGTCTTCTTCTTCAGTCACTCCCATCTCTCCCGCTTGAAGAGCAGAAGTCTTAAAGGAAAGAGAGCACTCTCTATTTTCATATCAGACAAATAATAATAAGGAATAAATACTTAAAAATGCCCCTTGGGGTGCCGGGGTAGAATTACATTGTCTATATCTTAAAAACTACTGAACCGATTTTGATGAAACTTGTACTCTTCCCGACTAGTTGAAAGATACTAAAAATATTGCAAAACAAAAATACCACAATCGGATTTATAGTTTCTGAGAAATCGGGAAACAAACCTACATGCATACTCCTCACTTGAAATTATCCACAACAAGCGCAATGATCATGGTCACAGGTCACCTGCCCCCTATCACTGCTGTGGGCATGGTCAATATTATACGGGGTGTAAGGGACATCGTACCGAAAACCGATAACAGGGATCCAGTACATGATTCTGAATATTCTATGTTGAAATTCTTCATTAGCATTTTCATGAATTTCCAAAAATATCCGCTTTTTTTTAAATAAAATTAGTATAACATCATTACTGGTATTATAATGAAGCCTAATTTCAATTTAAAAATAATAAATTACTTATTTGTGCAAAATTACAATGTAATTTAAAAAATTAATATTATTCCACACATGCTCGAAAATTAACAAGTTAGTCATTTGTCGATTTCCTTATAAATGGTTTCTGTCATGTTTTATGGTACGTGGCCCCTTATACCCTGTATATTCCATAATTTTGTGGTGGATAATTATTGTTTCAACATGATCTATCGATACTGATTACGAAATAAAAATATACGTACTGCATAAAAAAATAACTTATTTCGGACTCTTTATAAAGTCTCGTCTTCCCACAGCCGCCGACGGACAGACCCAAGTGGAAATCAAAGTGCACCAAGGGGAGCGTGAGATGGCCTCGGACAACAAGCTCCTGGGACAGTTCTCTCTGGTCGGCATCCCACCAGCACCGAGGGGGGTGCCACAAATTGAGGTCACATTCGACATTGACGCCAACGGCATCGTTCACGTATCGGCCAGAGACAAGGGCACCGGCAAAGAACAACAGAGTATGTATTGTTTATATGTTTTTACCAGTATTCTAGTGTGGTGTGTCCGGGATTCACCCATCGATAAAACATGAAAAGTTCACTGCAATAATTATGAATGGTTTACTAGGTGGTAGTTTCCTTGTGCAAGGAACCGTCCAGGCAGGTACCACCGCAGTGTCAGATATTCTGCCGCCAAGCAGCAGTGTGTAAACATTGCTGTGTCCCGGTGTGAAGGGCACTGTAGCTGGCAGTGGCGAAGACTCCATATAACTCGATTCCTACACTACCTGGACTTGGGAGTTCAATTTCATGAACCCCTGAGCTCTGGCCTTGAAGAGTTTTTTGACAGCGCTGTTCATTGAGTGTAGTGTGAATTGTAGTTGTACATTTTATTGCGTTATGTCATTTCGAGTCATTTTAGGTCATTAATCGAAGTAAACATTTTGCAAAATTCGGATTCTTAATTTCTACCTACTTATACAAATGTAGCCTTGGTGGTGCAGCGGACCTAGTCACTGGCTTTTAAATAAAATAAAATGGTATTGTTCCCTTGCTTATTTCTTTCCTAATCTAGGTTGGAATCAAAGATATAATGTCATATTGCTATCAGCAAAGTAGAACAATACAGAAATCCAATGAAAATGTCATGGGGGTACCGGACCGACTTACCCCTTACAAAAATTGACCCTTCGCCACTGGTAGCTGGTGAAATTACCGGACACAAAAGACTTAATATCTTAGGGGTCGGCAACGCGCTGATGAGCCTTCTGTTGTTACTAGCTGCTATTAGGCTGCGGTGACTGCTTACCATCAGGCGGCCGCATGCTTGCTTGCCACCTTGGTGGTATAAAAAAAAGAAAGAGTCCTTTGTTTTTTGTTTGGAGATAATTGGATTTTAAGTATATAAATGGTGATTTTTTTTTGTCATTTTTGCCGTGAAGGCCTGTGACACTGAGCGCTCTAGCCGTGTAGACAAATATTTGAAACATATACCTATATCTAGAGACTGCAAGCGATATTGCTGTGTTTCTTAAAAAGATAACTAACTACATAATATGTCAAGTTATCGAATGACACCACTCATTTAGTATTAAATATTTTTGGACATTCATCATTATTCAAGACCCTTCATATATAATCTAGATGCGCTGTTACGGTCCGATAAGTGGCGCTCAGAAATAGCGCCCTTGTGTCGCTATTTCTTTCAAGCCACAGGCTGAACCTGTCACAGTGCTCACGGGGACGGGGGTCGCAACCCCGCCGCCGTACTCAGTGGACGTTCTAGGGCCCGCACCCCGAACGTCCATCTATTCCGAAGATGTTTGCCACCTACGTGGTTAAATATAACAATTTTGATGTATCTTCCTAGTCGTGATCCAATCGTCGGGAGGCCTGTCCAAGGACGAGATCGAGAACATGGTGAAGGCGGCCGAACAGTTCGCGGCAACGGACAAGCAACGGCGTGAACGCGTCGAAGTCTCCAACCAGGCTGAGGGCGTGCTGCACGATACTGAGACCAAGATGGACGAGTATAAGAGCCAGCTGCCACAGGACGAGGTAACACTTGACACTCGTGACACTTGACCCAGACACCCATGACACTCGACTCACTTCACTTCTAAGAAAAAAAAACATGGCCTCCATCCATTGTAGTCGATGATTTTGCCAACAACAGAGTGATTATCCACAGGGTAGTGATAATGGATTTATTGCATGCGGTAATGACACTTTTACGTTGAAAAAAAAAAAAAAAATTTTGCAAAAAAGAATACTAACCGTTGAGAAAACAAGAAAAAGTCTAAGTGCAAATGCTCGATAGTAACAACTCGACTCAGACACTAGTGTTAATCGACCTAGAAAAAACGGACACTCGTTACAATGAACCCAGACACTCGTGACACTAGACATAGACGCTTGACACTCGTGACGCCAGACGTCGTGACATTGAAATCGGACACTGGTGTTACTAGACCTAGCCAGTCCTGACACAAGTGACACTGGACCCCAGACACTCGCGACACTAACTAGACAGTCCTGATACTTGCCAGAAACTTCTGTCACTCGTCAAAGACGCGTTGAAGTCTACAACCAGGCTGAGGGCGTGCTACACGACACTGAGACCAAGATGGATGAGTAGAAGAGTCAGCTGCTGAAGGACGAGGTAGCACCATGACATTCGTCACACTTGACACTCGGGACAGTTGACACTCGTGACACTTGACATACGTGATATCCGACCCAGACACTCGTGTCATCACCACATACATTTAATCCATCTTCACTTCCCTGTTGATAAGCACTCTGTTGTTGGCAAAATCATCGACTCTGATCGATGGAGGCCAATTTTATTGTTCTTAAAAGGTGAAGTGAAATGTCACACCATCACCAAAAAAGATAATAAATATCTAGTATCCTGAGAAAATCCACACACGGTCCTCTGAACTCGAAATTAACAGAGCCTGTACTATGGTAACCAAACTACTGATACTAATAATTACATATATGCTTTTTAAGGAGATAAAATACGTCCCAGACATAGGGTGGGAAATTATCCCAGAACCTATTAGTTATCGGGTAATGGCCGGTAATTCCTGTTTTGATATCTCATTTCTTGTTTTTTTTACACCGTAACCTCGTCCGCTTTGGGGTCGCAAGAAGTAATGGGGACGCCCAATGTCCCCACCCAGTGCCAGACAGATCTACCATCTATTTACCCCAAAACTGATCCTTTACATGTAATTTTTGAAAAACATATCAATCTGCCAACAGTGTGACAAACTCCGCGAAGAGTGTGCGAAGCTGCGTGATCTCCTAGCCAAGAAGGAGTCCGCCGACCCTGAAGAGATCCGCACAGCCACCGGCCAGCTGCAACAAGCCAGTCTCAAACTGTTCGAGCAAGCCTACAAGAAGGTAAGATGCTATAGATTATTATATGACTAGGTCTTATATCTATGGAAAGACTACTTAAATAACGGACACTAAGATTATAAATGAAACTCTTACCTATAGACGTAGCTGGCGTAAAAGTTTTGTGGACCTACGCCGATTCGTCGCCGCCTCGGGGTCGCATTTAGTAAGGCCTCGTTTACGGAGGCGCGGAGCGTCACGCGTCGCGTTGGGCGGCGCGGCCCGCACTGAGATAAAACATATGGCGTTATAGGAGTGAGAGAGAGATGTGAACGCCACGCCACACGTCACGCTCGACGCTCCGCGCCTCCGTAAATGAGGCCTAAGGACTTACGCCTTGCGGTCGCATTTAGTAAGGACCTACACCTTGCGGTCGCATTTAGTAAGGACCTATACCATGGGGTCGCATTTAGTAAGGACCTATACCATGGGGTCGCATTTAGTAAGGACTTACGCCTTGCGGTCGCATTTAGTAAGGACCTACACCTTGCGGTCGCATTTAGTAAGGACCTATACCATGGGGTCGCATTTAGTAAGGACTTACGCCTTGCGGTCGCATTTAGTAAGGACCTACACCTTGCGGTCGCATTTAGTAAGGACCTATACCATGGGGTCGCATTTAGTAAGGACTTACGCCTTGCGGTCGCATTTAGTAAGGACCTACACCTTGCGGTCGCATTTAGTAAGGACCTATACCATGGGGTCGCATTTAGTAAGGACTTACGCCTTGGGGTCGCATTTAGTAAGGACCTACACCTTGCGGTCGCATTTAGTAAGGACCTATACCATGGGGTCGCATTTAGTAAGGACTTACACCTTGGGCTCGCATTTAGTAAGGACCTACACCTTGGGGGTTGCGTTTAGTAAGGACCTACATCTTGGGGTCGCATTAAGGAAGGTCATACACCTTGGGGTCGCATTTAGTGGGCCCCTACACAATGTTGTCGCCCACCTCTGCATTCCTTTCTTATGCGAATGAGAAAGCAAATGTCCATCACTCCAGAGACCCGTCCTCTATAGATCACATGCACTTTTTTGAGCCATCCCACTGTGTTAAGTGAGGTGGTCAAGCAAATGTGCTATATTAAAGGACTCGATGTTATTATCCCACGCGGCTTGACGTGTCTGTGGGAGGATTAACGCGTCCTACATGGATACGTACCCTCTCTCCACATTGCTGGGGAAATTATACTGAGAAAATGTCAATAAAAACTACTACTACTAAAAAAACCGATCGAATGCGAACCTGACTCGCGCACCGAAGGTTCCATAACTTCTTTGGACTTATTGAAGTTATTTTACTATTCGTCTAAAGCTGGTTTCAGACTACGCTATAATATATAGCTATATAGTATAGCAAAATAGGACCTAAAGCTATACTATATAGCATGGTGTTCACATTACGCGATATTATCGCAAGCATTTATAGTATATCACTTGTTTCGCTTGTGGGACGGCCGGGGGTGAGGGAGGAAGAAAAGGGGGCCGCGCGATATAGCACAGCATGAACTCAGCACATCGTACCAATTTATAGCGTATAGTAAGCCAATAATATATAGCACAGTACAGTGTGAACGTGTCCATAACAATGTATGGTGCGCGATATTGTTGTGCTATGAGCTATATACTATATAGCTATATATTATAGCGTAGTCTGAAACCAGCTTTACACATCAGATAGCAAAAAAAGTAAACCGCATAACCACAGGTTAATAAAGCATAACTAACTACTACTACGAAGAAAAATCATTTTATATAAATTATAGACTGACATGAACCCATAATTATTTCAGATTTTTCCCTCTACAAACTTAGGATATAAGGGGGGGGGGGGGGGGTAGATATTAAGTCTTTTGTTTCCGGTAATTTCACCAGCTAGCATTTAAATAATTTTTTCCACAATTTTTGATTGTATAATTCATACGTTTTTCTTTTCTTCTTACCTAGATGGCAGCAGAACGCGAAGGCGCCGGCCAACAACAACAGCAGCAGACTGACTCATCACAAGAGAAGAAGGAGGAGAAGAATTAAATTGTAACAAGTGCATTTATTATTGTGTATCATATATGAGGTCCACTAATACTGTGCGAGTGGTCGACAAATGTCTTACGATACCTTTTGTATCTCATATACGTTTTGTTCTCAAAATAGATTCTCATGATCTGTGACGTCATTGTAGTGAAGTGAATAATATTGAATTAATTTTTGATAAAAGCTTAAACTTTGAAGGCAGATTTTTTAGTCGTTGGATAAAAAAACATCATTTGGCTAAAAGTTAGAAAACGTCACAATCCTACAATACACTATATTTACCATAAAGTAGTCAATGGCAGATAGCGCATTTATCGGTATTACACAATATCCAATTATTAAAATTCAATACAATTTATTTATATTCGTAAAACTACCTATCAATTACATTGCTTTTGATGTCCACATTAGGCAAGACTGTACACTAAAATATATCCAGAGATTAAAAATCAGCCTTAAGTTACTATAATCTATAATATCTCAGCCCTGCACAGCTTTAGTGGACGATATAAAGGTGTGGTCACACTATTCGTGCAATCGGCTCGGCCGATCGCTCCGACAGTGAACGTTGGTATCCTGACGACAGAACCGCAATCGGCCTGGCCGATAGTCGATAGTGTGGATATATTGTACGAGATATCGAATATATTGTGGATTTATCGAAACGCTCGTCTCATTTTAGCCAATTGGAATAAATAAAGAACAAAATATTAAAAAAATACGCGACATCATACCATGAATTGTTAGGCAGAAGTCACACTGGATACCGAATCGGCTCAAGCCGATTGGTGGCTATGTCTTTGGGATTAGAGTTTATACGTACTACCGCCGATTTACAAAAGTCTCACGTTTGTGCCATCGGCTTGTCGACGTGATCGGCTTTTAGTATTTAGGACAGACCAACGGCGCCGATACCCCAATATCAATCGGTATACTGCCGCCGATTCACAAGTCTAAAGTTTGTTTCATCGGCTTGAGCAGATCACGCGTATTTGTAACACATGGGACATACCATCGGCGCCGATTCTCCAATATCGATCGGTATTTAACATTCTTAATAAAATCCGCACTCGAGTGATATGGCGTTTAAAATTAGACATTGTAAATTGTTATTTAGTTTAAAAGTATAGGTGATTTTTTTCCCCTTTGTAGATAGTAGATATATGTTTTAGACTTGACACTCGCGATAAAATTCAACCAAAGTTACATTTCCAAACCGTGATACTGTTAGCGAGTTAACTCGCCCTATAAACTGATAGGACGAGAAAACATCCCCATATAATGATAGCATACATATTTGTAGATTTATGCACATTTTGCTTTCAATGGAGGCATTCAACAAGTAATAAGTTTTAAAAACTAAAACCCGACTACGGATAAAATCGCAGTCTAATAATGTGATATTATATAGCCTATAACCAGCGGACAATCTAGATGCAACTAACGACACGCTACTTATATTCTTGTTAAAATCATAACTCTCCCTCCGTTCTCCGATCCGTAGTCGGGTAAAAAGCGATTAGGGGCGAATGGGTGCTATAAGGGCTCGCCTTAATGCCCGGTGAAACTGTAATGGCCATCTGCGGCCAACAATGACTATCTTCCCAAAAAACATCTCGCAGGCCCAGATGAAATCGCGAATGGAAGTGCACTGGTTTATTTACAAGAAAACCTTGTGTACGAGAGCAAGAATATAAAACTACTTATTTGAATGAGTTACGCATAATATTGTGTATCGTGATACCTTTTAACAGTCATTGTTTGGGACGTGGTGGGTGGCGAGTTTAAAACATGAATTAGGCTGTTATAGAGTAGGTACTCTGGTTTAACATATTTAGCTTACGTTACTACACTTGTTTGGCTTAAATTCATGGAGTCGTTGGCATTGTTGATCATCATACCTACAATAGCTAATGTTAGACTGCATTTGACGGGCCCGTTGGTCTAGTGGTCAGACACCCTGCCTGCTAACCGATGGGTCGTGGGTTCGAAGTATCAGTTGTCTGGTTTCCATAGTACAGGCTCTGCCTAGTTTGGGATCGGATAACCGTGTGTGGATTGTCCCAAGATATTATTATTATTATTATTCCCACCTGAAGGTGTTGAACACCCTAGCTTGAAAAAACAAGGTAAATTACTGTATGTATGTAATCTAATAAATAAATACATACCTAAAATGCTGTCTGCATAAAATAAATATATTACTCTATGCCTATGGACTTACGATCTACATTATTTTGAGTATTTTGCAGTGGTTAGGAAAAATATTTTATTATTTCTAACAAAAATCATTTATCCAATATCGTATTACACATTTTTAGTCTAATATGATGTTAACTGATCCACTTCGCGTTTTGCTTTGGTAACGTAAGCTGATTATGTTGCATTTTATTTGAAAGCACACAGCGCTCCCTGGTCGCGTGAGACGGACATACAAAGCTTTAGTGTCTGCATTTAATTAGAATACGTCTATGCGACTAGGAGTGACGCCGCTAAACGAAGTCTGACGACCGCGTTGATTGATCAACTTCAGTTTCTATTCTTGTTGACTAAGGCTGAAAAGACGAGTGAAAGAATTTTAAACTTTATTGACAACATGTAAAAGACCAGTATCGATTGAAAAGGCCGCGTCACTCGCGTTTGGTCAGCCGTACTGCCTCTATATACCGTTACATGATGTTACTATTTGTGTCAACGCGGTCGCAATTCTTCGTATTAAAACTACATCTTACGATATTGGGGCACTATTTTGTTTTTGTTAAATAAAAATTATTTTATATTACTATATTGAATGTTGTGAAATGTTCCTATACATATATTTGTTTGATACATATGTATTGCTTGCTTTACATTGCATATTATTATCCATAGTAAAAAAAAACATAATGTCTGCTCTGTCACAAATCACTATAATCACTTTTTCTACCATTTTATAATGTTCTCCATAAACACCCTTC
Organism: Furcula furcula; assembly: GCA_911728495.1. Classification (NCBI taxonomy): domain Eukaryota; kingdom Metazoa; phylum Arthropoda; class Insecta; order Lepidoptera; family Notodontidae; genus Furcula; species Furcula furcula. Next base: position 57,040,129 of record OU452242.1, read on the forward strand.
CCGATAGAAACTGAAGCGTTCGACAATCCGTCGGATTTATAATTCGACATGCCACCTGACTTTCTGATCCGATACCGGAAAGATCCCGACGTTTGTGAATAGCCATACTGATGGCTGGCTGCGCCTTGCTTGTACCAGTATAATATTATAGTTTATATACCTACTTGTCTGTTTCTTCATCCGTTTACTAGGATTCTAGTAATCAGTATTTTTCATCAAAACATTTAATATTTTCTGTACAAACCGGACAATCATTGGGTGACCCAGTTTTAGGACCTTTCATTTTATGTTTCATACTTAGTTCGTAATAATTAGTCTCATGCTCATATATGTATAGTAATTATTGTTAAGTATTGCGCCTCGGCCGCCGCTTGTCTGTGTGTATGTGTGTGTGCGCGGCGGACGCGACGCGAACAACACCAGGTAAATAGTATTGTATGCGAATAGAATAGTGAAATATATTATTTCGAGAAATTATATGACTTTTATTTTTGTCTTCACTTTTTAAGAAAAAGAAAACATGACCTCCGTCGATTATTTTGCCAACAAATTAACATCTTATATCCCTTAAAAATACATTACAGATAAAAACAGAACACAAAGTAAGATAATATTGTCTCATAGGCGTAGCTCTATAGTCTAGTTCGTTCAGAAACATTACGGCAATGCAAAAAAAAAATTGTAAACTCTGAATACATTTTCATTAACTGCCAGTCCGAATATCCTATCTATTGCTTACTATAAGTTAAAATAGTTACTATAGATAGCTTTATGACATATCTCCGTTTCAATAAACAGAGATAGAAATGTCTGTCTAATTGTATTGATCTAGCTTCGAAACTTTGAAGCTTACTAGAGATAGGAAAATATTTGTCATATTGTTACTTTTATCTGAGATTGCTATCGGCGGTAGAGTATTGGGACCGGCCGTAAATGAAGATCCCGATGGACCAAACTAAGTTTGAAAAATACCCTGTTAAATCCGTTCATTCCTTTGTAACTTGTAATACCAACAAGAGACGCAGTGTCCGTCAGGATGACCGGACCACAGCACGGATTCACGTGAAACTTTGCCAAGATTTAGTACCTATTTTGTACCTATGTTTAAATATTTTGTACCTCAGTAATAACAAAGTTATTTAATAAATAAAGTGGGAAGCCATTCTGACGTCAGGATGGCTTCCCACTTTTTACTTTGGGTACTTACGGTCCATATATTGCTGAAATCTTTGTATAATAATTTAGTACCTTTTTTGTACCTACGATAAATATATGAATACTTAATGTATTCCATTTAAAAAATACTTTTATTTCATTATAAACAATTATATATGGAGCATCATTCATCTGACATTTGTCTGACATATTACAATGTAACATGTAGTCCCCTATCCTGCGAGACAGAGCAAGTATTCAGTATTTTCTTTAGGATATTCCGACCCCGCTTAGCGTTTCATAATTCTCCATCACGGCATACAATCATGTGTTACATTCGACCCTCTCTAATGAAATTTAACTTCATCAACATTTAACAACGTAACCCGGTAACGGCGGGCAAATAATAAACACAATTTCTTAACTTTTTTCAATTACGATTACATATAATAATATAATATTCTGGGACAATACACACACGGTCATCAGATGGCAAACTAGGCGGAGTCTATACTATGGAAATCAGACGAGTAATACTAATGCTTATATACTTTTTTTTTGTAAATACTTACTTAAATAGATAAATAACACCCAGACACTTGGTGGGAATCAAACCCACGACCTATCGGGTAGCGGGCAGGGTGTCTGACCGCTAGACCAACACGCCCGTCATACATATAATAATAATATCTTGGGACAATCCACACACGGTCATCCGATCCCAAACTAGGCAGAGCCTGTACTATGGAAACCAGACAACTGATACTAATACTTATATACTTTTTTTTTGTAAATACATACTTAAATAGATAAACAACACCCAGACACTTGGCGGGAATCGAACCCACGACCCATCGGCTAGCAGGCAGTGTCTGACCACTAGACCAACGGGCCCGTCAATTTATTGTAATAATGACAAAAATAACTGACAGATATTAAATGTGATCTATTAAATTGGGGTAAGTTTTGCACTTCCGAGTTGCTAGGAAATTTCGAGTGTGAGTCCTAGACGTCCATCAAATAGGGCGACAAGACTTTTTTATAGTCATAAGCACTAGCTTGGCTGCAATCCCACCTGATCGAAAACTTATTAAAAGGATATTTACTCCCTTGAAGACACCCACATTACATTATTATCAGGCGAAGGTTCTTAATAAAAAAAAAATTTAAAAAGTTACGCAGTAAATTAATTAATTAGGTGGGCGGAGTTGCACGTGACATTTAGTTTTATATAAATAAAAGTATATAAATAAAAAAAATATAATGTATAAATTAAAAATTATTCACTATAGACATTTATACAGAATATATTATAGAATTCTAGCAATATAGTATTAAATCTTATTCGATCTGTAAAGGGCACATTCTCATATGATTGTAAACTTCAGGAAATTATTTAAAAAATATATTACTGGGAAAAAATCAACAAAACATTTAATAACAACATAAACTAGTACACTTATAATGACTTCAATAACTATGGCTGGCTATGCCAGAGTAATTTACTAGAAACTTAAACAGTCTATATCTCTTAAACTACTGAACCGATTTTGATACCGGTCGATCGCAACAGGATTTGTAGTTTCTGAGAAATACGGGGATAAACCTACAAAAAATAAATAAAGTAAATTTTGTTTATGCCCACATAGATTAACATATATTACAAAAATATAACTTAATTTTATTAATATTACATACATACGCGACGAATACAGAACTACTCATTTTGAAGTCATTTAAAAGGGAATCCTTATGGTTGTGCATGGTATGACTTCGTCTATCTGTCTGCCACACATATATATTTCAGGAACTACTGGTGCTATTGATTTGTAATTTAGATCGTACTTACCCAACCTCAAAACAAAAAAAAAACATCAAATTATTTTCAATGGAGGTCGACATAGGTCGTCAAAATTTCAAAGGGTGCCTTCTATATCGAGTTCTTCGATATGCATCGATAATGACCAAAAATGTTCATCCCTCAATAGGGCCCAAAAAATCCATGTATACACATGGATTTTTTGGGCCCTATCGAGGCAAGCCCAGGGTTTCTCTGGCCATGTCCAGAGACAGGGCATGGGCGGCGCTTCACTCTCTGCAATGCAGATCCGACAATCACGACAGAATTTTTCGATAACTTCGTCAATACTTTGCTACCACACGTAGCTCCTAGCAAAAGATTTATTTATATTTACAAGCTTCTGGCACAACCACCATATGGCCCCACATCACACAACCTAATTCTTAATACAGTTCTTTCCAGCGATTGAAGTAAGGCCGAAGAGACATTATTTCATTCTCAGTGGGCCATTCGTCCCGTATCTATGTATCTAAATACTCTGCCTATTAACTGATCACGGCTTGTTTGCTGTTTTATATAATTATAATTTAGTAACATGGCACTTTGCGCAAAATGTAAATAAGATTGTTCCTGAACGCAAACGCTTTGTGTAGTTTTAGTCAAAGCTGGCAATTGTGATAACCCATCTGCTCTATTTTCTTTTCACTTTACATATTCTATGTCGTATGTATGTGCTGATAATTTAATAGCCCACCGCAGTAACCGACTCGCAGCCATCGAGGGAACCCCCTGCTTAGGCTCAAAAATAGTCACCAACGGTTTGTGGTTGGTAACGCAACTTAAAACGTCTCCCGTATAAATACTGGTGCAACTTTTCTAAACAAAACACTATAGCCAGCGCCTCGCGTTCAATCTGAGAATAGCGACACATACACAACCGGTCGCTCACGCGCCCTGCGGCCGTTCACGCATCCGTCCCAAATTGTAGCCAAAGTTTAAGTTCCCAGAGAAACAGGTGGCAGAAGTATTTATCGTCAATTTTAGAACTAACTAATGTATGGGTTTTACTCCTCTGCCTGGATGCAGGAAAGGGGACTACATGGTTTGTGAAATATAATATGTCAGATGAATGATGCTCCATATATAATTGTTTATAATGAAATAAAAGTAATTTTTAAATGGAATACATTAAGTATTCATATATTTATCGTAGGTACAAAAAAGGTACTAAATTATTATGCAAAGATTTCAGCAATATATGGACCGTAAGTACCCAAAGTAAAAAGTGGGAAGCCATCCTGACGTCAGAATGGCTTCCCACTTTATTTATTAAATAACTTTGTTATTACTGAGGTACAAAATATTTAAACATAGGTACAAAATAGGTACTAAATCTTGGCAAAGTTTCACGTGAATCCCTGCTGTGGTCCGGTCATCCTGACGGACACGAGACGCAGCCTTCGCACGTTTTGGGTTAGGGGCTTTAAAGAATTGGAACGATTATAAGAAGAAAATCTGCGTTGGGCGTTAAAAATCAGTCAGTCCATGAACATCGCAGCAGGGCGGGGGATTAAAAGGAAAATCGCTTATTTAAATCTTCGTTTACTAAGATTCAGTCACCATCAACTGCTTTCCTTGCGGGTCATCGAACTTATTGTTAGATACGCAGTTATATAACACAATGATGCCGTACGCGGCAATGCCCAAACACATAAACGCTATGAACAAACACGCAAGAATGCCTGAACTAAAGTATGGTGCACAGTTCACTCCGTCGCCGAACCTTCGTGCGCTAAGAGGCAAATCATCAGGCGCGCCCTCCAAAGCCCTTGAGTGCGGTTGAATCTAAAAAAAATTGAAAAATAATCGCATTTGTGGCTGTGACTAAGGATGTGTTGACTGCGCTAAAGGGAGGAACCTCCGACCGTATTGTTGTCGCGATGTTGTATATAATCTCAACGTTTGAGAAACTTCGTTTGCGAGATTCAGGATTCGGAGGTGGTGCCATCTGTTATCTTGTATGCGGTACTTCACTTTCATCGCTACATCATCATACCACATGTGGCGCCATCTGGTTGTATGTCAAGTCGCCACAGGACCTAGTATTACCACCTAGTACTATTATGAATTATATCAACCTGGTATTGAGATATGGTGATCGCACTCCCATCCCTAGTGTTCACCAACACCATAGGTTCTCCGCATACGTAAGAATAGTTCCATGGGGCTCCTACTTTCATCTCCTTGCGACCGACTTCCTCACCTCCCTCGATCAGAGCCACCGTATCTGTGAAGAGAATTGATCGACAAACAACGATATAATATATAAACTAGATTAGTTGTTACGATCGAAAAAGTGGCACGCAGAAATATGCCATAGTGTCGCTATTTCTTTTCAAGCCACAGGCTGACAAAATCATTTTTGCCGATAGGGGTGTCGCTACTGTCTATATGAAACTGTCAAACTACACGTCATTATCATAAGAAAAAAACCGTTAGTTCACATTTCCACCACCACCAGCAAATAAGTCCGCGACCACATTTTAGATGTCATTTTGTTAGTGAATGTTTATCTAGTTGTATAAATATTGTATCGATGTCGACAAACAACAAAGTAGGCAGCTCTCATCATCCCTTCGGAGTCGCTGGACGTTCGGAGTGTGGGCTCCAGGACGTTCAATGAGTACGGCAGCGACTGCAAGGAGAACGGTGGCGGGGTTGCGACCCTCGTCCCCGTGAGCACCGTGACAGGTTCCCGGGGGCTACAAGGCACACCCGGCGGTGGTCTCAAAGGCAAGGGACTGAGGGATTCCTGGTGCAGATCCCGCCGGGGGCGTCTCATGTACCGATGCGACAGCCGTGGGGGTTTTAGTGGGTAAGAATCCCACGTACACCGGTGAAGCCCCACAGCTCCCAAAAAGAAAACAGCCGAAACACGTCCACTGCTGAAAGAAGACCTCCCCCTTAGAAGGGAGCGGTTGCTATAAACCCATGCTTGGTAGGCGTCTTAGCGATCACAGTGTAGGTGGTTGGTAATCCAATAGAAAGATGCTGCTCGTCTTCTTTATTCCCCTAAAGGTACGCGTCTATTGGCACGCGCCGGACGCACCGCACGCACGGCACGCAATGGATTTTAATTTTATCATGATTTTAACATAGCGCTGCGTCCATTATCCGCGCCGTCAAATTCGATGCGGGCGGCGCGGATGATGGACGCAGCTCTCAGTACAGTAATTTCACCAGCTAAAATGCCCTCACCTTTAGTTCGCACAGCAACGTATAAGGCCACGCGCACTTTGGACACGAATTTGTATCGTACGTAAACGTATAATCGTGGTCGTACGAATTAGATGCGCACATTGAATACGTTTACGTAAGTACGTACGTACCACATTTATGCAAATAAATTGAATGGAATTTTTTTCCGGTTATATCGTACTCGTGAAGTACTCTTTGGAGCGCCATAAATAACCTGTATCTGGTAATTCTCTTAAAACTCAAAGAATGCGGCAGCGTCATCGCTGTCGTAGAAAAATATATCTATCGGTGCATGAAATATATTTAAAAAGACGTGAATTCAGTGAATACAATCATATTATGAAAGATATATAATAACCACATGCTGTTTCACGTTCGTAAACCAAGTTAATAATTTTTTCTCCATCCACTTTTAATTTTTAACGTACGAACGTGTTTGAAATCCCAACAAGTTCGGATTGTATTCGGACGTCTGAACTACGCGTACGTATACGCACGATTAACTCGCACCCAGTCTGCGCGCTCCCATAGTACTTGGAGTGTCGGGATCGTTCGTACGTGTTCGTATGTGTCCGCACGAGTAAAATTCGTACGAAAACGTGTCCAAAGTGCGCGCGGCCTAACTGCTAGGCGGCAGAATTACTGACAATGACACCTACTTGAACCGTCCACCTAATTCTGGCTGAAGCGCTCGACCTATTGCCCGGAAAAGCTGTTAAGGCCACGGGTTAAGGCCATCTGCGGCCAACGGTAACATAAAAAAATATTTACCAAGTATCCAATCTTTATCTTCGAATAAAAAGTTAAATTGAATCTCGAAGTCCGTGTACGCCATTTTGGTGGACATTTTACGCCGAGTCCACGTCTCTTCGGCAACTAGCGGCTGTTGGTTGAATACTGAACGCCGTTTTGATGTGGTTGCAAAAACACCTGTTAAAAAATACATACACGATGAATTGAGAATTTCCTCCTTTTTTGATGTCGGTTAAAAATAAACACACGTGCTCTTTATTTTTACGACAGCTGACGCGAGCTTTTTGCGACACCTTCAACAATTGTCATGATATTTCAACCAATTTGCACAAACCCTTGACTAAATAAATATCTAAATCTACCTCATGAATCACTCTATATATTAGTGAAAACCCAATGCGCAGCGGAGGACTTTGTTTCTGAAGTGATTTTCTTTTTTAACTGTCGCGGGGAATCTTTTCGATTTGGTTTCCGGGACCTGTGGGAGTCAACTAGGGTTTGTGGGATTCTTACCCACTAAAAACCTCCGCGGCATCGCATCGGCACATGAGGGTGGGACCTGGGATGTCCGGTTCAGCGGTGGGATTTGCACCAAGAACCCCTCCTTCAGTGCCTTGCCTTGGAGCCCTCCGCCCCGGGGGGCTCAAAGGCATAAGGCACATTACCGCGGAAATTGGATTATTTAAACACTCGATGCCTATTAATACTTAATACGCTGATAGTGAGTAGATATTACAATTATCTCGTGTTCAATAATCCAAATTAATCATAAACGACTCCGACAGTCGAAATAAATAGATTTTAAAAAGTGACTTAATTAGGGTTAAAGTTAATTGGGGTTTGTGAGTGCGGCTGTAAGAGGCTTACCACGTACCAAGCCTTCAAAATTATTGAACTACTAACCAGAAAACCTAAACAAAGCTCCGGTTGACGCTACCATTACACCCATATCTCTCGGAACAGGATTCGGTTTGATTGGCACAAACTCCACCTTCTCCACTACGATAGGATTCATTTTCCCAGTATAAAAAGCCGTCACAGGACCCTGCTTTAGTTCCCGCACTAATAAATACACCTCCTTCATAATGGCGTCGTGGCGCCTCAACGCATCGGCTCTCGTCTCGTTTATTCCATCTTGGAAGAATATGTAGATATATTTAAAATTATTCGTCAATTGCAGTTTCATGCCGGAGCTCAGGTAGAACACGTTGGAATCTTGCGGCTGGAACATCTGTTTAAGAGTCCGATAGGGCTCTAGTACTGAGGGCAAATATTTTACTTTATCCGCCCTTAAAGCGTTACGCAAATTTTGATAAGGCGACCCCAATTTATCTTTAATGGATATGTCTTCAACGCAAAACTTCTCTTCAACGAATAATATTATCCCGTCGCTGAATTTTATCGAGTTTAATATTATGTTTGCGAAAGCAGCAGAGCTGACTTTTGCGAATGGATTTGGGTCTATGTATACATCGCTCATGACTGATTCATAATCAATCACGAATACCGGCACAATGTCCTTATCGGCGTAACTAGTTTGGACTAGGATAGCAAAAATTATTGTCCAAGTTAAATTCATTTTTCAAGCTGTATTTCTATTGCAATAAGAGAGGATAGCAGACAAGAAAATGACATGTTAAACATGACATTTTGACTTCTTATTTTATTTAATTTTTGATAGATAAGGTCGTTAAGCAGAAGATTTTATTTTACTGATTTCCATAGATTTAAGATTTTTCTTTTGCTAATTTCGGTTTAAAGTAGATTGGCTCGTTTCAAAGAGATTCTAGGTAAAGTATATCGAGGGTCCTTAGTGGCAGTGAGTAAAGTCTACCCCAAAAATTTGTTACACGACGGGTGAGTGGTAAGTGCCTCGGTAGGTACTTCTATTGCTAACCGCGTTACGGCAAGATGGTTGAACGAAAACATAACATAATTACATGAGTATTTTGTTAAATTTGCCAAATAATTGTTTAGAATATGTACTTAGATGTTTCAAGAAAAGTGTATATTAAAATACCCGCCCTCTATTGTTCAATAGCTGTAATAATATTCTTTTATTTTTTTACTAGCTGTACCCGCGGCTTCGCACGCAGCAAGTAGGTAAGGTAGGTAATTTTCACGTTAACTCATAAAATCAATATCAACATAACACGATCAATCTCCATTCAACTTGATCAGACTCGGTCCTACTCGAACTTAGATCATATAAAAGAAATAGATATGACGCGCGGAACTACCAAATGACGCCGGGCACGAGGAATATGACAGGGTCTCCAGATCATGCATGTGAAATTTCCCCAAATTAGGTTTTATTTTTCCCCAAAATGATACATTTTTGTACAATTTTCCCCAAAATTGATTTCGTATCTAATACTAAAGAGTAAATAAGAGAGTGTAAGAGTAGTGTAAGAGTAAGCTATTTAAAAGAGTGAAAGCGAGTTGGTTTCTATTTGTACGCTTTAACGTATTTGGCTGAATTTTGGTCGTATAGAAATAGATGGGAACTTTAAGGTTAGAGGCTACTTTTTGTCATAAGAATTATTAGTGTTTTTTTTATCATACTTATAAGTTAGTGCTTGACTGCAGTTCCACCTGATGGAAAACGGCGACGCAATCGAGGATGGTAAAGCACACTAGCCTATTAAAAGCCTATTCATTCTAGTCTTGAAGACATCCACATTATAATCGTGCAGGAAAACCGACGCAGGCAAACTGTTCCAGTCCTTTGCTGTCCTTATTATAAATGAAGAAGCAAATCGCTTAGCCCGGAGTCCGGACTGAAGGCACGCTCACCACATAAGGGTGTGTACGTGTTGTGCGTCTCGTCGTCCAGTGATGGAAGGGGGATGGTGGAATCAAGTCATGCAATTCCTGCGCATACTCGCCAAAATGCAGCCTGTAGAATACCGAGAGGCTTGCTACTCTACGACTGTGCTCTAGGCTTTGTAAGTTGGCCGCTACGAACCCTGCATCACCAATAAGCCTGTTAGCACGCCTCTCCACTGAGTCGAAAACAGCAAGATGTTTTTTTTTTCAACACCAGCCCATTTGTGACTACAGTACTCCACACACAACCGGACTTGTGCTGTATATAGCACCAAAAGCTGCCCCGGTGTAAAGTACCGGCAGACCTTTGCAAGGTCTAGTAGCTTCCTTGCAGCTACCTCGGCCTTGGACTCAATGAACCGACCAAAGTTGTGGTTTGAAGAAATTTCAAAACCCAACAACTGAAGGTGGTTTCCGTATTCCAAGGATACATTCTGAAAAGTAGGAGCCAAGGTGAACGTACTCCTTTTCGCGGTGAACAGACACGCCTGAGTTTTGGTGGTATTGAATCTCACAAGATTGCCATCACCCCATTCGGGGACTGCCTGAAGTGTGAGATTCGCGCGCTCCACCATGGCTACTCTTTCAGACTGGATAACCTCCTTACTCTCTCTCCACAATAGTGCTGTCATCTGCATACCCAAAGATACTGGACATCAGCAGATCGTTGATATGCAGCAGGAAGAGAGTTAGGGAGAGAACGGACCTGAGGAACTCCGGCATTAGTCGTCAACGGTTCCTATGGTTGCTCATAGGAACCGTAAACAACCACTCGGAGTGACCGTTCACTCACCAAGTCTTTTATCCAGCCGATCAAACCAGCGTGAAAGACTAGCGTGTCAAACCCTATCGAAGGCCTTCGAGACATCCAGAGAAACAACGAGCGCTTTCCCATTTTTCTCGAGGGCCTCACCGGCCTCACCCCATAAGTTAGTGAGTGTGTTCCAGATACACCCTCGCCCGCCATTCTGACCATTGACCGTAAGGGAGACAATAACTTAGACTTTTGTTTCTCCCCAAGCTTTCGCCAAGAAAAATTGTGTTCCCCAAAATTATCCCCACTGTTTTCGTTTCCCCAAAAGTTCCCCAAAGTTTTTATTTTTCCCCAAAATGGGGAAAAAAACCCCCAATCTGGAGACCCTGGAATATGAAAACACAAAGTGCTATGATTCAGGGTCTCCAGATTGGGGGTTTTTTTCCCCATTTTGGGGAAAAATAAAAACTTCGGGGAACTTTTGGGGAAACGAAAGCTGTGGGGAAAATTTTGGGGAACACAATTTTTCTTGGCGAAAGCTTGGGGAGAAACCTTAGAGGAGATACCACTGGAGAGATCATGATGCGCTAACCCATCTGCCAAATTTTGTTCATATGTTCAGGTCATTCTTTATTTGTGTGCGTATCTTTTTGAATGTGTTGCAAGTTTATTAAAGTGTGGGTATGCGTAAATTTTACGCGTAATTTTATCTGAGTGTGTTTTCTTCGCCTCCCGCACCCCGCAAAAGTGCCACGAAAAATTTGTTCGGGGAATCTACGCGATACTAGCTCCATTCTAATTACTCTGAGGGAGAAACAAAAGTCTAATTCAGAAAGGTTAATAAAATCAAAAATATTTCAATATCTCTCACTTAAAACAATACAATGCTGTCAACATTACTCTTACGATAATGTTCCCCTTATGGCCAAAGGTCAGAATGGCGGGTGAGGGTGTGTTTTTTGATGGGTAAAGTACAGGATCTCCGCTATAGTTTCATTTCATACTAGCTATGTGAATTTCGCTTCCTGTTGTCCCTTTGGAACAGTTTAATATTTTTTTGACAAGAAGTAGCCTCTAATCTATAAGTTCAATTAAGTGAAAACCAACATGCTTTTACTTTTATAACATTAGTAGGGGCTTAGCTTTCCATTGACCGCCAACGAGTTGGGGGTTGATATTTGTTTTACAGAAAGGTTACATCATTATAAGCACACACGCAAAGTTCAACATGCGTAGTTTTTGAGAATTTTTTTTATTGAAAATCAATTCTTTTGCAATTATTATTATTATTTTTTAATTATTTCAATCCATACCACAGTACTACTACCCCCACTTCCCCCCAACCCCCTCTCACCCCTCAATTCGACAGCAGTTGATGTAAAGTCGTACTTAAGTAGGTGCAGATAAAGGATAAGATGCGAAATCAATTTGGGGAAAATTGTACAAAAACGTATCTTTTTGGGGAAAAATAAAACCTGATTCGGGGAAATTTCACATGCATAACCTGGAGACCCTGCTATGATTCGACCCGCAGTGATCGCGAGCCACGATCGGGAGCGCACGTCTGGTCCACAGAACACTATTACTCAAGAGGTCTGGTCACAGCAAAAAAAAACATCGAAACTATGCCGTACTGCGTAGTAAAATATTGTAAAAACACATCAGATAAACTAAGAAAGAATACTGGATTATCATTTCATAGGTAAATGTCTAAAAATAATAGATTTCTAATTAGTTTGGTGAACTTTTTGATCCCACAAATTCGGAACACAAAACCTCACCAAAGTCATACGGTGATGTCATACTGCACAAAAATTTTTCCCATAAAATATCACATCTTTTGTGGGTAACTTATTGGATATTAGGAACTAAATATTAATAGATTACTTTTAAACTTTTTAACCGACTTCAAAAAAAGGGGGTTCTGTATTCAACGCGTATGTATGTTATATTAATAAAATTGCGTAATATTAACGTAATGTTAGTCCATGTGGTGTAAATGGTTGGCAAACAGGCCAACGTATTTCTCAGGAACTGCAATTCCTATTTCGATAATTCAAGGGATGAGTGGACAAAGGTGTTAATAGTTTTAAACAAGTTATGAGCGGTAAAAAAAAAACAATTCAAGCTAGAAATTAAAGTTTGAAATTTTATAATACAATTAAATTAATTTGTTTTGTATATGTAGATTTATAATTTCTACATAATGTTATAAATACCGACACTACACTGAGGACAGCCCAGACATTTTTTGTTGCTTAGTACATAATCTTTAGATATTTTAGCAAACGCGCCATTCCTGTTCTATCAGGAACTTTTTGTTCGTTCGTATCATTTTTTTTACCCTTACAGTGGATTGGACTATCGGTACAATAAAGAATTGTTAAAATCGGTTCATAATTGCCAGAGTTTTGCGTAAACATACATAAAAAATATATATGTATACAGTCGAATTGAGAACCTCATCCCTTTTTTGAAGTCGGTTAAAAATTCAAATTCGTCTATAATAATAATCATTAGTATCAATAAATCAAAATTTGAAAGTCCATAACATAAAGAAAAATACTCGGGAGATTATTTCAGGTACTGGTAACTCTACGCACGCACAGGTAATTGTATCCGTACACAGAAATCGCAGCTTACGCACACACTGGCAAGGTCAAACCGGCGTCACTTATTTGTTCCGTGCGCGTGGTCTATGTATTCTATAGTCTAAGTACTCGAACCGACTTTTATTTTTCGCGGGGAAACGCGGCTGTTGCATCGGCACTAACACCCACCCACCCACTTAGTGGGGACACCTTAGCTCTGCGGTGGGAGCCCCTCAGTGCCTTGCCCTTGAGCGCTCACGGTGTCACGGTGCTCACGTGGATGGGGTTCGCAACCCCGCCGCCGTCCTCCTCGGAGTCGCCACCGTACTGGATGGACGACCTAAGGCCCACACGTCCAGCGACTCCGAAGGGACTCAATCCGACTCGATCTAACCCCGTCTGAACTCCCTATCTGATTTTATCAATTTACACAAATTATATGGCCGCATAGTTCAACCAAAGTTTTGTCTAGGTTTTTTAATTATTCAGACATATAAAATAAAAAAGAAAGGCACATATAGCTGAGCGAGGTGCGGTTTGCGCCACCCCGGGCCATGGACCTTTTGGCCCTAGGGTAAATACGCCCCTGGATACGACTGACCGGGAACCATGAAGCTATAGATCAAATTCAAATATGCCAATAGTAGGTATGTATGTTGGTTTATGGATCCATCGTATCTTCTATATATATAAAAATTAATGTTTGTCTGTATGTCCTTTAAAGAATCGTAAACTATGCATTTGATCATGTCATGATCTCCAGCAAAGTATGGTGCATGAGCCCAAGAAGGTCTTTGAGTAAAAAGAGCGCGAGCGAAGCTGCGTGGGTCAGCTAGTTTCGTATAAAATAAGTACTTTCCCAATGATTCTGACATTTATTTATGACAATTTTTTTATGACCTCAGTACTTGCGTACCTAAGTACAACCTAGTAAGTATACATACTTTTTATGTATTTTGACATTAATAAATTGTCATCGAATGTTGTCAAGTCATTATCATATTATTACAGGTTTTGAAACTCCCTGGAATACTTATATACAATGCTAATATATATCTGTTGATTGGTATTGATGGAAAATTTACTTTCTTTTTCTTTATCACCAAGAAAGTATTTGTCACATTCAACAGCACATAGAGGAGTGGAGGCAAAGGAAGTCGATATCGCTAACACCCGGTTCTGTTCATTAAGTAAGATTTCACTTCCTTGTTAAAACCGAAGAGTACTTTGATCAGCCATCGCAGCGAGACAACAACGCGGCAACGGTGCCATTGAGAAGTAGCGATTTACGACCAGTGCCAGATTAAGCCAGCGCGGGACCCGTAGCAAATAATATATTAGGTATTAAAAATTAGAGGTATTAAGTAAGGCATACTTATGCTAATTCCTATGGTACGCACGTTCGTGTGTTCGTGGGGCTCGTAGAATTTTTCTGACTCCTGCTATATGGCTAATCCGGCGCTGGGTAAGACTGACGGTGCGGCAGGTTTGTTGATCTAAGAATAATATGCCTATCAACCTCAGAGTAATTAGAATGGAGCTAGTATCGGGTCGATTCCCCGAACAAATTTTTCGTGGCACTTTTGCGGGGTGCGGGAGGTGACGTAATCACACACAGATACAATTTCACGCATACCCACACTATAATAAACTCGCAACACATTCAAAAAGATACGCACACAAATAAAGAATGACCTGAACATATGAACAAAATTTGGCAGAGGGGTTAGCGCATCATGATCTCTCCAGTGGTATCCTCTAATCTATCAACATTGCCTTTCAGCGACAATCTTAAGAGCGCGGCTTAATTAAACTCAAAACAAGTTAAAGAACGTTGTACATACTATGTTTTTGTAGCTTCGTGTGTATGTGTGTGCGTGTGTTGAGGAACTTGTAAGTATAATAGATGATCAAACAAACTTCTTGATGTGAAGTTCGATCGTTATTATATGAATTGCTATATACGAAGATATAAAAACCCGCCCACCCATGATTAAACTACATAACACGTGTTCAGTGCGTTTAACCCTAAAGTAAGGTTTTGTTGATCCATAGGCATAAACATAATCTCTAAAGAATGAGCTGTCTGGACCGTCCGTGACGTAACTGGCGATAAAAAACAGTTTTAAGTCTCTAAAAGCATAGATAAGAATCTAAAAGTGCGTAACTCGCTAGTATATAGAGAGATACTACCCTTGTTAAGTTCTACATATCTAAGGTATAAAGCAATGAAATATAATAACTTGTTATTCAATGCCATCTTAGTACCTTAAATCAGCAATTTTACTATTCATATTTTTGTGTTGTGGAAACAATATTTGAATATATGAGGTACTTTGCTTGGGTCGTTTCATGGATGAATTTTCGATTATTCAGGTAATTAAGGAAGTAGCAGCGTCTACTTATTTGTGCTGAATTGTACATGTTTGTGATAGAGTTGGAGGACGCGTCCAGCTCGACTTGTCGGGCAGAGAGTAGCGCGGCGTCGGCGAGGGAGGGGAGGGAGGCGAAGGAGGGGAGGGAAACGAGGGAGCCTGCCCGCCCTCGGCCCGAGCCGTGCCCGCCCACCTCGTCTTCGCCGCCACCGCAGCCGCAAACCGACGACACTACCTCTTACCTGCAGGTGATATTAGCCAATTAAAGAACCGCACTGTTTGGGCAAAAAATATAGAGAGTACAGAAGGCAAGCTTCATACAACGGACCAGGGCGGGATTAAGCCAGCGCGGGGCCCGTAGCAAAAATGAACGTGGGGCCCTTTGATTTGCATAGGTTCAGACGTTGAAAGAAGACAAAAATTTGCAATACGCTACATTTCACTACCTTTTTTAGTCGATATAAGAAGTAGTGTTTGCTTGACCGCAGTCCTACCTGATGGCAAGGTAGCTTATAAAAACCCTATTTAATCTAGCCTTTAAAACACATATAATAATAATAATCCTTTTTTTATACGGACAACAGATATACAATTATCATAATTGAATTATGTTTCTTACACTACTACTACACCTAGTCAACACAAAATAAGGGCCACTGTAATTTTTAAGTATTTTTATGTGTTTGTGAAATTTAGATGTTAGGAAATGATAAAGCTAATTAGATTTATCATTTTTGAATGTAATAAACTTAAAATTAAATTAAAATTAATAAAAAGAAGTAGACAAAGATTTTTTTTTTGTAGAGTTCTAATTTTTTGCCAAAAATTCACTTAGAGAAAAAGTTACAAATTATTCTAAAGGTTTTAAAATTGTAACTTTTTTTGCACTCGTTCAGTATCGTGTGTGTTCTCCCCTTTTTCGAACACATTCCTGAATCCTGGAAGGCACACTTTCTATCAAGTGTCGGACTGTTTTTTCAGGAATTTGCTCCCAGCTAGATTTGAGCACCTAAATCAGTGGTCTCTCAATAAGAACTGGCCGTTCAACGGTCCGGACACTTTTTTTGAGTAGATCCCACATGTGTTCGATTAAGTTGTGGTCTGGGCTGATCACGGGCCACGGTAACACTTGAATATCAGCCTTCTCTAGAGCAGCTCTAGTGGCTCTTGCTGTATTTGCGCGTGCATTGTCGTGCATCTACTTAAACCTCGCACCGATTCTCTGTGCAAATGGCACAACATGTGGTCTGATGACCTCGTCGATGTATCGTTGAGCTGTTGCAGTGCCTTTGTTGAGGATTGCAAGCTCAATTCTACCGGATAGAATGATGTCTCCCCACACCATTACATTGGGCCCCCCAAATCTGTTACTTTCATGAGAGCAAGCATCTGAAAATCGCTCATTTTCTCGTCTCCATACCCTGACCTGACGATCATCACTTAGAAATATCACATTAGTCTCAACGGTAAACAATACTGTGCTCCAATCACTCATGTCCCAGTTAAGACGTTGCCTTGCAATTGGTAGTCGGTTTGCACGATGAGCCCTTGTGAAAGGAATCAGCACTACACGTCTCCTGGAGAACTGCTGGTCTTTGTGCAACCGGTTCTTATTGGTTTGATCACTAACGCGGGTATCCGTGGTTTGGAACAAACGATTTTGTAAGGAGCAGGCGGTGATAAAACGACCTCTTCGCGCATTTAAGCGAGCATAATGGTCTTCTTGCGCAGTGGTGGCTCTAACTTTGCCTGATCCTCGTCTTCGCGATAATGTTCCCGTCTCTTGAAATCGATTCCAAGTGTTTTGAATCACTCGTAATGAATAGCCAAGCTGCTGAGCTACAGAACGCTGTGAATGTCCTTCTTGAATTAATGTTACAGATCTACTTACTGTAGGTACGACCATATGTCGTTGAATTCGCTGCATATTGCTTGCAAAAGTTCAATTGACACGTTGGTTTAACAACATTTACACTGTTCACGACTAAATCCACTCATTGACTCGTTAACGATCAACTTAAATGAGGGCAAAATCGAGTGGTTACAAAAAAAGATCAAAATTTACCCATTTAAACAATTTTATGCAAGTGGTATAATCCAATAGCATTTGTCAGCACTTAAAATTAACGTCTCATTAGTATCGGCCGCTTAAGTATGCATACAAGTTAATAAATTAAGCCAAATAGAAAAAATAAGTAGTGGCCCTTATTTTGTTTTGAGTAGTATATATATATTACACAATTTAAATTTAAGTAATTAGCGTATTTCTTGCTTCTTTACTCTCTGTAAGTCCGTTTGCCAATTGGCAAAGGCCTCCTCCAACCTATTCCATTCTGATCTTTCTTTGGCTACTCTACTCCAAGTTACGCCCGCAATCTGTCTGATATCATCGTCCCATCTATTTTGTTGTCTACCTCTTTTTCTTTTACCTTCACTAGGGTACCATTGTGTAATTATTTTGCTTCATTTGTCCTTTCCTCTAATCATGCGTCCCGACCACTTCCATTTTAGTCTTTTTATTTTCAAGGTTACGTCCTGTATCTTCGCCTTTTTCATAATGATTACATTTCTTATTCTATCACCTCTCTTTACTCCTATCACACTTCTCTCCATTGCTCGTTGGCAGATATCAAATCGATTGTGTTTTTTGTTATGGGCCCATGTTTGAATTCCATACATAAGATTGGTAGAATGCATACATTGAATAGTTTGCTTTTTGTTGCTATATGAAGGTTTTTGTAACTCATTACTTCCCTTAGGCCCCAATACCTTTTCCAGCTGTTTGCTATCCTTCTTTCAATCTCTCTGTTTATGTTATCTTTAGGTGATATCAACTGTCCGAGGTATATATGTTCTTCAACATAGCTAAATTGTGTACTCGTCCCGCCAGCGGCTATTCGCCTATGAGCCACCGGAAGGTGAGCGTGCCGTATTTCCGATGCACCCAGGCTTTTAAGACTGGGCGCACCACCGATATGCTCGTGCGACCACACAAGGGCGTCGTCTTGTGCTTCCCTTCACCACCGCTAAACTTCACCAGGAAGCGCTTCACCCGGCTCCACGTTTCTGTGTTCTACCAGTAAACTGCGATCGACACCAGCACCTTAAAGACCTAGGGTATGGACCCCGCCAGCGCGCATGTCGCCTTGCACGAAATTATGCGGTATCCACGTATCACCCGGACCACCATAACCTTCTGTGGTCGGTGCAGTGAGGTCAGTTTGGGCAGTTAGGATGTCCGCCCACACTGGCGTGCCATAGAGGGACTTCGATCGTACTACTCCGGTATATTAGGCGACGGCAACACTATGATTTGGGCAACTCGGATTCAGCGACACAGCCCTTCAGTCTTAGTGCCACAATCCCCTCCAAAGTATCACCACCTCAACTACATGATTTAAGGTGACGTTTTCGGACGCCTTTGAGGCGCAGGTACTGCCCTCCGGGTTTATGCTTACCTGAGCCAATCTCAGCACAGGAGCTAAGCTAAGGTAACCTGGATGAACCTTTTTTTTTTTTTAGACGCGGGTGAAATCTTCGAAAGATCCCCGGGAGCTGTGGGGCTCTACCGGGGTATGTGGGATTCTTACCCACTAAAACCCCCGCGGCTGTCGCATCGGCACATGAGAGGGGGGACCCCAGGGCTCTCCGGTGGGATCTGCACCAGGGGCTCCTCAGTGCCTTGCCTTTGAGCCCGCCGCCGGGGGGCGCATTGTAGCCCCCCCGGGAACCTGACACGGTACACACGGGGACGGGGGTCGCAACCCCGCCGCCGTCCTCCTCGGAGTCGCCGCCGTACTCAATGGACGCTCAAAGGGCCCACACCCCGAGCGTCCAGCGACTCCGAAGAACCTGGATGAACCTATGCGAACTAAGTGCCCACACCAACGCAGTTAGCTTTCATTAACAAGCCCTTCCAAACCCTATTCATCGAAGTACCTCCGTGTTAGCTACATGATCTTGCCATCTTAGCCTCAAAATAGCGCGGAGGCATTTTAAATAGAAGATGTCAAGGGGTTTAATATCTTTCCTGTAAAGGCAGCACAATAGATTTGTACACGGCCATTTTGGTCTTGAGTATCGGGTCGTGCGATTTCCAAACACGTTGTCTTAATTTTCCAAAACCTGTAGCAGCTTTCGCGATTCTGGCAGGTATCCCAAAATCAAAACTTTTTTTTTTGTAGGATTAGTAGACAGCTTCGCTGGACAAGAGACAAGGGCACCTCAGGGAGGCACGGCCTCGGCTTGGGCTATCGCTT
Source organism: Furcula furcula (assembly GCA_911728495.1). Classification (NCBI taxonomy): domain Eukaryota; kingdom Metazoa; phylum Arthropoda; class Insecta; order Lepidoptera; family Notodontidae; genus Furcula; species Furcula furcula. The sequence continues at coordinate 57,059,904 of OU452242.1, forward strand.
AGAAAAAGTGAGCTTACCACTGGTTAACAACGCGCTCCCACTGAGAAGAACCGGCAAGAAACTCAGCGAGGGGATGCATGTCTAGGTCGCATGCGTATGACCCTTCGGCCTCGCCGGCGAGACCGGTTCAGAATCAAGACGACTGTCGTTACGCACTAGACTTCCAAGATACCGAAAGGCTACAACTTCATCCAGTGGCTTTTCAGCTAGATCTACTGCAGCATCATCTGCAGATTGACCTTTTGCAGGTTGTTTCAAAATCTGAGTTTTTGACTTATTGATAACTAAACCGAATTTTTGACAGGATTCGTCTAAACTGTCTAGATAGCCTTGCAAGTGCTGCAAACTGTCAGCCATGAGGCAGACATCATCAGCATAAACAGTTTCAATTATTGGTACCTGTTGGATCTTTCTTTTAGTTATAAAACGAGCGAGGTTAAAAGCGCCCTTGTCCATTCGAACATTTAATGTGATCTGGTCTTCCTAATAAAAAAGTAGCCAATAGTCTATAAATTGAAAACTATTGTAAATGGTTTGGTTATACGAACAGCTTGAAGCGTAAGGGCAATTTAACTTCCTGGGAAAAGACATTGAAAGTCTTCAAGCTATATAGTCTATCTGTAGGCATCTAAATATTCTGTATTGTCGTGTTGGCAACTTGCAAAATCATAATACGATGCGGCCAATGTTCTCTTTTAGGATAATTAAAAAAGAAAAGAAATATTATTTTATTTCACTGATATAGTATCAATGATATACTACCCATTCCAAATGGACGGTAGATGGTATAAAAACGTTCTTATTTTCAACTTTTATTTTTCTTTGCTATATGCGCGGGGCCCTCCTGGGCGCGGGGCCCGTAGCATTTGCTGACCCCTGCTATATGGCTAATCCGGCACTGCAACGGACGGTCGAGTAACGCACATATAGACATCGCTCACTGACACGATGTCTCGGTATATCTCGGTTTAGTGCGAGCGCGAGTGCCATTAATGTAGGTACTCTGTCAGTGCCATCCGCTTCAGACACTCGTCTTGTAATGTTCTTCGTGCAAAAATGGAGCAACGAAAAAGGAGTTATTGTAACTGTTCAATTAATGGAAGTCGTCCACTGCTGAACATAGGCCTCCCCCTTAGAACGCCACAATGAACGACAATTGGAAATTTGCATCCACCGGTTACCTGCGGCGCGCACAATGTCGTCTGTCCACCTAGTGGGAGGCCTGCCTACGCTGCATCTTCCGGTTCGTGGTGGCCACTCGAGAACCTTTCTTCCCCAACGGTTATCTGTTCTTCGAGCGATGTGGCCTGCCCATTGCCACTTTAACTTGGAGATTCTGATAGGTGACCTTAGTTCTTCGGCGAATTTTCACATTTCGGATTCTCTCGCGCAAAGAAACTCCGAGCTCTCTCCATGGCTCGTTGTGGTGGTAGTTCCTAATAATATAAGTACACACGCAGGTGGTCGTTGAGAAGCACCGGCGACAACGCGAGGCGCCGCCGCGGCTGCCCGCAGCCTCCAGCCCCCGCGTGCCCTCGCCACCCCCACGACTGGTACGTAACGATAAAAAGTTTAAGTTCCTAGTGAAACAGGTGGCAGAACTTTAAGCTTAAATTTTATAACTAACAATAGGCATGATTAATAAATTTAAAATAAAATCTATAATGTACCTACTTACGGGTCATTGCCGAAAATATCATATTTTTATATTAAATTTACAAATAACAGCAAAATTTTTAATTTTGAAATAGACTAAATTTCGTTTCAAAACATAGGCTGGTGCATGGCGCCATTTTGTGACGTCACCACACGGTATAAATAAACATCTAAGTTGAAGAAAGAAGACGAGAAAAGTTGACTTGATGACAGTTTGACAGGTGTTTGACGGTTCACACTGATCGGTGTTTATAACAAAATGGCGATTAGCTGTATTTTAGTAATTTATTTATTTAAAAATCACGATTATTTATCTTTTAATATGAAAATAAGATTCATTTTTAGATTCAGTGCAATCTGTTCTAACATTCAGAACCACAGTTTCATTGGTATTGTATTGCAGTCATCATTAGGGCATGTAATATCGGATGATTTTCGATTCCGGAACTGAGTTACGATACTACTGGTTCGATTCCGGAATTCCGGAACCGGTTCCGGAATTAGAAAAAAGTATAGGAAATAAAAAAAAACAATAAATAGGCATTAAATTGTTTTGTTAAATCGAATCTTTATTATAAAAACTAAATAAATCGACAAAACTCTTGACTGAGATCAATTAAACAGCCTTCTATTAGGTTTTTCTTAGTAAATATAACAAAAAATAATAAATTTCAATAATATACATTATACAGGGTGTCCCACGGCGATGCCACACGGAGGGAAAGTACCTTAAATATTAAAGATAGGATATTTTACTGAAAGAAGACATCGTTTTATTTTTAATAATAAGTAGAACTGCATTCACAGATTTTTTTTTTTTTTTTATTAAAAGAGTGAGAATTTGTATACAACAGAACGGATCACACTTTGAGCATTTGATAAATTAATTTTTTTTTTAAATAAAATGTAAAATTTTATGATCTTAGTTTCATTTAATATGCTAGGTTATTTAGGAAAAAATAATGCTTATGAGTAGCCCTTTCAAACGCTATTATAAAATACATGTAATTTTTCAATCACATTTGGCGGGTTCGATTCCCGGTTGAGGTAGGCGATTTTTAAAAAATCTGTGAATGCAGTTCTACTTATTATTAAAAATAAAACGATGTCTTCTTTCAGTAAAATATCCTATCTTTAATATTTAAGGTACTTTCCCTCCGTGTGGCATCGCCGTGGGACACCCTGTATAGCAAAATCAACGTGTGCTAGCTATTTGCAATTGCAATGTAGCTCATTAACTATCTAATAAAATTATGATGAATATAAGATTCAACAACTCACAATGAACAAAATCAACAAGTTCTCTTCTTCTGAGATCATGAAAATAGGTTTAAACAATGATTTTAAAATATCATTGGGTTTAAAGAACAAAACTTAAACATAAATTAAAAAACTCTAAACCTACGTTGTATTTTTTGGAAATTGAGATCTCTAAATCAACTTATACTAAAAAGAAATATAAAGTAAATAAGACAAGAATCACTTTATAAAAAAAGATCGCTCTTCTTGATAATCTTGTCTGAGAGCGAGGATGTGGGCGTGGATAAGCCCCGATGGTTCAACCAAAAATGAGATCGACTTCATCATGGCGACCAAGAAGCATATATTCGATGATGTCTCCGTGATCGGCAGGGTAAAAACCGGGAGTGATCACCGTATTGTTAGAGCCACATTGAATATCAATGTTAAGCTCGAAAGGTCTCGTCTGATGAAGTCCATGCTCCGTCCAGGATCCGCCCAAATCCAGAACCCCGAATACTTTCAACTCGAAGTGCGTTATCGCTTCCAGTGCCTCGCTGAATGCGAAACTGCGGACGAGATAAACAATGGGTTGGAGCAAAAAAAATAAACTATCCACGCAGTGGATTCGCAAGGTCTTTAAGATCCCACGCCGTACAAAGCCTCAAAAGCTCCAATACAACCATTAAGCTAATGGAAAACCGGACTGAGATGAGACATCAATCTTCAGCTGATATGTCGGAATATGCCGAACTCAATAGACAAATCTCGAAATCCATGCGACACGACTTGCGTTCCAATAATACCGCATGTATTAAGGACGCAATTGAGCGGAACCAAGGCTCTAAAATGTTCGCAAAGAATTCGTCTATTGGGCGTAGCCAAATGCCAAAGCTGAAGATCGATAACGGCAGTGTCATCTCTTCGAAACCGGAGATATTAAGAGAGCTTGTGAGATTTTACGGACAGTTATACATATACCTCAACACGGGAGCCCATTGCTAGAACAGCTCAGGACACTACAGCCAAACTAACCCGACACTACACTGAGGACATCCCAGACATCAACCTATACGAGATTAGAATGGCTCTCAAACAGCTCAAGAATAACAAGGCGCTGGGTGAAGACGGAATCACATCAGAACATGTGAACGTGATAACACTTTATTGAAGAATTAAAGACCTATCTCACTCCTGAGCCATGTGTACAAGCTGTTTTCGAGAGCCATTACGAACCGTCTCGAACGCAGGTTTGGTGAATTCCAGCCTCCCGAACAAGCCGGGTTCCGAAAAGGCTTTAGCACCGTAGACCACATACATACGCTCCGCCAGATTATACAGAAGACCGAGGAGTATAATCGGCTATTATGTCTAGCGTTTGTGGACTACGAGAAAGCCTTTGATTCAATCGAGACCTGGGCGGTATTGCAGTCCCTCCAGCGGTGCCACATTGACTATAGGTACATCGAAGTGTTGAAGTGTTTGTACAGCAACGCCACCATGTCAATCCGACTACAGGACGAGAGTACTAAACCAATCCGATTTCAGAAAGGCGTTAGACAGGGAGACGTCATTTCTCCGAAACTGTTCACGAACGCATAGGAGGACGTTTTCAAGCTCTTGGACTGTTACGGATTCGGCATCAACATCAATGGCGAATACATCACTCACCGTCGTTTTGCCAATGATATAGTCATTATGACAGAGTCGGACCTCAATACAATGCTCAGCGACCTCAGTAGCGTTTCCCAACAGGTGGGTCTTAAAATGAAAATGGACAAGATAAAGATCATGTATAATGTCCAAGTTGCACCTGTACCGGTAGTTGTTGGGAACGATACCCTCGAAGTTGTTGACCGCTACGTATACCTAGGACAAACTATCTAGTTAGGTCGGTCCAACTTCGACAAAGAGGTCGCCCAAAGAATCCAACTCGGATGGGCAGCGTTCGGGAAACTACGCGAAATCTTCTCGTCTGAAATACCGAGGTGCCTGAAGACGAAGGTTTTTAACCAGTGTGTGTTGCCAGTGATGATATATGGTACTGAGACGTGGTCCCTAACTGTTGGCGTTCTGGTTACCCAGAGCTTACGCTCAGAGTCACACAACGAGCTATGGAGAGAGCTATGCTCGGAGTTTCTTTGCGCGACAGAATCCAGAATGAGGAGATTCGCCGAAGAACCAAGATCACCGACATAGCTCTTAAAATCTGCAAGTTGAAGTGGCAATGGGCAGGCCACATCGCTCGGCGAACTGATAACCGTTGGGGAAGAAAGTTTTTCGAGTGAGGACCACGACCGGAAGACGCAGCGTAGGTAGGCCTCCCACTAGGTGGACAGACGACATTGTGCGCGTCGCAGGTAACCGGTGGATGCAAATCGCCAATTGTCGTTCATTGTGGCGGCGTTCGAAGGGGGAGACCTATGTTCAGCAGTGGACGTCTTCCGGCTGGTGATGAGCTTCGTAGGCGGTTACAAAAGCACACGAAAATACTCTTTCGCTGTAAACACTTGTGGGAAGAACATCTTAAATATAATTGTATGCCTTTGTCAAATAAATACCACGTTCTCCACCATTATCGTACATGGCTTTCTCAACTTTAATGAGTATCGGATTCCGATATTTAATGTAATATCGTATAAAATATCGTAATTGTAAATCATCCGAAATTCCGGAGTTACGAAATCTCGGAATTCCGGGATCCATGCCCTAGTCATCATGCCTATTAAATTATGTGAGCTGCAGCTCCCGATCCACGCTGATAAATAAATCTATTCACGCAGTACGTGCAAGCGGGCGACGCCGGCGGCGCCTGCGTGGATGGCATGTACACGGCTCCGCAGTCGTTCCAGCCGCTGCAGCCTCTACTGCTTGCGTGCGCGGCCCCGGCGGGCGCGCCGCTGTGTGCATCGCTGCAGCCGCTGCACGCTTACACGTACCACACGTCAGTCTCCGTCGCACAATACTAGCTAGCGCACCCTGCACAGTACACACCACTCGACTTTCACTAGCATTACATTCACTCTCGATCGATCCATAATCCATTCCATAGATAAGATAGGTAACTCCCACGTCAAAACATGCCCCCCAACACCAGTGCCTCTAGCGGACTGTTTTGAAACTTTAAATAACCTCGGGCATTTTTAATTAAAAAAATTGCTAAAACTATGTAGTATCCGATATAAAGCACGCGGACGTCAATGGTTTATGCATAAGTATTATAGGCTTAAAATAAAAATAAAAACGAATAAGAGGGGAATTCATACGGGCTGGGATTCGAACCCGCGCACCCAAGAACTCGTATTAATTTAAACCCAACATATACCGCTATATTATGTCCAATGGTAACATTTGTATAATACTGATCTACTATCATATTTTCATTTCTAAAGTAAGTAGACTAGAAAAAAGTTGCAAAACACGCCGCATGAGGGTGCTACTGGTAGCTATTTCCATTTTTTCTAAGATACGATAGCATGGTATTGCTGGCGACTAAGCGACGAAGTTTCTATATTAGTTTAAAAGTTTCGCAATAATTATATTTTATCTACATTCATAAATAATATTCAAATTAAGAACTCAAAACTTAATATTTTATTTACATGCCTCTTTAAAAAAATCTTTGATGGGACGCCATCGATATACTATACCAACTAGATTTGCTGTCACGACCCGAAAAGTGGTCACGAAAATAAGAGCTACGGAGACGGCTGTCGCTCAATTGTCTGCAATTATTATTGAACCTTATTTTATAGTATGTAAGTTATCTTTTTATATAATAATAATCATAATATCTTGGGACAATCCACACACGGTCATCTGATCCCAAACTAGGCAGAGCCTGTACTATGGAAACCAGACAACTGATACTAATATTTATATTATTTTTTTTGTAAATACATACTTAAATAGATAAATAACACCCAGACACTTGGTGGGAATCGAACCCACGACCCAACGGTTAGCGGACAGGGTCACTAACCACTAGACCAACGGGCCCGTCACATGAACATATTATTGTTTTGCGTGTACGTGTATAGTTGTAACCGCGACCACATTTTCGATGTCATTTTGTTCGTGACAGCTAATCTAGTTGGTATAGTATATCGATGTGGGACGCAGTTGGATGTAACGCATGCGCATAGGAGTTATTTGAATTACATGTATTACTCTGTTTCAAAGCCGATACTTGAAACATTTTCGAGTACAATCCAGCTCTCAAAAACGTGCAGGCGGCTCGCAGAGACGCGCGTGCTGTTGGACGCGGGCGCGGGCGACGCGCGCGCTCCACAACCCGCCCATGGGGCACCACCGGCGCCGGTGAGCGAGCAAGAGGCAAGTTTCTGTACCAGTCACGGGGAAATCGGACCTCAGCCAGGTCATCTGTGGCCAGGTTTCATTTCTCCGCTCCGCGCCGGCCGGGACCTTTTGGTTGGCACGATCGGTCATCATCGTCGTAAACATTGCGATGGTCATCGTGCGAGGAGTACACGCGACGAGCTTTCAAGATGTGTTGTCCATTTACGCCGCTACAATCTCAATCTGGGCAGCGAGATGTCGAGGTGGGTGGTGGCCTCCGGCCTCCGTTTGTGACAGCATCATGACGCAGAGGGAGGCGGTGGAGCGAATCAGGCAGAGCGATCCCCTCACTCCATCTCGCACGCTATTTAATTTTTCTAGAATTCCAGAGAGGGGGTGAGGGATAGTGAGAGAGATGGAGTGAGAGGGAGCAAGGTGGGAGGGGTGAGAGAGAGAGGTAGAGGGGGGTTCAGTGACTAGGGGGAGAGGAAAAGGGGGAGTGTGACGGGGACCGAAGTGGGACGGGGAAAGAGAGAGAGGAGAGAGCATAAGATGGAGAGAGAAATAAATCAAGGGAGGACGGAGAAGGGGGAGCAAAATGTAATAAAAGTGCGGAAAGAGCTGCGCGGGTTAGCTAGTTTATAATGAAAAAGTCTATTTTGTTTGTTCGCAGTCGGGCTTTTACGCTCTTATAATTTATACTTGTACCTTATAATTTTTTATGTTTTCAGAAGAATAAAAGTAAATCGTGGAAACTATTCAGAGAAACCGGCGTCGACAGTATATGTGACGAAGGTGAATTTCCAATTTATTCGATACCGCCTAGCTAAGTAGCTTATAGCCTTTTTTGTTTTTTTCACGCGGGGGAAATCTTCCAAAGATCCCCGGGAGCTGTGGGCTCGATCGGGGTTTGTGGGATTTTTACCAACTTAAACCCCCGCGGCTGTTGCATCGGCACATGAAAGGGGCCCCTCAGTGCCTTGCCTTTGAGCCCGCCGCCGGGGGGCGCATTGTAGCCTTCCGTGAACCAGTCACGGTGCTCACGGGACGGGGGTCGTAACCCCGCCGCCGTCCTCCTCGGAGTCGCCGCCTCCTCATTGGACGTCCTAAGGGCCCACACCCCGAACGTCCAGCGACTCCGAAGGACACATTCAACCCTACCAACTCTGCCCACGTTCGGAGGGCGAGATCCGACATTCGCTCTTCGGTTCAATTCACACCAAGATGGCAGCGGCTGGCAGCGCACTTTTAGTGTGAAAGAATTTTAAACGTTATCTACTATACGTAACAGACCAGTATCGCTTGAAAAATGCGGCGCCGTGCTTCTCAAGCGATACTGATCGGTTACGTACGTCTGTGGAGTGAATTGAGCCTTTCGGAGCGCACGAGGCTCACGCCGACGAGCGATCAGAGACGGCGGGTTGCAGGGCCCGAGTGCGTCGAGGTGTACTACTTCGAGCGCAGCGGCGGCGAGTTTCTAGCGGCTCGAGCGGGCGCGCGGCCCGGCGTTTGCGAGCGTGCGGGGACGCGGGCGGCGAGACGCATCGGCGCGCTGTTCGCGGAACTGCTCGCCGCACCGCGCCTGCTAGCCGCGCTGCCCGTCACGGCGTTCGTGCAGACCGAGCGCGCCGTGCTGCTAACGGCACGCGACGCGTTCGCCGGCGCAGTCCAAACTGCTTCGGACTACGCGCTCAAGCCTCTGCTCGCGTTGCTATTCAACGCACTGGCGGCACCGCTGCTGGTATGCGCGGGGCACGCGGCGCGCGGCGTGCGCGACGCGCTCGTACCGCTCGCTCAAGCGCTGGATGCGCTCGTCGAGCCCGCCGCGAGGCTACTGCGCGCCGTGCGCCTTGTCGACGTGCACCTGCAATGTCCGCACGCGTCGCACGCGCCCTGACCGCCGCGCCGACTCGCTCGACTTGATATTATATAATTGTATGTTTAGATAATACCTGTTATACAGACTGTTCGGTGATCTGTTGTTTTATTTTATGACTCCTCCTCAAATTAGCCACGATGGGCCGGAACGAGTCGACATCGATAGTCGTCGATAATCATTCATACGAGTAGGTACATCGTAAAATTGATTTGTACGAGAATTTCCTTATCCCGCATACCACCTTAAATCAGGCCTGAATCTAGGAGGGGGGGGGGGGGGGGGGGGAGCAGAGCAACGTCTAACGCATAACGTCTAACGCGTTAAATGATAAAATTTTTGGAAGTCGCATAAGAAGTTTCACTTCAAAAGTAATATTAGTCATCTACTTACCAAACTGTTGTGTTTCTCTCTCATCCCGAATCTTGGAGGAAGTGCGGAAGGACTATACCACATTATACGCCAGAGGACTTACGTAAAGTTACGTAATAGGAAGACTCGGAACAACTCCCATACATTCAATATAGGTATTTAACGGTTTGTGGACAATGTTAATCTAATCTAATAGAATTATCCAGTCTGACAACCTATAACTGTGCTGATAACCTAACAACATCAGATTACAACTCCATCTAGTGCTCAAAGTTGCAGTTACTAATTTTATTACATTCTTCTAATCCATCGATATACTATACAAAGTTTATAGTATATCGATGTTCTAATGGTTATTTCTTCCAAATAATAAATGGATAATAAAAAAAAAAATGTGCGTGCGTGGAGTCCCTCCGCGCGGAAGAAGTGAAACTTCATTCTCGCTCAGTCGATCGGTCGTTCGGTCGGTCCCTCACTCACTCAGTCACTCACTCACTCACTCACTCACACACACACACACACACACACTCAACTCAACTCACCCCAACGCACCCCAACTCACCCCAACTCCCCCAACTCACCCCAACTCACCCAACTCACCCCAACTCATCCCAACTCACCCCAACTGACCCCAACTCACCCCAACTCACCCAACTCACCCCAACTCACTCTACTCACCCCAACTCATCCGAACTCACCCCAACTCACCCCAACTCACGCCAACTCACCCCAACTTTGAGCTCTGATGGTTTGATCATCATTCTAATAGCTAAATGGAAACCTTAAATTTCAGTAAGCAGGATAGCAGTAAGTTTATTTTATGACCAATCTTTCTTAATATATCAGAAGTAAGTACACTTACGTCGGGTTTACAAGTAAGCTTATAACACGCAGGTTTAGCTGTCACTTATGATATAGGCAGTAACTCCACATATTTTCGAAGTTTCAGGAGGGAAATATTTTAAATAATTATTGGTAATAGAGGTCTATCTATTTTATGAAAAATATAATCCTAAAAAAACTTGACAAACAATCTTAGTTTTGCGATTGGGTTTTTTTGCTATCTGAGGTATTAGACGAATAGTCAAATATCTTAAATATATGCAAAGGCGGTATGGAACCCTTGGTACGCGAGTCCAACTCGGACATGACCGGTTTTTTAAAAACTAAATGTGAAATGAATGCAAAGGTATTGCAGTCGCTCAAGTCATCGTAGGCCAGGGCAGATGACATGCTATTTTCATTTTTCAATTTTTTGAAACGTGAAACTGGCTATCATTGCCTATTTGATAATTATTATACGTTTTAAAGACTGTATAGAAAGTAGGACCTAACTTGTTGTTTTTTATAATTTTAATTTTGATTCCTAGATTCACGCAAGGTTTATTTTTGCAAGGTACAGTCTATCGACCTCAGATAATGAAAACCAAATTAGGTTTATCTCAAATTATTGCTTCGTAAGCTTATTATTGCTTCAGAGCAAAAATAAACGAGCTCTTTCTATAATTATTCGCATTTGTTTATTTAATTTGCTGAAACCTAATTAAGTATGGGTTGCTTGTGATAAAAGCAGTAAGTCATGAGTTACTGCGGTTATTCTAAGCAACTTTGAACTGAATATTATTAAGCCATACTAGGTATAAAAGGATTTACTTATGGCATTTTTAAATAATAGATAGATAGATAGATAGACAGATAGACAATTCTTTATTGCGCACAAACAAACAGATACAAAAAGAATAAGACACAAATTAATAAAACATGCAACAATGGGCGGCCTTATCGCTAAAAGCGATCTCTTCCAGGCAACCTTCTACCAATAATCTACTATAAATATCAGTTTTAAAACAATAACATAAGAAACTACTTCTTAGATAACTTTATAAATAAAAAATCCAAATTTTCTTAACTTATAAACCTCTGCTATAACGAAAATTGTATCGATAACTTTAAACGCCGATTACTAAAAACTATGTGAATCGTACTTACTGCTGTTATCGTAAGCGCAGCAGCATTAGGGATGCTACATAAGATGTAAGTACCGCGCGAATAAAAACTCTTCCTCTATGTCATAAACACGAATTTATATTTACTTCGTGGTCATAAATTGGTAGAAATGTTAATATTATTATTATGTTGCTGAAACTTTGTACACAAAACCATACAATTGTATTGTTCTATGGAATTGCGATGATCCGCGGCCGCCACTCACCCTTCCTCCAAGACACACACTCTAGTTGGTATAAATATATTCAGATTACTGTGTCTGAGTAAATATAGTACTGCCATAAAAATATCAATTAGAAACTCTATGCGCCGCGCAATTTTAGTTTAAAAAATCGGCAACACTGAAAGCCATAGACAACGCGTCATAGTCAATCATATGATCACTTTTCACATGACCGATGGTCAATCGTCATCGCCCATTCTCTGTCTTTTCATGACATTTTTGGGCTAAATTTCAACAATTTTAAATCCTTTCACGTCCATTAGTATTAAAATAAAATGGCTTTTTGCCGTTTAGTCTTACCGTTGTTAGTTTTAAGTGTAATATGTGTCAACGCGACTGTGGTTCCAGTGTACTTATGGGGCGATTTATCCAAATCTTCAAAGACGTCCAATCCACTGACGATCGTATCTGCGCCCGAATTTGAAGGTATTTTGAAGCAGGAGTTAGCCGACGAGCCGCGGACTGTAGTTTTCATCGAGGAGACATTGTCAGTAGAAGACTTTTCGCGTAGAAACGCGGACGGCGAGACAGCGTTCACATTTTTACACGACAATATAAATCACGCTATCTATCTTCCTTCCGTCGAAGATGCCCTGCGCGCGCTCAACGATGTCGCTGCTACCGCTGAAGCTGACACCATCATGCTCACAGAGAATGGGTTGTCTGAAGAAATACCAGTTAAAAGCGAGGACAGTGGCAGATTTGTGTTCATCAACTTGAAGGACGCGGTAGAAAAAGAATCCAGATTTGAAATGCTGCAACGACACGACGAATTCATGCAGAAGACACTGAACGATATGCAGGAGCGAGGCGAGAAGGTAGTAGCGATTTACACTGCTAATTATCCATCCTGGACTATCCCAGTGACGCATTCCCGTGCTCGCCGTGCCGCCTCTGCGAGAAACGAATCCCACACATACGTCATGGATGGCCTCCGCCTCTACGCTAGCAGCATCAACGTCATCACAGGGAATAACACCTATGCCCTGTCTGGCTACACTACAGCAACAACTACGTACAACACAACTGACAAGACAATGTCCACGAAGATGAATTTTGACACAGCCAGCCTGACTCTGAACTTCAATAGCAAAGGCGGTTACTGGTTTTTCAGTGAGTGTTGTAATTTTGTTTTTTTTTTTCAACATATTGATGAGATAAGGCTTATGGTCAAAGTCAAAAATAGTTTATTTTAACGCTAGCACTTTTGAAAAGTCATGTAATTTTTTTTAAAAAAAAGCTCCCACCTGATGACAACGCGGCCTCAACTGAGATGATCCGGTGGACGACATTCCTGCCTAAAGACAGCTGCATTGCTGCTTGTTAATTTGCTACATTGCGCTTGGCACCGGAACACAGCAATGTCTACGTATTGCGTGATGGCAGAATAAGTGAGTCTGCAGCGATACCTGCCTGGGCAGTCCGGACACTATTTTGCATTTACCTAGCAACACTAGCACCTCATAGGACAGGTTTCCAGGGTCCAGTGGCGTGTAAAGAATGTAGGCAAAAATATCTGCGAGTTATCTGTACTCCAAGCTATTTGATAGTCTGCCACCATAAATATCCTTAAAATAACTAACATTACAGATCCATACAGTATCCATTTACATTTCCAAATATCCCTTTAAATTAAGATTATTTAGAGAAATCATAGGTAGGGTAGGCAAAGACTTTTTGTGTGTATTGCCCTTCTGCATAATCTTATTACTTTTTAAACTGTTATTAGTAGTAGTAACTGTAACTAGTATTAGTTTTTAAACTGTTAAGCAAATTTTTTTATTTGTAATCTTATCATGATTTTGGCGCCCCTAAAACTGCCTCCCGGGACGGGTGCCCAGGTTTTCTTCAATAGAACTGGGGCTGACAATTACCATTCCTGACTGTATCACACCTTTATATTGGTGGTATTTTTTTTATACTACTAAGGTGGCAAGCAAATGTGCGGCCCGCCTGATGGTAAGCAGTCACCGCAGCCTATAGACGCTAGCAACACCAGAAGAATCACTAGCGCATTGCCCAACCTTAATTCATTAGAGTTTAAGTTGTTGTGTCCGGTAATTTCACCAGCTACAGTGCCCTTCACACCGGTACACAGCAATACTCACACACTGCTGCTTGGTGGCAGAATATCTGACACTGCGGTGGTACCTACCACCTAGTAGGTATTGCGGTTAAACAGCTTATATTAATCTATATTTAATGTAAATATTGGATTTCTCTTACAGACACAGTGACCCTTGAAAACAAGAACCCAGCTCTCACGGAGGAGTTATACCCAGCGGAGGAGATTTTCGCGATCCTCGGGTTTTCGTACCGCTGTGGCTCCGTCGCCAGTTTCTCCAGCGTCAACGAGACCAGGTCCTACACCATACGCTTTGAGGATATAAAGGTACAGTTCTAATGATAAAAGCTTCATCATCACCAGCCGGAAGACGTCCACTGCTGAACATAGGGCTTCCCCTTAGAACGCCACAATGAACGACAATTGGCTATTTGCATCCACCGGTTACCTGCGATGCGCACATTGTCGTCTGTACACCTAGTGGGAGGCCTACCTACGCTGCGTCTTCCGGTTCGTGGTCGCCACTCGAGAACCTTTCTTCCCCAACGGTTATCGGTTCTCCGAGCAATGTGGCCTTCCCATTGCCAATTCAACTTGCAGATTTTAAGACCTATGTCGGTGACCTTGGTTCGTCGACAAATTTCTTCATTACGGATTCTGTTGCGCAAAGAAACTCGTTCTCTCGTTAAAAGCTTACACTTACAAATTCATTTTTTTTTATATCCCTATAATGTAATTTTCTCTTCTGGCCCTCTAGACAATGTAACAGTCTAGCGTTAACGTGAATAGAAAGCATATAATTGTATGAGAATGACATAAGACATAGAAAAATCACTGCACCTCGCTGGAATGCGACGTCACAGCGCCAGCGGCATAGTTAAGTCGGGCGGTTTGTAGAATATTGACAATATTATTGACCGTGTGCGGCTAGCCATAGCAAATTGACACCGTTAGCAAATTTCGGTAGGGGTGGGAGCCGGGATATGTGAGATTTTTAACCATTTAAATGGTGGTGGTCTTCATCGATGCAGTGGAGTCTAATTCATTCGGACCTTGCCAGATTCTCCCCAACGATGTATACAAGCCTGTGGGAATGCAGAACTTTCGTGTCGGACAGTGATTTTTTAACACGCTGTATATTGAAATGAAACTAATTTTACATTTTTTATGATAATTATAATCCGTAAAATTAGTTTCATTTCAATATGTAATATTCGCGTAAACATCAGAAATTATTACGCTGTATATCTTGCTCCAGATTCAACCGTTCTTCGAGACTAGCAACGCTACCCAAGCATTTGGAGATTCCTTCAACTGCGTTGGCTTCTTCACTGCACCGATCTGGGCCGGTCTCTTCGTTGTGTTCATTCTCCTGCTGATCACCTTCTACGGTATCATGATGATGTTGGATATCCGTACCATGGATCGCTTCGATGACCCCAAAGGCAAGACCATCACTATCAACGCTGGCGAGTAATAAGTGTGATATGAAATGATGGTGTTACATTGGCTCACGTATTACGTTGCGTCTACTCTGTAAGCATTTGAAAACTAATTAGATTAAAGAGTAAAAATGGTATTGAGTATTCGTTTGGAATCGCTAACATTACTTTTTAATGATCAAAACAATAGTGAACTGCACATGATATACATTTAAAAACACAATTGTGATGTCTTGTAATTGTTGACTTAGTGGCTGCACAAAATGTAGCTGTCTCGTTTTCTCTCAGTTGTGCCGGAATGCTATCTCTCGCAGTCACACGTTCCCATACATTATATTAAATTGCTTAGATTGAATATACTTTTAACGTACTTTGGTAAAATATAATTTATTTTGTGTACTTGCAATTATGCTTCTGGACATACTTTGTTATGTACGGTTCGAATGCTCGAATTGAAGACGTATCTAATATATTGATTGCCAATGTATCGCCTAACTAGGGGAGGGTTCTTTGGAGGATTCTTTGATTTAATATCCTCTATCAATTCTTTACTGTCACTAAAATATAATGAGTGGTATTGCCAGTGCTCAAAAAATACTCTATGGTCGACAAATCAGTTTTTTTTTGGGAATCGAACTTGGCGTCAGTATTTAATGTCATTGTTTAAAAAATATATGAACAGTATTTTTTTTTTAAATCAAAGATCCTCCACGATTCATAATATTGGCGATTTTATTTTTAAAATCGCTGAGTCTATGGTGCCGTATCGGAACAGCGTCAGCCAATCGTGAGCTCAAATCGATTCCAAAACTATTTATTATAGTTGTATAAACGAATAATCAACTAAGTGTTTTTTCGAATGTATTTAATAAACGGTGCCTCAGTAATTCGCATAGACAATAGGTAGGCTTATATCACGCGTTCCATTATCGATACACTAGTGACGGGACTAAATACACGGAATCGACTAACTTTATCGACTAAGCTGTCAGTAGTTACAATTATATACTCCGAAAAGAACTATTAGCTTGTTTATATAAACGCTTATATGTGATTAGTAAGTATATAAGTGTAAATGGTTGAAATATGTATCTACAATGTGCCTACAGACAAAGGAATTATTGAAACAGTGGGTGTTGTGTATATATTTATAGTTATATTTAGAGACTATATGTATACTATATTGAGACTATTCCTGGATTCTCAAGTGGGATAATCCTAAATTTCTATAATAGTCTCATCTTCAGTTTCAGTCTTTAAAATATAGTCT
This sequence comes from Furcula furcula, assembly GCA_911728495.1. NCBI lineage: Eukaryota > Metazoa > Arthropoda > Insecta > Lepidoptera > Notodontidae > Furcula > Furcula furcula. The sequence goes on from OU452242.1 coordinate 57,076,353, forward strand.
TCATAGGATTTCCATGGCCTTAATACTTTAGAAGTCTGATAGAGCATGTTTTCATTTTGGTAATTAAAAAAAATACGATCAACATATTTTTTTAAGTATAAGCGCAGTTTTATTGAACATTAGTGTATTACCCATCATCAGAATATATATATATGTTTGTTTATATTGAAAATGACGTTTCAAAAATAGTGTTGCCACTATTTTCTTTTTTCTATTGGTATCCCCAAGTAAAATATAATTAGATTATTGAAATAACAATCGACTATTTAAAAACATACGATTACTTTATGATAAACCACTGCTACGAAATTTAATTTACACATTTGCCTATTTTTCAGAGAGATAGTGCTAGCTGTGTCATTGTGGTTTGGCAAAAAAATACTTCCTTTGCAAGCTTTTTGGTAAATTCTTATTATGTAATAATAAATAAAGATATAGAAATTGAGATCCCTCCATGCTAGTGCCAACTGTGTGTTGTTTCATTCCATACTAAGAAAGAAAATGTCTATTTATAAACTGTTCCTGTCTATGTAAAGTGATATTCAACAATAATTAATTAATAAAAATAAATACAGATTTTTTTAAATGACAACATTCGGGGGATATTTGTGTATGATAAAAACTAACATTTGCCTAATACCTACTCTTTTTAAGTGTTGCTATTTATGAAAATTAAATACCTAAAGCATTATTTTTGTAACGCAATTGTCCCCCGGACGAAGATCTAGGTGGTGTATTTTAAACACCACTAATCTTGTCTTTTTTTAATTGAAACACTGATGTTGTCATGAGTATGTATTTAGTTGTAAGTATAACATTTAATAATAACGTTTTGATTTCATAAATTTATCTATTTTCCTTTGTAAATACTTTGGCATTATGTTACTTGTTGTTTTTTTGAAGTATTAAATAAATTGTGAGACCAATAGTTGATTTTTCTTTCCAGTCTTCCTTTTTTTCTCTCTTTGATTTTTATTTGTCTAACAGATAAGACATTCTCAAAGAATTCGTACTAAGAAACTAATAAAGTTCTGATTCATTCACTGCTGGAAATACACTGATTCAGTGTGACTAAAACCATGACAGATTGATAGGAAAAATGTAAATGCCCTGTAAAAGTGGGTTGCTAGTAGGTGATAAAAATAAAACATTTCTTAAAGTAAAAATATATAAAAAATATTTATTTTTATAGTAAGTACTTACATGAAGTCGATTAAAAAGTTCATTTTTTGTTGACGTGTTTAGATACTTATCGTACTTTCTATATAAAATTAGAGTACGGATTTAATGGAGTATGTCAAGTCAATAAAAATCTGATATAAACTTACAAAAAACTGAAATAAGTTGAGATTTCCCAGTTTTATTATATGTAGAGGACGGATCGAATGTTAGTGATCAAAATAAAATACACATTCTTTACAATATCATTCTTTTTTTAACAATATGAATTAAACATTCCATCGACAATTGTATATAAAAAAATTGAGCATTTGTGCGTTATTAATTTTAAACTAATAATAATTATGAGTAAAAATTGTTATCCTAGAAAAGTAAGACTATGACATTATAAAAAGTAATAAGGTCATCTTTTTAAATGCTCTGATGAATTCTGAAAATGGCGGAGGTTTATTTCAAGGCGCGGTAATTAAACAGCCAAGGTTAATTGGTATGTCAAATGATAGTTTATTTCAACAATTTAGGATTGATTTTGGTCAAAAATACTTCGTTTCAAATGAATTTGCAAGCAATTAAAAATTAAACAGAATAAAAATGATTGAGCGATCACTGAGCGTGCCTACAGTGCCAATACAGTGCTATACTAAAATGTACAAGTCGAAAAGTATCCAAATGTAAATAATACAATACTAGGTACAATTATCAAGAGTTCCAAAGACAAAATTTATTTTTTTAACTAAGTCTTCAACCAGTCAAGTGAACGATCAACATTAAAGGCCACCATAAAAATACAAAAAAATGACTAATTTTTTTACAAGTTTTTTAAGTGATAACCTTAAAAATATGAAATTGAAGCCGGCGCCATCTTTAATTTTAACCGCGTAACCATGGCGCATTTAAAAAGTGTACACTTTGGGGTCGTAACCCTTGCCGATAACTTTGTCGTCGATCCAATCTCGTAACTTGGCAACATTGACGTACACCCCGGGAACATCACGGTCCGCACACCCAATACCCCATGCAACGATGCCGCTCTGCATGAATCTGTCTTGCTCACTCTGAGGACAAAAAAAAACATTTTTTTAATAGACAGTCAGTCTATGTTTAATTCATCTAAGTCATCGATATAATATTTAAACTAAATTAAGTGTTACGGTCTGAAAAGTGGCACACAGAAATAGCGCCTACCGTGTGTCGCTATTTCTTGTCAGGCAACAGCCTGCCTGACATAATTATTTTTGCCGTTAACAGTAGCGACACCTACTGTCTCTAAAAAACTGTCATACTACACGCTTAGAGGAGATACCACTAGAGAGACCATGATGCGCTAACCCCTCTGCCAAATTTTTGTTCATATGTTCAGGTCATTCTTTATTTGTGTGCGTATCTTTTTGAATGTTTTGCGAGTTTAAGTGTAGGTTCATAGAAACATGAAGAGTTTGCATTAGACATTTGCAAGAGTATGCGTGAAATTGTATCTGTGTGTGTTTACTTCGCCATCCGCACCCCGCAAAAGTGCCACGAAAAATTTGTTCGGGGAATCGAGGCGATACTAGCTCCATTCTATCATATATTACTCTGAGAACTACACGTCATTATCATATTAAAACCGTTAGTAGTTCACGTTTCCGCCACCAGCACAGATAAGTTCGCGAACTCCACGACTACATTGTAGATGTCGTTTTGTTACTGAATGTTTATCTAGTTTTATATTATATCGATGATCCAAGTAGATAGTTATTTTGGAAAAGTATGGTAACCTCTATGGGGCAAGATAAAGGTGCACCCCCATCGCCTCTGCATGCGTCGATTCCTTCTTCGCCGCCCGCGCACAGGAAAGTGGAATGCAGTTCGAAGTACTTCCCTAAGCGGGTCTGCCTCAGTTGTTGCTGGCATTTCTTATGTTCCACGACCGGTACCGCCACCTGTGGGAATAATATAATAATAAGTAATAATAATATCGCAAGGCAGCTTGTAGTGCGCTGTTGGTGCGTAACGACACCAAGGAACCGAGTGCTCCAGAGAGTCGGTCAGGGCCCCCACCTCGGCGTGTCTTCGTCGGCCGGAAACCGAAGGGGGCCCGCAGGACTCTCAGCTCTGGCTTGCACTTAGAGGAGATACCACTGGAGAGAGCATAATGCGCTAACCCCCTCTGCCAAATTTTTGGTCATATGGTCAGGTCATTCTTTATTTGTGTGCGTGTATTTTTGAATGTGTTGCGAGTTTATTATAGTGTGGGTATACGTGAAAGTGTATCTGTGTGTGTTTACTTCGCCTCCCGCACCCCGCAAAAGTGCCACGAAAAATTTGTTCGGGGAATCGACGCGATACTAACTCCTTTGGTACTTTCTCTGAGGGCTTGCATTAATTGGCCGTCCAGAGAGAAGCTGTTAGAGCTATATTTTCCAGGGGTGGAAGCAGCGCATTATTATATTTAAATAAATGATATGAATAAAAGATTACTGAATATTGCTTTAAGTGGTGATGGTATGGGTGCAGTATATTATCAGATTACTATTATTCTATTAGTTTTGGTCTCACCTTTTTCAATATAACTTGGTATCGTCCTTCTTTGCCGAACTTGTCCTTGCCCCAGCCGGTGGCGAAGCATCTCGTGTCCGCCGGCGTGACTTGCTGGTACGGGGGTAGACACGCTAGTCCCACGTTGGGCGCCAACTCCATTGGCTCCGATAGGAAGAGCAACGCAATGTCGTAGAACAGATTACCTGGTGAAAGCAATGAGAAAATAAAAGTGGAGGCAATTTTAAGTACATATTATTACCAGTGGGGTGTCAGGGTATGAACAGCCCATCTCCAAGAAGAAACAAGAAGACGGGCAGCAGCGTCTTTCTATTGGATTACCTACCACCTATCCTACTGCGATCCACAAGACGCCTGCTAAGCGTGGAGATTATGGCAGTACAGCCCCTTCCGGCGTCTTCCGGCTGATGATGATTGATGGCACGTCTGCTGCGGGCGAGATTGGCAAGATCTGAAAGGAGTGTCCAGATCCTCCTCATACCGTCTATAATGATCTCCGAGTTGGTATTAGTAGGTAAAGCATGTGAATACGGCTCTTAATGAAACGTGCCGTGTAACCACGGGTTGCCTAAAACCGACTCCGCTTGCGAAGCTATATGCACTCTCAGGTATTGCTCCTCCTGATGTCCGAAGGGATGTCGCGGCTGCCTCTGCATCAACACTGCAGTTCCTCATAGATTAAGAAGTCGAAAGAGTTTTGTAGGGTTTGTGGCTCCTATTGAATCATGCCACAAGATCACCGAGGCTCGACTAAAGTTATAGGAAGAGAGGTATCCTCTGTCAAACTTTATTTCTCCCTCCGAAGAACTTCCCCCTGGGCTTGATCTACCAGGATCTTTTGAAGATTTCCCCCGCGTCAAAAAAAGGTATATAGGTATATCTGTGGGCCTATTCCGGTGAAAGAAAACATCGCGAGGAAACTTGCATGTCTGAGAAAACCTAACTAGCATTCGAATGACGTGTGAAGTCCGCCAACCCGCACTTGACAGCGTGGGCCTAAGCCCCTTCATCTTGAATGGAGGCCCGTGCCCAGCAGTGGGACAACAACAAGGGCTGGTATGCAGCCTGAAAATAATAATAAACTTACCACTATTAAAGTCTTTATGGACCTCGACAGAGGCGACATCTCTGTCCTGGAACGGGTATATCTCCTTGACGGTTTGCGTGTCCCATTCACCAGCTCGCACGTGCAGGTGCTGTTGTTCCTGGGCCACGTAGTGGGCCGTGGTGAGGACCACGCTGGGGTGTATCAGGGAGCCGCCACCGACGTATACGTGCAGTTGTTGACCTTCCGGGTCATTGTCGTTAACTGGGGCAACTCTATAGAAAAAAATATTTATGGGTGTCTGGAAGAGATCGCTTTGAGCAATAAGACCGCCTTTGCTCACATTAAGTTATGTAACTGTTTCGTGAATTGTTCAACAAAATGTGTGCAATAAAGTATTTATCTATGGGAGGCCTACGTTCAACCGACTTCAGTAGACAGCGCACTAAAAATTTATAACATAATTTGAACACTATTGAAGTACATAGATGATTTAGCACCAACTTCAATAATATTTATATTTTATGAAATTAATTGAAGTAAATATAACTCACCTGAGAATAGCACAAGTCCAAGGAAATTCGCCGAATTTGGTTTCACCGTCAAAATCTCCAGTAGTCATGAAGTCCGCGCCATTAGGGTTCCTCCAGCCACAGCCTTCACGCTAAACATAAGAAATAACCATCACATTTAATAAAAACTAACTGGACCGAAGAATATTCGGCCTACAGTCTGGCAAAAACTTTACCGAAAATAAGGCGGACGGATATTCAGTTCCTGTACAAACTGTACGAAACTACTTAGTATGAGGTATACGGCTTGTCTATTCAAATAATTAAGGATGCATAATAACAAAGTGTAATAAACTAGGCTACTAAATATTTGGCTCGTTTAATAATAAATTACACTTTCTTAGGCCGACGAATATTCGGCCTATATTCAGGCACTATCTGTACTGAGCTAGGCTGAAGACTATTCGGCCTAAATTCTGGTAAAAACTTTACGAAGGAAGAATATTCGGCTTGAATGCACTATAACCAAAATCGATTTTTATTAAACTTCGTATACTAAACTGTGCATATTATGTTGCTAGAGGTAGGACACAGTGATAACCTTCGGAGTCACAGTGGTAACTTTTGGGCCGTCGCTTGTGGAGTAGGTAATACGGTGGCGTACTTGCCATTCTTACGAAACACTATTGAGACCTTTGTGATCTAGAACCATCGATATAAAAATTAAAATAGATTAGCTGTTACTGTCCGAAAAGTGGCACACAGAAATAGCGCCCTTGTGTCGCTATTTATTTTCGAACCACAGGCTGACAAAATTATGTTTGCCGATTGGCCGATGCCGATAGGAGTGTCGCTACTGTCTATATGAAACTGTCAAACTACACGTCATTATCATAGATTACTAATGGATTACTATGATAATGACGTGTAGTTTGACAGATTTATTATTTTATTTTATTTATTAGACACACCATCGACAGTTTCACAATACATTAAATTTCAGATTACAAAATGACAAGTACAGTGTGAACTCTCCTTAAAGGTATGTACAGCATTCACTAATATATGTCAAGGTAACACAAAGTACAAAAGATAAAAATTAGTACAGAAATAGCTCGTAGAAATTTACAAAATGAAGTTCAAGTCCATTAATCATGTAATGGTCAAGTATGTTAAAAATTATTTTATAAGCGAATTTTGAAAATTAAATGGTTAATTAGTTCATACATAATATAAGATTATAATTGAGGTCGTTAATAAATAGTATTAAAATTGTCAGTTATTTAACAAAAAAAAATAACGTAACATAATAAGTATATGAAATTAAATTAAAATTATAAAATCTAAAAATTATAATAATCAAAATAACATAATAAATACCCTTTTTTTGAACAATTTAAAACAATTTTTATAAAGTTATAAAATGTTAACAGCGCACTTAAAAATTATCATTATAGTGCTTTACTAGTATGTTTCACTATTTGTGCCCTATATTTAGATAAAGATAAAGATAAAGATATATTTATTTGTTAAAATATAGTTTGATAAGATGACATAAAAAACATTTAGTGCTTATATTTTACCAATTATTGGTGTACAAATATTGCTTATAATATAATTAAGTAACAAAATTATAAAAAATCTATATACGTATCTAAATTCTAAAAATTTTTATCATTAAGGAAGTCGTCTGTATTATAGTAACATTTATTCAATAATAATTGGAATAATCTTTTTTTAAATAGGTTTATAGTAATATGTTTTAAATCTTGGGGTAATTTATTATAGATACGGATAGCCATGCAGTATGAGTTTTTACTAAACATCGTGGTACGCTGCTTGGGAATACAAAGATTTGCAGGAAATCTACAGCTTCTATTGGTGAAATCACAATTTTTTTTAAACAGATTTGGATGTTTGTGTACAAATAAACTTATTTCATATATATATAAACAAGGCAGAGGTAAAATACGATGTTTCTTAAATAACGGTACGCAACTGTCTAAATAGTCTGCTCCGCTTATTGCTCGCACACATTTCTTCTGCGCTCTGAAAGCTCTAATTAGATCTACTGAATTACCCCATATGACTATTCCATAACGCAAAACAGAGGAGATATATCCATGATAGGCGCAAAGAGTGGCATCGGTTGTAGCTGTTTGTCGTAAGCGATTCAGAACGTACACATATCTATCCAGTTTGGAACAAATTTTATCTATGTGTTGTTTCCAGCTACAGTGTTTATCTATAACGATTCCTAGAAAAGTCGTTGAATCTACCTTATCTAATGTTTTATTCTTTTGTGATATATTTAGAGGTATAGGGTTACTGTTGTAGGTCTGATATTGTATGAGTTTAGTTTTATTAACATTTAGGTTTAAATTATTATTTTCCATCCATTTATTTACATTGTTTACTGTTTTATTAATATCATCTTCATATGTATCTTTACTATTGCAGTGTATTAGTAGTGTTGTATCATCTGCATATAGAACGCATTTGTATGTAATTGAGTCTGGCAGGTCATTTATATAAACTAAAAACAGCAAGGGACCTAAAATGCTGCCTTGTGGAACTCCGCAGTCATTTAGTTGATATAAAGACTGCTGGACAGTTTTACTATGTCCTGAAAAACTTGGTATTTCCACACATTGATAACGATAAGCAAGATAACTTTCGATCCAATGCAGTGCATTACCCCGTATACCACATTTTTCAAGTTTTCTTAGAAGCAATTTATGTGACACAAAGTCAAAGGCTTTTGACATATCGAGAAAAATAGATACGATTGGAACTTTTTTATCTAAGTATTCTGTTATAGTTTTTACGAGAGTGAAACAAGCTAATGTAGTTGAAAAAATTTTCCTGAATCCAAACTGGTCAGCCTTTAGAGTATCATTTTTTATTAAGAAACTGTATAATATATTGTACATTGCTTTCTCAAATATTTTGGAAATAATTGGAATCAAAGTTACAGGCCGATAATTGTTCATGTCAGTTTTGTCACCTTTTTTATAAAGAGGTTTTACTAAAGAATATTTTAAACGTGTTGGAAATTGACCCTGAGAGAACGAAATATTGATTAAGTGGCTTAACGGCTCTGATAATATATTGGCACATTGTTTAATAATTTTTGTATTGATTCCATCATAACCTGTAGCATTAGTGTTATTAAGTGACAGAATGATTTTATATATGTCTTTACTATCAACAGGATTTAGGAAGATAGAATTAGGGCAAAACGGATATTTTTTTAGATCTTGGTCATTTAATATAAAATTGTTGTTGTTCGTTAAATTAATAAAATATTCATTAAAGCTGTTAGCTATTTCTTTTGCTGTACCTAACTCTTTATTGTCTTTCTTTATTACTTTTATATCTGTTATTAAGTTTAATTGTGATTCGGTATTATTTTTTATTACTGTCCAAGCAGCTTTACATGTGTTTTTAGCTTTAGATATATATTTTGAATTATTTAATTTTTGAGATTGAAGAGTGCATTTGTTTAGTGAGTTGCTAAAGATGTCAATGTTATTATTTAATTCACTCACCTTGTTATAAGTTTGTTTCATCCGGTTTAATGGGCAAATAATTTTAGTCCGAAAAGGTGTCATAACAAATGTACTAGCTACTGGGAACCTAGGTATTCTTCTCTTATTATGTTAATACTGTTAGTAGTTCGTACTCAGTAGTCTGTGCTGTTAACGTTTCCGCCACCAGCAGAGATATGTCTGCAACCACATTTTAGATGTCATTTTGTTAGTGGATGTTTATCTAGTTTAATATTATATTGATGCCTAGATTGATTTTGTCACAATAGTAATATGCAGTTATTCCTGCGCACACTTCAAAACTATAGTGGTGTAAGTAGATGAGCTAGTCCAGTACTATCCATGGAGATGCACTATCTCTAGTTACGAGCGGTAGACCAATGTACAGTGAGAGAAATTTCTGGTTAATCACCATAAGGACGATAAAGCTTGCACGAGCCGACCCAAAATACGTACAGTAGTACAAAACGAATCATTGTGCGTCTGAAGTTGGCTGCAAGACGATGCGCAGTAGCTACTTTTGTGTTTTTGTATTCATAACTCACGACTGTAGTTGCGCATTGGTTCGCCAAACCCAACTTCAGACACACAAAGATCTGTTGCGAGTATTGTATGGGCGAAGTAAGCGAAAGTGAAACGATCGTGCTTGAAGACGGGTCAAGCGTTCGTAATTGCCACTGTACCTACCTACGGGCGTGTCGGTTACCAATTATTATTACCAACAGGCAACGACCTCATCGTCTCGTCTCAACATTAAATTGCATAAAAACCACTTACTCCAAGATACACAACATTTTCATTGTAAAAACCGGACTGAGAACGAAGTTTTTTTTTAATCAACACAAGGCAATTATACCTACGAATAATATCTTTGGCCGAGGTCACGTTTGGATGGTCGAGTAGATACTAAATATAATGGTGACCTCATCACTTGACCTTTTATAATATTTCTCACTATCTTTCCTTAAAGTAAACTTTTCCTATTTTTTCTGTTTATGTTTTTTATCATCAAATGTAAGTATATTTATCATTTCTGTATTAGGTATGTTATATATACTCAGTGGCGTAGCTTGCCTTAGATGGGCCCCGTATCCAAAATTTGATGGGGGCCCAAATGTACGGCCTAAGAGATTATGTGTGAACATGGATTTTACGAATTTTTGCTTACACATGTTCGGGGCCCCTGTAGTCCGCGGGCCCCGTATCATTGATATGGCTGATACGGCGGTAGCTACGCCCCTGTATATAATGTATAGTTAGGCATCTCAGACATGCAGGTTTCCTCACGATGTTTTCCTTCACGGAAAGCTAGTAACAATCGCACAAAGACGATTCGCGCATGATTAATTACAGAAATCAGAGGTTCGAACCTGCGCACCTTGTTTCCAAGGTAAGCCCACTGATATTGCTATCTCTACAAATAATATACAAAAATTAAATTAAATTTTACGATTTGCAATACTATTGACCTATGGGACCGGTCCAACCGCAAACTTGTTTATACAAATTATTTAATTATTTTCCTCAACACAGACGACTGTTTACTAAGAACCAGTTAATCAACCATCTTCCGTAGAGGTCATATTGACTAGTTTTATTGTATTTGTGGAATAATGTCCTTATGGCCGATACGACCACAGCGGTCCAGCTTTCATAGGATCAGCCATCTACGCGGGAGATATTATAGTGCACAAGTGTGGACTAAAAATGTCTGGTTCGTATCCGGTTTGGTAGAAGATTTACTTATAAAGTGCACTCTCTCTTCCTTTACTCTCACAATCCGATGGGACGGAAGGATCTACTTTTTATATGCCTGTCCAACGCATGGATCATATTTCTTTCCAGACAATCAGTTTATTGGCCCGCATTGTTGTCAGACCAGGGATGGCGAAAAAATAACTTCTACTAAGAAAATGATCTCAGAATAAGTACTTAAATATATTCTTGAAAAATGATGCGATAAATAGTTTAAGAAATTTTATTTCAGACCATCAGTATTTTTTCTCAGTGTGAAGTTTATAACGAACGAATCCTATAGTGCGAAGTTTTCGGGTGCAGTGCGCAGCGCGGCGGTGAATTTAGTATTATATACCAAGTGTGGATGGATAATACGACAATAATTTAAAACTTGTGTGCGTAATGACGTTTCTAGTCTACGTACAAAAAAAACAATCAAATATATCCAATAGTTTAGTCACAGGATACTATTTTCCATTTTTCACATTTTCTACATGATGTATAATGTTACTACACGATCACCGTCAGGTGAATAACCTACGCATCGGTACAAAGGTATAAATACATGTAGCTATCTCGCCGCGTTTGAAACGTTCCCGCTCGCACCAGAGTTTAGTGACCCAATACTTACAAATGGTGTTTTATTTTGAGTACGTTTTTCTGCAATATAGTTTGTTCGAAAATTTAAATTTAATTTTTAATTGTCATTATCGTTTTCCCCAGATTGTATTTATTATTTTCCACATAATCACGAAAACAAAATTATTTAGCGACACATCTATGATCTTAATGAACATTTCTTTATAAAAAATAACGCTTTGATACATTAGTATTTTTCTTTAATTTTTTTTTGTACAAATGCACACACACACACACACACACACACACACACACGCACACAAAGACTCACACATACATACACACACGCGTGCTTATATAGAACGAATTTACCTATTCTTATCTTTTAATTTATAATATTGTGATCTATGTTACTATGTAATGGTTGGAACGCTGACGCCTCAGGTCCTTTTGAGGTGGGCGTTAATAGCTGCGACACAGTTTTAACTAATGTAGCTATTATCGTACTTACTTATGTAAATGTTAACATCTGTTTTAGTTCCAATAAAATATAATATGAAACAAAAAAAAAAAAGGTTCGCCAACCCTGTCCTAGACAGTATTATAATACTACTTGTAACAGTAATATAAATAATGTTGACGTTGCTATATGAAATAACATCAGTAGGGCTCAAAGAACGTAAAATGGAAAAAATGAAAATCACGAGAATATAAATAAAATTCCTTTATTAATATTCTATGATGTAACTATGAATACAAATGCCAATACTAAAAACGTCCGGTTCGTATCCGGTTTGCTAGAAGATTTACTTACCTTAGGCTGGTCCGGTTTCGGCGTGGGTTTGAGGGGGTCTCCCGGTGCCCTTACATTTTCGACGTCACAGCACGAGTCGATGTACGAGGCACAGGCGCCATCGTTCACACTGAAATATATGTATACGAATTTTTGGAACCAAAAGTGACAGGACTAATATCATCAATTATAAAAATAATATATATAGGGTTACAGGAAAAGTCGTGCTAGATCCGTTAAGGGCGTGGAGTACCCATCATTTCTGACTTATTTCACTATGAAACACCCCACCCTAAACTTAACCCTTTTCGAGATTTTCGACTTTAAATTTTTTATTGAAAATTGCCGATTTTTAGGCTATTAAATTTTATTTTGTTTGTTAAGTTAAAGTTTTTTTTTTTACTTTATTTTTATTTTGGTTAAGTTTAGGGTGGGGTGTTTCATAGTGAAATAAGTCAGAAATGATGGGTACTCCACGCCCTCAACGGATCTAGCACGACTTTTCCTGTAACCCTGTATAGCTATCCGTTAGTCTCGCTAAAACTCGATAAAGGCTTGACAGATTTAAATAATTTCTATTTCGTTATTTCTCTCTAATTCTGGAGTTAAGTAGTTAAACAAAAAACGGGTTATAACGTAAAAAAATAAGACCTTGTTCAGATTGGGTGAATTACGCGCGAGTGCATACGCGCGTAAATGTACGCGCGTAGACGAGTTCCATAGAATACAGTGATTCCGTTCACATAATACGCGCGAGAGACATCACTCGCGCGTAATACGCGTGTCATACGTCGGGATCTCGACTCGCTCGCTGTACACGCGTAGTGCGCGCGAGTCTAGATACTCAGAGCTCCTTGTTGCGTTCATATACGCGCGTTAATAAGCGCGAGTGGACGGATTTGTCAGTGAAATTATAATATTGGCTTCGTCCAAATCCATTTTGATGACTGAAACCGGCCCATATTCTTACGCAATACAAGATTGGATTCATTTTTCAGGAACAAAGATGGCAAAAAAATTACGTACCTACTTACATGTATTTGTATAATACCCTGATACACAATACACTGAATAATACCCTCACGGATCAGACACGTGTTTTTTAACATTCTGTATATATGGGGTGGTTATCCAAGGGAGGTTTAAAAGAAAAAAAAAATCGAGAAAATTTCATAAAAACAGTTATAAAAATACGGACGGAGCAGCGCAGGTCAGCTAGTAAAATATAAGATCCCTACCGGACCTGCATATAACCATACCAGGCCCGTGGCATGACCTAAGGACGCATGAGACAAAAAAATATTTGTATGAAACTGTATGAAACTGTATAAAACAACGAACACTACAGCGTCGCGTATCCGGCAGTGCCACGCACGTGTTTGTCAAAATTCAAAATATTAATTGTACATGTTAGCGATGTTGCCGGTCCACTAAGCGCCGCCACATTAATAATATTGTCTTATTATGAGTAGGTATAATAGCCAATCATTGTTTTTTCGTGCCTAATAGGTTCATAGCTCGGTTATGCTATGGCCCGGTGTACTGGGCATATTCGAAACGGGGTATAAGTATATAATTCTTTGTACTGACATGTCAAAAGTCAGGAGCCTGAATAGACATTAATAGCTAAGTGCGGCTCCTATGGGCGCCTCCTATCGCCTTAATGTAAGCTAATTTTAGTAGAAACTAAAATAATGAAAGATAGCAAGAAATAAAGAGATAACGAAAGAAATAAATGAATAGTAAAAATTAGAAGTCAGAAAAAAAGACAGAAAGAAAAGAAGGAAGTAAGGGAAGGAAAGAAAGAACTTTTTAATATCAATAGATCGTCCTGACCTCCTGCGTGCGATGGAGCCAGGTCTTACTGACCGTATATCGATGATGTTCCTTCCATCGGTGATCGCGGAGTTGTTGACGGAGTTGCATTGGTAATACGGCAAACACTCTCCCTTCCTGCCGTCGTCCAGCAAGCACTGGTCCACCGTATTTTCTACACAATAAAACAAAAAAATATAAATTACTAGCAATTCCCGCAATTTTTTTTTCCACCCCATTTAACCCCTTTAGGAGTGGAATTTTCAAAAACCCTTTCTTAGTGGACGCTTACACCATGAAGAAGAACCTACTGTACAAATTTCAGCTTTCTAGGTCCAGCGGTTTGGCCTGTGCGTTGATGAATCAGTCAGTCAGTCAGGACAAGTAATTTTATACGTATAGATAATAAAATCTTTTAAAAAAAAAATTGAACCGACTTCAATATCACTGAAAAGTATAAAATAATTTAAATATTATTGAAGTTGGTGTTAGCGTACCTGCTGTGTATATTTGGCACCAACTTCAATAATATTTAAATTATTTTATACTTTTCAGTGATATTGAAGTCGGTTCAATTTTTTTTTTAAAAGATTTTATTTTAAACTTTTTAGTGATATTTTCATATATAAAGATTGAACCATCGAAAACCGTAAAATTGTCTAGGTAGGTTATGATCACATTATCGTCTACATAGTTTTATATAATTCATGTTTCTTCAGAAAATAATATCCGGTCGTAATGAAATTTGCATGGAAACATCATAGTAGTTTACTCTCTCGAATAAAAAAAGAATCATCGAAATCGGTTCATAATTATCAGAGCAATGTAATGGAGAACATCAGTTTTATGGTTTTTACGAGATAAATTCCTCCACATCGTTCATGGTCCTCCAGGAAGTTCTTATCCGGTTGTAATAAAATTCATACAGATTCAATACAGTGGTTTCTTCTTCCGAATAAAAAAAGAATCATTGAAATTGGTAAATATTTGCCAGAGTTATGACCATTTTTGTCCAACCGAGCGAGTCCGAGCGACTAAAACGTCATCTATATAGGCTTTCTTGCAACTCTCAGTGCGCAGTCACCATTCTTGTTTTTTTAGGAACTACTTATCACTAAGCAATATTTTTTTTATGGGACCCAATCAATGGATTGAAGAATGGATGGAAGAAAGATTTTTTCAAATCGGTTAATAATTGCCAGAGTTATGCGCGAACATACATAAAAAAAAAAAAAAAAAAAAAAAAAAATATACAGACGAATTGAGAACCTCCTCCTTTTTGAAGTCGGTTAAAAACACACAAAACACCTGACTGCGAATAAACTAATGGTTTTAAATTAAGCCGAAAGTTGTTCACGGCTGGTAAAAGTCCATTTCTTCCCCCTTAGAAGGGAAGGGTTGCCATAATCCCCACGCTTGGCAGGCGTCTTTGGGATCGCAGTATATGTGGTAGGTAATCCAATAGAAAGACGCTGCTGCCCGTCCTCTGCTTCTTAGTACACTCAACGGGAGGAGATAGGAGGGGGGGGGGGGTGCTATTCTTACCCAGACACTCCATGGACGAATCCAATTATACATAGGTACATAAAAAGTATACATTAAATACCGCTCTCGCTTAGAACCTTTTATTTGATGCTCATATCGATGTTTTTGGAAGTAAAAAAAATATGCAATTTTTTTTTAAACGTGGGGTTCTAAATTGTGTAATTTCCTCACTTATGACAAATCTAACAACAAAATCCATTTGCCTGTTTAAGCTGTAGGCCGTGCTAAAGAAAGAATACACACAACATATATATACATACTTATATATACTATACATATATACATACGGTACAGACGGGCCCTTTGGTCTAGTGGTCAGACACTCTGGCCTCTACCCTATTGGGTACCTACGACTACGACCTATTGGTCGTGGGTTCGATTCCCACCTAGTGTCTGGGTGTTTTATCTATATTAATGTATGTATTCACAAAAAAAGTATTAGTTGTATATTTTCAATAGTAGAGGCTCTGCCTAGTTTGGGATCAGATGACCGTGTATGGATTGTCTCAGAATGATATTATTATTTATTATAACGGGTGTAAGGGACAACGACCGAAAAAAAAAATTATAAGATGTCAAATAATGTCCGTTACAACATTACAGAAACCATGGAAAATGACAAATGACTGACTTCTTAATTTTCGAGCATGTAATGAATATATGCAGAATAAAATTTATTTCTCAACTCACATTGCTAATTTTCTAAAATAATAATAATTAATTGCTTATTAATTAATTGCCTATGTACTGTTTAAGTGCATAAAGAATAAATAAATAAATAATTAAATAAATTTTCCACAAATAAGTAATTTATTGTTTTTAAATTAAAATTATGATTTATTATTATACCAATAATGATATTATACTAATTTTATTTAAAAAGAGTGGATATTTTTGTTGGAAATTCATGAAAAGGCCGATGAAAAATTTCAACACTAGAGTGTCAGAATCATGTACTGGATCCCTGGTATCGGTTTTCGGTACGAAGTCCCTTACACCCCGTATTACATACAAAATACTCTTGACAAAACATACTTAAAGACTCCTTTACATGATGCCATTTTCTTGTACATACAAGAGCAATAATTGAACGCAATAAATGCCCACTTAAAAAATTGCATGCACCTAATTATTGAATACAAAATCTTGCCCAGTAGAGCAAGAATATGACATGTTGTCCAGACGATGCAAGGCATTTATTGCTTCAATATTATTGTATGGAACAGGCAAGAAACTGGAATCGTGTAAATGGGCCTTAACTTATAAAAAAACAAACCAGCTGGATTCTGGGCAGGAGGCACTATGGTAGAAGGCCCCTGATTTTTGTTGTTCAATGGCTCTTGCGTCGCTGGCTTGTCAGTGGCATCAGTGCTTGGCGGACGACCAAATATCGAGTCCAGGAGCGAACCCATGTCTTTCTTGCCAGGTGGCACCTGGCAATACGCTACCGTCACCAGCAGGAGAAGGACTTTGTACATCTGGAACCAAATATATAATATATTTTTATTACTCTATTTAGGTTTAGGCAGTGGCGTGCAGTCCATATAGGCAAAAAGTGTTTGCCTACCCCTTAGAGGAGATACCACTGGAGAGATCATGATGCGCTAACCACTCTGCCAAATTTTGTTCATATGTTCAGGTCATTCTTTATTTGTGTGCGTATCTTTTTGAATGTGTTGCGAGTTTATTATAGTGTGGGTATGCGTGAAATTGTATCTGTATGTGTTTACTTCGCCTCCCGCACCCCGCAAAAGTGCCACGAATTTTTTTTTCGGGGAATCGACGCGATAGTAGCTCCATTCTAATTACTCTGAGGCCTACCCTGTGATTTCCGGAACAATACATGATAACAAAAATAATTTATGTGCACGTTGTGCACATAAATTGCACAATGACATTTTGTTAGTTCAACAATATTCACAAAACGAGGAGAAAATACTATTACGAAGCTTTTAGAAAGTGTGGTAATAACCCTAAGAAAATGTGGAACCTCATTAACTCGCTGGCAAAAACAAGATGATGGAAAATTACGTGCCCTCAAAAAGCAATTGTGAATCCGGAACAATAACAAACCCCCAACTAATTTGTGAACATTTGAATACTTTCTTTACCACTATAGGAATTAAATTGAGTAACCAAATTCCAGCACACTACCACAAACCTAACGATATGAACTGTAATAAAAATAGCTTTAAAGGTCTCTCACAATTCGTACCAACCAATGCAACAGAGGTACTAAAGATTATAGATTGTTTAAACTCCAATGTAAGCGTTGGTATAGATGGCATTTCCACTAAAAGTTTAAAGTGTATTAAGTATTTAATAGCAGAAGAATTGTCTGATTGTATAAATAATTGTTTACAGAAAGGCGAATTTCCCGATTCACTCAAAGTTGCAAAAGTAACACCAATTCATAAGTCAGGACAGAAATCTGAACCTGGAAATTATAGACCTATATCGGTGTTACCAGTGGTTTAAAAATTTTTTGAAATATTATTTATAAACGTCTGGATAACGTCAAACAAGTTTCTATTCGAGGGGCAATATGGATTTCGTACAAAATCAAATACCCTATCAGCTACTGTAGATCTTATAACCAAAATTAAAAACAATATTGACTCCAAAAATATTGCACTTGGGTTATTTATAGATTTAAAAAAGGCGTTTGATACTGTCAGTCATAACCTTTTGCTATTTAAACTGAAAAATGCTGGAATAGTCGGCTCAGCCTACGATATTTTAAAATCTTATCTTGAAAACAGATGTCAAATAGTCAAAATTGAAAATTATGAAAGTACTCGTCAACATATCAAGTGCGGTATACCTCAAGGTTCGATTCTTGGCCCTCTGCTCTTTTTAATTTATGTAAATAATTTACATGAAATAGGTCTTCATGGTCACTTAACCCTTTATGCAGATGATACTTGTTTATTTTACTTTGGGCAGACCCTCAATGACGTCAAACAATATGCTCAACAAGATCTTGACTTATTATTTGACTGGTTTCAACATAATTTGCTAACAGTAAATATTTCTAAAACATGTTATATGATTTTTGTCGCTAAAAATAAAAAGCTTGAAGGACAGACACAGTTACATATTAATGGCGAAATTTCACAACGAAAAAGTAATGAAAAATATTTAGGTTTAACTCTGGACGATAAATTGACATGGAAAGCTCACTTAGATCACATCAAACCAAAAATTTCTTCTTTAACAGGAGCCTTACGTAAAATATCCAAATTACTTCCTTTACAAGTTCGAATCAATATTTATAATTCTTTAGTCAAACCACACCTGGAGTATCTAGTAGAAATTTGGGGTACTGCAGCAATTACTAACTTAAAGGAACTTCAAAGAGCACAAAATAAGGTCATAAAGGTTTTATTTCATTACGATTATTTAACACCGACAAAAAAATTATATACAGAAAGCAAACTTATGAATTTAACGCAAATATATACATATAAAACTATCATTTTAATACGTAAACTACTTATTGGAGATATACATTCGGAAATAAATCTTACCAGATATTATCAAACACAAAAAAAAATACTAAGGAGTAGAAAAAATATTAAGTTACCATTTGCTAGAACGAAACAATATGGATTGAAAAATATAAATTATGAAGGAGCAAAATTATACAATAAATTACCTAATACAACTAAAGATAATAAGTCAATGACTATTTTTAAAAAAGAAGTTTAAAAATATGTAATGGAAAATATCCTGTGAAATTCTGTAAAATCCTAGATGTAAATAAAAAGTAAAAATATTACTTACCTAAAAATTCAAGATATAAAAAACAATATATTCTACATAAGTACTTACATAAGTCAACATACGAACATATTAACATAAAGTAACGTAGATACTAAATATGCATGATCTCTCTCTTGTATTATTTTTAACTACATATTATATTTTTAAGTTAAATTGTCTAATAAGTGAAATTTTGTAATTTCTTGAGACAATAAAGTTCTTTAAACCGAACAACTTCAACAAGTAGGTACAGACACAGATACAGAATTTTATTTGTCTATGTTTTTCATAGGTATTTACATAGAGCTGATCTTAAATAAAAATAAACATGGTTCGCTATGTTTTGCCATAAAGACATACAAATATGTAGGTGCGTAGTACTTAGCAGCTTGTAAATAAATTTATAATTTTTATTAGTAAATTTTTAATTACTTTTTTTTTAATTCTTTTTATTTTTTTATGTATAAATTATAAAAGCAAAAAAAGCTCAACTACAAACAAACAAAATGTATCTAAATTTCATTATACATACATAATACACATGTATATATGTACATGTATATACATGTATATATGTACTTACAAATAAAAGGTCATAACGAGACGAGGTGTAATATATTTTAACTCGTCACGACAAGGCATTTGATACCCTTAATGACGATGTCAGAAGTTAAAAAAAATACCGGTCAAGTGCGAGTTGGACTCGCGCACCGAGGGTTCCATACCATCTTTGGATGTATTAATAGTAGTTTATGCACCAAGGGGATAAAGTAGTGTCTTATGTCGCGGGCGTTAAATTGAATCGCGAGCATAACGAAGGATTCTAGCAACTCCCGAGCGCAGCGAGGGACGAGCGTAGCGAGGGAGTTAATAGTAATACTAGAATCCTGAGTACAGCGAGGGATTTAAGCTCGCCCAAGACCAAGACACCTTTATCCCCGAGGAGAATACACTACTTTTCACACCTACTGCGAGGTAATAAAATACAAATATTGTTAGAATTAAAATAATAATAATCCCTGGGACAATCCACACACGGTCATCTGATCCAAAACTAGGCAGAGCCTGTACTATGGAAACCAGACAAATGATATTAATTAAATAGTTAAATCACACCCGGACACTTGACGACCACGACCCATCGGGTCAGGGTCCAGGGTGTCTAACCACTAGACCAACGAGACAGTCAATAATATCAACATAGTGGCACAGTGTACAAACTACAGTGATATGCAGCGTTAACGCGTTAACATCTATTTTTCTTATATTTTCTAGAACACTGGGTTCTACTCGTCTCGCCCGGTTCGATTTTCAAATGTTTTTTTTCGTGCAGGTCTCTGCTTAGAGTAGTATTATAGCTGTGGTAAAAGAGTTAAGGATTTTTCGTTTGACGTTCGAAATTCAAATCACATTATTACCCAAGGGAGTTTAGTACAACATTATTACCCGGCTAGACTATAGGGATATAATGAGGTACTTTATGTCAAGTTTATATGACACATAATGGAACATTATCGAGCAGGTGGTGTGAAAAGTAATTTTACTATTCATGTAATACCTCAGATAGCAAGACGGTATTTTTTTTGTCATTTTTGGTTATCAGCCAAAAACTACGTCACATAAGCCAAAATAAAAATCTGTTTTGAGATGTGCAAATGAAGCCCTTTCTTAAGATACCCCACTCGATATAGTAGTCTGACTTTAAAAGGTTTGATGACCTATTTCCCCATTATAAAAAAAGTAAAAGTAAATATTTTTTTTTTATTTGTGATGAGGTTGGGTAAGTAAGATCTAAAAAACTATTCCAAGTTTCAAATCGATAGCATCAGTGGTTACTGAAATATATAGGTGTGACAGACAGACAGACGCAGTCAGACCATAAGGGTTCCTTTTTTACCTTTTAGGTATGGAACCCTAAAAATACAAAATGGCGACTAACGTCCGCAATATTAACTTTTATGGAAAAATATATTATAATATTAGCACATAGGCTAATATTATAATATATTTTTTCAAAAATCCTCTTACATCTGAGACGAATCTAAAGACATGTTGTCATTCAAAATCCAAAGCGCACGGAACGTCGCGTTGTCCAAACGATTTTGTTTGTAAACTAATAAAGCGTCCGTGACCGCGACTGTACATAACACCTTCCACACGTAAAAATTGTCAATTGACAAATCCTGGACCCGCGCCCGTTATGATAACGAGCACCACAAAACCGCAACAGGAAGTTATCGTACATATTGCTTAATTAACGTAAATTGGTATTTACGTTAATTAACAATAATAATTAATTTAACATCATTGTTGCAATCGTCGGGTCTAAAAAGGCCCATTTCAGTGAATAATAATATTACTAAGTTACAGTTTAATTTTTGTTCGCACGGCAGCATTAACACTAAATATATATTAGTGCTAATAAATTAATTGACTATGATTCACCTAAAATGTGTGACCATTTTTCAAAAACTAGTAGAATTTTTAGGGATATGCTTGAAATTCAAAACATGAATTGCATTTAGGTGTGGCCTTTTTAGATCCGCTGTTTTAATAAAACAATATACTATTTTAGAATAATTATTATTTATATTACAGAATAATTATTATTCTATTTTAGAATAATTATTATTTATAAATTGCAGGGCGGCTGGAGGGGCTGCGGCGACCGCTAGTGATGCAAAGCGACGCAAGTGTGCAGCTCTAGGTTCGAGCTATATATTTGCGCCCTTTGCGGTGGAGACCATGGGGCCTTGGTCTCATGAGACGCACGGTTTGGTGAAAGAATTTCATCCAAACTATAATAATAATAATAATAATAATATCTTGGGACAATCCACACACGGTCATCCGATCCCAAACTAGGCAGAGCCTGTACTATGGAAACCAGACAACTGATACTAATACTTATATACTTTTTTTTTTGTAAATACATACTTAAATAGATAAACAACACCCAGACACTTGGCGGGAATCGAACCCACGACCCATCGGTTAGCAGGCAGGGTGTCTGACCACTAGACCAACGAGCCCGTCAAACTTATCGAAGTCTCCCAGTGCGGTGACAACTTCGAGGAAGTTTTTTACCTAGTTTAAGTGTACATGTTTGTAATTAAACTGTAAATATTTAGTTTCAATAAATAATATTATATTACAGTAAATAATAATAATAATAATACCAGCTCTAGTTTATGTATCGCTGTCGGGTACGGGCCTCCCCTTAAGATGAAGGGGCTTTGGCCATAGTCTACCAAGCTCGACAAATGCGGTTTGGCCGACTTCACACGTCATTCGAAAACTAGTTAGGCTTTCTGAGGCATGCAGGTTTCCTGACGATGTTTTAGTTCACCGAAAGCTAGTAACAATCGCACAAAGACGATTCGCACATGATTAATTAAAGAAATCAGAGATGCGAGCCGGGGTTATTATAAAATTTCATATAATGTCCGTTACAACATTACAGTAACCATTTATATGGAAAATGACAAATGACTAACTAATTTTCGAGCATGCACTAATGAATATAATATGCGGAATAATATTTATTTTTCAACTTACATTGTTAATTTTCTAAAATAAATAATAATAATAATAATACCAGCCCTTGTTTATGTCCCACTGCTGGGCACGGTCCTTCCCTCAAGATGAAGGGGCTTAAGCCATAGTCCACCACGCTGGCCAAGTGCGGGTTGGCGGACTTCACACGTCATTCGAAAGCTAGTTAGACTTTCTCAGACATGCAGGTTTCCTCACGATGTTTTCCTTCACCGAAAGCTAGTAACAATCGCACAAAGACGATTCGCACATGATTAAAGAAATCAGAGGTGCGAGCCGGGGATCGAACCTGCGCACCTCGTTTCCAAGGCAAGCGCTCGCCCACTGAGCTGTTACAGCTGTTTTTTCTAAAATAATAATAGTTAATTGCCTATTAATTAATTGCCTGTGCACTGTTTTTGTGCATAAAGAATAAATAAATAAATAATTTATTAGTTAATAAATTATTAATATTTATTAGTATACCCTTAATAATGTTATACTAATTTTATTTAAAAAAAGTGTCTTTTTTTTGGAAATTCATGAAAAAGCCGATGAAAAATTTCAACACTAGGATGTTCAGAATCATGTACCCACCCCTGGATCCCTGGTACCTATCTGTTTTCGGTACGATGTCCCTTACACCCGTTATACTTTTTGTAAAATATTTATTAGCTTTATAAGGATAACGTTAGTACTTACTTAATTACATTTTTTTATACCACTAAAGTGGCAAAGCATACGACCCGCCTGGTATGCAGTCACTGCTGTCTATGGACGCTAGCAACACCAATAGATAGAATCACTAGCACGTTGCTAACCCTAAAGAGATTTAGATATTTAAGTCTCTTGTGTTGGGTAACTTCACCAGCTACAGTGCTCTACACCAAAACACAGCAGTGTTTACACACTGCTGCTTGGCGGCAGAATATCTGACACATCGGTGGTAGCTCCCTGGACGTTTTCTTACACAAATGAACTATACTAAGTTTTCTAGGATCTACTTAGAATGAACGGTTGCAATCACGTACGGTTCGTGCAAGCAAATACCGTTCTAAAGGTGATTAAACCTTTAGAACGATATTCGCTTGCGCAATAGATAAATAGTTCATTTATCTATTGCTTGCACCACAAAATATAGAGAGTACAGAAGGTAAGCTTCATACAACGGGCGCTCGAGCAACGCACACATAGACAACGCTCACGGACACCATATCTTGGTATAGTGAAGCTGTATTATTTTAGTTATTATTAGTTTTTTAACCGACTTCAAAAAAGGAGGAGGTTCTCAATTCGTCTATATATTATATATATTTATATATATTTTTCTATGTATGTTCGCGCATAACTCTGGCAATTATGAACCGATATGAAAAAATCTTTCTTCCATCCATTCTTTAATCCGTTGATTGGGTCCAATAAAAAAATTATTGCTTACGAATAAGTAGTTCCTGAAAAAACAAGAATGGTGACTGCGCAGGAGAACTGCTGGAATGCCTATATAGATGACTTTATGTCGCTTTTTACGGACAAAAATGGTCATAACTCTGGCAAATATTTACCAATTTCAATGGTTATTTTTTATTCGAAAGAAAAAACCACTGTAATGAATCTGTATGAATTTTATCACAACCGGCTAAGAACTTACTGGAAGACCATGAACGATGTGGGGGAATTTATCTGGTAAAAACCATAAAACTGATGTTCTCCATTACATTACTCTGACAAATATAAACCGATTTCGATGATTATTTTTTTATTCGAGAGAGTAAGCTACTATGATGATTTCATGCAAATTTCATTACAACCGGATATTTTTTCTGAAGAAACTTGAATTATGTAAAACTATGTAGACGATAATGTGATCATAACCTACCTACTAGATCATTTTACCGTCTTCGATGGTTCAATCATTATTTATGAAAATATCACTAAAAAGTGTAAAATAAAATATAAAAAAATAAAATTGAACCGACTTCAATATCACTGAAAAGTATAAAATAATTTAAATATTATTGAAGTTGGTGCCAAATATACACAGCAGGTACGCTAAAACCAACTTCTATTATTTCATACTTTTCATTTTTTTTTAAATATTTTATTTTTCCACTCTTCCTGTTTTATTTTCAACAATCAATAAAAAAACTAGATAGGAGTGCCACTATCACGATAGTTTTTTCGTATAAGCCAGAGTTGATAACCCTAGCGCGACCGCCGAGCGTAGGTATGAAAAGCAAGGTACATACATGAGTTTGCCTTCTGTACCCTCAGTATTTTGTGCTTGTACGGTCCGGCCCAAAATACCGAGCGGGATGAGCGCACGTATCGTCGATCAAACGATTTTTATTGAAAACTGATACATCGTTCGTGGCCGTGTTTGTATGTAAATATGTACTTATGTATGTCATCATCATCATAAGCAGCGGCGCCGATAGACGTCCACTGCTGAACAAAGGCCTCTACCTTAGAAGGGAGGGGTTGCCATAACCCCACGCTTGGCAGGCGGCTTGGGTATAGCAGTATAGGTGGAAGAGAAATCCAAAGAAAGAAAGACGCTGCTGCCCGTCTTCCTGTTCTCGCTTAGTCGCCTCTTACGACTCACAACGAGAGGAGATGGTGGGATGCAATTCTAACCCGGCACGGCACCCCACGAGTCATTATTATATATCGTTAGATTAGTCTTAGTTGGTAGTGACAGTCATGTTGATTCAGTAAACAACAATTTATCTCACAGAATGGCGGTGCTGCGACGCATGACGGAATGTCTATAGTATTTTATAAGATTTTCCTCAATCAGTTGTGTTCTGCCGGATGTATGTTATTTGCTATTTAATTATGTATCTTCTGTAATATAAATATGTTATTCTGTAAACGGATTTAATAATCGTTTATTAGAAATAATACCCCCAGAAAGGTACGACCACAGCAGTAAATCTTTCACAAGATCAGCCATCTACGCGGGAGAGATTATTATACTTAGTTCAGCATCCATATTATATTTATACTGGAGTGTTATGGTTCGAAAAGTGGCACACAGAAATAGCGCCCTTATGTCGCTATTTCTTTTCAAGCCACAGGCTGACACAAATATATTTGCCGATAGGAGTGTCGCTACTGTCTATATGAAACTGTCAAACTACACGTTATTATCATGACAAAATCGTTTTTTTTTAATATACAGGCTGACATTATGTTTGCCGATAGGAGTGTCGCTACTGTCTATATGAAACTGTCAAACTACACGTCATTATCATTATAAAACCGTTTTTTTAAATATACAGGCTGACATTATATTTGCCGATAGGAGTGTCGCTACTGTCTATATGAAACTGTCAAACTACACGTCATTATCATGATAAAATCGTATTTTTTAAATATACAGGCTGACATTATGTTTGCCGATAGGCGTGTCGCTACTGTCTATATGAAACTGTCAAACTACACGTCATTATCATGATAAAATCGTTTTTTTTTTAAATATACAGGCTGACATTATGTTTGCCGATAGGAGTGTCACTACTGTCTATATGAAACTGTCAAACTACACGTCATTATCATGATAAAATCGTTTTTTTTAAATATACAGGCTGACATTATGTTTGCCGATAGGAGTGTCGCTACTGTCTATATGAAACTGTCAAACTACACGTCATTATCATGATAAAACCGTTTTTTTTAAATATATATCTTAAGTCACTCACACAACTAAGACGAATCTAACGACATATTATAAGTCACTGTCCATCAAACCGTTTAGGCTATAGGCTGTGCCAAAGAAATATATATACTTACATAAATACATACTCTCGCAAAACATAGCCTCCCTCTGCCTGGGGCATTCGGACAAAAACCAAGCGTCGTTAGGTCATCAATCTCGAGTACATAGACAGTTAATATTATTATAGATTGTACACGCTCGCTCTATGATAACATTTGACATCGTTGCCCTTGTTTTGCACGGCATAACACAATTTTTGTGTAATATATTAAACTAGCAATTCCCTGTGGCTTCGCCCGCTATTTTTTCCCCTACGAACTTTACCAACCAGTAGAGGTTGATTTTTGAAAGTTTACCCTTACTTTCGTTCTTTCACGACCGAAATGTATGCTATTATACCCATCTATTAATTTATTAGATGATTATTAGGTAAGTATATTATTTTGCAGATACTTAGTGTTTAAGTTGTTAAACTTATTTTTACAACAAGCAACTTTTTAAAATTAAGTTATCTACCTAGTTAATTAAGTCACCTACTTCGCGTATATTCCCTATTTTTAATAATTAACATTTCAATAAAATTAGAAATATAAATAATTACATATTAATTAAACTAAGATTAAACTACCAATTAAGTACAATTATGTATAAATCGTCTTAAACAATAACACCTATCTATTTTGATGTCACAACGAAGGTCATTAGTTGACCGTGTTTTTGTTTCATAGATGTCATCTAATAGATGAATATAAAGATGATGTATGTAATAAAAGTAAAATAATTATTTGCGAGGACGGACCGTTCTTCTAATGCAGGCATTCTCAACCTTTATTACATCACGCCTGGACCATATCTGACATTTTACCTTTGTACCTAACTTACGAATTTTAGCGTTAAGTGGCTGGCATTTATGATTATATACCTACTTGTTACCGCTACATATAAGACGAGCTCAGGGCCTAGATTCGTTTAAAACTCAAGTTGCTTCTTACTATCTATCTATTCAGTAAGCCATTTTCTTATATCCAATAAGTATATTGAATCTCTTTGATTTTACACCTTTACTTGTCTTTTGAGAAATTAGGTAAACATCATTTTTATTGTGTGCTGAATAATAATTATTATATTTAAGAGTAATGTACTGTTTATTACTGTATATTATTATTTAGATGACAAGTTACACTTTTAAAATTTTAAACATGTGTATGTAATATATACCTACTTGAGTAAGTGTATATGCGAGTATATATCTGTGAAACTAAAATCGCTAGTCTATGATGACCGTTTTGTACGTTTTGTATTTTCAAAATACAAGTTTTAGTAAAACAAGATTCGAGTGTTTTACTTATAAAGTACAGGTTTGACAGCTCGCCCGATGTCTAGTTTTTTTTTATAATACCAGATAAACGAGTAGAGTATCTAGCTACCTACGTATGTATTTAGCATCTAGGTGTAACTAGTAGTGTAATTATATCGCCAAAACGCCAAAGAATTATATTACAAATGAAGTCGTATATTTTTAACCGACTTCAAAAAAGGAGGAGGTTCTCAATTCGTCTCAATTCGGTATATTTTATGTATGTTCGCGCATAACTCTGGCAATTATGAACCGATTTGAAAAAATCTTTCTTCCATCCATTCTTCAATCCATTGATTGGGTCCCATAAAAAAATTATTGCTTAGTAATAAGTAGTTCCTGAAAAAACAAGAATGGTGACTGCGCACTGAGAGCTGCAGGAAAGCCTATATAGATGACTTTTTTGTCGCTTTTTAAGGACAAAAATGGTCATAACTCTGGCAAATATTTACCAATTTCAATGATTTTTTTTATTCGAAAGAAGAAACCACTGTATTGAATCTGTATGAATTTTATTACAACCGGATAAGAACTTCCTGGAGGACCATGAACGATGTGGAGGAATTTATCTGGTAAAAACCATAAAACTGATGTTCTCCATTACATTGCTCTGACAATTAAGAACCGATTTCGATGTTTCTTTTTTTATTCGAGAGAGTAAACTACTATGATGATTCCATGCAAATTTCATTACGATCGTATAAATTGTTTCTGAGTTTCTGAAGACACATGAATTATGTAAAAGTATATAGACGATAATGTGAAATCATAATGATGTCATAACCTACATAGATCATTTTACCGTCTTCGATGGTTCAATCTTTATGTATGAAAATATCACTAAAAAGTATAAAATAATATATTTAAAAAAAAATTGAACCGACTTCAATAACACTAAAAAGTATAAAATAATTTAAATATTATTGAAGTTGGTGCCAAATATACACAGCAGGTACGCTAACACCAACTTCTTTAATATTTAGATTTTTTTATACTTACTTGTTAGTGTTATTGAAGGCGGCTCAATTTAAAAAGAAATATTTTATTTATGCTATCATTATACTCTTATCTATGATACCGGCCACCAAAAGAAAACAAAAATTATACAATCGGTCGGTCAAGTCAGTCCAGGCGTTTTTTTGTTTTTAGCGAACGTGGCCGACTGCTATTAATTTTTATATAAGTAGATAAGTCATGTTTTTCGAGAGTATGTATATATAAGTATGTATGTATATGTCTATTTATTCCGTACGGCCAACAGCCTAAGCGGCATGTTGGATTTGGACTTATAATTGTCTTTGGATTCGTCTTAGTTGTAGGAGTGACATAGGCAATATATTTTTTCAATTAAAGTTAATATTGCAGCCGTGAGTCGCCATTTCGTATTTTTTTTAGTTCCAATAACATCAATATGGTTATCAAATTACATGTGTATATGTATTATGTATATATAATCTAATTTAAGTCCATTTTGTTTGTTCGCGGTAGGGATTTTTATGTTTTCATAATTTATACTTGTACTTATATTCTACGAACTTAGAAGGTACGTCGACTAAGTTTCTTCTTCCACCTCTGCTTAAAAAACAACAAATACTTAATAGACAGGTTTAACAATGTGAGTTACAATTTTCTTTCATAATAACATAAGTAAGTACTTAATTTAAACTTAATATTTCGCTTAATTTAATCGCGCGGTTTTAATTTTTTTCATAATGTGTTCTTATCTTACACATTATAGTAAAACAGTTATCATGGATGTTTATTTATATTTTGGACAGATTTCGGACGACAATTGTCATCAAATATCTCCCGGACTTTAATTTGTAAAATTGGCAAATGACTTTACACTACGTAAAGTCATTTGCTATTTTATAAAAAAATATTATGGCACACGAAAATTTGTATGTTCTCAATATTTGCATTAATTTTTAAGATATATGTATATATACAATATTACAAATAAAATGGCTGCCTACCTTTTTGATCCAAATGTCTTCGCACCTTAACAACAATAAACTAATCACAAAACTTATTACGTTCCACACACTATTACACGGTTCCTAGAACGCTCGGACGGGTTTTTTTTTAAATTATTTTCCTCGTCCGAGCAAGGTCGGTCGCGCGAGCTCCACTGACGGTCACTGTTTGGCTTTTAAGTTATATATTCATTACTTGCGCAGTCATATTCTGGGAGGAGTTATTGTTATTTAATTCAAATACAAATAAGTACATTTTTTTTATTAAACTGAATTTTTACAATAAAAAACTTTTGACACTAGGTCCCACACTAGTCTCTTTCGTTGACATAAATCAAACAGAAAAAAGTGAATAATTTATATGCACTCGCAGCTATATATTCGTGCCCTTTGTGGTGGAGACCATGGGGCCTTGGTCTCATGAGACGCACGGTTTGGTGAAAGAAATTTCATCCAAACTTATCGAAGTCTCAGGAGACCGTCGGGCTGGTAGCTTTTTCTCCCAACGTATAAGCTTAGCCATACAAAGAGGTAACGCCGCCAGTCTTTTATATACCCTTCCCTCCCAGGCTTAAACTAAGTTAAAAAACTTGCAGTAAGTTTTTTAAACTGTAAATTAAAGGCTTAATTAACTTTCGTAAAAAATAACCTATAATAAAGTGCCCTTCGGGTGTCTGGATATGAATAGAAGCCATCCATCTGTTCCCGTTGCGGGGAAAACAAGAAGACACCCTGATGAATTAATAAAATGGCGGAGCTTTTTCCCAGGCGCGGTAATTATGTTTAATTACCGCGCCTAGGCTAATAAATATGTCAAATGACCGTTTATATCAATAATTTAGGATTAATTTTGGTCGGTAATATGTCGTTTCAAATAATAATAATATCTTGGGACAATCCACACACGGTCATCCGATCCCAAACTAGGCAGAGCCTGTACTATGGAAACCAGACAACTGATACTAATACTTATATACTTTTTTTTTTGTAAATACATACTTAAATAGATAAACAACACCCAGACACTTGGCGGGAATCGAACCCACGACCCATCGGTTAGCAGGCAGGGTGTCTGACGACTAGACCAACGGGCCCGTCAATGAATTTGCAAGCAAATAAAAATTAATTTGCACTTAAAAATAATAAACATTGACTGAGCGACAGTGCTATACTAAAAAGTACAAATCGAAAAGTATCCATAAAATACAAAAAATTAACTAAATTATTACTTATTCAATATTTTTTGTAAGTATATTTAGTTACATGTGTTATTCTTATATCTATTATTTATATATACACACTGCGCCCTATTTCATTCTTTCACCGTTGGGGGGAAAACAAGAAGACTCCCTGATGAATTAATAAAATGGCGGAGGTTTTTCCAAGGCGCGGTAATTAAACAGCCAAGGTTAATTGATATGTCAAATGACAGTTTATTTCAATAATTTAGGATTAATTTTGGTCGCTAATATTTCGTTTCAAATGAAGATGCAAGCAAATAAAAATAAATTTGCACTTAAAAATAATAATAATTGACTGAGCGATGATTGCACAGTGCTATACTAAAAAGTACAAATCGAAAAGTATCCATAAAATACAAAAAATTAACTAAATTATTACTTATTCAATATTTTTTGTAAGTATATTTAGTTACATGTGTTATTCTTATATCTATTATTTATATATACACACTGCGCCCTATTTCATTCTTTCACCGTTGGGGGGAAAACAAGAAGACTCCCTGATGAATTATTAAAATGGCGGAGGTTTTTCCAAGGCGCGGTAATTAAACAGCCAAGGTTAATTGATATGTCAAATGACAGTTTATTTCAATAATTTAGGATTAATTTTGGTCGCTAATATTTCGTTTCAAATGAAGATGCAAGCAAATAAAAATAAATTTGCACTTAAAAATAATAATAATTGACTGAGCGATGATTGCACAGTGCTATACTAAAAAGTACAAATCGAAAAGTCTCCATAAAATACAAAAATTTAACTAAATTATTACTTATTCAATATTTTTGTAAGTATATTTAGTTACATGTGTTATTCTTATATATATTATTTATATTTATATATACACGCTGCGCCCTATTTCATTCTTTCACCGTTTCCCTCCTGCATGCTGCCCTTGCACCTGTACTATCCTAAGACATCTCTTACCATATTTGTGTGTGTACATAAACTTATAAAGTAAATAAATATTTTTTTTTACTATAAAACAACCTTAAAAATATCAAATTATAGCCGGCGCCAGTAATATACTCTTATCTATGGCCGGCGCCATCTTTAAGTTTTACCGCGTAATAAAGAGCAATCGACCACGCATTTAAAAAGTGTACACTTTGGGGTCGTATCCCTTGCCGATAACTTTGTCGTCGATCCAATTCCGTAGCTTGGCAACATTGACGTACACCCCGGGAACATCACGGTACGCGCACCCAATACCCCATGCAACGATGCCGCTCTGCACGAATCTGTCTTGCTCACGCTGGTGAAAGAAAAAAACATTTTTATCACTCATATAGTAATATTTACATTTTGAACTCAATACTAAGTACTTTAATGACACACTATAATGACATGCCCTTTTATTTTTATTTTTTAAGTAAGTCTCAGGTCTCCCGAACAAAACGATTCAATAAAATTACTTTTTTTTCTAATTTAAAAAACTTTTTTTTTCTGAGACCATAATGCTTAGAAAATTTATAAGTAAAAGTAGTATAGAATGCTTATTTTCAAGTAGGAACAGTAGGCACGAGTAAGAACATCGCTTCGTTCCGCCCGCAAGCGCTAGTCATACAAATGCTAACGTTGTGTGCCCCGGTTAGGATATAATGGTTAAATGTACAATAAACTTGTAAATCGAATACTCTGAAACACACTAAAGATAATTTAAGCATTACATTTCACCGTTAAGTTATATTTTATACTTTTGTGTTAAATAAAAATCAGGCTTCGTCGCAAAATGTCCCTTTCGCATAACGTCCCTTTCGCAAAATGTCCCTACACGCTTCACGGGGGTGAAGGAGGTGCGAGACGCGAGGCTACATGCACCCATAGGCCCGCAACCTGCCGCCAGTGCAGTTGTCGATATTTATAATTTTATCGATATTCATCATCATCATCACCAGTCGGAAGACGTCCACTGCTGTACATAGGCCGTCCCCTTCGAACGCCACAACGAACGACAATTGGCTATTTGCATCCACCAGTTAGGGGTCGACCATTAATCACGTGAGGCTCGAAAGGCCGGGGGGGGGGGGAGGTGTTCCGAAAAAATCACAAAATATCACCAGGAGGGGTATAATGAGACATCACGTGTATTTATTTTACGTTGAATGCACGATTTCTAAACCAAACAGCGGCACGTGGCCTTGACTCACAGTTGCCGGCAACGACTTCCCCTTCAACATTTAATCAGTTAAGTACCTGTATATAAAGATAATATTCCGAAACTTTCAATATAAACTATATTGAAATTTTGTACACTAAAATACACGTGATTTTGGGTAGGGGGGGGGGGGGTAGTTTAAAAACCTCACCATATATCACCAGGAGGGGGGGGAGGGGTTAAAAAGTTGCTAAAAAACATCACGTGATTAATGGACGACCCCTTACCTGCGATGCACACAATGTCGTCTGTTCACCTAGTGGGAGGCCTACCTACGCTGGGTCTTCCGGTCTCGAGAACTTTTCTTCCATCGGTTATCGGTGTGGCCTACCCATTTCCCCCTTTAGTAACGCCGCCCCTAAAACTAACATAGGTATTTAAAAATAGTTAAGGTAACCTCTACGGGGCAAGATAAAGGTGCACCCCCATCGCCTGTGCATGCGTCGATTCCTTCTTCGCCTCCCGCGCACATGAAAGTGGAATGCAGTTTGAAGTATTTCCCTAAGCGGGCCCGCTGGAGTTGTTGTTCGCATTTCCTATGTACCACGACCGGCACCTCCACCTGTGGGAATAGTGTGAACGTACCTTAAATACCACTGAAAGAAAAGACCTCTCTCAAATCGAGGTCTCTAGCCCGATTTTTTTTATACTTCCAAGGTGGCAAGCAAGCGTGCGCCCCGCCTGATGGTAAGCAGTCACCGCGGCCTATAGACGCTAGCAACCCCAGAAGAATAAGGGTCGGCAACGCGCTAGTGATTCTTTTGGCATTAGACATTAGATATGAAGTCTTTGTGTCCGGTAATTTCTCCAGCTACAGTGCCCTTCACGGCGGAACACAGCAATGTTTACACACTGCTGTTGGCGGCAGAGTATCTGACACTGCGGTGGTACGTACCTGGACGGTTTCTTGCACACGGAACCTAACACCTAGTAAAATATTTTGATCTTTTAGTTATCTTCGCGGGAGATATTATAGTGCCTTTTTTTTTTGGGTCTGATAGATGCTTCATCGGACGATAGGAGGCGAGCGCTTAAAGCACTCTAGCCTTAACGGCAGAAGTAGCGACGAGCTCAAGGGCACCTCAGGGAGGCACGGCCTCGGCTTGGGCTGTCGCTTAAGAGAGGGCTGAGTTTACCACCGGTTCACAACGCGCCCCCACTGAGAAGAACCGGCAAGAAACTCAGTGGGGTGATGCACGTCGTCAACGACCATACGCACGCGACCGCAACGCATACGCGCGCGATATGGGTCATACGCATGCGACCTCAAGGTCGCATGCGTACGACCCTTCGGCCTCGCCGGCGAGACCGGTGTCTGATAATATTATAGTGCACAAGTGCTTGCGTAGCCACAAGTGCACTGTCTCTTCGTTTACTCTCACAATCCGATGGGACGGAAGACCAACACGATCGGGAGTGGTCAGACGTAGAATCAGATGATCGGCCTGCAGTGTACTGGCCAGTAAGGAACAAACAGAAAGTTATTGCTCCCGGGAGATCAACTTCTAAAAGTAGTATTATTATAATCTTATAATGACACGCGGCAGAGACGTCAATATACGAATTCAACAGCTCTGTCATTTTCTATCGAAAAAGCAAGAATTTTGCTTTAAGAGGTGATAGTATGGGCGCAGGATGTTATGATATTACAATTATTATATTAGTTTGGTCTCACCTTTTTCAATATAACTTGGTATCGTCCTTCTTTGCCGAACTTGTCCTTGCCCCAGCCGGTGGCGAAGCATCTCGTGTTCGCCGGCGGGTTTTGTTGGTACGGGGGTAGACACGCTAGTCCCACGTTGGGCGCCAACACCATTGGCTCCGATAGGAAGAGCAACGCAATGTCGTAGAACAGATTTGCTGTTGAAAGCAGATAGAAATAAAACTGGAGGAGTTTTTACCGTGGGTAAGAATGCCACATACCCCGGTCGAGCCCCACAGCTCCCTTTGAAGGTTTTCCCCCGCAAAAAAAGGAGGTGCCTTACACATCTTTATTTCCTCACATAAGCCCTCCCCCCCAAGCAAGCCTATTAAAAGACCGGACAAAGCCCGAGGTATCAAAAGTACAATAATAATAATAAACTTACCACTGTTAAAGTCTTTATGGATCTCGACAGTGGCGACATCTCTGTCCTGGAACGGGTAAATCTCCTTTTCGGTTTGCGTGTCCCATTCACCAGCTCGCACGTGCAGGTGATGTAGTTCCTGGGCCACGTAGTGGGCCGCGGTGAGGACCACGCTGGGGTGGATCAGGGAGCCGCCACCGACGTACACGTGCAGTTGTTCACCCTCAATGTCATTGGCATTCACTGGGGCTCTATGGGCAAAAAATTGTATATGTTCTATCGTGTCTCTGGCTTCACAACGCAAAAGACTTGATTGCGAATAAACATAAATTAAAAAAATGACCTATATTAGCTATATTATTATTTATCGCTAGCTGACCCGCGCAGCTCTGCCCGCGGTTTTATTACATTTGGCTTCCCTTTTCTCCCACCTCCCTTGAATTATTTCTCTCTCCATCTCTCTCTCTTATAAGAAAAACCTAATTCTATGCGCTCTCTCTCCTCTCTCTTTCCTCCTCTCGCTTCGGTCCCCGTCACACCCCCCTCTTCCTCTTCCCGTTGTCCCCTCTCCGAACCCCCTCCACCTCTCTCTTCTCCCACCTTGCTCCTCCTCATTCCCCCCTTGCTCCACCTAACTTCCCTATCCCTCACCCCATCACATCCTCCTCGAATCCCCTCTCC
This sequence comes from Furcula furcula, assembly GCA_911728495.1. Lineage (NCBI taxonomy): Eukaryota > Metazoa > Arthropoda > Insecta > Lepidoptera > Notodontidae > Furcula > Furcula furcula. The sequence continues at coordinate 57,112,141 of OU452242.1, forward strand.
CACTCGCTCCTCTGTTGCACCCTCCTATCGTTCTATATATCCTTGTCAATCATGGTATCTGCGGCATGAAATATACTTTATGAACTATTGTCTGATCTACCCGATATGCATACAAAATTTCATAAATTTCAGCCGTTTCGGAGGAGTTTGGTAACCAACACCGCAACACGAGTTTTTTATATATTTTCTTTCAAACATGTTTTCTTTAGAGGTTATTTATACATTTATTTATACTTAATAAATTACAAATTCAATTCCAAACAAATGTATTTAGGTATTCTTAATTGGATAAGGATTAATGTTGTGTGTGTATAGCTGTAACAGCTCAGTGGGCGAGCGCTTGCCTTGGAAACGAGGTGCGCAGGTTCGATCCCCGGCTCGCACCTCTGATTTCTTTAATCATGTGCGAATCGTCTTTGTGCGATTGTTACTAGCTTTCGGTGAAGGAAAACATCGTGAGGAAACCTGCATGTCTGAGAAAGCCTAACTAGCTTTCGAATGACGTGTGAAGTCCACCAACCCGCACTTGGCCAGCGTGGTGGACTATGGCCTAAGCCCCTTCATCTTGAAGGGAGGCCCGTGCCCAGCAGTGGGACATAAACAAGGGCTGGTATTATTATTATTATTATTTAATGTTGTGTTGCTTAAAATCGGTTCGTAAATAAGCCATTATTACTAATAAAAAGTAAAGGATAAAAATGGTTATTGTAGGTAATCTTTAAAAGATAAACATATACCTACCATCGCAGACTTTTCTGTAGACCTTGTTAAGGTGTGCAATACATTATTTTGATCTATCTCGCAAGGTTCAGCCAGCGTTAGCAATGTGAGCGCAAAAAATGTGTTTATTTACGACATCACATTAGACACCTCTAAAATTATCAGTGTTTCTCTGCTATATTATGCATGTATTATACATATAAACCTTCCTATTGAATCACTCTATCTATTAAGAAATACCGCATCAAAATCCGTTTCGTAGTTTTAAAGATCTAAGCATACCATAGGGACAGACAGACGCGGCGGAGGACTTTGTTTTATAATATGTGGTGATAGTTTGATAGTGATAGTGATGTGAAGATGTAATCTAGAATCAATGAAGGTCTTGTGTCATACTCTTTCGATAAGTATTCTTTAAAAGTGTTATTAATGTATTTATTTTTAAATGTACTAATTATCCCAATTTGGGCTTCATCAGTATCCTGTGACGATATTGTATTACCGTGTACCTATCTAAAAAGTTGATAAGTTTTTCTACAACTACGTTAAATCTGTTTGTGGTAAATAAATAATTTTTTTAGGCCTTTTACACTCGGACTTATAAAAGGCTTGCGTGGGGACGAATCCAACACGTACCTATAGGCCCGTTGGAAGGAATTAACAGGACATGGAACACACCTGTCAGGATCAATTGCTGTGGCAACAAAGGGAAAACAAGAAGACGGGTAGCAGCGTCTTTCTATTTGATTACCTACCACCTATACTGCGATCTCCAAGACGCCTGCCAGTTGTGGGGATTATAGCAACCCTCCCATAGCAATGGACGTTATTCGGTTGTTGATGATGATTCCTTACCTGAGAATAGCACAAGTCCAAGGAAATTCGCCGAATTTGGTTTCACCGTTAATATCTCCTGTAGTCCTCATGTCCGCGCCACCAGGGTTTCTCCAGCCACAGCCATCACGCTAAACATAACAAATAACCATCTCATTTAAAAACATTGTGGACCAAAGAATATTTGGCAAAAACTTTACCGAAAATAAGGCCGACGGATATTCCGGCACAATATAATAAATATTCGTCTATTAAAAAGTTCTTAGGGCAATGGATATTTTAGCCGAAATTCCGGTACAATTTGTACTGAGCTAGGCTGAATAATATTCGGCCTAAAGTCTATCGAAAACTTTACCGATACTTAGATCGAAGAATATTCGGCTTGAATGCACTCTAACCAAAATCGATTTGTATGAAACTTCTTACACTAAACTGTACATATCATGGTAGGACACATTGGTAATCTTCGGAGTCACAGTGGTTACTTTTGGGCCCTCGACGTCCAAAGAGGACGGCGGCGGGGTTGAGACCCCCGTCCCCTGAGCATTGTGTTCCTCCTGGCGGCGGATTATAAGGCAAGGCACTGAGGGGTACCTGATGCAGATCCCACTAAAGAACTCAGGTCCCCCTCTCATGTGCCCATGCGACAGCCGCGGGGGTTTTAGTGGGTAATAATCCCACCTACTTGTTTGTATCTCCACAGGAGGACCCTGGGACTTTTTCTAAAGGTTTCTACTTAAGGGTTCTCTCCGACATCTCCACCTTAAAGGCAATAGCAAAAGTTCATCCCTTTTGCTGCCGCCGCCGCCGGCACGTTGAAGACTCTGACACAAAGTACTTGCCCTTGAAATTTGTTATTCAATATAAGCTACTGGTTGACTGCCCACCTGATGGTAAGCGACGATGTAAACCACACTAGTGTATTAAAAGCCTATTCAATCTGTACATTGTAAATCGCTCTCCGACCCGCGTTTTGTCTGACATCACACCAGAAGATAATGTACGGGCAAAAAACCTAATGTTAGTCAAGGAAATTTTTTTGCTACCTACTTCTTCTTTTACGAAAATATGGCTTCCATCAATTATTGATGATTTCGTCAGTGTCAAGTGGTTAAATCATTATCATTAGTAGTCGATAGACGTCCACTGGTGAAGGCCTCCTCCTTAGATGTGAGGTTTTGCCATAATACCCACGCTTGGCAGCTTGGGAGGAAGATAAATCCCAAAGAAAGACGCTGCTGACCGTCTTCTTGTTCTCGCTTAGTCGCCTCTTATAACACACAACAGAAGAGATGGGTGGGATGCAATTCTAACCTGCCACCCCACGGTTTCATAGCAGTTGCAAAATAAATTAGAAAATGGAGTAATAATGAGAAAATGATAAAAATATTTTTTACAAAAAAAAGAACCGCCTTCAAAATGCAACTAAAAAGCCTGAAATAATTTCTAAGAATTAGTGGTTTTTACATCTACATTGTTGGACTTGGACTACAACATATTATAAATACATATTACTATCAAAGACGGCGCCAAACTGGAAAACAGTTAGGTACCTACTGCCATTGTAAGTATTTGCTAGACGTCAGGCGCCGACTTCGATAGTAATATGTATTTATAATATGTTGTAGTCCAAGTCCAACAATGTAGATGTAAAAACCACTAATTCTTAGAAATTATTTCAGGCTTTTTAGTTGCATTTTGAAGGCGGTTCTTTTTTTTGTAAAAAATATTTTTATTTTATTCTTTTTAGTGTTTCTCTTGGTGTATTATTAGGTTAAGTTTTAACAACTTATATTTTATTCTGACAAACAGCCAGCTTATATTTATTTTAAAAACACCCACTACATAACACAACTATGGACCATCACTAAAATATAAGCTTAAGCAAAAAATTTAAAAAATGTACATGTGACAATATCTTAATAAACTAACCAATTGCCATAAACCGAAGATATCTAGGTGTTATACTCGTAGTTCTCGAGAACCATGGACTGCAAGCTCGGTGGGTCTACATTTATTTGTGCCGAGAACCCGTGTCCACCTTCTTGCTCCATCGTCAGACCCTGATCACCATTTTTCTAGCAACTACTCATCGAGAGCTACCCAACGAGCCCCAATTCGGTAGGTCTACGTTTGTTGGTGCCGAGATACCGTGACGACCTTCCTTCTCCATTATCAGACCTTGATCACCATTGTTCTAGCATCTACTCGTCGAGAGCTACCCAACGAACCCAAACTCGGTGGGTCTATGTTTATTGGTGCCGAGATCCCGTGACGACCTTCTTGCTCCATCATCAGACGCTGATCACCATTTTTCTAGCAACTACTCATCGAGAGCTACTCAACGAGCCCAAACTCGGCGGATCTACGTTTAATGGTGCAGAGATCCCGTGACAACCGTCCTGCTCCACCATCAGACCCTGATCTCCATTTTTCTAACAACTACTCGTGAACTATCCATCGAGTCCAAATTCGGTAGTTCTACGTTTAGTAGGCACGGCTAGGATAGGATGGATTGTTAATTTTATTACAGAGTTCATCATCCATCATCATGGTGGCCATCTATGGCCTTTTTCATCAGATCCACTTCACCAAATGATACTTTCTGAATGAAAATGCTTGACTAGTTTCTAAAAATACCAAAAACGCTATATATATGCCTATAATATTTAAGGAGTTCCCTCAGTTACTCATGGTTCCCATCACCAGAACTTGATTTTGAAAAAAATGGGACCAATCTGGAAGCATATCCTTTCAATTAAAAAAATAATTTTCCAAATCGGTTCGTAAACGACAGAGTTCTGAGGTAACAAACATAAAAAAAAATAAAAAAAAAAACATACAACCGAATTGATAACCTCCTCCTTTTTTTGAAGTCGGTTAAAAATTGGAATTGGTGGTCGCTACCACGAAAATGGCGGCCGTGAACCAGATCAAAAAGTTTTTGGTTGCATGACTACGGTCTACGGTAGACGTGCCTAAAGAACAAAGAATGTCGCCAAAAACGGGATATCAAATCTTGATCAAATCACGCGAGATGATTTCTGTACAAAAGTACCACAAAACGATATAGATTCATTGATCCTCAGACGAAACGGTTGGTAATGAGCAGAGATGTAGTATTCTTAGAAACCAATACCAATATTAGAAACTCATAATGCAGATAATGAAGTTTCTATACAGGATGTAGAAGAACTTGAGACCCAGAAAACCGTGGCAGTTAATTCGAGTTCACAAAATGAAGATAATATAACAGATAGTGAAGAATCTTATGACTCCCCCAATGACTCTGACTATGTGCTTGGCAGTCAAACAGGTGAGGACAGTTACGATAATGATGTTCTTACAAATGTTATAGTTAGAAGCAACTCGATAAAAACATTGCTGACAGTCCTCTATCATTGATGTCTTTTACAAATGAATCTGCTATGAGCATGTTAGACTGTGATCCACAAATCACTGAAGAAGCTCTTACAAGTATCAATGCCAATAATTGGAAAAGGGCTCTAGATGAACAGTATAAGTCATTGTTAGAAAATAACACTTGGGCACTTACCGAACTGCCATCGGACAAAAAGGCAATCCCTTGCAAATGGGTTTTCAAAACAAAGACCAATGAAAATGGCGGAGTAGTAAGTTACAAAGCTAGACTAGTCATTAAAGGATATCGCAGTCTAAAAGGCCAACAGTTAGAGACCACGTCTCACGTCGGGAAATAACATTATCATGGCTCAAAGAACGTAAATGGAGAAAATGAAAATCACGAAAATTAAATAAAATTGCTTTATTTTTATTCTGAATTCTGAATGAAACTATGAATACTAATGGTAATACTAAAAACGTCCGGTTCGTATCCGGTTTGGTAAAAGATTTACTTACCGCAGGGTGGTACGGTTTTGCCGTGGGTTTGCGGGGGTCTTCCGGTGGCCTTACATTTTCGACGTCGCAGCACGAGTCCAAGTACGAAGCACAGGCACCATCGTTCACACTGAAATATGTATATACGAATTTTTGGAATCAAAAGTGACAGGACTAATATTATCTATCTACTCGTATTCTATACTATAATAAAACAGTAGAGGTCGAAAAGACTGTACATTGAATATTTTTCCACCCAGCGAGGCTAGAAATAAGACACAGAACACATATCAACTATTTTTAAATTTCTGTCTGTCTGTCGGCCTGTTTGTTACCTCATCACGGGTAAACGACTGAATGTATACCATTGCACTTTATACAGTGAAGTAGGTGATATCCCAACTTAGAAGATAGTGCATGTTATATCGAAATCGGATAAGTAGATCTAGAGTTTAATCTATTTTGGTTGGACTGAACCAGCTAGGGCCGGTTCACAAAAATAACCGTTTGCTTTATAATTTGTATATAGTTAGAATATGCAACAGCCTGCCAGATTTCTCCGGACTCTCAATTACTCATTTTTAACTGGTGTCCGTTTCTTCCTTTTTTCCCATCGATATAATATATAAACTAGATGACATCTAAAATGTGGTCGCGGAGGTTGCAAACTTATCTGTGCTGGTGGCGGAAACGTGAACTAACGATTTTATAATGATATTGACTTGTAGTTTGACAGTTTCATATAGACAGTAGCGACACTCCTATCGGCAAAAATAAATTTGTCTGGATGTGGCTTGTAAAGAAATAGCGACACAAGGGCGCTATTACTCGCTACCACTTTTTGAACCGTGACACCAAATCTAGTTTATATATTGTATCGATGTTTTTTCCCCTTGCCTCTGTACTGTTGACTGACCATTGCGTGGTTCGGACGTGTCCGCTGCACCTTAATTGTACAGGCCCGGCCGAAGCCAACGATTTTGGGAGGGTCATATTTGTGGGACCCGCTGGTTTAGTGGATCGACACCCTGACCTCTACTCAATAGGTTGTGAGTTCGATTCCCACCTCGTATCTGGGTGTTATTTATAGATGTATATAAGTAGGTTACAACTGCATAAATAAGGTGATAGAATGAAACACGGGCGGGCTCGTTGGTCTAGTGGACAGACACCCTGCCTGCTAACCGATGGGTCGTGGGTTCGATTCCCGCCAAGTGTCTGGTGGTAGTTTATCTATTTAAGTACGGCTGATAGAGGCAACAGGAGACCAGAGGGCTGGCACATATCTGGCGCAAAGAATAGGTATTGCCATCCAGCGGGGCAATGCTGCCAGCCTTCTTGGATCCTTGCCAAGCGACGGTGATTTGGCACAAACTTACATTATAAATATTATTATTATTTTCTATATATATTTTTCTTTTTTCTTTTAGTAAATAGTTTTAAATATATGTGTAAATAAAATTATAAAATAAATACATATTAATTAATTGTTTTTAAATTAAAATTAGGCTATAAGTATTAGTATCAGTTGTCTGGTTTCCATAGTACATGCTCTGCCTAGTTTGGGATTGGATGACCGTATGTGGATTGTCCCAAGATATTATTATTATACAAAGAAAAAAGACAAAAAGAAAAGAAGGAAGCAAGAAGAGAGGAAAGAAAGAAAGAATTTTCTAATATCAATAGATCGTCTTGACCTCCTGCCCTGCGTGCGATGAAACAAGCAAATAACACTGACCGTATATCAATTATGCCAGTTCCGTCGGTGATCGGCGTGTTGGTCTTGCTACATTGATAATAGCCCATACACTCTCCCTTCCTGCCATAGTCCAGCAGGCACTGCTCCACAGTGTTTCCTGCAAAACAAACAAATATATTAGTAAAGCACACAAAACGCCCGACTGCGAATAGACTAACTGCCGCACCTTAAACGTAAATTATAGTTAGTTGTGCTTAAGTCATATTTAGTAAATGGATTATTTCGACTTTAGAAGCCAAATAGTGAGTAAATATATCAATGATTTCGTAATTAATACTAAGAGACTCAGAGAATCTAAATAAATAGATTACAAAAATGACTTAATTGCGATTAAAGGTAATTTATGTCTGTGAGTGCGGCATTAATGGTTTTAAATTAAGCTGTAAGATGTCCACTGCTGAAAAAGGTCCTTTTACTCCCCCTAAGAAGGGAAGGGTTGCCATAACCCCCACGCTTGGCAGGCGTCTTGGGATCGCAGTATAGGTGGTAGGTAATCCAATAGAAAGACTCTGCTGCCCGTCTTCTTTACGGCACCCAACGGGAGGAGATGGGAGGGTGGTATTCTTACTCAGACACTCCAATCACGAATTACATTAAACATAGACAGGTCTCATTTTTTTTATTTCCAAATACATCAATATGGGTGTCAAATGAAAGGTCTTAACGAGGCGAGTTGAATTATATATACATACATATGTATACGTATTATGTATGTATAATGTAATTTAAGCCCATTTTGTTTGTTCGCAGTCGGGGTTTTTGTACTTAGATACTATATATTTACTAGCTGACCCACGCAGCTCCGCCCACGCTGTGTTTACGTTAACTAAACTTTCAATAATATACATTCGCATAGAATACAAAACCTATTTTATTAAAGTCGGTTAAAAACTTGGTCCCACTTTGTACATGCTCTCCGGAGCACGGAGACGTTTCGTTCAAATGGCGTTAAACGGTCACCCATCTATTTAATGACCTTACCTAACGTTGCTTAACCTGATCGATTTCCAAACATTGTTAACAACTGTCTATGAGTGTTCCCTTACAAATATTTATTATAATTATAATGAAAAATTGTTAAAATCGGAGCAAGCGTATAACCAAGTACACATTTTGACTTTAGTCCCCTCTCCTAAGGGAACCGTACCGAATGTCGGGATAAAAAGTATCCTATGTCCTACCTCGGAGTATTAACTCAAATCATGCCAAGTTTCGTTTCAATCCATCCAGTAGTTTCGGCGTGATACTCAGCCGAGATACAGACAGACAGACAGACAGACAAAAAAAAAAAAGTTACATTTTTGGCTTTAGTATCGGTTATAAAATGCCATCCAAACATAATTTTCAAAATATCTTCAATGTACAGAATTGGATCTGTTACAGTTTTATTATACGTATAGATTACTTGTGTTGATCAGTGGTGTGTGCGTGGCTAGCTTGTCAGTAGCACGATTAAATATCAACTTCCGGACCGGAGTCATGTCTTCCTTGCCAGGTGGGACCAGGCAATACGCTCCCGTCACCAGCAGAAGAAGAACTTTGTACATCTGGAACCAAATAAATAATATATTTTTAAATGTCTATAGGGTTCCAAACCTAAAAGGTAAACAAGTTTTTATAGAAAAAAAAAAAATCTAGACAAGCTTTTATAAATACGTCAGTGGTACTGTAAGCTGGTCAAAATGAGTCCAAACACCGTCGATCTAGTTTAAGTTACTGAAGCGTTCCGTTGCCTACCTTCCGTCTCCATCATTAGATCAGCTCGCTGTCACCATAATATTGTATGGTCATCGAAGCTTGACAGGCATACAAAATTTCAACTCAATCGCACATCGGGAAGTGGGTCAAATTTAACTTGCAAGATTTGATTACAGACAACGGGACAGGTGAAAGTAAATAAAAGATTGTAAAAAGGAACCCCTATGGTCTGACTTCGTCTGTCTGTCTGTTTGTCACACCTATATATTTCAGGAACCACTGATGCTATTCAACTTAATTACCCAACCTCATCGCAAATAATAAAAAAAATTTTTTTCTTTTACTTTTCTTTATAATATGGGTCGAAATGGGTCATCAAAATTTGAAAGGGAGACTACTATATCGCTACTTTTTCTAGAATTTTGATAACTTCCTGGCGGGAAAATAATCACTAGAGGCAGTACAAAATGCTTGTGAAGAATTTGTTGCTTCCCGTCCAACTGATTTCTTCAATAACTATCACGGCGTTGACAAAGATGCATTTTTAAAGCATGGGTGATTACTTTAATAGAAATAAAAAATATAGAAAATAAATACGTTAACTTATTTCATAAAAAACGTCAATTTTAGGGAAGAACTAATAAAATTATAAAAAATAAACAGTTTAAAAGTACAAAAAGAAAATCAATCCGAAAACGCGATTTGAACCCGGGTCCTACTGTGTTAAGTAAAAGCTTCGGTAACCTCCTGACCACGGAACTTTTATTCTATTGTTATTACCTTATCTTATTCTTATTAAATGTCTGCTCAGTCCCTAATGCATATAGCGTAATAAAAGTTATTCGTTTAATAACCAATTTACGTACTAAGCAAATTAAGTGAAAATATTTAAATTTTAAATTAATTTTAAAAGTTAATGGATAGATTTAAAAAAAAATACGGATTCAATAAATTTTATGAAAGAATGTCTATACAAAATTTCAAGTCAGTAGGGCCAAGGAATCGCTTTCTCCCATACAAACTTTGTCACCCTGTTTCTGTTGTTATCTTAGGGGGTGAATTTCGCAAAATCTCGTCTTATTGAGCACCTACGTCTTAAAAGGAAAGCTAAGTATTCACAGTAGGTACGCTAACACAATATTATATTAGTGTTATTGAAGTCGGTTCTATTTGTTTTTTTTTTAATACTTATTTGATATTATTGTATAAATGGGGTGTAAGGGACATTGTACCGAAAACCGATACCAGGGATCTAGTATTACTAGTCTATACTACTAATCATATACTAATATATGATTCTGAACATTCTAGTGTTGAAATTTTTCGACTTTTTCATAAATTTCTTAAAAAATGCCGCTTTTTTAATAAAATTAGGATAACCTCATTATTGGTATAATAATAAAGACTAATTTCAATTTAAAAACAAAGTACAAAATTAGCAATCATCAGCAGCCAAAAAGTCAAAGGTCAAAATCTCCACGTTTGGCAGGCGGCTTGATTGAAATTAGCAATGTAATTTGAAAAATAAATATTATTTCGCACATAATCATTACATGCTCAAAAATTAACAAGTTAGTCATTTGTCATTTTCCATATAAGTAAATGGTTTCAGTAATGTTGTAACGGACAATATGAGAAATCTTATAAAAAAGTTTTCGGTACGTAGTCCCTTACACCCTTTATAATAGACGATAGATAAGGTGCAAGACTGCTGTCTAGATTGCAACTGGGACATGCGATCCGAAACACAGAGACGCTCATTTCAAATGCCACTAAACGGTCACCCATCCCAGAACCGACGCTGCTTAACCACCTGATCGCTTACTGAACAGTGATTACAACTGACTATGTGCGTCTTACCTCTCATACATACTCATAAATAATATATCCCTTACATCTACAAAAAGTTAAATATGAACTTACCATTATAATATCCTTATGGTCCTGAAGATTGTATGCACGAGATGTTTGGTTCTTTCGTCGAGAACTAGAAACAGACTGGTTTACAGACGGCTTGAGCTATTTTATATACTGTTTCAAAATTAAATCAGTGAAATATCGCTGTCCCAGGTACATACGTAACATCGAACTTTGATTACGTATTGTACAGAGATGGATTGTATTGTCGTCAGAATTTAAGGTGTACACCAAATATCAGATCAATCTGACAACAGGAAGGGGATAAAATTTCAATTAGTAAATTTGACCCAAAAATTCCCTTCTGTATTTAGACAGTTAGTGAATGTAATGCATCTAAATTGTACAATGCCTACAACACCTATATTTGTTACTTACATTCATAGCAAATAAACGATTCTGATTCAGATAATATATCTAATGTACTCCTGTGTTTCAATTGTATAATACTTAAAATAATAATAATGTCCTCCTGGCCGATACGACCACAGAGGCCAATCTTTCACAAGATCAACCATGTACGCAGGAGATATTATAGTGCACAAGTGTTTGCGTAGACACAAGTGCACTCTCTCTTCCTTTATAACTTCCTCGAAGTTGTCGCCGCACTGGGAGGGAAGGGTTGGGACCTAAAAGACTGGCGGCATTACCCCTTTGTATGGCCAAGCTTATACGTTGGCAGAAAAAGCTACCAGCCCGGCGGTCTCCTGAGACTTAGATAAGTTTGGATGAAATTTCTTTCACCAATGCGTGCGTCTCATGAGACCAAGGCCTCATGATCTCCACCGCAAAGGGCGCAACTATATAGCTCAATTTACATGTTTGATTATTTTAATAATAATAAGTTGATCAGTTAACCCCGGAAAGTGTTCACACACCAGGCCTCTACGTCTTGGATCCGTCCCTTTTCGATAGATCCCCGGGAGCTGTGGGGCTCGAACGGGGTATGTGGGATTCTTACCCACTAAAACCCCCGCGGCTGTTGCATCGGCACATGAGAGGGGACCCCAGTGCTCTCCGGTGGGATCTGCACCAAGGGCCCATCATCTTACCTGACATGAGGTAGAGACGTCAATATACATAGTTTATAGCTCTGTCACTTTCTATCGAGACAGTAAGGTGAAAATAATATTGCTATCAGAGGTGATGATGGCACAGGCCCAGGATTCTACGTGTTGGATCCGTCCCTGCGCCAGCCTCCAAAAAGTCTGAGTAACGGGTATTGCCCGTGAAGAAGATTATAACATGTATTCAGGGAAAATCCACAAACGATCATCTAATTTTGGTAACCAGACAACTGATACTAATATATATATATATATATATATTTATTTTTTAAATACCACCGAACTACTAAAAATAGTCTGTGATGAATACATAGTTACGTAGCAGTGTCTCCAACTTTACCGTAATTACGCTAGACATACCGTAATTTTGATTTTGCCCAATCTACCACCTACCGTACCATCTATGATACGGTATCTACAAGGTGTAAATTTAAAATTTAAAAAAACCCCGATTTAGGAAAACGAACTCTTAAAACGACTTTCCTGTGGTATTATCAGACCCTGATCAGTATCTGTCTAACTACCGTAGGTACCTACAAACCTCAATTAAAGTTAATAATCTATCATCCATTTTTAGAAATCGGATTACTTTGGCACTTAAAGCCCATTAATAATTAATACGCAGATAGTGAGTAGAGGTATCAATTATCTCGTGTTCAATAATCGAATTTAAACATAAATGGCTTCGAAAGTCGAAATAAATAGTTTTTAAAATGTGACTTAATTAGAATTAAAGTTTATTGGCGTTCGTGAGTGCGGCAGTAACCACTTGTCAAGATTTAACCATAGATTTATAATTCGGTGGGTAATAGATTTAATGGAGCCGAGTGCCTGTTGCCACCTTCTTGCTTGTTCCCATCAGCAGACTCTGACCAAAATTTTTGTACCTACTATTCGCAGCAACCTATCCAACGAATCCAAATTCGGTGGGTCTACGTTTATTAATGCAGAGATCCCGGGACCACCTTCCTTTCGATCATCAGACCCTGATCACCATTTTTCTAGCAACTACTCGTCGAGACCTACCTAACGAGCCCAAACTAGGTGGGTCTACGTTTATTGGTGCAGAGATCCCGTGACCATCTTCCTGCTCCACCATCAGACCCTGATCACCATTTTTCTAGCAACTACTCGTCGAGACCTACCTAACGAGCCCAAACTCGGTGGGTCTACGTTTTTTGGTGCAGAGATCCCGTGACCATCTTCCTGCTCCATCATCAGACCCTGATCACCATTTTTCTAGCAACTACTCGTCGAGACCTCTCCAACGAGCCCAAACACGATTGGTCTACGTTTATTCGGGCCAAGATCCTGTTACCACCTGTAGCCTAGTCGGCGAGCACAAGAAATAATACACAAAAGAAGGGCTACACAAATTTATTAAATAATAGAAACGAGAAGAAGGTTACGTTACAGGGGGAGGTCGATTACTAGTTAGCTTGTTCGCACGTATAACAAAAATAGCTGTAACTTAACTAACCGCTGGCAGTATTGGACTAACACGATAATGAGGCGTGATGATCGTAGCTCAGCTGAGATGGCAGTCGCTCGCTCAACTTCTGAGTCAAAAACGAAACCTCTCGAGTGGAGATGGCGTCGAACCGTCTAGAAAAACCAGTACCTAATTCGGTGGCCGCCTACGATTGGTCGACACTTTTAGACTTCGGGTACTGAGCATTTATCGCATCGTCTCGCCCTCGGTAGACTCCGCCTATTTTAAATCAAATACCCTCTATTAAAAGGTGATTCTTACCTAGGTATCTAAATTTTACCTATGGTTCTATCAATGAAAATAATAGGAATGCCTGATGCAGCTTTCATCGCCTATTACCAGAATATACTAAAATAAGAACATAGTATTCCCCAATCGATGTAAACAGGTCGTATATTAATATAAACGCCTCGTCAAAAATTATTAGTAATAAGTAAGATTACTATGCGTTGCTATTACTACCATTATAGGCGTAATTCAACGTCCTGTTAAAACAGCTGTCTTTTACTTATTTATTAACGAAATGAGTTTAAAACAATGTAGCTATGCTACACACCTTCTTGCTGATCAAGAGACCCTGGTGAAGTTTACCATTTTATTTAGTATCATCGGATTGACATAATAATATGTTCTAAATTTGTGATCTTTCGGACTAAAGTAATGAAAAATTTCTTTTGCATACAAAATATCCCTACCTCAAATCACAAAAAAGCTGATGGTCTTCAAAAGGCTGAACCGATTTTCATAAAATTGATGAAAATAGCTAAGAACCATCTCGCTTAAACTAGCTTTCTAACAAAAAAAAACCGCATTCAAATCCGTTCACTGGTTGGACCGCTACGATGCCACAGACAGACATACATACAGACAGACATACATACAGACAGACATACATACAGACAGACATACATACAGACAGACATACATACAGACTGACAGACAGACATACAGACTTCCGGACATAGGTGTCAAACTCTCCTCGTTTTTGGTCGGGGTTTGAAATAGCGTCAGCTTATTGTCATTATTGTTTTTTAGATAATACTAGCTGACCCGCGCAGCTTCGCTCGCGCACTTTCACTTGGGAATCTAAACCATTCTCAAATCCCCTTGAACACATACAAACAATTCCATCAACATCGGTCCAGCCGTTTAGGAGGAGTTCAGTGACATACACACGTACAGTAGAATTATGTATATAAAGATAACAAGTTAACAACACTGATCTAAGTTGGAAATCCCTATGAAATCCCTGCGTTCTTTCCACTTCACAGTTCATTCGTTTATAAATCGAGCAATCAATCAAAATGAACGATTATATTTATTTGGCAGCATAATAAGATTCATTCATCCATAAATTATATTCTGTTGGTTTATAATTTAATTTAACAAGTACTGGTAAAGTTTCGTCATATCATTATCATGTCATTACAATTAAAACCAGCCTTGTATTCTTTTGTGTGTTGTAAAATGGCAAGTTTCGACAATAATCTATACTTATAATAAAACTGTAACAGGTCCAATTCTGTACATTCTACAACCGATACTGATACAAAAACACGATTTCGATGTTTATAAATGAACTAGCAATTTCCTGCGGCTTCGCCCGCTATTTTTTTACAAAGTTTACCAACCCCTAACGCACCCCCAACGGTTGTTTTTGAAAATTCTCGAAACACGTATTGATTTATTTTATTTAGAGAATCTTTTCAGTAAATTTCAAGTCAATCGAACCATAAAATAAAAAGTTTCATACAAAAGAAAACACCCCATTTAACCCCTTTAGGAGTAAAATTTTCAAAAACCCTTTCTTGCATGTGTGGATGCTATAGTATTTGGTAGCGGGTAGCGAACAGAAATTCGTGCGTATGGTTGGATCGTTTATTTCACT
Source organism: Furcula furcula (assembly GCA_911728495.1). Lineage (NCBI taxonomy): Eukaryota > Metazoa > Arthropoda > Insecta > Lepidoptera > Notodontidae > Furcula > Furcula furcula. Next base: position 57,127,374 of record OU452242.1, read on the forward strand.
GGCGGGCGGGAGGAGGCCCGCTGCCCGGTACCCACATAGATACATACACTTCAATCTTCCTCACTAAGCTAATCACACAAACAATCACACTACTTACTTAATTGAACTATTACATAGGTTTATATCGAGAGGGACTTAATCTATAAAGGCATATTTTAAAGACGACATATCCTAATCGGGCTAGTCCGGGACGGTACAGGGGATTGAACGAGCGCACTTTGACTTTCTTTGGAATTGCTTACTGACCCTGAATCACATTGTGTGCGAATTACCGGTGGCGGTGACTTCGTTTCGCCAGCAGCCTGACTTGTCGGCACCTCTTTGCTAGGACTGCTCTCTACGGCGTGCTCATACACTCCATCTTCTAGTTCCTCCAGGACCGGACTTGGTAGAGGCCTATCATCTGTGGGGATTACAAGGGAACTCCTAGTTGATCTACGGCGCAACTGATCTACACGTGACGATGTACCTGGCGGCCTTTGCCATCCGAAACTTTAAAGTCAGATGCACCCATTACCTCGACAATTTTTCCTGGAGTCCATTTTTCCCCTTTTAGATATTGACGGTACCATACCTCATCCCCAGGCTTTAAAACACGGGCTGTGCTCCCCGCTGCGGTTATTTATCGTTTTTGGGCCTTTTTTATCACTTTTTCTTTATCTGGCTTAAGTACATCAAGCCGCGTTCTTAAGCGCCTACCCATTAAGAGCACAGCCGGGCTCTCACCCGTTGAAGTATGTTCTGTATTTCTATAGTACAAAAGAAATATATTAAGTGCTTGATTAATATACTGATTTCCTGAACTGGCTTTTTTAATGACTTTCTTTAAAGTTCTTACTGCATTTTCAGCCGCCCCGTTGGATGAGGGATGGTAAGGAAGGGGCACAGAAAAAATGATCGATTCCATCGTTAACTAAAAATTGATTAATCTCCATACTAGTAAAAGGCATTATCAGTCACGATCTGTTTCGGTATTTCCCAGTGACTCCATAACTCTCGCAGTTTACTTATAGTCGCCTAGTCAATGCGACTGCTGTGCTCGGAACTACGAAAATTTCTATCCATTTCGACATAGCGTCTATCGCGACCAGATAAGTTTTACCAAAAATTGGGCCTAAGAAATCTAAATGGATTCTTGACCACGACCGCGTCGGCCACGGCCAAACTCGAACCGGAGCCTTCGGCGGGTCGTCTGCGTGTGCAGCGCATACCGTGCTGGCACGACACGCTGCTTCTACTGCCTCATCCAGGCCTGCCCACCACACATAACTGCGTGCTAGCGCCTTTGACTTTACTATGCCCATGTGGGGTTCGTGGATAATTTCAATAACTTTGTCTCTACAGGCGGCCGGTACTACTAATCTATGACCCCCACATAACGCATCCCAATTCTTCATATAACTCTGATTTCCTATTTATGTAAGGTTGTAATCCTAAAATGTCACATTTTTCCGACCAGCCGTCCCTTATGTATTGTCCCTGCTTAAGATGGGATCCGCGTATAACTAAATAAACTAAAATTGTCAAGATTGATTTCCGAAGGTTGAGCATCCCGCAAGTACTCGGAGACTTAATGATTTTGATTTTTAGTTTTATTGCTGCTGGCTCATTGGAAATCCAATCTCTCATTTCAAAGCATGCTGAACAGTAATAATTATGTCTGCTGCTAGTTGGGCAGATTCGTGAACGTCATCTTGCGAATCTATATAGTCATCCATAAAAGGATGGAATAAAATGGCGTCAACAGCTTTAGGATACGAAAGAATGTGTACTTTAGCATTTTTATTATTTATGTAATGCCCAATAAAGGGGATACAACATGCGCCAAACATAACGGCTGTCATCCTGAATTCTTTTATAGGTTGTGATTTTTCAGACCTCCTTAGATACCAGAGATCATCTCTGTCCTGCTCTCTAATTTGAATCTAAGGAAACATTTCTTTAATATCTGCTGTTATGGCAAAACGGCCTTCCCGGAAACAAAATAAGACATTCAGCAAAGGTTGAAGTAAGTCCTGACTTACCAGAAAGCAACAAAGAATTCAGGCTTCATTCATGGCGGCGGCATCATGAACAACGCGAATTTTGCGCTTTTGGGGATGACACACGCCAAAATGTGGGAGATATAAATGTATATTTTTGGGATTTTTATAACTATCGCGGCCCGTGTAATACGAATCTGTGGTGCATTCCTCCGCATAACCTTTAGTAATCATATTCGTCATAAATTCATCATAGGCTACAGCGAAACTGATGTCTTTGGCCATGTATTTTTCGAGACTTAAGAGTGTGCGAACGTGCTCAAAAATGTTTTATTTTTTATAAATTTCAAGCATGAAAAACAAATGGCTTCTAGATACGTTGCAAAACTAGGGAGAAGGACCAAAATGTAAACGATAGCTTAAATGGGTGGAGAAAGATTAAAAAAGTACCTGAGACTACATCGATATAATAAATAAACTAGATAAACATTCACGAACAAAATGACATCTAATATGTGGTCGCGGAGGGTGCAAACTTATCTGTGCTGGTGGCGGAAACGTGAACTAACGATTTTATAATGATAATGACTTGTAGTTTGACAGTTTCATATAGACAGTAGCGACACTCCTATCGGCAAAAATAAATTTGTCAGGATGTGGCTTGTAAAGAAATAGCGACACAAGGGCGCTATTTCTCGCTACCACTTTTTAAACCGTGACACCAAATCTAGTTTATATACTATATCGATGTTTTAAAAAGTAAGGCCATCTTTTTTATGCCTCGATGAATTCATAAAATGGCGGAGGTTTTTCAAGACACGCGAATTAAACAGCCAAGGTTAACCGATATGTCAAATGACAGTTTATTTCAACAATTTAGTATTAATTTTGGTCGTTATTACGTCGTTATATTTAGTTTCAAATGAATTTGCAAACAATAAAAAATTTATCAGGTGCAAACAGCACCTAAAAATAATAAAAATAGACTGAGCGATGACTGAGCGCACAGTGCTATACTAAAAAAATACAAATCGAAAAGTATCCAGTGTGTATTATTACAATACGAACAAGCGACTACATAACACTCGCACACTATGCTATAAATTATGCTATTATGCTATCAAGAGTTCCAAAGACAACATTTATTTTTTAAACTAATTCTTCAACCAGTCAATGACATTTAATAGAGGCAGGCCCGCGCCATAAAATACAAAGTATATCTAAATTGTAAAGCTTAATAATCCAACGTATCAGCTTGGCCATACAAAGGGGTAATGCCGCCAGTCTTTTAGGTACCCTTCCCTCTCAGTGCGGCGACAACTTTGAGGAAGTTTTTTACCTAGTTTAAGCGTACATGTTTGTAAATACTAAATTGTTACTTAATCAATAGCTTTTGTATATTTAGTTATAAGTATGTGTTATTCTTATATAACTATATATTTATTTATACACTCTGCGCCCTATATCATTCATTCACTGTTTCCGTCCTGGGTATGCTGGAAGAGATTTCTATAGAAATAAGCTGTGCTGTGCTGCACCTGTACTATCCTAAGACATCTCTTACCATATGTGTGTGGCGTACATAAACTTATAAAATAAATAAATATTTTTTTACTCCAAAACAACCTTATAAATATCAAATTGCATCTGGCGCCATCTTTAAGTTTAACCGCGTACTATATCAAGCAATCGACCACGCATTTAAAAAGTGTACACATTGGAGTTGTAACCCTTGCCGAAAACTTTGTCGTCGATCCAATCTCGTAACTTGGCAACATTGACGTACACCCCGGGAACATCACGGGTTGCACAGCCAATGCCCCATGAAACGATGCCGCTCTGCATGAATCTGTCTTGCTCAAACTGTTGAAAAAAAAATACATTTTTATCTACACTCGGTTTACAAACACACACTCGTGTTTTAATAACCTACTCGTTCATAAACCGTTTCATAAACTACTCTTTTTTTTATAGAAAGTTATTAAAAGCTAAAGGGAGAAAACCGTCAAAAGGTAGGTACCCTGTCTCCGTAGTGGTGGAGACCGGGTTATGTGGGGTTTTTACCCACTAAAACTTCCGCGGTGACTCTCATACACGCTATGGAGGGACTGAGCACTCCGTTCGGATCAGAGTGTCTCCAGCACCTCCCGGGGGAAGCAGAAATGCACCATTTACCTACTAGCTAGATGTATCCCCGTGGGGTGTCCGGGTCAGAATAGCACCCACCCATCTCCTCCCGTCTTAGAGGAGATACCACTGGAGATAGCATGATGCGCTAACCCCTCTGCCAAATTTTGTTCATATGGTCAGGTCATTCTTTATTTGTGTGCGTATCTTTTTGAATGTGTTACGAGTTTATTATAGTGTGGGTATGCGTGAAATTGTATCTGTGTGTGTTTACTTCGCCTCCCGCACCCCGCAAAAGTGCCACGAAAAACTTGTTCGGCGAATCGACGCGATACTAGCTCCATTCTAATTACTCTGAGCCTCCCGTTGGGTGTCCGTAAGAGCCGACTAAGGGAAAACAAGAAGACGGGCAGCAGCGTCTTTTTATTGGATTACCTACCACCTATACTGCGATCCCCAAGCCGCCTCGTGCGTATTATGGCAACACCTTCCTTCTAAGGGGGAAGCCTTTGTTCAGCAAAGGTTCAGCAGTGGACGTTTAGGCTGCTGATGAGATGTATTAAAATAATCGAAAGTAAACCCTTTAACATATACACGATAACACAGAGTTGATCTATACATATACAATTACTTGTCCTGACTGACTGACTGACTGATTCATCAACGCACAGGCCAAACCGCTGGACCTAGAAAGCTGAAATTTGGACAGTAGGTTCTTCTTATGTCGTAAACATCAACTAAGAAAGGGTTTTGGAAAATTTCACTCCTAAAGGGGTTAAATGGGGATGGAAAGAAAAATTGCGGGCGTAGCCGCAGGGAATTGCTAGTATTATATTAAAAATAGAGTACGCGTTTCTCTATGGTAAGCAAATTAATCTTTCTCTTATGCGGAAACCTGAGTTCTCTAGTGGGATCTGCACCAGGTAACCCTCAATGCCTTGCCTTTGTATTATTAGATACCCCCGGGAACCTGTCACGGTCCTCACGGGGACGGGGGTCGCGACTCCCACTCCAAACGTCCAACGACCCCGAAGAACGCTAGACCCTAACCTAGCATAACGTTAGAAGGAAAACTACCATTAGTAACGCCGGCCTTAAAAAAAATATATTTAAAAAAGAGGTAACCTCTATGGGGCATGATAAAGGTGCACCCCCATCGCCTCTGCATGCGTCGATTCCTTCTTCGCCGCCCGCGCACATGAAAGTGGAATGCAGTTTGAAGTATGCCCCTAAGCGGGTCTGCCGGAGTTGTTGTTGGCATTTCTTATATACCACGACCGGCACCTCCACCTGTGGGAATAGTGTGAACGTACCTTAAAGACCAGGATGGCTACAACACATTATTAATCTATACGTATAATAAAACTGGAACAGGTCCAATTCTGTACATTGAAGATATTTTGAAAATTATATTTGGATTCTATAACCGATACTAAAGCCAATAATGTAATTTTTTTTATTTTTGTCTGTCTGTCGGTCTGTCTGTATCTCGGCTGCGCATCACGCCGAAACTACTGGATGGATTGAAACGAAACTTGGCATGATTTGAGTTAATACTCAGAGGTAGGACATAGGATACTTTTTATCCCGACCTTTGGTACGGTTCCCTTGGGAGAGGGGATTAAAGTCAAAATGTGTACTTGGTTATACGCTTGCTCCGATTTTAACAATTTTTCATTATAATTATAATAAATATTTGTAAGGGAACACTCATACACAGTTGTTAACAATGTTTGGAAATCGATCAGGTTAAGCAACGTTAGGTAAGGTCCTTAAATAGATGGGTGACCGTTTAAAGCCATTTGAACTCAACGTCTCCGTGCTTCGGAGGGCAAGTACAAAGTGGGTCCAAGTTTTTAACCGACTTTAAAAAAGGAGGTTTTGTATTCTATGCGAATGTATATTATTGAAATTTAGTTAACGTAAACATAGCGCTGGCGGAGCTGCGTGGGTCAGCTAGTTTAAAATAAAGTTGCAGGAATACTTGTGCAATAAAATGGCAGATTCTTCTCATAGGTAATTATGTATGTATGTATATATATATGTACTAGTTTTAAATTAATATTTAAATAAAAATACAAATATATTTATTCATATTAAATGGAGTACAAAATTAGATCTAGTACATGTATACAAATTTATATCCATTCCATTTAGCCATATTATATTTTATTTTAGCATTTTTTTAAGTATATTTATTTCGTTTTACATGTTTTGCTTGCACCTACCATGATTTGTCTCTGCATCACCCTAAGGTAGACTGGTAGAGAATGCCTCTGGCATTAAGTCCGCCTATGTACTATTTTTGTGCGAATTTTAAAAATTATTTTTTAGTTTTTATAGGAAATTTGTAGCAACAGTCATTACCGCTCGACGACGGATGATTCCGATTTAAACCATTACACTCACTTTCACTCACTTACTTTCACTTTTAAAAGTTCACTTAAAGTGAACTTTTAAAAGTGAACTTTTGCGTAACATGACGCAGTTACGTTCTATTGGTGCTGTCAAAAAGAAAATAAACGGTTGGACGCTCTATAACACGCGAAACATTTCTACAGAATCACCAGGGGTTCCCAAACTAGGCACGGCCTGTATCTTGGGAAACCAGTTAAGAAGTGGACAACATAATTTAAAACAAAACAAAGGGCAATGGAAGAATTGTGTGTAGATGTGCTTGAGTATGTGCGAATGTGTGTGTTGGCGTGTGTACGTATGTCAGTGTGTGTGCGTTTGTGTGTGATAGGCGAAGAAGTACCTACTTAATCCGAAATTAAATCAAATTCTTATAAGTATCATTCAATCATTGAAAGGTTTATTATCTGTTTATACATAGAGATTCTGTTTGTATAATCAAACAGAATCCAGGCCTAAAAGCAATTGTGTAAATATTTCCTTAACTTCCTTACAGGAAGTAAATATATTACTATTATTACATTAGTTTTGGTCTCACCTTTTTCAATATTGCTTGGTATCGTCCCATCTCGTTGAACTTATTTTTGCCCCAGCCGGTGGCGAAGCATCTCGTGTCCGCTGGCGGTTCTTGTTGGCGCGTAACATTATACGGCAGACACGCTACTCCCACGTTGGGCGCCAACACCATTGGCTTCGATAAGAAGAGCAACGCAATGTCGTAGAACAGATTTACTGTTGAAAGCAGATAGAAATAAAACTGGAGGCGATTTTTACAATAACTACATATACAGAATGTAAAAAAACATGACTGTGTCCGATCTGTGAGAGTATTATTCAGTATACAAACACATGTACGTAACTCATTTAAAACTATGTAAGTATACTCTTTTGAGGAGATACAACTGGAGATAGCATGATGCGCTAACCCCTCTGACAAATTTTGTTCATATGTTCAGGTCATTCTTTATTTGTGTGCGTATCTTTTTGAATGTGTTGCGAGTTTTATTATAGTGTGGGTATGCGTGAAATTGTATCTGTGTGTGTTTACTTCGCCTCCCGCACCCCGCAAAAGTGCCACGAAAAACTTGTTCGACGAATCGACGCGATACTAGCTCCATTCTAATTACTCTGAGGTATAAATGAATTTATAAAGGAATACAAATTCGTTTGCGGTTCAATAACTACATATCGCCTACATTGTTGACTTCGCGTGGCCGCAAATACAACTTGGTATTACCAAGCTTTTTTGCTGTCGCGTCGCATTGTCAAGTATACAGCGCGCTGGTTTTAGGACCGCATAATAAAGCTGTAAATGTTTTCAGTTTTATTTGGTACAGACTATAGACGATAATGTGATCATAACCTACCTAGATCATTTTACCGTCTTCGATGGTTCAATCTTTATTTATGTAGCAACACTATTTAGTTTTAAAACGACGTGGAAAGGTGGCGCCGCGAAGCAGCGCCTGCGCGCCGAGGGGTAGGTAGGTTCCCGCTGGTCGGTGTAGGCGCAAGCTCACCGAATTTAGTATTTTATTTAGTGTTCTGGTAGAAATCGACGGGAGCGCACGCACCTCCGTTCGCTGCCGCGACCCTGTCCGCGACGCGTATTTGTACTTTTGTTAGTTCGTGTTAATAATAATAATTAGTGATATTGATTTGATTAATGTGATTGTGACGTAACTAGTGATTTATAGTGAATAAACGGAACAGCTATTTCCAACGTGGACTTATTTTATTTGAATCGCGAGTAGGTACCTACGCCATCTTCAGACAGGAGGAACCCTGCACCTAAATTATTATATCGTGGTCCTTTGAAGCCAGATCCTGTTTGTCAAGATGGAAATGAGAAGCAGACGCCAACAAAAGTCCGACGAGGCCTTGTCGCCGGCCGCCATTTTGGACGCCACGGCTGGAGGTGATGTTAGCCGCCGTGGTGCTAGCGCCAAGTCGAACTCCACCAAAGGCAGCAGCAAGGAGACTCTGCTGCGGAGAGTGAAATACGAGGCCGAAGTAGAATTGGCAAAGATAAAGCAAGACCTGATTGAAAAGAGGTTGGCGTTGGAAATAGCGGAAATTGAGGAAGAACATGATCACGAGCATCATGACGTGACCACTATCGATAATAACGCGAAAAATAATTACGTCGTGGACTGGATGCAAAGGACGGAAAATTGTATCGAAAGCAGTGCAAACAAGATGGCGGAGCAGCCGGCGACCGAAAACCACGTGGCGCGTGGAGTCCCCGGCTGCCCCGTGGCGGCCCCTGTCGCCATGAACACCGCTGCCGCTGGAGCCACTACGGTTGAAAACGCACGGCAGCTGGAATGGCAGGACCGGAACACTCATGCTGCGCCAATGCTGAGCAGTAGGAAGATTGAGCTACCAGCATTCGGAGGGAATCCAGCAGATTGGATATTTTTTAGAAATATGTATGAGGCGTCAACTACAGAGGCGAGGTACTCTGACATCGAGAATATTAGCCGGCTGCAAGCGGCACTGGATGGAGACGCGCGTAGGGCAGTGGAATACCTTATGTGGTCTGGGTCTACTCCGACCGACATAATGGATGCCCTGGAAAAGGAGTTCGGTCATCCGAATCTGTTGCTGGAATGCGCACTAAAGAAAATAAGACATATACCATCAGTTACAGAAAGCGGTCGGGAATTAAAATCGTTTACCACAGAAGTACGTAATTGCGTATGCATACTTAAAAATATTAAAGCCGACGGTTATATTAATAACCCCCAATTAGTAAACGAACTGTTAAGCAAATTAACACCCGTGCAAAGGGCGCAATACGGGGAGTTCATGATGAAGATAGATAACGAGCACAAAGAAGATCTAAGAGTTTCGCCAAACCTAAACTTATTATTACAGTTTATGGAAACGTTAGCACAAGCTTCAGCATACTACGCACCAGTAAATTACCTAGCGCCGTCTATTAAGTCTTATCAGAACAGTAACGCTCATAATGCGTATTAGCGTCATCATAACTCCGCTACCGTCGGGTTCCCGAGGCCGCCGCCACCGAGACCACCGCTGAGACATCGTGATCGTGTACACACCAGCGTCGATGTGCCAGGACACGAAGCGGCACCCGTCGGCAACGTAACCTGCTTATTGTGCGGACAAAACCATAAACTGCCGGACTGTTTAGTATTTCGTAATTATGATTATGACACCAAGTGGGACTACGTAAAAAACAATAGACTGTGTTTTAAATGTTTAATAGGGGTGCCTTAGACTATATATGATCTAAGAGGGGTGCATAATCGTTATCAATGTACGGCAAAACGGTGTGTAGGTCATTACATCACACGTTGCTGCATCGCGCGACCACGTCATCCGCGGCACAGCAGCATAGCGAGCGTAGCGGGCGTCAACTGAGAGCGACGGTTGAGGTCAACGCCATGAGCGCGCAGCCGGTCGACCGGGATGCGCCGTCGTCGGCGGCGATAGAGCGGAGCGAGCGAGCCGGGCCTAGCGCATCGGACGCTCCGTGCGAGTTGAGCCGACGCCGACGGGACTCCACAATGTGGTCGCAGCAGGTAATGGACATGGAGTCCGTTACGAACATCGGTGAGCGAAATTTAAAAACTTTATTAAAAGTGATTCCTGTAGTTTTAGTAGATAAAAATAATTTTGAAATGTTTACGTATGCTTTGCTGGACGACGGGGCAACCGTTTCACTAATTGACGAAGTGTTAGCTTGCAACTATAGCGGCCCTACGTCCGCGTTAACTATTATCAGTGCGCGCGGGCAACAGATAACAGATGTAAGCTCGCGTAGGGTGACCGTCCTTATTCGTGGACCTAGCGGGACATGTTACGATGTCTCGTTACGAACTATTAAAAATCTGAACCTGCCTCCGCAAAGCATACCTAATAGTGTTTGGAATAATTGTAAACATTTACGTGATTTAGATTTATGTACTTATGATAGTGTCAGACCTATGATATTATTAGGCCAAGATAATAGATGATCAAACGAACTTCTTGAAGTGAAGTTCTATCATTATTATATGAGTTGATTTATACGAAGATATAATTTAACAAGTAGTAGTACTTCCAATCTACTAGCGAGTTACGCACGTTTAGAGACGTAAAACTGTGTTTTTTACCACCAGTTACGTCACGGACGGTCCAGACAGCTCATTCTTTAGAGATTATGTTTATGCCTATGGATCAACAAAACCTTATTTTAGGGTTAAATGAACTGAACATGTGTTATGTGATTTAATCATGGGTGGGCGGGTCTTTATATCTTCGTATAAATCAACTCATATAATAATGATAGAACTTCACTTCAAGAAGTTCGTTTGATCATCTATTATATTTCATTGATTTATACTTCAGATATAATTTAACAAGTAGATGTTTAGAGAGTAAGGTTTTGTTTCGATAGTATAGATCGTTTTATATTTCTAAGCAAAATATTAGTTATACTGATGACCATAAACTCCCATAGATTTTTAAACGGCGTTTTAATAGGTAATAATTATATGTATATCATTTGTGTTCTTAGTACTTTAGTCATTTGAAACATAGGAATGGTCAAAAACCACGGATAAGTTAGTTCAGCTGACGGTTTTTCTAATTACGACATTAGGAGTAGGTACCTGCTAAGACCCGCAAATCGTGCGGGTGAGGTGACTTTTGTTATGCACGCAAGGCGATTTTAGAAACACTCTAATCTATGTTTTAGAAATCCCTTGTTTAATTTACTGACTGATTGGTTAAGCTGTGGGTGATCCACGTTAGTTACCTTTAGCATGTTAGTTGTCCTTATATATATTTTATTACAAAGATATAGTCGTTAAAGACAAAATGTATATTTCTCTTGTTAGAGAAGAACTAAAATAGAGCTAAAATATCAAAGGGCCGATGTTCTAACACTTTCGTTATAACAATCTCAACTTCTTCTTGCGTGCTTAGGATATTAGGTATTTACATATATTTATTAGTTATCTGTACATAAGTATTTGAACTTGCAGTTACTTGTCAGACAACTTGTCTGAACTTATTTAATTCGAAATTCGGGACCCCTAGCGTGCCTACGTGATTAAATATCGTTTGCAGGTCACGAGTATTAGTGCATATATGTAGTCTTGTGTCCGAAAGAAGCAGGTTTTAGTTTATACTCATGAACTCTATATAGGTCTAATTCTGTGAGTAGAATATACGATAAAATTTTAATAATAGAAATAATGATCCAATATCACTGTCTTCGTCATGTCAAAAATCTGTATTTTATGTAGAGGGCGATATCATATTATGTACATACGATAGTTTTGACGGAACACTATACATTTTATGGTATTTTTCATCGATGGACGTCATTACTAAGTATACCGCGTGAAAGGCAAATGAATGCATGTTGTCTACAGGTTAGTTTGGTGTAGAAGTGGCCCATGGCCAAAATTGTAAATTTGGGAAAAGAACTATGATTTCCCGTAGTATAGTCATCGATTACCTCGACGTGACATTGACATTACTGGCGAAGATATGAAAATAAATTAACTTATTCTGGATTGTATGATAGTGAATGTATGCTGCATATGCATGCCTGTCTTGTTTTTGATGGTCAAGCAAGTTGAATTTGGTGTAATGAAACTAAAGGTGCTATGGACGGCTTAAGTTTTCTGTAACATAAATTTAAAGACCAAAATGATGTTTCCAATCAGAATAATCGTTCGAGGAATATTTATCATGAGAAACGCTACGGATACACTTCTCATGCCAGCCTGGCAAGCCCCCCTCCATTAAATTTACCTTTACACTTTTTTTTTGTAAGTGTATATTCTAAATTTGTATTTTTATATATATTTTTTAAATTTAATTCTTATAATTTTATTTATTTTTAGTTTTTGATTTTATAAACTTAAATTGTTATCGCTATGCATATATGTCAAGATAATCAAGATAATCATCATCATAAGAATATGGCCGAACCTGTATAGTCTGAGTTTGATGATTATTTTTCTACAACAACCGGTGTTTATTACCACCGGCAAAAAAGTATGCCATTATTATGACTTCGATGTATCTTATTTTATCTATTGCAATAATAAAACTGTTACAAAAAATTTAATTACAAAATTCTAATAAAATTCTAGTACCGTTTAGGCCAAACGTATGAGAGTATGTGTGTGTGTGTTTACACTGTAATTTAAAACAATGTGTGATTGTGCCACAAAACATTCAAAAATATTTTCTATGATAAGATTGATAGGTTATTTAACCTCTATTCTCATCTTGGATATTATTCTCGGTACCGTAGAAGGTAGATTTATATACATTATATTTATATACAAATTATAATATATTTTTACATTATAATATTGTTGTTACTAGTACCGGTAATTTCAGACTGGGAATCTTATGGTCGGTATGACACACTGGTGTTGATTAACGTAAGTATATAGTCCATTTCTATCAGTAAACTTTTAGAAAGTTCTGAAATTTGTGGTAATAATTTTAAATCTGTTCTATAAATATTTTAAAATAATTTCAGATCTTAAATGGATCCCTTGCCGAACTTAGAGTTTGGCCTCGAATAAATTTTATAATTGTACTAAATACCTATGATCTAACAATGCAACTGCAAAAGGTTAGACTTCCGTTTTGAGTAAATTATTTTCTTATTGCAATGTAAACAACTGAATTCATTTCATTCATTTCAGTTTTCCAAAAAAAATACATTAAATACATTATATCATCTGCTTTGAACTTTACTCGAAGATAATAATTCCAATAATAATTCAAATAATATGAGGGTCCAAGTATTTTTAGACACACAATTGCTAATTTATTCATCGATAATCACAAGTGGCTCGCAGCTACTTATGTTATCGCGATAGGCTCGCAGCCGATCACGATTTTGCCCACATTTATTAATATTTTTTATATTCTAATATCACTAAACTGTTTTTGCTTAGGCGCGTGCGCTCGTCGCTGCGCAAAAAGAAAGAAAGAATGAGCTGTCTGGACCGTCCGTGACGTAACTGGTGGTAAAAAACACAGTTTTACGTCTCTAAACGTGCGTAACTCGCTAGTAGATTGGAAGTACTACTACTTGTTAAATTATATCTGAAGTATAAATCAATGAAATATAATTGGGAGTTGATTGTAAATGATTGTATTAGACGGGGAAAATCCGGACAACCTGTAGCCTCTCATACAAAGTTGGGGTGGGTTATTCACGGCCCGTTGGGATCGGTTCCCGCGTTATGTAATGAACGGGTGAATGTAATGTATGATAATGATAAGGATTATAATTTAAGCGAATTAGTTAAGAAGCAATTTGAGCTAGAATCTATTGGCATTATGGAAGTGTCCCGGAAAAATGTAGAAACCGAGCGAGCTCTAGAGATCCTGGAAAGTACCAGTCGCCGAGTAGCAGGTGGTTGGGAGGTAGGGCTCCTCTGGACAAGGGATACCATAAATTTACCGAATAATTATGATTATGCTTTCAAACGATTACGCGGTATTGAGGCGAAGATGAAAAAGGACGCGGTTTTTGCAGCGGCATATACCAAACAGGTGGACAGATTGCTACAAGAGGGATACGCCCGATTAGTAGACACCCTACCTACCAAGCCCGTGTGGTATTTACCTCATTTCGGAGTGTCAAACCCGAATAAACCTAACAAGTTGAGACTAGTATTCGACGCAGCCGCTAAGTATGGTCACACTTCATTAAATGATAATTTATTGACAGGTCCTGACATGTTAAATTCGTTGTTAGGTATTTTGTTTAAATTTAGATTAGGTCCCATAGCTTATACGGCAGATATAGCGGATATGTTCCTTAGGATAAATATACGAGCGGAAGACCAGGGAGCACAGCTGTTTCTATGGCGTGGCCAGGATTGTGATAGGGATCCTGATGTTTACGTTATGAATTCGATGATTTTCGGGGCGAAGTCGTCTCCCACCACAGCAATTTATATTTTAAATAAGAACGCGAACGAGTTTCAGCACAAGCCTGACGCTGTGAAGGCCATCAGAGAAAATCATTACATGGATGATTATTTGCACAGTGTTGATACGGTCGATAGGGCTCGGGAATTAATAAAGGACGTTTCAGATATTCACGCCGCGGGCGAATTCGTCATCAGGGGGTGGGTTACAAACTCCCCTGAGTTGAGAGCTGAGTTGCCAGCTGTTGTACCCGGTGAAATTAAATTGGATAGGTCCTCCGGTGATTCGGAGCGTACTTTAGGTATGATTTGGGTCCCAGAAGAGGATATTCTGAAGTTCGATTTATCGTTTAAAAGATTGCCAGGTGAAATTATAGACGGTAGTGTTGTGCCTACTAAGAGGCAATTCTTAAGGTTTATCTTGAGTATTTTCGACCCATTAGGTTTTCTTTACCCCTACACTATCAGATCGAAGATCCTATTACAAAGAATATGGAGGTCTGGAATAGGCTGGGACGACAGACTTCGCGAACCTGAAGTGAGTGAGTGGGTGCGATGGCTTCAGGATGTGAAGCGACTGGCTGACATAAGTATACCTCGTTGGTATGGTCTGATACCTACTAATTTGCAGCTTCATGTTTTTGGTGATGCGAGCGAACAAGGCTACGCTGCCGTAGCGTACTTAGTAGGTCATGATAGGTATGGTGAACCATGCGTGTCGATTATAGCGGGTAAGGCACGAGTTGCACCGTTAAAGGTTATATCCGTTCCGCGTTTGGAGCTCCAGGCAGCAGTTCTCGCGTGCAGACTGGCTTGCACAATAGTGAAAGAGGTTATGTTCAGCGATAGGGGCACCAATTTTGTAGGCGCAGACGCAGAGATGAGGGCAGCGTTGCGTTCCATTGAGCATGACAAGATTAGTGATTTTGCTGCGACCAAGGGTATTTTGTGGAAATTTAACCCCCCGGGCGCTCCCCACATGGGCGGATGTTGGGAGCGACTGGTGCGGACAGTTAAGACGTCGTTAAAAGTAACATTAAAAGAACGTGCACCCACTGAGGAGGTATTGCTTACCTTGCTAGCAGAGGCGGAATTAATTATTAACAGTCGACCGCTGACGTACCTTAGCTCGGAGCCTAATGAACCATTAGCCTTAACTCCGAACCACCTGCTATTAAGAACCAACAACGGGTTCATCAAAAGGCCAGTGCTAAAATTTGTAGTGTTGCCAACCGACGGAAGGGTTATCGGCTAGCCTCAAACCAGGGGGTGGAATGTAGCAACACTATTTAGTTTTAAATCGACGTGGCAAGGTGGCGCAGCGAAGCAGCGCATGCGCGCCGAGGGGTAGGTAGGTTCCCGCTGGTCGGTGTATACTCGAATTCAAGTATTCCGTCGTAAAAAGTAAATAAACATGGCGGTATTGCAACCATCGACAATATTAGGGAGGTGACGCCTCATGAACGAGTGAATCTGACCACATCATAGATGTACTTAGAGGAGATACCACCGGAGAGAGCATGATGCGCTAACCCCCTCTGCCAAATTTTTGTTCATATGGTCAGGTCATTCTTTATTTGTGTGCGTGTATTTTTGAATGTGTTGCGAGTTTACTATAGTGTGGGTATGCGTGGAAGTGTATCTGTGTGTGTTTACTTCGCCTCCCACACCCCGCAAAAGTGCCACGAAAAATTTGTTCGGGGAATCAACGCGATACTAACTCCTTTGGTACTTTCTCTGAGTAGATGTATGATAAATCCCTTAGAGGAGATACCACTGGAGAGAGCATGATGCGCTAACCCCTCTGCCAAATTTTGTTCATATGTTCAGGTCATTCTTTGTTTGGCTGCGTATCTTTTTGAATGTGTTGCGAGTTTATTATAGTGTGGATATGCGTGAAATTGTATCTGTGTGTGTTTACTTCGCCTCCCGCACCCCGCAAAAGTGCCACGAAAAATTTGTTCGGGGAATCGACGCGATACTGGCTCTATTCTAATTACTCTGAGGATAAATCCATTACAGTATCGATATTTATGTCAGCAACGGTAGGATTAAAAAGAATACATTATTACTGTGAATTATTTTTATTGATAATTTCACCTTTATTTAAACAAATAACAACTCGAAACCCTTTAATTCAAAATAATTAACAAATGCGTCAGTATTAAAATGTTAATTTAATAATCTTTTCGAGTACGTGAAATTCATACTCTTTAAAAGTCTATAAAAGGTGGTTTGAGAGAATGAAGGAAGATCTTCATCACTTCCACCAATACTTTTTTTACAGTCGGAATTTCGTTGCTAAAGTAAAATTGGCGAACTTTTCTTCTAATGGCGCTAATTGTAAAATCGTCCAAGGTTTTTAGTGAAGAACAGTGATTTTCTTTCTTTTTGTGTTGAGGTGAAACTACATTTCCTGTTATTTTGTATTCATGTACAATTCTCTCCACAGTTCTTTTAGAAATGCCCATTACTTCCGCAGTAGCCTGCGAAACCTCCGACTTATACGGATATGTGGGCATAGCTTTAGCTACAAATTTATAAATATTGATTGCAATATTTTTTTCGTTGGAAGTTAACTGTGTAGGTCTTGGCCTTTTTTTCATGGGACTACTCAAAATTGTCGGGGAGTTACGTCTCTTCCTTTTTGACGATGTAGGTTCAGATGGCCCAGGACGAGGTTCGCTCATCTTCAAGCACTAAAAACACATTTAGTGATTACTTATAATTCTTGTAATAAAGTCACCCATTTTATTTTGTTCTCACGAGAAAAAAGTTTAAAAGGTACCTGGTACCTGTGGGGACGTGGGGTGATAGGGGTCGCAACCCCGCCGGAGTCATTACCATACTCTATGGGCGTCTTAGGGCCCACACCCTGAACCTGCAGAGACTCCGAAGATTATCACCAATTGAGCTCAACCCACTGGATGGTTCAACAGAGTGAAATCTATATACATTTTGTCAAGCCATACAGTGTGTGGAGCGAACTGATTTATAATGGGTTTTAACCCACTCGTGAGTTCCACCCGGGTAATTACCCATTTATATTTTGGACTCAAACGAAATAAATGGATTTATTGACTTGTTGTAATTACTAATAAAAAGTATTGACATAATTTATAAATTAAATATTCAAGCTTATAAAATAATGCTCATTGAAACAAATGAGTGCACGACAGTGCAAATGTATAATAGCTTTGGAGACTTAATCGTCAACACTTAGTAAAACTACATGTAAAAAAAATGGATGGAAAAAAGAACCTGTAGTGCATGTATGTGAATTGAATTTTTTTAAACGATGTTGTATATTTCTATTGATAAATGTATTTTTTTTACGTTATCATAATTTTTTTTTTCAATTTACTTAAATTACTTTAAACTAAAATAATCTTATAAAATCTTACCTTATATACACACAAACACTTCAATTGAAATCTAATCGAGAGTATTAAAATCCTTAGATCGTAGCAATAAGTCGTCAGTCCAATCGAAAACACGGTCCAAATCACAAAGCAAACACAAAACCAAAAATCGAAAGCAAAGTCGTTAAAGAAAAGACACCAGAGAGCATTCAGTACGTACGACATCGATACGAAGCGACGATTGAATGACTATGAATAACACAATGAGGGTGTTCAAAAATGACGTGCACCAGGTGGCAGCACTAAGGCGTAAGTCCCGGAACCTGTCAAACCGCATACATTTTCATATTCGGCACTCAATTTTATTGATATTTATTTAAATAAATAATTAAATACGTAATATATAATATTATCTTACAATCAACATAATATAATCCGTGTAGACGTGGGCAGAGTAGCGATTTACTTTGAAATAGGGACGGCGGACCTACTGTTTATGTTGAATCTACCTCAGTTTAGTCTGAGTTTAATATAATACTTTTTATTTTATAAAATGATTGGTTGTGGATCAATTTCAAATCATTCAATATCGAGATTTAGATCTTTAAATATTGGACATCACTAATTTCCATAGACAAAGTGTGTGTTCTATATATTGACATATTTTATCTGTGGCATTGTCATGTCAAAAATATTTTATTTATTCGTATATCTTAAGATTTCAATTATATTTTCAGTAGTTTAACTAGTTTTCTGAATCAGTTGGATGTTTTACGTGTGTGTGGTGATAAATGGAAAGTTTTCATCTTGTATTGGTGAAGAAATTTAGGTTTGTTTTGAAGTACCCGGTTTGATTACAAAAAATGACTTTATATCTGGTTTTGGATATAGGCGCAAGCTCACCGAATTTAGTATTTTAGTGTTCTGGTAGAAATCGACGGGAGCGCACGCACCTCCGTTCGCTGCCGCGACCCTGTCCGCGACGCGTATTTGTACTTTTGTTAGTTCGTGTTAATAATAATAATTAGTGATATTGATTTGATTAATGTGATTGTGACGTAACTAGTGATTTATAGTGAATAAACGGAACAGCTATTTCCAACGTGGACTTATTTTATTTGAATCGCGAGTAGGTACCTACGCCATCTTCAGACAGGAGGAACCCTGCACCTAAATTATTATAATTTATGTATGAAAATATCACTAACCGACTTCAATAACACTGAAAAGTATAAAATAATTTAAATAATAAAGAAGTTGGTGTTAGCGTACCTGCTGTGAATATTTGGCACCAACTTCAATAATATTTAAATTATTTTATACTTTTCAGTGTTATTGAAGTCGGTTCAATTTTTATTTTTATAATTAGCTGACCCACGCAGCTCCGCCCGCGCTTTAATTACATTTTGCTCCCCTTTTCTCCCTACTCCCTTGATTTATCTCTCTCCATCTCTCTCTCTTATAAGAAAAATCTAATTCTATGCTCTTTCTCTCCCCTCCCACTTCGGCCCCGTCACACTTCCCCTCTTCCTCTCCCCGTTGTCCTCTCTGAACCCTCTCCCTCCTCTCTCTTCTCCCAACTTGCTCCCTCTCACCAGTCTAATGATATTCGATAATGAAACTTTTAAGTATTTTGCATCTTTTATTGTTGCGACTGTGATACAATACCTATACACTACCTGGACTTGGGGAGTTTCATTAAAATTTCATGAACCTCCCTGAGCCCTGACCTTGAAGCGTTTTTTGGGAGCGCTGTTCATTGTGGGTAGTGTGAATTGTAGTTGTACATTTTATTGCGTTGATTAGATCATTTCGAGTCATTTTAGGTCTTTTACCTAAGTAAAAATTTAGCAATTTCGTATTCTCAATTTCTACCTACCTATACAAATGTAGCCTTGGTTGTGCAGCGGACCTAACCGCTGGCTTTTAAATGAAATGAAATGGTATTTTTCCCTTGCCTATTTCTTTCCTAATCTAGTTTGGTCTCACTCGGGATTTACAGATTTTAACTTTTCAAAGATATAATGTCATATTGCTATCAGCAAAGTACGTAGAACAATACAGAAATCTAATGAAAATGTCCTGGGTGTACCGGACCGGTGGCAGTGGCGAAGGGACAATTTTTGTAAGGGGTACCCTTACAAAAATTGTCCCTTCGCCACTGCCATATCTTATGCAAACTAAATGTCTGCTCAGTCCCTTCTTGTATATAGCGTAATAATACATATCTTAATGATTAACTGATCAGTCTATAATTACCCTATTCACATACAAAGGAAATTACGTGGTAATATGTGCAAGTAATGTTTCACTGCTTAGCCCTTATGAAACATAGCGTGATGTTTTATATACCAATTTATACCCCTACTTCTACACAACACATCAGTGAAAGTCCTATCAAAATCCATCCACGGGTTTTCAAATGATACCGGGACGAACAGAACGACAGACAGACAGACAGACAATAATTCCAAAAAAAAATTGTTTTGGCCTCTATGTCGATAGTATAGTATCCCCACACAGAAATGTTGGAAAAATATTCAACGTACTGAAAAAGTGCTCTTTGAGTTTTATTATAGTATAGATTTTATAACTTATAGTAAGGTATCGATAGGATATTGGGACCGGGGCAGTAAAAGACCGGACAAAGCCCGAGATATCAAAAGTAAAATAATAAAAAATTACCACTGTTAAAGTCTTTATGGACCTCCACAGTAGCGACATCTCTGTCCTGGAACGGGTAAATCTCCTTTTCAGTTTGCGTGTCCCATTCACCGGCTCGCACGCGCAGTCGCTGTTCTTTGAACACATGCCGTGGCCGTGGTCAGGACCACGCTGGGATGGATCAGGGAGCCGCCGCCGATGTGTCTCAGTTCAACTTCAGGGTCATTGTCATTCACTTGGGTGACTCTATGGGCAAAAATCTGTATAAGCGCAAAATATATTTTTTCTGTCTTGCTTCTGGCTTCACAACGCAAAAAAATTGATTGTGATTATACACAAATCTAAGAAAAACCGAACTGTGGGGCCTGTACAATCTCTATAGCAATAATATCAGCTCTAATAGCAATAATAGGCATGACGACTGCAACACAATACCAATAAATCTGTGGTTTTGAATTCACATGTTCGAGATTGCACTGATTCCAAAAATGCATCTCATTTTCATAATAATTGAGAGATTTTCGTGAAATTTAAGCAAATAAATTACTTAAATACAGCTAATCACCATTTTGTAATAAACACTGATCAGAGTAAATGACGTCATTCCGGTATAAATAAACAACTGTCAAACTGTCATCTCAACTTTTTCTTTCATACAATGATTCACTTTTACACCTACAGACAGATGTTTATTTATACCGTAGTGACGTCACAAAATGGCGCGATGCCATGCACCAGCCTTCGTTTTGGAACGAAATTCAAACTCTATTTTAAAAATTGAAAATATTGCTATTAAATGTAAATTTAAGACAAAAATATGATTATTTTCGGCAATAGTAGACCAGTAAGTACATTATAGAGTATTTTTTCAAAATTAGTTATGGTGCCTATTATTATTGACTAGCTGACCCACGCAGCTCCGCCTGCGCAATTTTTACGTTAACTAAACTTTTAATAACAGACATTAGCATCGTATACATAACCTCCTTTTTTATAGTCGGTTAAAAACTGGGACCTACTTTTTACTTGCTCTCCGAAGCACGGACTCGTTTAGTTCAAATGGCGTTAAACGGTCACTCATCTATTTAATGACCTTACCTAACGTTGCTTAACCCGATCGATTACAAAACCTTGATAACAACTCTCTATGAGTGTTCCCTTACTAATATTTATTATATTATAAAGAAAAATTGATAAAATCTGACCAAGCGTATAACCAAGTACCCATTTTGACTTTAATCCCCTCTCCCGAAAGAACCGTGCTAGATTACGGGATAAAAAGTATCCTATGTCCTACCTCGTAGTAAGATCTCAAATCATGCCAAGTTTCATTTGAATCCATTCAGTAGTTTCGGCGTGATGCTCAGCCGTGATACAGACAGACAGACAGACAGACAAAAATTAAAAAAAATACATTTTCGGCCTCAGTATCGGTTATAGAATGCCCTCCAAAAATAATTTTCAAAATATCTTCAACTAGCTGACCCGCGCAGCTCCGCCCGCGCTTTAATTACATTTTGCTCCCCTTTTCTCCCTACTTTCTTGATTTATCTCTCTCCATCTCTCTCTCTTATAATAAAAATCTAATTCTATGCTATTTCTCTCCCCTCCCGCTTCGGTCCCCGTCACACTTCCCCTCTTCCTCTCCCCGTTGTCCTCTCTGAACCCTCTCCCTCCTCTCTCTTCTCCCAACTTGCTCCCTCTCACTACCCCCCCCCCTGCTCCAGCTAACTCCTCCGATCACTCACTCCATCACCCTCCCCTCTCCCTCTCTTGCACCCTCCTCTCGTTCTATATATCCTCGTCAATCATGGTATCAGCGGCATAAAATATACTTTATAACCTATTCTCAGACCTACCCGCAAAATTTCATACATATCGGTTCACCCGACTCTCGTGTACGTAACTCAGAGGTTCTCAGATTTTGTTGTGCAAGGCGTTGCGAACGTTCGACACTCGACTCTCGTGCGCGTACCTGAGAGTTTCTCTGATTTTGTTCAGCAAGGCGATGTGAACGTTCAGGTGTAGATTCTCCCATACGACGTATTCTTGCTGCCCGTGCTTGAGAACTATGTTTAGAAAGTTGAGACCTGGCTCTCTTAGGCATTTTCAAATGTTTAAGAAAATGCTAATAGCGTGTAATATTCTAGCTCTGAAAAGAACTGTTGTTTAGCCCTGAAAAGAACTGTTGTTTAGCCCTGAAAAGAACTGTTGGTTAGCCCTGAAAAGAACTGTTGGTTACCCCTGAAAAAATCTGTTGGTTAGCCCTGAAAAGAACTGTTGATTAGCTCTGAGAAGAACTGTTGTTTAGCTCTGAGAAGCACTTTTGCGTAGGTGTAGTTTTAAGAAAGAAATCTAAATAAAATCTCACGAAAATTATTAGAATTCGCGCACGACCGCTGCGTAGGTAGCCGCATGGTATGGTATCTTAGAAGAAATGGAAAAAGCTACCAGTAGCACCCTCATGCGGCGTGATTTGCAACTTTTCTCTGTTCGGAATGAAACTAAGATAGTAGATCAGTATTTTGCATCTGACTTTATAAGACTTACAGCGGTAGAGGTAAATAGGTTGGAATCAAATTAATACGAAGTCTAGGGGGCGCGGGTTCGAACCCCAACCCGTATGAAGTCATTTTAAGTTAAGTTTTTTTTTATTTCATTCCTTTATTACTTATGCATATACTATTGACGTCCGCGTACTTTATATCGAATACTACAATGTTTTAGCTATTTTTTTTTATTAAAAATGCTCGAGGCTATTAGAGTTTCAAATCACACCGCTGGAGGCGCTGGTGTTAGGGGGCGCGTTTTGACGTGGGAGTTACCTATTTATTTCTAAGTAATATACTCTTATCTATGGGTAGCCGACCTCGCGTCTGAGCCGAGCCGCGCGGGTACCTACCTTACTCATAGATCTAAACTCCCTCCCGCATGCGCACCGCCTTGGTGACGCTTACTTCGCAACGGGCCGTGCAGCAGAAATCTTTTAATTTATATGCAGTAATATTTTAATTTCGCCATAACTTCAAAACCAAATGTCCAATTTTAATCATTTAAAGACCAAATATTATCTCCATAAACTGTACTTAATGATGAAATAATTTATTTTGATAAGGATTAATAGCATGAGTAAAATAAATGAGTTTAAATTTAGTCCAAACAAAATTCAAGATTTTTAAATAAAAAAATGGTTGTTGGGCCTCACTCGACATAGATACGCGCATGTGCTGCATACTTTTTTGTAGATATTTATAAGATCTACAATTAATTAGAACATTTTATGGTTCTATCTTTTATAGTTTAGGCAGCGTACGCAAAATAAGTAACTTTTCTGGTTGATTTTTTACACCTTGTGTCCGAAAAAATCCAAATATCTTACGGAACCCTATTTTTTCCAAAATAAAATTTAGCCTATGTTACTCGTAGATAATGTAGCTTTCGAATGGTGAAAGAATTTTTAAAAACGGTCCAGTAGTTTTTGAGCCTATTCATTACAACCAAACAAACAAAGTTTTCCTCTTTATAATATTAGTGTAGATAGTGTAGATGTACAGAATTGGACCTGTTACAGTTTTATTATAAGTATAGATTACGTAATCTGTCGCAGCGTAGGCAGGCCTCCCACTAGGTGGACAGACGACATTGTGCGCGTTGCAGGTGACCGGTGGATGTCGTTCATTGGGAAGCCTATGTTCAGCAGTGGACGTCTTCCGGCTGGTAGTGATGATGGATGAATTGGTTTAATCATCCTTGGTATTAATTTTCCCAATAATCACGAAATCAAGATTATTTCACGGCATGTAATAAATGGCACGTGGATACCAAAAGGTTTGCCACCCCTGGTCTAGTGGTTAGACCTGGCTGCTACCCGATAGGTCCTAGGTTCGATTCCTATTAAGTGTCTGGGTGTATCTATTTAAGTTTGTATTTACAAAATAAAAGTATATAGGTAATAAATATTAGTATCAGTTGTCTCGTTTCCATAGTACAGGCTCTGCCTAGTTTGGGATCTGTCTAGACTGTAACAATGGACCCAGGAACAGCTAAATAATGTAGTCGCTTTCATGAAATTTGTAAAACAAGCTTCACGATGTGTCATGACAGTAACATTATATGAATAGTACCCTCCCATCTCCTCCCGTCCGGGAGAGGCGTAGGGTCCGTAAGAGGTGATAAAGGGAAAACAAGAAGACGGGGTGCGGCGGCGGTGCTAAAGGGAGGATCCTCCGACCGAGCGAGGTGTGATGCTCGGTCAGGGCCGAAGCCCCCGACAGATGTTGTCGGAATGTTGTATATATTCTCCGAGTTGAAGAAACTTCGCTTGCACGATTCAGAAATCGGTGGTGCCATCTGTCTTGTTGTATGTAGTACTATTCGCTTCTTCCTCGCGTCGCTGTACCACATGTGGCGTCATCTTGTGTCGAGTCGCCACATCACTCCCTCCCGAAGACTGGAAGTCGATGAACTGTCTTCCATGTGCCAGCTCGTCCTTGCGCTCCAGTCGCTATGCCAGTGCCAGTGAGTGCAGTCCCAGTGAGTCAGGGCTGCTGCTGCGTCGTCCTCAGTGAGTCGAGGTGTGCAGTAGGTATGGCTGGCGGCTGCTAGACGTACCGGTGAGAGAAAATGCGCTCTTCTTACGTGGACCGGCCGTAGTGCAGAGGTGCTGAGCCAAGTTGTGGCCGAAGGTAGACCAGGCTTGCATCTGCAGCTGCAATGCGGTGGTCGTCCGTGGCTGGCTTGTGACTCACTGGTTATTGCTGGAGAGTTGCTGCTGTGGGGAGAGAGAGATGGCGAAGATGCGCAGTTTTCCAGATCTGAAGGCTGCGTCGATGTTCTGTGCCGGAGTCACCAGTTTAGCGATGTTACGGTTGGCTGTGCTAAAGGGAGGATCCTCCGACCGAGCGAGGTGTGATACTCGGTCAGGGCCGAAGCCTCCGACAGATGTTGTCGGGCTGTTGTATATATTCTCCGAGTTGAAGAAACTTCGCATGCATGATTCAGAAATCGGTGGCGCCATCTGTCTTGTTGTATGTAGTACTTGTGGCGTCGCTGTACCACATGTGGCGTCATCATGTGTCGAGTCGCCACATATTTAATTACCTACCACCTATACTGCGATCTCCAAGACGCCTGCCAATTGTGGGGATTAGTGCAACCCCTCGGTTGTTGATGATGATTCCTTACCTGAGAATAGCACAAGTCCAAGGAAATTCGCCGAATTTGGTTTCACCGTTAATATCTCCTGTAGTTCTCATGTCCGCGCCATCAGGGTTTCTCCAGCCACAGCCTTCACGCTAAATATAAAAAAATAACCGTCACATTTAGTAAAAAAATTGTGGACCAAAGAGTATTCGGTAAAAACTTTACCGAAAATAAGGCCGACGAATATTCGGCGTAAATTCCGGCACAATCTGAACCAAGCTAATTCTTTCAGGCTGCTAAATATTCGCTTTGCTATTAAAAAATTACAGTTTCGGCATCGGATATTTTAGCCAAAATTCCGGTATAATTGCTACTGAGTTAGGCTGAATAATATTCGGCCTAAAGTCAGTCATTGGAAACTTTACCGGTACTTAGATCGAGGAATATTCGGCTTGAATGCACTCTAACCAAAATCGATTTGATGCCAATACCGAATACGTCCGGTTCGTATCCGGTTTGGTAGAAAATTTACTTACCGGAGGCTGGTACGGTTTCGGCGTGGGATTGGGGGAGACTCCCGGTGGCTTTACATTTTGTACGTCGCAGCACTTGTCCAAGTACGAGGCACAGGGGCCATCGTTCACACTGAAACGAATTTTTGGAACCAAAAGTGACAGGACTAATAATTATCTATCATCATCATATCATCATGTTAGCCACAAGACGTCCACTGCTGAACATAGGCCTCCCCCATATACTTCCATTGCGACCGATGTTGTGCCGCCTGTATCCAACGGCTCCCTGCCACCTTGACGAGGTCGTCCGTCCATCTAGTGGGGGGCCGACCCACAATGCGCTTTCCAGTCCTTGGTCGCCACTCGAGAACCTTTCTTCCCCACCGGTTGTCAGTTCACAGGACTATATGACCTGCCCATTGCCACTTCAACTTACCAACTACTAGAGTTAGGTATGTCGGTTACTTTAGTTCTTCTTCCTCTCTATCTATCTATACTATAATAAAACAGTAGAGGTCGAAAAGTCTGTACATATAATATTTTTCCATCAAAATGGGCCAGAGAGGCTAGAAATAAGAAACAGAAGAAGAAGAAGAAGAAGAACTACATTTATTTGGCAGAAAGCAACACCCAGAAATATATACAAAACGAGAAACAAGAACAGTACAAAAAACTTAAACTTAAAACATAAAAAACTTACTTCCGCCAAACGAGGCTGGCAACTCAGCGATATGCTGCACCGGAAATCCAGATTCCCGGCGCAGCGCTGTTTTTCAGTTTCAACCTCATTGACATTTCAATGCAGAATGCTTTTGAAAATTGCTAAAATTGGTACTTACATAAATTATTATTATTGTATTTATAAACAATACCAATAAATACATTATATGACAGAACACATATCCTCGAGACTGGCGAGCGGCCCAATTTGGGCTTGGTTAGGCTTGTTGCTCGACTGGCGATCGAGCCACTTATCGAACATTCCATGGTCCCGTTCTACTCCAAATGCAAACTACACATTATTTCGCCTTGCGTGCGATGAAGCTAGCAAATATAAGGTACTGACCGTATGTCAATCATGCCACCTCCGTCGGTGATCGGCGTGTTGGTTATGTTGTTACATTGAAAATAGGTCATGCACTCTCCCTTCCTGCCATCGTCGAGCAGGCACTGCTCCACCGTGTTTACTGCAAAACCAACAAACATATTATAAAAGCACACAAAACGCTTAACTGCGAATCGACTAATGGTTTTAAATTAAGCCGAAAGGTAGTCCACTGCTGAAGAAAGTCTTTTTCCTTCCCCTTAAAAGAGAGGGGTTGCCATAATCCCCATGCTTGACGGGAGTCTTGGGATCGTAGTACAGGTGGTAGATCATCCAATAGAGAGAAGACGCTGCTGCCCGTCTTCTTGTTCTTACGGACACCTAACGGGAGGAGATGGGAGGGTGCTATCCTTACTCTGACGAATTACATTATACATAGATAGGTACCTACCTATCTATGTATAATGTAATTCGTACATCAAAGGTACCTACCTTTGATGTAGGTAGGTAGGTACCTACCTACATCAAAGGTACAACTACAATAAAAACCCCTGTCACCTTTTATTTTGATATCCATATCGATGTTATGGAAGTAAAAAAAATACAAAACGCTGACGTCCGCCATTTTTAGGGTTCCATACCTACTAGTTAAAACAGGAACAATTATGGTGAGACTTTGTCTGTCTGTCTGTCTTATTTCAGGAACCACTGACGCTATCGATTTGAAACTTTTAATAGTTTTAGATCTTACTTAACCAACCTCATCGCAAATGAAAAAAAAATATTAATGGGGGTAATACACAAATGGGGAAATGATTCACAAAATTTCAAAGTCAGACTACTTACTATATCTAGTGGGGTATTATATGAAAGAGCTTCCTTCGCCCATCTCAAAACAGATTTTTTGAAGTGAAACTTCTTATGCGACTTCCTAAAATGTTATCACATAACGCGTTAAGCGTTAAATGAATCACTTTAACGCGTTATCGCTTAACGCGTTAAGTGATAGGTGTTAAACGATAGGCGATAGGCGTAAATTTGTTAAGGTTATGAAAGCGCTCATGTGACGCCGTCACTGAGTGAGTGGGTGAGTGGGTTTCAGTGGGTTTCAGTGGGTTTCAGTGGGTATCAGTGGGTTTCAGTGGGTTTCAGTGGGTTTCAGTGGGTTTCAGTGGGTTTCAGTGGGTTTCAGTGGGTTTCAGTGGGTTTCAGTGGGTTTCAGTGGGTTTCAGTGGGTTTCAGTGGGTTTCAGTGGGTTTCAGTGGGGTTGAGTTGAGTTGAATTGAGTTGAGTTGAGTTATAGTATGTGTGTGTGTGTGTGTGTGTGAGTGAGTGAGTGAGGGACCGACCGACCGACCGACTGATCGACTGAGCGAGAATGAAGTTTCACTTTTTCCGCGCGGAGGGACTCCACGCACCCACATTTTTTTGTTTTGGTTTATATGTCACGTAGTTTTTTGGCTTATAATCAAAAATGTCAAAAAACGTCGTAACAAGGATATTCACCGAAAAACTACAGTCACTGACATAGTTCTCAGAATCTGCAAGTTGAAGTGGCAATGGGCAGGCCAAATCGCTCGAAGAACCGATAACCGATGAGACAGAAAGGTTCTCGAGTGGCGACCATTAACCAGAAGACGCAGTGTAGGTAGGCCTCCCACTAGGTGGACAGACGACACTGTGCGCGTCGCAGGTAACCAAGGCGTTCCAAGGATACTTACGTACATACCTACATGCAATGGTATTAAAAAGTAAAAGAGGTAGATAGGTTATAGGCAAGCTGAAAGTGGCAGAAACAGGTTATCACAATTTGAATCAGTAGCACACCAGCCACGGAAGCATTAACAGTGTCACCTTCGTTTTAATTTTATTGAATAATCGCATCAAAACAATCGAAAATACTATTATGTAAAAACTAGAAATCAATAAATCACATTTCATGAATGAAAGAGTCACATAACGAGCCATGGAGAGAGCTATGCTCGGAGTTTGTTTGCGCGACAGAATCCGAAATGTGGAGATTCGCCAAGAAGAACTAAGGTCACCGACATAGCTCTCAGAATCTGCAAGTTGAAGTCGCAATGGGCAGGCCGCATCGCTCGAAGAATCGATAACCGTTGGGGAAGAAAGGTTCTCGAGTGGCGACCACGAACCGCAAGAAGCAGGGTTGGACAGACGACATTGTGCGCGTCGCACCGGTGGATGCAAATAGCCAATTGTCGTACATTGTGGCGTTCGAGGGGGACGTCTTTCGGCTGATGAATGAAAACCTACCTATAAATTAATTATGTGCCACAAAATGCCGATTAACATAAAAGAAGACACACTATACACACAAGGCACAGTCTTAGAGGAGATACCACTGGAGAGAGCATGATGCGCTAACCCCTCTGCCAAATTTTTGTTCATATGTTCAGGTCATACTTTATTTGTGTGCGTATCTTTTTGAATGTGTTACGAATTTATTAAGTGTAGGTTCATAGAAACATGAAGAGTTTGCATTAGACATTTGCAAGAGTATGCGTGAAATTGTATCTGTGTGTGTTTACTTCACCTCCCGCACCCCCCAAAAGTGCGGCAAAAAATTGTTCGGAGAATCGACGCGATACTAGCTTCATTCTAATTACTCTGAGGGCACAGTAGCCCAAGCAGTCTGACCAGATTTAGCAGAATTCTGCTATTTGGGCAGAATTTTACCCTCATTTTAGAGTTTAGCAGATTTTATCGCAGAATACAAAATAAGGCAGTTTTTAGCATAATCTAATGAACTTCAGCAGAAATTTAACAGAATACGGTAGTTAAGCAATAATTATTATTATTGTTAATTATTATTGTTTTATTTGGCGGATTATGTTAATCGGTATTTGTGTAATTTTCTTGTTATATTAGTACGAGTACGTACTGATATATGTATGTTTATAATAGTATTATTTGATGTACGTTTATATATTATACTTATATGAATATATATTATTATAGTTTACAACATTATGTGTTTTTATGTGTCTTTGTGTTAATGTTACCTATGCATATCTAGTGCGCGCACCCTCTGCTCTTTGTAACTTCTTTATTTTCATCTCCATCCAAAGGTTGCCTGGAAGAGATCGCTTTTAGCGATAAGGTCGCCCATTGTTGCATGTTTTATTAATTTGTGTCTTATTCTTCTAGTATCTGTTTGTTTGTGTGCAATAAAAAATCTATCTATCTATCTATTAACTGGGTTTTATCTGTGAAAATCATTATCTTTGAATAAATTCGCTTTTTATTTCACTCGGCTCAAGATGCTAGGCAATGGCCAGAAATCACAACATTCTTGCTACGTATGTGTACAATCTGTTTTAATCAAACTTTGTGTTATTCTAAAACTGCGATTACCTCTTAAATTACCTACTATTTCATAAAATGCAATTTCTCATGACCGCCCAAAATCTTACTCATTCACGTTAAATTGAAAAACTTAACTTCTTGCTTTATAACGACTAAACAATTTTATCCAAAATAGGTCCAGGCCAGCGGCCAGGGCACTAGACCAACGGGCCCGTCAGGCATGACCCCCCTCAAATCGTTGGCTGTGACCGCACCTGCGTATAAAAATAATTGACCTCAAATTAAGGAGACTGCCTAATTTCTTTACGCACGTTTTATTAGAATCAGGAGGAAGCTTTGTTTTTACCCCTGTGAATACTGATAGGTTTTGGTGCCATATTGCACAAAAATTACTAAAGCAGATGAACATATTTCTGTATACTTGTGAAACAAGCAGTCGAAACGTATAGTATATTTTAGGGCCTCGAGAAATATGGTCAGACAGTCCAAAGCTCTGCAGGTTCATATAAAAATATCGACACGTCAGATGTATAATGTAATAGTTCTGTAATTAGTAAACAGTCTGTGTTTTTATTCATTTGCCAATAGTAGCAGATTCTTAGCAGTTTCTCAAAAAGTTTAGCAGAATTGAGCAGATTTTTGGTACGGCGACTAGCATAATGAGTAATTTAAATCTGGTCACACTGAGTCCGAGTCGCTCAGTCAGTACGTCACAGTAGTAGTCCAAAGTCTTTGGTACTAACGGAGTAAGTACGCTAATACTTACCAACTTCAATAATATTATTTATGGAAATTATTTTATGCTTTTTAGTGTTATTGAAGTCGGTTCAATTTTTCTTTAAATTATTTTATGCATAGCTTAACTTATTAAAAAACACCTTGTATCTGGCGGATTACCAAATATCTTCTTCAGGAGCGACTCGTCGACAAGTGGGACCTGGCAATACGCTACCGTCACCAGCAGAAGAACTTTGTACATCTGGAACCAAATCCATAATTTATTTTTAATGGTCTATTTAGGTACTTACTTACTTGTTTTTTTTTTCCTTTATTATTCATAGAATAAACAGCACATTTTGTTATTCAAAATTAATGTATAAAGGTATACTATCTTATTGTTGTCAGTAACAGATTCTTGCTATTAGTATTAGTTTGTAGTTATAATATCGCTTGAAGAGCTCGAGAATAAGAAAGTCATGTTAATGATTTCTGTTTACGCGAATACTACACATTGATTTCAATAGAGAAGATGGCTGGGTGCTACCACCAGCTTGGGATCCCGTCATAAATATAATCAAATCCAAAGACAAGCATTCCACTGCAAGACCTCAAGATACTGTAAGCTCTTTCTGCGTAGATCGGACTAACAATAATAATTAGAAGACCTGCAGGCAGTAATCTTGAGTAAGTTATCGACCTAGCTGATACCGAAAATGACGTTTCTATGTCGATAACTACGTCATACTCCACATCGAACTGTCAAGATTACGAAGTCTTGGCAAATCGTGCGAAGACTGCTGAGGGTACCCGAAGACAACTATGACGTATGGACAGCTACCACCTCAGTCCGCCCGTGACCATGAATGCTGTAAAGTATTCGAAAAGTTGAGTAATTAAAATCATAAATAAACCGCGATATAATCCGTAAAATTAGTTTCATTTCAAAGTCATGTTACTCAAGTAAACTCAAGAACGGCTGAACCGATTTGTATGACATTTTGTGTGTATATCGGGTAGGTCTGCGCATCGGCCAACATCTATTTTTCAGACCGGTAGGTTAAAGTTAAGCAACGTTAGGTAAGGTCATTAAATAGATGGGTGAAGCGATTTGTGTGAAATTTTATGTGCGTATCTGGTAGGACCTTAGAGAATTAACACTAAGGGTAGGATTGAGAATAGATCATAAAGTATATTTCATACAGCTAGGTTAAGATTAAGCAACATAAGGTAAGGTCATTAAATAGATGGGTAAACCGATTAGTATGAAATTTTGTGTGCATATTGGATAGGTCTGAGAATATGTCATAAATTATATTTCATACCACTAGGTTAAGGTCAAGCAACATAAGGCAAGGTCATTAAATAGAGAGGAGAGATAGGGAGAGGGGATTCGAGGAGGGGGTGGTGGGGTGAGGGATAGGGGAAGTTATATGGAGCAAGGGGGGAGTGAGGGGGAGCAAGGTGGGATAAGAGAGAGGGGGAGGGGTTCAGAGAAGGGACAAACAGGAGAGAAAGCGGGGGAGTGTGACGGGGACCGAAGCGGAAGAGAGAGGTGGGAGAGATCATAGAATTAGATTTTTCTAAAAAGAGAGAGATGCAGTGAGAAATAAATCAAGGGAGGTGGAAGAAAATGGGAGCAAACTGTAATAAAAGAGCGAGTGGAGCTGCGCGGGACAGGTAGTTAAAAATAAATGAATGAAATAAGTTATTATCTGTAACAAAGATATTTAGCTTTTAAGATACGCATCTGAAAAGGTGTATGTATATTATATAAAATATGGTGAGCGTGTGTCAGTATGTGAAAGAGTGTGTACGTATGCGGCAAGAAGCATATTGTGCGGTAACATAGTTGACAATTATCTTAGATATAATAAAACTGTAACATGTCCAATTCTGTACATTGAAGATATTTTAAAAATATATTTTTAAGGGCATTCTATAACCAATACTGAAGCCAAAACTGTATTCTTTTTTATTTTTCTCTGTCTGTCTGTCCCTATGTCTGTATCATGGCCGCGCATCACGCCGACACTACTGAATGGATTGAAATGATACTTGGCATGATTTGAAATTATACTACGTAGGACTTAGGATACTTTTTATCCCGTAATCCAACACGGTTCTCTTGGGAGAGCGGATTAAAGTCAAAATGTTTAGTTAGTTATACGCGTCATCCGATTTTATCGATTTCTCATTATAATTATAATAATAGGAAGCACTCATAGACAGACAGTTGTTATCAATGTTTGGCAATGGATCAGGTTAAGCAACGTTAGGCAAAGTCATCACATAGATGGGTGACCGTTTAATGCCATTAGAACTAAGAATCTCCGTGCTTCGGAGGGCACGTAATATGTGGGTCCCAGTTTTTAACCTACTTTAATAAAAGAGCGAATGTATGCTATTAAATATTTCGCGGGCGGAGCTACGCGAACGGCTAGTCTTAAATTTGATTGGTGGTTAAATTGTAGTGGTGACAATAGATTTAGTTTTTTTTACTGGTCACATTTTCATTGATAAATTGTAAGTAAAGGTTAGTGCGACTTGTTTTTTAAAAGATGCCTTACTATGATGGAAGATATCAATTTCTGAAAAATCTTTAATAATTATTTCTGTCAATACAGTTTCTCTCAGTTAAAAATCGTTCAAAATTGCTAGTGTTACGCCTATTTGAAATAAATAAATTGCGCTGGTAACGTCGTCCAAACGATTTCGTTTATAAACTGGTACAGCGTTCGCGACCGCGACTGTACATAACGAACCCCCCTTCCACATGAATTGATAAATCCTGGATCCGCACCCGTTATGATAACGAGCATTGGCCAACGACCACCAAACCGCAGCAGGAAGTTATCATTCAAATAGGGGTGATCAATGGGTAAAAAAAAATTATTTAACAAATCAATAAAAATTGGCAAAGCGTCTAAGTTCGAGAGTGGGGGCTTTTGAAGTCACTCCTCAGTAAAAATTGTATACCGGTGTGATGTCACGCGGCATTTCAAAGCATTTTTTGTTTAATCGACAAAAGAAAAAAATACGTGTCCAATATTATTTGATTGTGTGTGTGAGGATTTAGTGAGCACCTTCTGAAAAAATTTCAAAACCAATTTCGCAATTTGTAAAAATATAAAACCAAAGATAGGAATATCCAATAATGTATGCTCACTTTCCAAACTTATCGAAGTCTCAAGAGACCGCCGGAGATAGTATATCGATGGCCGGGCTGGTAGCTTTTTCTGCCAACGTATAAGCTTGGCCATACAAAGGGGTAATGACGCCAGTCTTTTAGGTACCCTTCCCTCCCAGTGCGGCGACAACTTCGAGGAAGTTTTTTACCTAGTTTAAGTGTACATGTTTGTAAATATTTAGTTTCAATAAATAATATTTATGCTCACTCAGTTCTCACAGACAACCACTCAGATCTCCAAGTGTATTATGTTGACATAAAATATTTGAATACTAGGTTTTAGTAAAAATTTGGTTAAGTAACGACCTATAATTACAAATCGCCTAGAACAGTATTTAAAAATTTACAAATAATTACTTATACTTACTCAATCCTCACACTTTTATGAGACGTGATTTTTTGATAAATTAACATATAAAAAGAATATACCTCTAGTTATAGGTAATGTTAAATAGGATTTTGTAAAATACTAATCGAACCATGATAGTGGTGCATATTTAAATAATATTAATTTTCTCACTCAATCCTCACGTGCTCGGTGCTCACTCAATCCTCACGTTTTTGGAACGTATAATTTTTTTTTTCATATCTTTAAGTTTGTAAGCGTTATAAAAAATGTAAATACACACATCAAAAGTGTCTAGGGATCAACATATATTTTTGCAATAACTTTTCTCCTGATTGATATTAATTAAAATTTTCTTTAAGGATTCATCAAATAAAGTGTTTTCGTTTGTCACAGTAACGATAAACCAAGTCACCTTTGCATTAATAAAGAAATTTGCCATTTTCCTAATAAAGGGATTTTTGACATTTGAACCACTAACACAAAAGTTCGAAAAAAAGACTGAAATAACAGTTTTCTTTAAAATTTTATTGGGTAACTTAAACAATTAATAATCCGTGTTTCTACCGCGAACACTAACAACACAAGAACATCGGTTTGGCATACTCAAAATGAGTTCATCCAAATCACGCTGTGGAATGGCCGCCCATGTTCGTTGCAACAACAAAAAAAGGTCTTCTTGCGACTGGATACCCTCCATATTCGGCAGAGCTCTTCTCTGTAGCATATCCCATGCATGCTCAATCGGGTTCAAGTCTGGCGACTGAGCAGGCCAGGGCAGGACATTGATGTTAGCTGCGGCGAGAGTCTGTCTTACAACTCTTGCGGTGTGCGGTCGTGCATTATCATGCATTAACTGAAATAAGGGACCGATTTGCACTTGTAGAGGAACGATGACGTCTGATACAATCGTCTCAGCATAAATTTGAGCGTTGAGGTTGCCTCTGATCCAAATCAACTCAGTTCTTCCGCCGATCCAAATACCCACCCATACCATGATGGTTCCACCACTATAAGGATGGACTTCCTGGCAGGATTTTAATCGCTGTTGGCGTCCAGGGGTTCTCCAGTGTCGTATACGTCTTGTATCCGGTCTCATACCAAAACGAGACTCATCAGAAAAGCACACGAAACGCCATTGTTCTTCTGCCCATTTTTTTGCCCAAAAATGCTTGATCCCTAGACATGGGCGTACGCAGGGGGGGGGCCGTTGCCCCCCCCCTGGACTTGGCAATCACTCACTTAGTTGACAATATTTTGTTTCATTATACATTTATTTGAAAGTAATTGTAAAAGGGATTTATGTTTTCAATTACAAATCACCCCCTTCCCTCTAATAGGTATGGTAGTGATGGCTGCTGCTCGAGTCAACTCGTGCGCGGGTGCTGCTTGGTCTGGTCCGACTAATATCCCTTTGGCCTTTTAGTTTGTTGTAATTTTGTCGTAATTAATTTTTTTCTTCTTTTCTCCCTTGTTTTATGTTTCGAACGGCAGGACACACTATCCCTAATGTTGATCCAATTGTTACAAGATAAAGAATGTTTAAAAAAAGTGAACAAATGGCAAGCCCTCTGAGTTTCTTGCCGGATCCTCTCAGTTGTGGCCGCGTTGTGATCTGGTGGTAGCTGTTAAAAAAAATTCCATTCAAAAGTGGTTCGTTAAGCCTATTTGAAATAAATATTTTTGACTTGGACATAATTATGTACACTTGAGAGCAATAAAATCGCACACCCCTTGTAATTTGGTTTATTACTGATTTTTTTCTTAAATCTAAAAATATAGAGTACAAATCATTTAGCAAAATTAAAGAATACAAGCTTAGCTTTAAAAGAACACCAAATTAAAATCATTGACCTTCATATAACTTACAGAAATCAGCCGTACAAATTAGCCAAATTCACCCGTTAGCATTGTCACTACTTGCACCCCTTACCCGCAGTATAAAAGGGTCGGTTTTTTGGATTTTTAATCAGTTGCATACCGAAGGTCAACGTGATAACATCTCTACTCAACGCATACGGAAAAATATGGATACCACGCCCGCAGAAGCCGCTCAAGTTATTGCCTTGCTCGAAGCAGGCCATAATCAAAGTGACGTTGCTCGACGACTAAATTTGAGCCGCTACTCTATTCGTCGTGTGTACCAGAGGTTTCAAGAGACCGGTGGCTACATTCGACAACCAAGATCTGGCCGGCGACGCAGAACATCAGAGCGTGATGACCGCTTTCTTGTGTCGAGGTCTTCAAGAAATCGGCAACTGAATGCGGTTCAACTGGGACAAGAGCTTCAAGAAGTTCCCAATGTCAGTATAAGTCGGTGGACAATCAGAAGAAGACTTGGTGAAGCAGGACTGACTTCACATCGCGCAGCAAATGGTCCCAAATTGACCACAGCTCACCGACAAGCCCGACTACAATTTGCCAGGGAACATTTAAATTGGACGTATGAACAATGGCGGTCTGTTATGTTCTCTGATGAGTGCAGAATGACATTACATGGTCACGATGGACGCTCTAGGGTCTACAGAAGGTCATCAGAGCAATTTTCACAATGCTGCATAAGCGAACGTGTGGCTTTTGGCGGTGGATCGTGTATGTTTTGGGGTGGTATAATGTTGGACACTAAAACTGACATTGTATTCATCACTGGGGCGAATACCGGCCCGAGATCGAGAGGTTTGACGGCTGCACGATACGTCGAAGAAG
Organism: Furcula furcula; assembly: GCA_911728495.1. Classification (NCBI taxonomy): domain Eukaryota; kingdom Metazoa; phylum Arthropoda; class Insecta; order Lepidoptera; family Notodontidae; genus Furcula; species Furcula furcula. Next base: position 57,164,837 of record OU452242.1, read on the forward strand.
TGCTTGAAGGACATGTGAGGCCGCTTGCGTGGCTTATGGGCAGTGCCGGATTAAGCCAGCGCGGGGCCCGTAGCAAATATGAACGCGGGGCCCTTGACTTGCATACTTTTTTTTGTTGCTATAGTGAGGTTAGTAGACTAGTTTTTTTTTTCTTTTTACGAGGGGAAATCCTTATGAACACCCAATACTGGTGTAGCAGTGAGTGTGATGTCACGTCATGAGATGTCACTCCTACTGACTAAAACTCCATGGTGTCCTCATCCCGTTATGTTGACGGGCCCCGTCTGGGTACGTACGTGTGTACTCGATTAAGTCCCGCCAGCGGCTATTCGCTTTGCGGCAATTCCTACGTCCGTGGGTGTTAAGACCACGGACCTGTGTGCGGGTATAAAAGCCCCGCAGACTATCATCCGGTAGCGTGCCGAGACACCTTAGCACGCCTCCTCGAGGGTGACTTGTCACCGTCACAGTTCAACCGTTCTTGCTGCCTGGCTACGGGTCACAAGGTCAGCATTGGCCCGCCTTCTGCACGGGCCTCCTGTGGCATTGCGGATCAGCAACGGGATCGCTCTCTCTAAACCGTTCCATTGCTTCCTTCTGTGAAATAAGGCTTTCACAGAAGGAGGCCATTGTCAACCACGCCCTTTCACTGCCTATTTTATATTTTGGATCACGGCGGACAGCGACATGGCGGCCCCAATTGCGGTGCACAGCTGACTGACACCCCACCGTCCACGCCATGCAAACCTCAAGTCTGTGCTAATAATACCTGCTGAAGTAACTATGCCCCGATAGGATCTGCATGAACCACTGGAATGTGAGCGTACCGTATTTTCAATGCACTCAGTCTATCATGACCGGGTGCACCGCCGATATGCTCATGTAGCCGGCGCTTGGGGCCGCCACTCACTCCTGTGACCACACAAGGGTGTCGTCTTGGCTTCCCTTTGTCACCACTGAACTTCACTAGGAGGTGCTCCATCCCGGGACTTCTGTGTTATGTCAATAAACTGCGGTCAACACCAGCACCTCCACGATCCAGGTTAACGTGCTTCGACAGGGCGCATGCGGCCTCGCACGAATTTGTGCGATATCCTCGTATCACCCGGACCACCATGACTCTCTGTGGTCGTTGCAACGGGGTCATGGTTTAGGCAGTCAGGATTTCGGCCCACACGGGTGCGCAATAAAGGGACATCATTCGTACTACCCCGATATACAGGCAACGGCAACTATCATTCGGGCCACCCGGATTCGGAAGGAGCCGCGACAGAGGACCCACAGCTGAATCAGCTTCGGCTAGACCCTTGAAATGGACTACGAATACTACGAATCGCCATTTCGGGTCGAGGACAAGACCCAAATATTTCATTTGGCTTCCAACTTAGTTCGTGACACCCTCGGCAGCTGTTCCGGCCCATGAGGGCGCTGCCTCTTCCTAGGTCCGTGGAAACACAGGGCCTAGGTCTTATCCAGGGCCACCCTCTAGTCCATACGTAACAGACGAGCTGCGGGTTCCCAGTGTAAATAATTATGGAGCACCCAGACGTATGCGATGTTCCACAGAAGAGGGCCGAACACCGAACCCTGCGAACATCACGCGCCATGTGACAGTTCCAAAGCAGACGACACTTCGGTCCTCAAAATAGGACTCTACTCGCCTAAAATAGGCCGAGACCTGATGCTAAGATACCATAGTCGTAGCCTCCATCACACACCTGAATTGAAGTGTGTTGAAAGCATTGGCAATAATCAAGTTACACCGCCAACATGACACCACATTGACACACTGCCGCATCCGAGAGGGCCTTGGCGCGAAGAGTCGTGTCTATGTTAGAGCGACCCTCTCGGAATCCGTATTGGGTGTTGGAGACTCGGGCACTATTTTCCAATAGGAAAGTAGCCGATATACAAAATACTATTTTAAATGTCCGGGTTATACGAACAGCTTGTAGCTAACAGTAAGGGCTATATAAATTACTTGGAAGGACAGGCTTGAAGACCAAGTTGAAGACACTGGTTAGTATTGTATTGTCGTGTTGTCAACTTCTAAAATGATAATAATAGATGCAGCCAATGATGACTTTTATAATAACTAATGAAGTCAATTACAAAAGAAAAGAGAAAGATAATTTTATATGACTGATATAGACTGGCTACAAATTCCAAATAGACGGTGGATGGTATAAATATTATCATAAATAACAATACAACGCAGCACCCTGTAATGTCTTGTCTCTAATTTATTAATCTATGCTCTTGTAAGTATATATAAAATATGTTTCGGTAAGTCCCTGAATATCAATATTCGCTAGAAGTTACAACGCCTTACAGTGTTACTTTATTCTACTTCTACAAAAAATACTCAAAAATACTGACTTCCAGGAAAATACCTACAAAAATACTGATATTCAAAATCGACGTTAAAAAAACTGAAAAAGTATTAAAATACTGAATCTGGTCACACTGAGCGGTGTATCACCTTCAGGACGAAACTTGATTTTTTTCTTTGCTATATGTGCGGGGCCTTCCAAGGCGCGGGGCCCTCCAAGGCGCGGGGCCCGTAGCATTTGCTGACCCCTGCTATATGGCTAATCCGGCACTGCTTATGGGAGAAGATTTTATCCTAATGCACGACAACGCCAGACCGCATGTCGCCAGAACAGTTTGCGACTACATCGAAGACGTTGGAATCACCGCGATGGAGTGGCCAGCTCGTAGTCCTGATCTCAATCCGATTGAGCATGTCTGGGATGAGCTGAAAAGAAGAGTTCGAGCAAGAAGCCCTGCTTTTACGTGCCTCCGAGAGCTTCAACTTGCCATTGAAGAGGAGTGGAACGCTATACCACAAGATTTCATGGTAAAATTAATAAAGTCCATGAAAAACCGATTAAGAGCTGTAATTAAGGCTAGGGGAGGGAATACACCTTATTAATAAATAATTTGTTCAAGAATTTTGAGTTTAATTTTCATTATTTCTTAAGCGAAATTGAGTAATTTTACCCGTTTGTTGGGTTTTGTGCCGTAAAACCTCTTATGGGTATTTTTTTACACTGTATTTGATATCATTAGAAAGGTAATGAGGTAGACTTTCAATTAATGTGTGTGTTTTTTTAAATATTTATTCAGATTCATGAAAAAAACTGCCTTGACATAAAAATGTCAAGGTATGCGATTTTATTGCTCTCAAGTGTATTTAGCGATTTTGATACTGAACAAAAAAAACAAGAATTTGCAGTCAGAGAGTATCATTTGGCGAAGTGGAATTGACTTTGACTATGATGAAGCAAAATAAATAGTAAAATCGAATATAGCACCATCAAATTGATCTGATGACGAAGCCGTAACAAAAAAATTATCTTAGCCGTGTTTAGGGCTTATTGGATTGTCATAAGATGCACTCGGGCTATAAATGATTTTAATGGTAATTTCCCTCGTTTTGTCAGAAGGCCCTGTTTGTCAGAAGGCAGATGTCATAGCCTCGTTATTTCCTTTAACAATCTGTCATCATGTGGTCGCTAAATAACCAGCTGGCGTCCAAAACAATCAAAAACCATTTTAGATCCAGCAAAATTGTTTAAAAAAAATTAACCGAAGAAGGGGGTTTGCCGATCTCTGAAATTACCCCTTGTAAAAAAAACCCATGTGAAAAAATATTTTAAAAGTAGCCTAAGTTGATTCTAAGGCCAAAATCTAGAAATCAGTATCAAGTATACAGCATTTGTACTTTTTGAGTTTTTGTAGGTGACAACTAGACAAAAATTGTTTTAAATTTGGATTAGGATAAGATAGAGGAAATTCAAAAAAACAAAACCGCTACTACAAACGTCAATTATAGTTAATGTTCATTTATCCATTTTTTGAAATCGATCCCCATTATTGCTCAATACGCAGATAGTGAGTAGAGATATCAAATACCTCGTATTCAATAATCGCAAAAAAAAATCATAAACAGTTTCGACGGTGGAAATAAACAGATTTTAATAACCGACTTAATTATAATTAAAGTTAATTGACGTTTATGAGTGCGGCATTTAAATATACAATGTACTTACTTGTTTTTTGATGAATTTGACCACCAGAAAAAAAATCTTAACTTGCCCCCCCCTAGACCAAAAGCTGCGTACGCCCATGTCCCTAGACACTTTTGATGTGTGTAGTTCAAGTTACTTATAGTTAAAAAAATATATTAAATGCCTACCATTTCAGATTTATATTGCATAACAAACTGATCGCTTACTGAACGGTGATTACCTGTTAATAGTCGAATTATTAATTCACTAGACAAGTAACCTGACGTTTACTGCTACAGTTACTGATGAAAACAAATAGTGAAGAGACAAAATGATTATATTGATCACTCAGTCAGTACTCGTGAGCAAAAGCTTACTATATGTATTCTGTGGCAAAAGAAACATTCGTGCACTCAGATCAGAAGTTAGAAGCCAAATGATAAATAAGATGATGGCGTGGTACAGCGTGTGTAAGTCCAAGTTCAACTCCCTCCCACCTACTTGGTGTATGTGAGATGTTTTAAAGACAGAATATAGCCCATGCAGCCTTGTTGTTCATCAATTTTACTAGATTTACTTATAGCATGTAATTATCTATTTACAACTACATAACGGGTGTAAGGGACATCGTACCGAAAACCGATACCAGGGATCCAGTACATTATTCTGAACATCCTACTGTTGAAACTTTACATCGGCTATTTCATAAATTTCCAAAAAAAAAACACATTTTTTAAATAAAATTAGTATAACATCATTATTGGTATAATAATAAAGCCTAATTTTAATTTAAAAACAATAAATAAATTATTTGTGGAATTTTTATTTATTTATTTATTTTTTATGCACATAAACAGTGCATAGGCAATTAATTAATAGGCAATTAACTATTATTATTTTAGTTAATTAGCAATGTCATTTGAAAAATAAATTTTATTCCGCATTCATTACATGCTCGAAAATTAACAAGTTAGTCATTTGTCATTTACCTACCATATAAATGGTTACTGTAATGTTATCACGGACATTATTTGACATCTTATAAAAAAAAATCGGTACGTGGTCCTTTACACTCTGTATAATTTCTATTTAAAATTATTTTTAGTATTATTTCTGTTCCTATTAACTTTGAGCAAGTGATTGAATCACTATAGACTGGGAACATCACTACTACTATTAATATGGAAATATTATTTTACCAAGTGATATTAGCAAATGTCAGTTTACTTCAGTGAAATAATGATTGGACTTTACAATAGGCTATGTGCGCCTCACCTCTCATACATGCTCATTTAGCTCTTACATCCACAAAGAGTTTAATATGAACTTACCATTATAATATTCTTTAAACGGCCCTGAAGATTGTATGCACAATATTTTTTATCCTTTCGTCGAGAACTAGAGAGAGACTGGTTTACAGACGCCTTGAGCTAATATAAGTACTTTTTTTATTGTAATCAATATTATATACAGTGTGAATTATCGCTGTCCCGTGTAAAGAGGTCACATCGAACATTGACTACCTACGTTTTGTACAGAGATGGATTTAGAAATGTGGACTTTCAAATACGCCGCTTATAGGCTGTATCAAATAGCCGGCTATTTTGGCCCATTGGATTAGTGCTATGATCAAATTCGACGAAAAAGGCCAGATTTGTGGAATGAAAATTCTTGTATGTATTTTGCACCACGATAATGCGCTTTCATACAAGGCCATCCATCATAGTGAACGAATTTTTGACCAAAATCTCAACAAATACCATCGAGCAACCAGATATATGGCTCCAGCCGACTTCTTTCTTTTTCTTAAACTCAAATTACCACTTCGTGGCACCCGTTTTCATTCGGTAGACGACATAAAGGAGAATTCGCGGCGATAAGTGAACTCAATTTCAGAAAAAAGACACTTTCTGAAGGAGAATAAGTACCTACATTGAAGGTGATAAAATAAATTTGGATGAACAACTAACATTTTGTGTATAATTGACCTTGCCATCCAATTCCACAAATATTCAAAATAAGCTATACAGGGGCCTTTGGAAGTATACAAGTTCCTTACAAGCGCTGTTTCTCATTTTTAAAAGAGTTATTTAGCGAGATTTAGACGAAACATGTACATATAAATTCTCTTCTGTTTCATTTGTGAATACTCCTCTACCACCTCAAATCACGGTCATTTATGTGTAGGTATAGGAACAAGCTCTCCCCCATAAAATAAAATCTTTAGAACAAATAAAATACTACTTCGAAGAAATCTATCTTAAAAGCGTTAAATAATGAAAATATATTGAAGTCCGTGCCAGTTAGTGATGAATGAATCTTAAATTCCTAATTCAATTCTTTCAAATCGCTCCGTTAACTTTAAAACCACCAAATCAAACATCAACAAGGAGATAATAATAATAATATCTTGGGACAATCCACACACGGTCATCCGATCCCAAACTAGGCAGAGCCTGTACTATGGAAACCAGACAACTGATACTAATACTTATATACTTTTTTTTTGTAAATACATACTTAAATAGATAAACAACACCCAGACACTTGGCGGGAATCGAACCCACGACCCATCGGTTAGCAGGCAGGGTGTCTGACCACTAGACCAACGGGCCCGTCAATAATGTAGGAGTGATGGCTGTCATGGCTGACCGGTCAGCCCGCAGCCAGTACTCCTTTGTTTCAAGAAATAGTATAGGTATTAGAATATCGTGAAGCCCAAATAAATTAATCGTTGAATCGATCAACAATTATTTTTATCTAGATTTGTTCTAAAAAAACTACTTACTTTTATTTACGAAAAAGCACACTTTGACCTGAACAAATGTTTTCAACACACTTGCTCATAAAGTGAGCCTTATTGCATCGTCTTTAGGGTCATACACCTAGCTATAAGACACGCGTGAGTATTGACTAGTTCATAATAGAATTATTCCTACAAATTTACATTAGTAGGTACCTACTGCAAGTTGTACGCGAGTAAACAGAGCATTCTTAATTTGCGGGTGAAGTGCCACTGAAAATCCATATTTTTTTTAATAAATAAATGTGTACGTCAATAATTAAGTCAAACAAACATTATTATCAAATTATTCATAATTAACAATAATTTGTTATAAAAAATTAAAATATTTGCATTTTATCACTTAAAATTATAGTTTTGAAGTAGTTGTAGTAAGTTGTATGTTGACTCACATTGCATTGAGCCCGTGCAAAAAAACGCGCGCCATTTTCCTTGTCATATTTCGTTTTTCTTGTGTTTGTCGCTGTGTGTTTATATTATTTTGCTTTTTCCTCGCAAGTGTGTTTTAAAAACGTCGTATGAAACTCGTGAGCTCTGCTCATGACCACAGCCTCGTGAGTAATGAGCAACTTAGCTTACTTATATCATAATATACTTGATTATTATAATAAGTTGATCAGTTCACACATCAGGCCTCTACGTGTTGAATCCGTCCCTGCGCAAGCCTCTAATAAGTCTGGGTATATCCCGTAAAGATAAAGACATAATAACTATATTCTGGGAAAATCCACACACGGTCATCCGATTTTCGTAACCAGACAACTGATACTAATACTTACATATATTTTTTTTTAAATACCACCGGCCTACTAAAAATTGTCTGTGGTTAATACATAGGTAGGTACCTAAGTAGATAAACAACACCCAAAAGCATGGTGGAAGTCGAACCCACGACCTTTTAGAGGACCGGCCAGGGTGTCTAACCACTATTCATCGAAAAGTCTTTGCTTGTGGCGGCTTCGTGTGGCGGGTTACCCCCTTCCCTCTAATATGGTTGAGGGGAGTGATGGCTGCTGCTCGAGTCAACTCGTGCGCGGGTGCTGCTTGGGGGGACTGGTCCGACTACTATCCTTTGGCCTTTTAGTTTGTTGTAATTTTTACCGTAATTTATTGTTTTCTTCTTTTCTCCCTTGCTTTATGTTTCGAACGGCAGGACACACTATCGCTAATGTCAATTCAATTATAACAAAACAATGTTTAAAAAAAGTGAAAAAGTGACAAGCCGGCTGAGTTTCCGCCGGATCTTCTCAGTTGAGGCAGCATTGTGATCCAGTGGTAGCTATAAAAAAATTTACCATTTAAAAGTGCTAGCCTATTTGAAATAAATTTTTTTGACTTTGACTTTGACTAGACCAGGGGTGGCGAACCTTTATGGATCAATGTGGCATTTTTATAAAGAAATGTTCATTATGGCCATAGACGTGCCTCAAATAATTTTAAATTCGTGAAAATAATAATACGAAATACCCACTCCGTAACGTAGGATCTATCGATATACGAATTTTTTTTTTGCTTTCTCATACATCCACTAGTTCAGCATAAAAATCATATAAATAGGCCACGATTACTGGGATTTGGGAGCTACATTGATTTGAATACGAACAGTCGGAGAGTCAACATCAAAATGGAGAAAAACGAAATCAGAGCGGTCATCAAGTACCTCTGTTTGAAAAAAATGTCTACCAAAGACATACACAGCGACCTAGTGGAAAAATTAGGGGACTGCTCCTCCATATTCCACAGTTGCGCGCTTGTCGAAGGAGATTAAGCTGGGTGGAAAATCCACAGAAGATGAACATCGCGAGGGACGCCCATCCTCGTCCCTCACTGCAGAAAACATAAAAAAAGTCAAAGATGTATTGGCAGATCGAAGAATGACCATAAGGCATGTAGCTACCTAGCTACATGCCTTATAGTCAGATCCCTGTGACCTCACAGGGATCTCATATGGCAGTGTTCAAAGAATCTTTGCGAACGAACTGCATATGAAAAAGGTCTCTGCGCGTTGGGTACCGAGAGCATTAACCGACGAGCAAAGCGCGCGGCTCACAAAGCCGTCGTTGCGATGGCTGCCATTCAAGAAACGGGATTCGAATTGCTCGAACACCCACCCTATTCGCCAGACTTGGCTCCCAGTGACTTTTACCTCTTTCATCTGTTCAAGGAACACCTCCGAAGTAAAAAAAACTGACGACGATAGCGAGGTGATGACTGCTGCGGAGGTGTTTTTGGAGGGTCAAGACAAATACATTTTTTTTAAGGGAATCAAGGGTTTAGAAAAAAGAAGGACTAAATGTGTTGACTTGCTAGTAGACTATATAAAGAACTAAATATTTTTTTGGTCAAAATGTCCTTATTTCATATTGATTATCATTACTTTTCGATCACCCCTCGCAGATCCTAAGTTACGTAGTGGGTATATATATTGACTAGGATCTAGTCAATATATATACCCACAGGACATCTAACATGCAGTAATTCACACCTAGAAAAAAAAATAGGTATTATTGTCCGAACAACAATTTCTTCGTTCAAAAAGTCCGTTAAAATATTTTTTTTTTCTTAAATTATTTTTTCTATAATATATTTTCTTGTTTTGAGAAGATTTTTTTAATGATAATGAAAATATCTAAAAAAGGTCACCCTGTGTTGTGAGAGACACGCTCTTCCATAGATACAAGTAAATAACTTTTACTGAATAAAAATAATGTAGTAGGTCTCTTATGCCTGTATGTGGTGTGTATAAGTACCTAATAATAAAAGTATTTTTTTAAAGTATGTAATGTAATAGAAGTATTTTTTTCTCAATGCATAATCAACTTTGTGATCTGTGGCGTGTCCACAATAATCATGTCACGCACGTGGCATCAATGGCGCGAAATATTTTTCTTTTTAATTTGCTATGAGTTTGGGTAAGTCGAAGTCAAAAATATATATTTCAAATAGGCTTAACGCCTATTAAGCCTATTTGAAATATATATTTTTGAATGGTCAATTGTTAAAAAAAGCTACCACCGGATCACAACGCGGCCTCAACTGAGAAGATCCGGCAAGAAACTCAGCGGGCTTGTCATTCTTTCACTTTTTTTTAAACATTGTTTGTCTTGTTACAATTAGATCAACATTAGCGATAGCAGCGATAGTGTGTCCTGCCGTTTGAAACATAAAGCTAGGGAGAAAAGAAGAAAACAATAAATTACGACAAAAATTACAACAAACTAAAAGGCCAACGGGGTAGTAGTCGGACCAGTCCCATTACAGCTTCACCGGACAATAGGAGGCGAGCGTTTGAAGATAGTGTGTCGAGCAGGGTAGCGTACCTTATACTCAGAATAACCAGTCGGTATTCGTTGAAGGTTATACAGGTTTACGCGCCGACCTCGGCACACCCTGACGATGAAGTAGAGGCTATGTATGAGGAGATAGCAGAAGCCATACATACCTCCAAAACACACTTCACCGTTGTTATGGGGGACTTCAACGCGAAGGTGGGCACACGGAATGGCGATGAGTTGAAAGTGGGGTCATATGGGTACGGGCAGCGGAACCAAAGGGGCCAGCGGCTGGTCGACTTCATGGAGAAGGAGGGACTCTTTGCAATGAACTCCTTCTTCAAGAAGCGACCATCCAGGAAGTGGACGTGGATAAGCCCCGATGGTTCAACCAAAAATGAGATCGACTTCATCATGACGACCAACAAGCATATATTCGATGATGTCTCCGTGATCGGCAGGGTGAAAACCGGTAGCGATCACCGCATTGTTAGAGGCACATTGAATATCAATATCAAGCTTGAGAGGTCCCGTCTGATGAAGTCCACGCTCCGTCCGGGAACCGCCCAAATCCAAAACCCCGAAGACTTTCAACTCGAACTACACAATCGCTTCCAGTGCCTAGCCGAATGCGAAACTGCGGACGAGTTAAACAATGGGTTGGTGCAAACTGTCCATGCAGTGGGGTCCAAGTTCTTTAAGACCCCACGCCGTAATAAGCCTCAGAAGCTCTCCAATCAAACCATTAAGTTAATGGAAACCCGAACTGAGATGAGACTGCAATCTTCAGCTGATATGTCGGAATATGCTGAACTCAATAGACGAATCTCGAAATCCATGCGACACGACTTGCGTTCCTATAATACAGCATGTATTAAGGACGCAATTGAGCGGAACCAAGGCTCTAAAGTGTTTGCAAAGAATTCGTCTATTGGGCAAAGCCAAGTGACCAAGCTGAAGATCGACGACGGCAGTGTCATCTCATCAAAGTCGGAGATATTGAGAGAGCTCGAGAGGTTTTACGGACAGTTGTACACCTCGACACGAAAACCCATTGCCCGAACAGCTCAGGACACCAGAGCCCAACTAACCCGACACTACACTGAGGACATCCCAGACATCAGCTTGTACGAGATTAGAATGGCTCTCAAACAGCTTAAGAACAACAAGGCGCCGGGTGAAGACGGAATCACAACAGAACTTCTGAGAGCGGGTGGAAAACCGGTACTTTTAGTCCTCCAGAAGTTATTTAATCCCGTCTTACTCGAGGGTACTACGCCAGAAGCATGGCACAGGAGTGTGGTGGTTCTCTTCTTCAAAAAAGGTGATAACACTTTATTGAAGAATTATAGACCCATCTCACTCCTGAGCCATGTATACAAGCTGTTTTCGAGAGTCATTACGAACCGTCTCGAACGCAGGTTTGATGACTTCCAGCCTCCCGAACAAGCCGGGTTCCGAAAAGGCTTTAGCACCGTAGACCACATACATACGCTCCGCCAGATTATACAGAAGACCGAGGAGTATAATCGGCCATTATGTCTAGCGTTTGTGGACTACGAAAAAGCCTTCGATTCAATCGAGACCTGGGCGGTATTGTAGTCCCTCCAGCGGTGCCACATTGACTATAGGTATATCGAAGTGTTGAAGTGTTTGTACAGCAACGCCACCATGTCGATCCGACTACAGGAAGAGAGCACGAAACCAATCCCATTGCAGCGAGGTGTGAGACAGGGAGACGTTATTTCTCCGAAACTGTTCTCAAACGCATTGGAGGACGTTTTCAAGCTCTTGGACTGGTACGGATTCGGCATCAACATCAATGGCGAATACATCACTCACCTTCGTTTTGCCGACGATATAGTCATTATGGCAGAGTCGCTGGAGGACCTCAATACGATGCTCAGCGACCTCAGTAGCGTTTCCCAACAGGTGGGTCTTAAAATGAACATGGACAAGACGAAGATCATGTCTAATGTCCATGTTGCACCCGTACCGGTAGTTGTTGGGAACGATACACTCGAAGTTGTTGACCACTACGTATACCTAGGACAAACTGTCCAGTTAGGTCGGTCCAACTTTGACAAAGAGGTCGCCCGAAGAATCCAACTCGGATGGGCAGCGTTCGGGAAACTACGCGATATTCTCTCGTCCAAAATACCGCAGTGCCTGAAGACGAAGGTTTTTAACCAGTGTGTGTTGCCAGTGATGACATATGGTACTGAGACGTGGTCTCTAACGGCTGGCCTTTTAGAAAAGTTCAGAGTCACACAACGAGCCATGGCGAGCGACAGAATCCGAAATGTGGAGATTCGCCGAAGAACTAAGGTCACCGACATAGCTCTCAGAATCTGCAAGTTGAAGTGGCAATGGGCAGGCCACATCGCTCGAAGAACCGATAACCGTTGGGGAAGAAAGGTTCTCGAGTGGCGACCACGAACCGGAAGACGCAGCGTTGGCAGGCCTCCCACTAGGTGGACAGACGACATTGTGCGCGTCGCAGGTAACCGGTGGATGCAAATAGCCAATTGTCGTTCATTGTGGCGTTCTAAGGGGGAGGCCTATGTTCAGCAGTGGACGTCTTCCGGCTGATGATGATGATGATGATGATGATGTTTGAAGCACTCTAGCCTTTACGGCAGAAGTAGCGACGAGCTCAAGGGCACCTCAGGGAGGCACGGCCTCGGCTTGGGCTGTCGCTTAAGAGCGTTGACTCGAGCAGCAGCCATCACTCCCCTCAACCATATAAGTAGGATCTAAAATCAATAGCGTCAGTGGTTCTTGAAATATATACGTGTGACAGACAGATGAAGTCTCATCATAATATGAATTCTTTATAGGTACCTTTTAGGTTTGGAACCCTGAAAAGCGTTGTATGACCAACCCAAATTTTAAAGACTAATTTATTTGTATGGCGCTGAAAAAACCTAAATAAAAACCACATTGTAATTAATTTACCCTTACGGATTATATCGCGGTTTATTTTAGGTTTTAATTTTCCGACGTTTCGAATGCTTTCCAACATGTATGGTCACGGTCACCGCCCATGACTGCGAATAAACCGCGATATAATCCGTAAGAATAAATTAATTACAATGTGTAGTATTCTCGTAAATAAAACACAACATTTAAATAAAAACCAACTAAGTGGATCATTCGGCATAGTGTTACTGTATACCTATCATTACGGGCTGGTTGGGGACTTGGGGTAGGATTTTAGGTTTCTTTATTATACAATAACTTACTCATCTGTGCAACATTTTCAACTGCCTCGGTGACGACGGGCGCTAGTAGGTATGACCTCTGATCGCTTGGACCTGAAATCCCAAGTCGTAGAAAATGTTATCGGTTCGGGTTTTTTTGTGCTCAGGGGCTGCCGTCTCGACTAGGGTTGCCACCTTTTTTGAAGAAAATATAGTATATTTCATTTTAAGTTATACAAAATATAGTAAGTACTTTTGGGATATTTAGGAAAAAAATAATACTTACACATTTATTTCTCTTTATTTATTTTATATTTTATTAAAGTGGTAAGTACATATAAATAAAGGCAATTTCCACAAAATTAATTAATGATTTATTACTTAAATCAACAATGACAGGTAGTAATTATAATATGCTGTTGTGATCAGAGTGGAAAAAGTAACGTAAAGAGCTTGCAGGATGTTTTATAGAACACAGGAGGATTTCTATAAAACATCCTGCAAGCTCACCGGAGATGTCCAGCAGTGGGGCAGTGGGAGTAGCGGCTTGGCTGTGATTTGCAGGCTTCTCTATGGTTGGCTTGCTTGGCTGTGATTGGCAGGCTGGGCTATGGTTGGCTTGCTTGGCTGTGATTGGCAGGCTGGGCTATGGTTGGCTTGCTTGGCTGTGATTGGCAGGCTGGGCTATGGTTGGCATGCTTGGCTGTGATTGGCAGGCTGGTCTATGGTTGCCTTGCTTGGCTGTGATTGGCAGGCTGGGCTATGGTTGGCTTGCTTGGCTGTGATTGGCAGGCTGGGCTATGGTTGGCTTGCTTGGCTGTGATTGGCAGGCTGGGCTATGGTTGGCTTGCTTGGCTGTGATTGGCAGGCTGGGCTATGGTTGGCTTGCTTGGCTGTGATTGGCAGGCTGGGCTATGGTTAGCTTGCTTGGCTGTGATTGGCAGGCTGGGCTATGGTTGGCTTGCTTGGCTGTGATTGGCAGGCTGGGCTATGGTTGGCTTGTTTGGCTGTGATTGGCAGGCTGGGCTATGGTTGGCCTACTTCGCTATGGTTGGCTGAGGTGGTGTGGTGTAACAATTTTAATTTCCATTCATATTTATTATTCGTTTTTGCGTTTTGGCTAAATTATAGTACGATACTATATAATATATTACGGGTGGCAACCCTACTAGACATAGATAGTGATAGCTTTGCGAGCGAAATTTGTCGTTACCTCTTTACAATCCGGTGCGCGTGCAATACCGCGGAAGAGCAGTTTGTAAATACCGCGTATCTGGGTTTTCACGTGCACCGACGATTTGCTAGTATCTACAGTATGGAGGGATTTTTTCGGTATCATAAAGCAAAGTTTGCGATTATTCGTAATGTTATAGCGAATAACTTTGCTACCTACCTACCTACTTCATACCTATTTACTTTTTGGAATCCTATACCTACTTACATCTTAGAGAACGAAACCTATAAAACCGTTATATTCTGTCTACGACTTACATAAAAATTATAAGTAAATTATGAAGTAGACATTATCCTGTCATTCAATAAATGCTATTTAATATATGCATACTAAATATAACTTTTAACAGAACCCGCAAAGCGATCGTTACGATTGTTAGCTAATTTATTGATATCTTTTCATCGCAATCGGTTAATAATTGTCAGAGCAATGTAATGGAGAACATCAGTTTTATGGTTTTTACCAGATAAATTCCTCCACATCGTTCATGTTCCTCCAGGAAGTTCTTATCCGGTTGTAATAAAATTCATACAGATTTAATAAAGTGGTGTCTTCTTTCGATTAAAAAAAGAATCATTGAAATTGGTAAATATTTGCCAGAGTTATGACCATTTTTGTCCTTAAAAAGCGACATAAAGTCATCGATATAGGCTTTCCTGCAGCTCTCAGTGCGCAGTCACCATTCTTGTTTTTCAGGAACTACTTATTACTACGCAATATTTTTTTTTATGGGACCCAATCAATGGATTGAAGAATGGATGGAAGAAAGATTTTTTCAAATCGGTTCATAATTGACAGAGATGCGCGAACATACATAAAAAAAATATATATATACAGACGAATTGAGAACCTCCTCCTTTTTGAAGTTGGTTAAAAACAATAATGTTTGGTGACTGCGCATGAATGTATATCACAACCGGATAAGAACTTCCTGGAGGACCATGAACGATGTAGAGGAATTTATCTGGTAAAAACCATAAAACTGATGTTCTCCATTACATTGCTCTGACAATTATGAACCGATTTCGATGATACTTTTTTTATTCGAGAGAGTAAACTACTAAGATGATTCCATGCAAATTTCATTACGACCGGATATTTTTTTCTGAAGAAACATGAATGATCTAAAACTATGCAGACGATAATGTGATCATAACCTACTTAGATCATTTTACGGTCTTCGATGATTCAATCTAAATATATGAATATATTACTAAAAAGTTTAAAATAAAATATTTTTAAAAAAAATTGAACCTACTTCAATATCACTGAAAAGTATAAAATAATTTAAATATTATTGAAATTGGTGCCAAATATACACAGCCGGTAAGCTAACACCAACTTCAATAATATTTAAATTATTTTATACTTTTCAGTGATATTGAAGTCGGTTCAATTTAAAAAAAAAAAAATTATTAGGGTATTGGGTTGGTGGTAGTATTTTTTTTTTTCTCTTTATTAGTTCTGCTCATAACCGCCATAATAGAGATTAGCTACGTTTTAAATCATGCAGTAAACCACATTCATTTATATATATTCACTAGGTGCTAATTTCCATGTGCAAGGAACCGTCCAGGTAGGTACCACCGCAGTCTCAGGTATTCTATCGCCAAGCAGCAGTGTGTAAACATTGCTTCCGGTGTGAAGGGCACTGTAACTGGTGAAATTGGACACAAAATACTTAATATCCAATATCTTAAGGGTTGGCAACGCGTTAGTAATTTTTCTAGTAATGCTAGCGTCTATAGGCTGCGGTGACTGCTTATTACCATAAGGTGGGCAGTGCCGGATTAAGCCAGCGCGGGGCCCTTAGCAAATATGAACGCGGGGCCCTTGACTTGACTAGTGTTTTTGTTACCACAGTGAGGTTTCTCAGAAGACAACAAGAACGAATTTAAAAAATTTAATGAATCCCCGACATAGGTAGTTAAACGAACTCTTAAAATGACTTTCCTGTGCTATTATTCTATTATAACGCCGAACAATAACGCCGAACATAAACGCCGAACATTAACGCCTAACATTAACGCTGAACATTAACTCCGAACATTAACTCCGAACATGAACGCTGAACAATAACGCCGAACATTAACTCCGAACATGAACGCCGAACATTAACGCCGAATAATAACGCCGAACATGAACTCTGAACATGAACGCCAAACATTAACGCCCAACATTAACAAGACTGGTCCTGACTTAGCTCCTGTGACCACACAAGGATCTTCTCCGGTGAAGCTGTAATGGCCATCTGCGGTCAACAGTACTACATCCACACAAAAAAAAAAAACACACAAGGGTGTCTTGTGCTTCCATTCGCCACCAATGAACTAGGAGGTGCTCCATCCCGGCTCCGCACTTCTCTGTTCTGTCAACTGCAGCGCCTCCAAGTCCCAGGGTAGCGAGCCTCGACAGCGCGCATGCGGCCTCGCACGAAAATGTGCGGCATCCTCATATCACTTGAACCTCCATGACTCTCTGTGGTCGTTGCAACGGGGTCTTGGTTTAGGCAGTCAGGATTTAGACCTAAGTCCACACTAGTGCGCCATAAAGGGACATCGTTCGTACTATCCCGATATACAGGCAACGGCAACTATCACTCACTCGGAAGGAGCCGCGACAGAAAACCCACAGCCGAATCAGCTTCGGCTAGCTAACCCTTGAAATGGACGACGAATCGTTGAGGACAAGACCCAATTATTTCATTTGGCTTCCGACTTAGTTCATGACACCTTCGGCTGCTGTTCCGGCCCATGAGGGTGGCTTCTACCTAGGTCCGTGGAAACACAGGGCCTAGGTGCAGGGCCAACCCTTGAGGGTTGGGCTTGAGCCCAGTCTTAAGAGACGCACGCAGTGTAAATACCTATGGAGCATTATGCGATGTCCCACAGAAACCTCTTCTGTGGAACATCGCATAACCAGGCACCGAAACCTGCGAACACCACGCGCCATGTGACAGTGCAATAGACCGTCACTTCCAACGCAGACGACACTTCGGTCCTCGAAATAGAACCCTACTCGACTAAAATAGGCCGAGATTGCCGACTGATTCCGAACCTGGTGGTAAGATAGAATAGAATAGAATACTCTTGCACGCCAAAGTAAAACATACAGAAAATTTAGAAAATAACTTAAATTAGATACAAATGGCGGTCTTATCGCTAATAGCGATTTCTTCCAGACAACCATTCACCAAGATATCATAGCCGTAGCCTCCATCACACATCTGAACTGTAGTGTGTTGAAAGCATTGGCGATGTCAAGAGACACCGTCAACATGACATCACCCTGAGACACTGCCGCATCCGAGAGGGCCTTGACGCGAAATGTCATGTCTATGTTAGACCGACCCTCTCGGAATCTGTATTGGGTGTTGGAGACTCTGGCACTACTTTCTAATAGGAAAATAGGCGATAGACTATCAACAGAAAACTATTCTATTCTGGTCGGGTTATGTGAACAGCTTGTAGCTTGTTGGAATGTATACAAAACTCCTTATTCTATTAGGAATAGACATACACAGTGACATGTATTGTCTCTACCCTTTTTTGCCGTCATCCGCTACCGCGACAAGACCTGTATATTATTATCCTGAATAAATCCATCTTTCTTAACTTCCACTGCCTATCTTTTTGCCCATAACCCATCAGGTTATGGGCCCAGGGCACAGTCGCGTTCATATTTAATAATATTTTTGCGATTTTTAGATGAGGTGATTTATTGAAAAAAATTCTCAACGTACGGTAAGCAAAATGGCGTACCAACCCGGACCATCTTGTACATGCATAGAAAAACTTAAAGGTAATGAAAATTATGGTACATGGAAATTTCTCATGAAAATGTTATTGATTCATGAAGAATTGTGGGAAGCCGTTGAGGATGACAAGGATGACAAGGATGAAAAGAAGTCGCAGAAGGCGCTTGCGAAAATATGTTTGTCGGTACAGCCTAATGTATTCCCACATATTAGGAATTCTAAAGGTGCACGTGAAGCATGGCAGAGTCTTGCCAAGGCTTACGAGGACAAAGGTTTGTGCAGACGGCTAAGTCTTTTGAGGTCGCTGTTTAGTACAAAATTAAGCGACTGTAATCAAATGGAAGACTATTTGGGCAAAATATCCAACCTGGCACAGCAGTTGCATGATATAGGTGCACCAGTAGACGACGAGTTTGTCGCGATTATAATGCTCAGTGGGTTATCGGCTCATTATGATCCGTTGATAATGGCGCTGGAAAATTCAACATTAAAACTAACTACTGATGTTGTAAGTGGTAAGCTTCTTCAGGCGTCAAATCGGCAAAACGGTAACGATGTTATGATTGACAGTACAGCTCTGGTAGTAAGAAAAGGTCCAAAATGCTATAAATGCAAGGAATTAGGTCATTTCTTCAAAGACTGTCCAAAAGGTAAAGCAAGTAAGGCTAACAAGGAGCAGAAGAAAGCGAAGAAGTCTATTATGGCTGTCTCAGCACTCTCTGTGGGCTTTAAGAGCGGTGCTTGGTACGTCGACAGCGGAGCATCTAATCATATGTGTAATAATAAAAGTTTAATGTGCAATTTTAGCGTTGGTGAACCTATTAGTGTCTGTGTGGCTAATGGACAGACTCTTCAAACAGAAGGAAGTGGAAATGTCCAGTTACATTTAAAAGACTGTGTAAGGACTATAGAAAATGTTGTATATATTCCTAGGCTTACAGCTAATCTATTATCGGTAAGCGTATTAGTTAATAGGGGGTATAAGGTTATTTTTGACAAAAATAAATGTAGTGTTAGGGATAAGGATACTATCCTAGCTACTGCTACTCTATGTGATGGTTTATATCAGCTAGATACTGTGGATAAGCCGTTGCATCGCGAGAGGGCAGTCATGTCACCGCCTGAGCAGGGGCGTGAGTCTGTGCTGACCACGTCGTTTGAATCGCAAGAGCTTTGGCATAAGCGACTAGGCCATCTCAACGCGAGGAGTATGAGTTTACTCAAAGCAGGTATGGTGGACGGTGTCAATTATAACAGTGATCGTTCACAGTTTAGTCCTTGTGTTTCCTGCATCGAGGGTAAACAACCACGATTGCCATTCCCAAAGAAGGCTAGTAGGGCAAAAGCGATACTAGGGCTGGTACATACGGATGTATGTGGTCATATGCCGTGTGCTTCTTTCAGCGGTTGTAAATACTTTCTTACTTTTATTGACGATTATAGTAGGAAGACGTTTGTGTATGTATTACAATCGAAAGATCAAGTCTTTGATCACTTCAAACAATTTAAAGCCATGGTAGAAAATCAAACTAACCGTAGGATTAAAATTGTCAGAAGCGATAATGGTGGGGAATATGTAAATAAAGCTATGCAAAATTACCTAAAAGAATGTGGAATAAAACACCAAACTACAGTTCCATATTGTCCACAGCAGAATGGTGTTGCCGAGCGGGCCAACAGAACTATTGTGGAGAAGGTGAGATGCATGTTGCGAGATGCTCAGCTGGACCAAAAATACTGGGCGGAAGCAGTCAACACTGCTGTATATCTTAAAAATAGATCTCCAACCAAGGCGGTTATCGGTCTCGTTCCTGAAGAGAAATGGAGCAACAAACGGGTGAGCTTGAAACATTTACGTGTTTTCGGGTGTACAGCACATGCTGTTGTACATAATAGAAAGAAGCTGGATTCAAAGACGAAACAGTATATCTTTACAGGGTATTGCGAGGAAACGAAAGGCTACAGACTAATAGACCCACGTAACCTGCACAAGTGTACCGTGGCCAGAGATGTTGTGTTTATGGAAAATTCTTTCTTAAAACAAGGGTCACATGATGATAATAGTAAGGGTCAGATGTGTGTTGATCCAAGTTACCCAGATAGTAGGAATGTTGTGTCTAGTGATCAGTTTATGGAAATTCCCATAAGTGTTCATCAGCCACAATCCTCGGTACTGCCTGAGACATCCACTGTGAGTCCAGAAATATCTGATGACCTAGCAATAGAAGAGACAAATATAAACACAGTGACTGACTCCGACAGCGAGGATAGTTACCCTACAAATACTGCTTCGGATCCAACTTATGTTCCAGGAGACAGCACCCTAGAAGAAGCTTCTGCGGAGAGTGCGGAGGATTTTGAATCATCATCAGAAGCTGTACTGATGGTAAGGAAACTGTGCAGTGATGATGACGATCCTGATACTGTGCAAGAAGCATTGACCGGCTCAGATGCTGCAGAGTGGAAGCGTGCGATGTCAGATGAGTACAATTCTTTTGTTAAGAATAAATGTTTCACTCTTGTTGAAAGACCGAAAGACCGGAAACCTATAAAGTGTAAGTGGGTTTTTAAGCGAAAGCGAGGTTTAGATGGAGAGCTTTTAAAATATAAGGCCCGACTCGTAGCTAAAGGCTATACACAGAAATATGGGGTGGATTACTCAGAAACTTTTTCGCCAGTAGTCAGGCACTCAACTATTCGTACATTGCTGGCTGTAGCGGCGGAATACAATTTAGATATAGATCATTTAGACGTGAAAACTGCGTTCTTAAATGGTGATCTTAATGAAATTGTATTTATGGAGCAGCCAGAAGGCTATGTACAAAGAGGTAAAGAAAAAATGGTCTATAAATTAAATAAGGCTATATATGGATTAAAACAGGCTTCGAAGATGTGGTTTGATAAAATAAATAAGATTTTATTGCAGAAAATGAAGTTCAGCAAAACCTCATCTGAGCCATGTGTATTTTTTAGAAGAATACAAGATGACATTGTCATAATCGCTCTATATGTTGATGACATATTATTATTTTCAACAAAGAATTCGGCGATAAAAACGAGAATTAAGCGAGAATTGATGAAAGAATTCGAAATGAGAGATCTAGGTCCTGTTCATCAAATCCTAGGAATGAGAGTCTGCAAAGATGGTAACAAAATATCTTTAGATCAGTCAGGTTATATCCTCAAAGTTCTAGATAGGTTTCAGATGAAAGACTGCAAGCCTGCAATAACACCAATGGAGAAAGGTGTTAAATTGGTTGCATGTGAAGGCAAAGAAGGTAATGTTAATTACAGAAATTTAATTGGTTGCCTTATGTATGTTGCAGTATGCAGTAGACCGGACATTGCTCATGCAGTGAGTGTTCTTAGTCAGTTCAACGACTCACACTCTGAGGTTCATTGGAAAGCTGCTAAGCGGGTGCTGCGGTATTTGAAAGGAACGATGAACTATCGTTTACTGTTTCAAAAAGGAGGACTGGATATTACCGCGTACGTGGATGCAGACTGGGCAGCGAACGAACTTGATAGAAGATCTTACACAGGACAAGACCATTTTATAAGAGATTGTGTATCCAATAACATTGTAAATGTTAAATATTTGAGTACAGAGTTAATGATAGCGGATATATTAACTAAACCGTTAACAAAAGTTTCTGAGTAATCCACCCCATATTTCTGTGTATAGCCTTTAGCTACGAGTCGGGCCTTATATTTTAAAAGCTCTCCATCTAAACCTCGTTTTCGCTTAAAAACCCACTTACACTTTATAGGTTTCCGGTCTTTCGGTCTTTCAACAAGAGTGAAACATTTATTCTTAACAAAAGAATTGTACTCATCTGACATCGCACGCTTCCACTCTGCAGCATCTGAGCCGGTCAGTGCTTCTTGCACAGTATCAGGATCGTCATCATCACTGCACAGTTTCCTTACCATCAGTACAGCTTCTGATGATGATTCAAAATCCTCCGCACTCTCCGCAGAAGCTTCTTCTAGGGTGCTGTCTCCTGGAATATAAGTTGGATCCGAAGCAGTATTTGTAGGGTAACTATCCTCGCTGTCGGAGTCAGTCACTGTGTTTATATTTGTCTCTTCTATTGCTAGGTCATCAGATATTTCTGGACTCACAGTGGATGTCTCAGGCAGTACCGAGGATTGTGGCTGATGAACACTTATGGGAATTTCCATAAACTGATCACTAGACACAACATTCCTACTATCTGGGTAACTTGGATCAACACACATCTGACCCTTACTATTATCATCATGTGACCCTTGTTTTAAGAAAGAATTTTCCATAAACACAACATCTTTGGCCACGGTACACTTGTGCAGGTTACGTGGGTCTATTAGTCTGTAGCCTTTCGTTTCCTCACAATACCCTGTAAAGATATACTGTTTCGTCTTTGAATCCAGCTTCTTTCTATTATGTACAACAGCATGTGCTGTACATCCGAAAACACGTAAATGTTTCAAGCTCACCCGTTTGTTGCTCCATTTCTCTTCAGGAACGAGACCGATAACCGCCTTGGTTGGAGATCTATTTTTAAGATATACAGCAGTGTTGACTGCTTCTGCCCAGTATTTTTGATCCAGCTGAGCATCTCACAACATGCATCTCACCTTCTCCACAATAGTTCTGTTGGCCCGCTCGGCAACACCATTTTGCTGTGGACAATATGGAACTGTAGTTTGGTGTTTTATTCCACATTCTTTTAGGTAATTTTGCATAGCTTTATTTACATATTCCCCACCATTATCGCTTCTGACAATTTTAATCCTACGGTTAGTTTGATTTTCTACCATGGCTTTAAATTGTTTGAAGTGATCAAAGACTTGATCTTTCGATTGTAATACATACACAAACGTCTTCCTACTATAATCGTCAATAAAAGTAAGAAAGTATTTACAACCGCTGAAAGAAGCACACGGCATAGGACCACATACATCCGTATGTACCAGCCCTAGTATCGCTTTTGCCCTACTAGCCTTCTTTGGGAATGGCAATCGTGGTTGTTTACCCTCGATGCAGGAAACACAAGGACTAAACTGTGAACGATCACTGTTATAATTGACACCGTCCACCATACCTGC
The DNA here is from genome assembly GCA_911728495.1 of Furcula furcula. Taxonomy (NCBI): domain Eukaryota; kingdom Metazoa; phylum Arthropoda; class Insecta; order Lepidoptera; family Notodontidae; genus Furcula; species Furcula furcula. The sequence goes on from OU452242.1 coordinate 57,188,210, forward strand.
TTTGAGTAAACTCATACTCCTCGCGTTGAGATGGCCTAGTCGCTTATGCCAAAGCTCTTGCGATTCAAACGACGTGGTCAGCACAGACTCACGCCCCTGCTCAGGCGGTGACATGACTGCCCTCTCGCGATGCAACGGCTTATCCACAGTATCTAGCTGATATAAACCATCACATAGAGTAGCAGTAGCTAGGATAGTATCCTTATCCCTAACACTACATTTATTTTTGTCAAAAATAACCTTATACCCCCTATTAACTAATACGCTTACCGATAATAGATTAGCTGTAAGCCTAGGAATATATACAACATTTTCTATAGTCCTTACACAGTCTTTTAAATGTAACTGGACATTTCCACTTCCTTCTGTTTGAAGAGTCTGTCCATTAGCCACACAGACACTAATAGGTTCACCAACGCTAAAATTGCACATTAAACTTTTATTATTACACATATGATTAGATGCTCCGCTGTCGACGTACCAAGCACCGCTCTTAAAGCCCACAGAGAGTGCTGAGACAGCCATAATAGACTTCTTCGCTTTCTTCTGCTCCTTGTTAGCCTTACTTGCTTTACCTTTAGGACAGTCTTTGAAGAAATGACCTAATTCCTTGCATTTATAGCATTTTGGACCTTTTCTTACTACCAGAGCTGTACTGTCAAGCATAACATCGTTACCGTTTTGCCGATTTGACGCCTGAAGAAGCTTACCACTTACAACATCAGTAGTTAGTTTTAATGTTGAATTTTCCAGCGCCATTATCAACGGATCATAATGAGCCGATAACCCACTGAGCATTATAATCGCGACAAACTCGTCGTCTACTGGTGCACCTATATCATGCAACTGCTGTGCCAGGTTGGATATTTTGCCCAAATAGTCTTCCATTTGATTACAGTCGCTTAATTTTGTACTAAACAGCGACCTCAAAAGACTTAGCCGTCTGCACAAAACTTTGTCCTCGTAAGCCTTGGCAAGACTCTGCCATGCTTCACGCGCACCTTTAGAATTCCTAATATGTGGGAATACATTAGGCTGTAGCGACAAACATATTTTCGCAAGCGCCTTCTGCGACTTCTTTTCATCCTTGTCATCCTCAACGGCTTCCCACAATTCTTCATGAATCAATAACATTTTCATGAGAAATTTCAATGTACCATAATTTTCATTACCTTTAAGTTTTTCTATGCTGGTACAAGATGGTCCGGGTTGGTACGCCATTTTGCTTACCGTACGTTGAGAATTTTTTTCAATAAATCACCTGATCTAAAAATCGCAAAAATATTATTAAATATGAGCGGGACTATGCCCTGGGTATTATTGATCGACTGTAAGGACTATTTAACTTCCTTGGAAGGACAGGCTTGAAGACCAAGTTAAAGACACTGATTCGTATTGTATTGTCGTGTTGTCAACGTCTAAAATCATAATAATAGATACGGCCAATGATGACTAACTTAGAATAACTAATAAAGGTTAAAAAAGTAAAGAAAGATAATTTTATATGACTGATATAGACTACTAATCATTCTAAATAGATGGTGGATGGTATAAACATTATCTTATATACTTGTTTTTTTTTCTTTGCTATATGTGCGGGGCCCTCCAATGCGCGGGGCCCGTAGCATTTTCTGACCCCTGCTATATGGCTAATCCGGCACTGGGTGGGCCGCATTCTTGCTTGGCACCTTGGTAGTATAAAAGAATACTGAGTTGTTCTTTACAATCGACCGAGCGAGGTGTGATGCTCGGTGATGGCCGAAGCCCCCCAACAGTTGATATTGGGATGTTATATATTGGGATGTATACTTACAGTAAGTATGTATGTAACACAACGAAATTCAAACCGTGATACTGGTTGATAGGTAAGTAGGCGGAGTTTAATATAATTATACAGTTTTTATCACCTTCATGGTATCCACTTTATTTTTAATTTGAATACTGACAGGAGGCATTAGATAAGAAAGTACTATCGCGGACACGAACGGTGTACCAGTTTTTAACCGACTTCAAAAAAGGAGGAGGTTCTCAATTCATCTGTATATTTTTTTTTTCTATTTATGTTCGCGCATAACTCTGGCAATTATGAACCGATTTGAAAAAATCTTTCTTCCATCCATTCTTTAATCCGTTAATTGGGTCCCATAAAAAAAGTATTGCTTAGTAATAAGTAGTTCCTGAAAAAACAAGAATGGTGACTGCGCACTGAGAGCTGCAAGAAAGCCTATATAGATGACGTTTTAGTCGCTTTTAAGGACAAAAATGGTCATAACTCTGGCAAATATTTACCAATTTCAATGATTCTTTTTTTATTCGAAAGAAGAAACCACTGTATTGAATCTGTATGAATTTTATTACAACCGGAAAAGAACTTCCTGGAGAACCATGAACGATGTGGAGCAATTTATCTGGTAAAAACCATAAAACTGATGTTCTCCATTACATTGCTCTGACAATTATTAACCGATTTCGATGATTCTTTTTTTATTCGAGAGAGTAAACTACTATGATGATTCCATGCAAATTTCATTACGACCGGATATTTTTTTCTGAAGAAACATGAATTATGTAAAACTATGTATACGATAATGTAATCATAACCTACCTAGATAAATTTACGGTTTTCGATGGTTCAATCTTTATATATGAAAATATCACTAAAAAGTTTAAAATAAAATCTTTTTAAAAAAAAAAATTGAACCGACTTCAATATCACTGAAAAGTATAAAAATTAAATAATTTAAATATTATTGAAGTTGGTGCCAAATATACACAGCAGGTACGCTAACACCAACTTCAATAATATTTAAATTATTTTATACTTTTCAGTGATATTGAAGTCGGTTCAATTTTTTTTTAAAAAGATTTTTCAATAAATCGTTTGAACAATATTACTATGCGTTTCAACTAAGAATGTGTCCGCCATGATGCTTGCGATTTCGGCACCTTAGCTCATTTTTTACGATTTTTGTACCGCCAGCAGAGGAAACACAAAATGAAAAAATCGGCCCGGTTTTTATTATTTATTGTAATGTCTTATTTTGCGATCTAATTTTGTTAAAACATCATTTTTAGTAATTATACATCTGAAATGGCAACATGGCGGACACATTCTTATTTGAAACGCATAGTACGTGTGCTTACCCCGCTCGCACGTATTTCGGGCCGTCTGGTGCAAGCTATTTTCGTCCTAAAGGTGGTACACCGTTCGTGACGCGAGAGTACATTATACGCATCGTTGATTATAATCAAAAATTCGATTTACAATAAAACAATGACCATCTATAATGTTAATTTTTATTTTCAAATCTATGTATTTACTGGTTATTGTTATACAATACAATTTTTGAGTCGGTCATACATAAGTTACTATGGCGACAAGTCGCAATTCGCTGTCCGTTTTAAACCTCTAGTAGCAGTAGTCCAGTTGTTAGTCCGGTTGACCGGACTAGTGCAACTTTTCAGTAGCAGTAGTTCGGTTGAAATATGGCACCGAATTACTGATACTCTTTAGTAGCAACAGTTCGGTTTGTAATGTTAAGAATAAAATTTTACAATACTATGCTTCCCTGGTACGTCTACTATAAACATGTTAGCTCTAAACCACATTCATATGCTCACAAAAGACAAGGCACAAGATTATGCACCTCCTGTGTGTTCATTTTAAAATAACAAAGTGATTAATTAAGTGAGTAATTTTATATTTAATATTACAAACCTAACTGTTGCTACTAAAGAGTATCAGTAGTTCGGTGCTATATTTCACCGAACTACTGCTACTGAAAAGTTGCACTAGTCCGGTCAACCGGACTAACAACCGGACTACTGCTACTAGCTAGAGGGTTTTAAATATATATCCTAATTATTAAATAATAAATAATATTATTAAGTAATAACTTTCAACGTCAGATCACTCCGATCGGACCGGTGATGGTTTGTCTTATTGTAGATGATAATCCATTGCCAAATAAAAATATATTCACAATGGTGGAAATTTGGTTGTCCATAGTATTATGCACATCCATCTTTTTATGGAAATTTCGAAGGAGGAATGCAGCAGACATCTGCGGGGGCGACGCAGGGGCCTTCTTCTGGGATGCTGTAAAATGAAAATGTTTTTATTTTATCTTTATTTTTATTTATTTAGTATGGTACTTGCCCACAAAATACCAATTAACGTTAATTAACATTAAACCATATGTTTATTATTATGACTATCGGAGTCGTTTATGCTTACGTCCAGTTATAGAGTACGAGGGTCTATCGGGCACTATCGATCGGGGTATAAAGGGTTCATTACCTTAATTTATCGAAATTATCCAACTTCTGCGGGCCTAAAAATTCCACATTGAGCATTTCATCTAAAATGAATTCGTATTGTGCATTCCCAGCACATCCTTCGCAATTCCTGTAATTTCCGTAAAACTGCCACACATTTTGGATGAATCATACTCAATTCATTTATTAGCAGTTTCATATTTAGTGTTAATGCTGCTATACGAATACAAATTAAACAGTACTTACTCATATTATGCTTCACCGAAAGTGACCTTTTTAGACTCGCTGGATTAATAATAATTAACGTTAATTAATAATCATTAACGTTAATTAATGATCATAAATTGGTGTTTGTAAGTGCAGCAGTTAGTGTCGACATAAGCAAGAAGTTCGCCTGCAGCGGTATACCATAAATAAGGCAGGTGCACTTCAGCCTCCCCCACCCCGTGAGTACCGTGTCTGGTTCCCGGGGGGCTACAGTGCGCCCCCTGGCGGTGAGCTCAGAGGCAAGTCACTGAGGGGCTCCTGGTGCAGATCCCACCAGAGAGCCCGGGTGTCCCCTTTCATGTGACGAAGCGACAGCCGGGCCCCCCCTGCTTAGTGGGTAAGAGTCCGACATACCCTGGTTGAGCCCCACAGCCCCTGGGGACCAGTTTGCCACACGAAAAAAAAAGTTGGTGCCAAATATACACAGCAGGTACGCTAACACCAACTTCTTTAATATTTAAATTATTTTATACTTTTCAGTGATATTGAAGTCGGTTCAATTTTTTTTAAAAGATTTTATTTTAGGTTTTTTAGTGATATGTTCATACATAAAGATTGAACCATCGAAGACGGTAAAATGATCTAGGTAGGTTATCACATTATTGTCTACATAGTTTTACATAGAAAAAATATCCGGCCGTAATGAAATTTGCATGGAATCATAATAGTAGTTTACTCAAACGAATAAAAAAAGAATCATCGAAATCGGTTCATATTTGTCAGAGCAATGTAATGGAGAACATCAGTTTTATGGTTTTTACCAGATAAATTCCCCCACAAAGTTCATGGTCATCCAGGAAGTTCTTACCCGGCTGTGATAAAATTCATACAGAGTCATTACAGTGGTTTTTTCTTTCGAATAAAAAAAAAGAATCATTGAAATAAAAAAAAAATATACAGTTGAATTTTTTTTTCAGTGCATATATTTATCACGTAATCAGTATCGTTCCCCATCTTCCCCATCCCTATCCCATCTCCCATCTCCTCTCGTTGGGTGTCGTATGAGGCGAAGCGAGAACGGCAAGACGGGCAGCAGCGTCTTTCGTTTGGATTTATCTTCCACCTATACTACGATCCCCAAGCTGCCTGCCAAGCGTGGGGATTATGCCCCTCCCTTCTAAGGGGGAGGCCTTTAGTTCAGCAGTGGACGTGTTTGGCTGCTGATGATGATGACGAATCAGTATCGTTATTATATAAATATTTAAACAATAGGAAAACATATTATTTTTTTGCATTAAATAATTTTGAAAAACAAGGTATAGGTTAAGCTTTTTGGGTAAAACCGTAGTATCACTCACGCTATATCTATGGTCCCGGATGGACGGGGGGTGGATATTGGGCAGAAGTAGTAAGGCACGCATCTGCCAGGCTCTCCATTGTCCATCTCACACGGCTCGTAGACAGAGTCTGGGGTCCTCATTGCACCTGAAATAAATGGTTAAGAGTTTTTGTAAAGCACTGCTATGGTCATGGTGTTATGTTTCAACCATAGATTATGGACTATACAGGAACTGGAAACAAATTATAATTTTATTAGTTTTTGCAGTGGTTGGTGTGAAATGTATGGAGAAAAGTGACAGGTTCGAGAACTATAAAAACCAGTACCAGACCCCGAGATATTTGTATGTGCAATAACCTCAATGATTGGACAAAGGTTTTTTAACACCCTGTATATTGAGCATGAAATCTGAATAAAAAATACCTTTTTTTATATGTTAATAGGATTACCAACGATCGTTACACTAATTAAAGATTTGAACTAAATGCACAATCATTTACTGCCGGTCCCAATATCCTATCGATCCCTAACTATAATTTAAAATCATATATTAAGTAATCGATATCCCGCGATAAACCTCCGAAATGGAGCGATAACTAAAACCCTGACAGACTGTCATTTGAACAACCAACAGTAAGCTGCTAATATGTTATTATTGAAACGGAAATATGTCATTATAGCTATCGATGGTAACTAGTTTCACTTATAGTAAGGGATCGATAGGATATTGGGACCGGCAGTTATAGGTAAACTCAACATGCAAATAATTAACTATAGTTTTTTTTTTCTTAACTTACGAGGTAGTCTTGCGCTTCCGGAACCGGTCCTTTCATTTGAAGCGGGCGGTGGACCAAAGATCTTAAGCAGACCGGATTCGGATATGTAGTCTTCCGCCTCTTCGCAGCATACCGCAGCGATCAGCAAGAGTAGTGGCACCAACTTCAGCATCTAATACAAGTTTACTAAGTAGGTGGTGCGTCGTCACAAGCGCCGCGAGGGTTTGGGCCCCCCCAAACCCTTGGGGCGTACTTTCTCAGCTCCCCTCTGGGACGCTTTCTCTGCTCCAGCAAGCGCGCCCGGCATTCTCCACCCCCACGGAGACCGGGCCTTTTGAAGGTTTCCTCTCAAAAAGAAGGTGGTAGGTTTTGGTGTGGTGCTGCTACTCGCCTTTTTGAGAAGCTCAGAGTCACACAACGAGCAATGGAGAGAGCTGTGCTCGGAGTTTCTTTGCGCGATAGAATCCGAAATGTGGAGATTCGCCGAAGAACTAAGGTCACCGACATAGCTCTCAGAACCTGCAAGTTGAAGTGGCAATGGGCAGCCCAAGTCACTCGAAGAACCGATAACCGATGGGGAAGAAAGGTTCTCGAGTGGCGACCACGAACCGGAAAACACAGCGTAGACAGGCTTCCCACTAGGTGGACAGACGACATTGTGCGCGTCGCAGGTAACCGGTGGATGCAAACAGCCAATTGCCGTTCATTGTAGCGTTCTAAGGGGAAGGCCTATGTTCAGCAGTGGACGTCTTCCGGCTGATGATGATGATGTGGTGCTTGCTCCGGCCCTTTGGCCTCATCGTCAGGGGCCCATTAAAATGTGAAGATTATCCCCAGCGTTAAAGGGGGCGTGTGGATCGCTGGCGCACAGATTAGGGCTTACGTTTCTACTGAATGTAACCTCGAGGCGGGCGAGCGACGCGATGACCCTGCGTCGTCACGAGGGCGCGTGTAAGTGCTCCAGCAAGCGTCTGACGCTGCGAAGACCCTGGCGACGTCAGATAGATATTCTGCCGCAAAGTAGCGTTGTGTAAACATTGCTGTGTTCCGGTGTGAAGGGCACTGTAGCTGGTAAAATTACGGCGCTCAAGAGACTTGATATCTAATGCCTCAGGTGAAGCGGCAGTGCAATGCAGCTGTTTATAGGCAGGCGTGCGACTTACCACTAGCTGAACGTCTTGCTGGCTTCGTGACTATGTTGTATTAATAAAATAAAAACTTACCTACCATTCCAGTTGTGATAAAAATAAATGAATAGAAAACTTACAAACTGGTCGCGAGTCAACCTTAAATTCCAATATACCGATATTTTACTTGTAGATTACCTACAAGTTATAAAAAAGTAAGCAAACCGCATAATTTTTCATGTCGAGAAGCTCAAATAACTACTTAATTACTTTAAATATCATTGCTAATTACGTTTTTGAAATCTTTTAAGATTGTTTAGGACAATTATGCATTTTTTTTTGTTTGACTACGCTTGAAGACCTTGTTGCTTAAACCTTAATGTATAGGTACAAATTTAAAAAAAAAATGTTTAAAATAATAAATTATAAAAATAATAAAATTTAAAAACGCACCTCGCTTGCGACGAGCAACAGACACGGACTAAAGTGGTTTGATTTTCTCAGATTATACACTTGTCTTGTCATTGAATAATCCAATACACAGAAAAGACACCTTTTATTCCGTTAATTTATTTATTTTACCTTCATGCCTACCATAAATAAGTAAGTACATAAATTATTTAAATAGAGTAGATAAGAGTATAGTAACTTACGTCACTGAGATATGCGATGGGATGAATTCCTTTAAACACTTTGGCACTTCTTGTGAGTTTTTAGTCACTTTGTCTAGTTCTGTCACTAAAATCATTATTATTATTATATTAATCTATTCATGTTGTACGAGTAAGTTGGACATTTTAGCACATTATGTTCTAAGTTACACATGTCTTCACTACATTCGTCACAATGTGAGTTTTCACGTAGTTTTAATCTATATACGAGTATGTAAGTAGGAATCCGACTGTTGGCGACCTGCATCGTTGCAAACCTTTTTGGCCACTTTCATGATTATTTTATATTTCAAATTTATAGTGGAACATTTTTATATATTTTGTTTGGAAGTTTATTTTGTTTTTTTACGGGTCTGCGAATAAATGTGCTATGACGAACACGAGCTGCGGCCCGGCTTTTAATTTATAGATTTTTCCCCGTCCTGCTTTACTGCGTTCTTTTCATTTTTGGTGTCAGAATACGTGTTATTTAAAAACCTACGCGGAAAAAATAATGTTAACTAGGGCCAAAGCTCGTGTTTGTGCATCAAAGGGATCGCCATCCCTTCGCAGTGCTCAGGATTCGTTAGCCAAAAGCAACCAAAGTTCACATTCAAGAAAGGCTCAAGAGCTAGCTGCAAAGGCGGAGCACGCGCGGCGCCTCGCTGACATTGAAAATCAGCTCGAGGCGCGCGCCGCTCAGCGGGAGCAGGCCATCGCGGAGCGGGAGAAGGCCGTCGCGGAGCTCCAGCTTGAGGCAAGTTTGGCCGCAATCGAGAGTTCTTCCCGCAGCGCATCACATGTAGAACAATGGTTAGACGAATCACATAATTACCAAAATGATATAGATGATAGGTCAGGGGAGGTTCGTGCATGCGACTTAGCGACCAGGACACCTACTGCTAATGTTACTAACACTGCTGTCATTATGGCTGATGGGTGTGAGATGGCCAATGTGCCCCCACCACATCTGCAGTTTAGCAACTCAGGCTTAACTGGGTCCCCTGAGGGGCCACAACCTGATTTCAGGCAGGCAGGAAAGGTGACCGCGGAACCTCTACCGCTCTTCTCTTCGGGCGTCGGCTTTAGGGAGTGTCCGGAGGTGCCGGTGCAAGCCACAGCTTGCTCTCATGTACCGCTGCCTTCGACGTCCAAGCACCAGGGGGTGCCGGTGCAAGCCACAGCTTGCTCTCACGTACCGCTGCCTCCTACGTCCAAGTCCTGTACGCCACAGAAGCCTACGTCTACATGTCACAACTACCATTCAGTAACTTTAGGCACACACCACACTCAAAACACGAATAATTGTAATTTGCATGACAGAAATAAAAATCACGAGATAGGTACACAAGACAGCTTTATTACATTGGCGAACGTGATTGCTGATCTGGGGAAGAGAAAGGGGGTAAGTTTTTTTAATCTCCCTAAATTTGATGGCCGCGCAGTGGACTGGCTCTCATTCAAAAGGTATTATGAGCAGACCAAGTCGGAGTTTACACCCAGTGAGAACATGGTCAGACTCGGGGCCGCCTTGCTGGGTCCAGCGAGAGAGGCGGTCGCGATGTTGTTGGTGTCCGCTGATGATCCAGACAGAATAATCCGAGCGCTGGAGACACGGTTTGCTCAGCCTGAGTTCATCGTACTCCAACAAATTTCATTAGTGCGATCGCTGCCGAGATTGAATATGTACGACAATTCTCGGGAACTGAACTCATTTGCCTGCCGCGTGCGGACTTGTGCGGAAGTAATACGCCTTCTCGAGCAGCCTGAGTACCTAGCTTCTCCTGAGTTAGTTAACAGCATTTTATGTAAATTGACTCCTTTGCTTAGGTCTAGGTGGATTGATTTTGCTGCAACGCATATTACAGCCGGTAAATATAAATTGGAGATATTGGCAGATTTCCTAGAAAATGAAGCGGCTTTGCAGATTAAATTTGGTTGTATTGTGTCAGAGTCGACGTTTGTCAGCAGAAATCCACAGTCAATCCGTCAAGACAGCCAAAGACAAAATTTTTTCAATCACATCCACTTCTAAATTATCTAAACCAAAGAGTTTTCACTTGTGTAATTATTGTCAAACGGGTGACCATCAAGTAAGCGAATGTCGGGATTTTTTATCTCTTTCTTTAGACGATCGCTGGCAGTGGGTGTTAGACAATAGGGTGTGCCGTAAATGTTTAAAAAAGGGGTTTTCATCAGTATAGTTTTTGTAAGAAAAGGTGCAGTGTCGAAGGTTGTACCGCGGACCGGCGTCATCATACGCTTCTCCATAGAGTTCGGTCTGCATCAACGTCTCATGTTGAGGTACAGTCTGCACCGTCGGTTACTTTTCAAGGCAATGATTCTATTGCGAATGAATTACAGTCGGCTGCGATAGCTACCGCTAGTGTCGAACCAAGTGCATCAAAGGGCACGCAACGTTCAGCTATCGTGGCTCATAACTCGTTTCCTGCGAAATTTTCTAATTTTAAGCCCCTCCTTAAGATTATAGCGGTCTCTATATCTGGTCCAAAGGGAAGTGTAGACACTTACGCTCTCCTTGATGATGGTAGTTCCGTAACGCTATTAGATCAATCTGTGGCAGATCTAGTAGGAGCTAGGGGTCCCAAGGGTAGATTGAATATTGATTGTATTAGCGGTTTGAATAGATCCACAGAAGTAAGTTATGTTGATATCAAAGTAAAGGGTCGTCATAGTGCGGAGAGTTTTGACATTAGGGCGCGATCTATTTCTAATCTTGGTATTAATAGTCAGTCAGCGCGCTTGGAGGATATATGTCGTTATGAGTATTTGTCAGATCTCGAGGATGTTCTTTGTTATGACAATGCGAAACCTCTTATTTTAATAGGTGCCGACAACTGGCATTTGTCCTTTCCGAAGGTAGTTCGTAGAGGCAGTCTTAGTCAACCCGCCGCTGTTCTCACTGCCTTAGGTTGGGTTTTATTTGGTCATATGTCGCATAGGTCAAATTTAGATTCTGTCAATCACGTTTCTGCGGTCCTTGAAGATAAAGAAGAACCCCCGTTAGATTCTCTTGTGAAAGACTATTTTAAGTTGGATTCTATTGGGATAGTTAAAGCGGATCGTTACAGTGCTAGTGAAGAACGTGCGTTAAGAATATTAGAACAGTCTACTAAGCGCTTAGATTCTGGTAGATATGAGACTGGTCTTTTATGGCGCGAAAATATCACGTTCGTTCCCGAGAGCCGTGAGTTAGCTTTAGCCAGGTTTTCCAGTCTCGAGCGGAAGATGGTCAAGGATAGTTCATATTACGATGCTTATAGGCAGAACATTCAAGCCATGATTGATAAGAGCTATGCGGAATTGTGCACAGGTCCTTCCTCCGGTCAAATCTCATGGTATCTTCCTCATTTCGGAGTCACCCATCCGCAGAAAAAGAAGTTACGTGTTGTTCATGACGCAGCTGCTAAGTGTGCTGGAGTTAGTCTTAATTCTATGCTGTTAAAAGGTCCTGATCTTCTTCAGCCCCTACTTAGTATAGTGATGCGTTTCAGGGAAGGTCTGGTAGCAGTGACAGGAGATATCAAGGAGATGTTTCCACAAGTTAAGATTAGGCCGGAGGATAGGGACGCACAACGTTTTTTATGGAGAGACAGACCGGACTTGCCACTTCTAGAGTATCGTATGTCGTCGATGATATTTGGCGCAGCGTCTAGTCCGTTTACTGCTTTGTGGGTAAAGAATGATAACGCTAGTCAATTTCAGTTGCAATATCCCGATGCCGTACGGTCTATAATTGAAAATCATTACATGGACGATTTTTTGGAAAGCTTCGATAATATTAATATAGCTGCGCAGCGAGTGTCTGAAATATTAGCTATTCATAAAGCGGCCTGTTTCGAGATGCGTTCTTGGGTTTCAAACTATAAGGAAGCTTTGAACTTGATTCCCGCGGATTTGCATGCTGCTGACGTCAACGAAGTAGGGTTAGGTCCAACTTTGCCCTCGCAAATTCGTGTATTAGGCCTGACTTGGGAAGTAAACGAAGACAAGCTTCATTTTATAAAAAATATTCCAAATTTCCCCGACAAAGTTACTAAACGTTCTGTGTTGTCTTTATTAATGGGAATTTATGATCCTTTAGGTCTCTTGTGCCCTATCATTATGAAGGGTCGTATTTTGTTTCAAGTAACTTGGAAATTGGGCATTGACTGGGATCAATGCTTGCCTTGTGCCTTAACAGACAAGTGGAAATTATGGTACACGGAAATTAAAAATTTATCTAATAATTCTATTCCTCGTTGTTACTTATTCAATACCCAGAGTATTAAGGAAGCTCAACTTCATGTTTTTGCCGACGCAAGCGAACGTGCGTACGTTTGCGTAGCTTATTGGCGTTTCGTGTACTTCGATGATACTGTAAGTTTGGCTTTGATTGGAGGTAAAGGTCGTTTAGCACCCCTGAAACCAGTTTCAATTCCTAGGTTGGAACTGCAAGCTGCTCTTATTGCGTCTCGTTTCGGGGTATATGTTACAGAGGCGCACAGGCGAAAACCGAATCAAACTTTTTATTGGACTGATTCCCTTACGGTGTTGAAATGGATCCGTAGCGACGCTTGTGCATTTAAAGCCTTTGTATCGTTTCGGGTAGGAGAGATCGTTGAAATAACTAATGTTCAAAATTGGAGGTATGTTCCTTCGGCTTTAAATGTGGCAGACGATGCTACGCGTGATAACCAAAAATTCTCAACGTCGTCACGATGGTTCACTGGTCCTGCTTTTTTATTATCACCTTATTCAGAATGGCCGCTTGAGCCGTCGTGTAACGTCCCTCCGGTGACTGAAGAATTAAAGAGTGATTCAGCATCGGTGGGACTTTTAGTTGCCAGCCCACAGCTACCTTCACCGGTAGTGGCGGACTACAATCGTTTTAGTAGTTGGCTACGATTACTTCGTGCTACAGCTCGAATACATCAGTGTATAAGAGTATTTTTGTCAATTTTACGTCAAAATTCAGAACTTTTCTCTAATACGCTTCGTGATAATTTGAATTTACCTTTGCTTACTGTGGAAGATCTCAACGTTGCAGAGATCTACTTATTACAGAAAATTCAATTAGAATCATTTCCCGATGAGTTGATTCGCGTTCAAGCAGCACGTCCTGTTTCGAATGACAGTAGGTTGCGTAATATTTCTCTCACATTAGGTAAGAATAATCTGCTTCGCCTCTCTGGTCGCACTGCCGCTGCAGAAGATGTGGAGTCCTATCCAGTTGTGTTGGACGGCAAGCATCGAATCTCCAGATTGATGATTCACTTCTACCACGTCAGGTTTGCGCATGGAAATAATGAGTTGGTGGTTAATGAGTTACGCCAAAAGTTCTACATCCTCAGCCTAAGACCAACAGTTAGAGCTGTGTCGCAGAAGTGTCAGTTTTGCAGAAATCGTAAGGCCAAGCCTGTAACACCACCAATCGGAGACTTGCCAGATTGCAGATTAGCACACCACCGGCGTCCCTTTACTCATGTGGGACTGGACTATTTTGGACCTGTGAGCGTCACCATCTGTAGACGCACTGCGAAGAGGTGGATAGCCTTGTTTACTTGTTTGACCGTAAGAGCCGTGCATCTCGAGGTTGTTGAGAATCTGTCTTCAGATTCTGCCATAATGGCTCTTCGACGTTTTATTGCCAGAAGAGGTTCCCCGAATTACATTTACTCAGACAATGGGACCGCCTTCGTTGGTGCGGCGAAGATGTTACCGGATCTGTTTGATTTCTGTGCCAACAAAAGAATTGAGTGGCGGTTTATTCCACCAGCGGCACCGTTCATGGGAGGATGCTGGGAGCGTTTGGTACGGTCAATAAAGAGTGCAATTTTGGTGACCTTGAAGGAACGTTCACCCAAAGAGGAAATATTATACACACTGCTACTTGAAGCTGAATACGTCGTGAATTCTAGACCCCTTACTCATGTGGCTGTAGACGGCGATTCAGAAGAAGCGATCACGCCATTCTCATTTTTAATTGGAAGCTCTAGTGGCGAGCCATCAGTAAAGGTTTTCGATGACGCTGACCTACATCGACGTGTGGATTGGAAGAAGGCGCAGAGGCTAGCCGACCACTTTTGGCAGCGTTTCGTTAAAGAGTACCTGCCCACTCTTGTCCCTCGAAAGCGACAGCCAGGTACTGAAAGTCAGACAGGCCAACTCAAGGTTGGGGACCTGGTGTTTATAGCCGACGGGAATCTCCCCAGATCCTGTTGGCCTCGAGGAAAAATAGCGGCAGTGCATCCAGGCAAGGATGGCATAATACGCGTTGTGGACATTGTAACAAAAGCGGGCGTGCTGCGTCGTCCTACACGAAAAGTGGCGCTGCTGGTCGCCGGCCAATAACATTGGGTGCTTCTCACCGTCGGGGGCCATGTTGGCGACCTGCATCGTTGCGAACCTTTTTGGCCACTTTTATAATTATTTTAGAATTCAAATTTATAGTGGAACATCTTTATATATTTTGTTTGGAAGATTTTGTTTTTTTACCAGTCTGCGAATAAAAGTGCTATGACGAACACGAGCTGCGGCCCGGCTTTTAATTTATAGATTTTTCCCCGTCCTGCTTTACTGCGTTCTTTTCACCGACAATGACCAAATCTCATTCTGTTTATACTGGTGATGCTGTTTCTGTCTTCTATGACATGTTCCACCTTGTGGTACTACGGTTGGGCGGGCGGGACTCTTTGGATATCTGCATACCACTTTCCTTTTTTAACCGACTTCAAAAAAGGAGGTTCTGTATTCGACGCGTATGTATGTAATATTAATAAAAATGCGTAATATTCATATATGTTAGTCTATGTGGGCTTCTAAACGAATTTACCAAATTTCACGTATGTATGTATGTATGTATGTAGGTTTGTCCGCGGATTTCTCAGAAACTACAAGTCCGATTTCGAAAATTCTTCTTCTTCTTTTTGCAATAGTTAGAGTATCTTTCAACTTAGGGTAGAGTACAAATTTCATCAAAATCGGTCCAGTAGTTTAAGAGATATAAACTTTTTATGTTTTCAGTAAGTTACTGTAATGTAGACGTTCGAGTTGCGTGATAGTGCTGATACCTATCTTGGTAAAATAAGTCACTAAAAAGTGTTAAATAAACTATTTTAAAAAAAATAAAAACCGACTTCAAAGTAAATTATCTAAAAAGTATAAAATAACGAAAATATTATTGAAGTTGGTGCAGAATATACACAGCAGGTACGCTAACACCAACTTCAATAATATTTTCGTTATTTTATACTTTTTAGATAATTTACTTTGAAGTCGGTTTTTATTTTTTTTTAAATAGTTTTCTTTATTGACTTCCGACCAATAGTCATGGCAGTGAAGTTTACGGCGTCCCCGTCAAAATGGCGGCTGACAATACTGCCGCCATTTTATTAATATGTTGTAATTTTCATCGTCAAATTATGTTCAAAATAGGCAATAAGCTTCATGCAAGTGGCCCGTGGGTGGTGCGTCGTGCTACGTATGATACCGCTCTCGGCGCTCTCCTTAGAATAACGCTCTCTTATGATACTGCTCAGGTCGTAGTGAAGGAGGAATAACTATTTAAAAAAAAATAAAAACCGACTTCAAAGTAAATTATCTAAAATGCATAAAATAACGAAAATATATTGAAGTCGGTGCTAGCACATCATGTTAACTAACACTAGCACCAGCTGACACCGACTTCAATATATTTTCGTTATTTTATGCTTTTTAGATAATTTACTTTGAAGTCGGTTTTTATTTTTTTAAAATAGTTTATTTAACACTTTTTAGTGACTTATTTTACCAAAATAGGTATCAGCACTACCACGCAACTCGAACGTCTACGTTACAATAACTTACTGAAAACATGAAAAGTTTATATTTCTTAAACTACTGGACCGATTTTGATGAAACTTGTACTCTACCCTAAGTTGAAAAATACTCTAACTATTGCAAAAAGAATTTTCAAAATCGGACTTGTAGTTTCTGAGAAATCCGTGGACAAACCTACATACATACATACATACCTACATACATACATACATACACTCATAAAATTTTGTAAATTTGTTTAGAAGCCCACATAGACTAACATATATTAATATTACGCATTTTTATCAATATTACATACATACGCGTCGAATAGAGAACCTTCTTTTTGAAGCCGGTTAAAAATAAAATATAGAGTTGAACAGTGAAAATTTTACTTTTATTTCATGCGCATTATTTATCGTATCTCACATGTATATATGAAAGTACATAAAAAAAATATTAATCTTAAGTTACAGGTAGGTATAGTGCCGAGTTGAATCGTTACAAAGGCTTCGACGATTGAAGGCAGCAAACATCTATGTAGTTAGCACAAGGACCATCATAGAAACTGTAAAAGAAAATAACAATTTTTTCCTTTATACAATTTTTAACCGGCTTCAAAAAGAAGGTTCTCTATTCGACGCGTATGTATGTAATATTGATAAAAATGCGTAATATTAATATATGTTAGTCTACGTGGGCTTCTAAACAAATTTACCAAATTTTATGAGTGTATTTATGTATGTATGTATGTATGTAGGTATGTATGTAGGTTTGTCCACGGATTTCTCAGAAACTACAAGTCCGATTTTGAAAATTCTTTTTGCAATAGTTAGAGTATTTTTCAACTATGAAACTTGTACTCTAAAGTTTCATCAAAATCGGTCCAGTTAAGTAAGTTAAGAGATATAAACTTTTTATGTTTTCAGTAAATTATTATAACGTAGACGTTCGAGTTGCGTGATAGTGCTGATACCTATTTTGGTAAAATACGTCACTAAAAAGTGTTAAATAAAATATTTAAAAAAAAAATAAAAACCGAATTCAAAGTAAATTATCTAAAGAGCATAAAATAACGAAAATATATTGAAGTCGGTGTCAGCTGGTGCTAGTGTTAGTTAACATGATGTGCTAGAACCGACTTCAATATATTTCCGTTATTTTATGCTTTTTAGATAATTTACTTTGAAGTCGGTTTTTATTTTTTTTTAAAATAGTTTATTTCCCATACATTCGTTATTTCAAGGACAAAGTTGTAGCCAGCATAATGAAATTATCCAGTCCGACAACATCAGCTAAAGTGGCTCCATCTAATGTTCGAAGTTGAAACTAAATTGCATAGAGTACATTTAAAAAATATATAATGTTTATATGTATTATTGTTATGTTGCTGAAACTTTGTACCTACACATCATCAGGCGGAAGACGTCCACTGCTGAACATAGGCCTCCCCCTTAGAACGCCACAATGAACGACAATTGGCTATTTGCATCCACCGGTTACCACCGGTCGTCTGTCCACCTAGTGGGAGGCCTGCCAACGCTGCGTCTTCCGGTTCGTGGTCGCCACTCGAGAACCTTTCTTCCTCAACGGTTACCGTTTCTTCGAGCGATGTTTTTTTTTTTTTGTTTTTTTTTTTGGAATGATAGACGCTGTTGGCCGCAGATGGCCATTACAGCTTCACCGGACAATAGGAGGCGAGCGCTTAAAGCGCTCTAGTCTTTACGGCAGAAGTAGCGACGAGCTCAAGGGCACCTCAGGGAGGCACGGCCTTGGCTTGGGCTGTCGCTTAAGAGAGGGCTGACTTCGAGCGATGTGGCCTGCCCATTGCCACTTCAACTTGCAGATTTTGAGAGCTATGTCGGTGACCTTGGTTCTTCGGCGAATCTCCACATTTCGGATTCTGTCGCGCAAAGAAACTCCGAGCATAGCTCTCTCCATGGCTCGTTGTGTGACTCTGAACTTCTCTGAAAGGCCAGCCGTTAGAGGCCACGTCTCAGTACCATGTGTCATCACTGGCAACAAACAAAGGGGCCACACCCCACGACAGTGTACCTATACAGATTAACTTTTATTCTAACGCGTATATTTTGCATACTTGAAGATAGTTATCCTAACTAGTATGGAACAACTACACAAAGTTACTCCCCGCAAGATTTGAAGGTTCACAACCTCCGGTTTGCACAGCACGCCATTTACCGCTGCGGCGTTCTTGGCTACAATACTCACGCTAAATCAAGGCCGTCTACGCTTTGGTGTGGCGCTGAAGCCGCTGTGTCGCAGGTATAATACGGCACACATACTCCTTGCTGGCCGTCCTCCGTCGAGCAAGGCATGATACCCTCAGCAACAGTAGCCTTCTCGGTTGCAGCCTTCGTTTCCGTTACTTTAAAAAGATAAACATTAATTAACAAAATTACATCTAAAACGTGGTCACGGGGTCGCTGGACTGGTTACTGGTGGACTGGTTAGGTACTGACCTATCATTGAAATCTTATTTTCAGGCGACATAGGGACGGAGATAAAAACTGCGTAAGTATATCTGCATCTCTTTCCTACGTAAAAGCCCTAGGTACTGCCCTTGAAGAGAAAAGAAATGACACTGACGTGAAGGAGAGCGTTCAAGCGTTTCTGCCATACCTATTATTGGAAACAAGTCTATTATTAGAAATCTAAATGACCCCTTTAAATTAATAGATTTTAAAAGTTAATTAGAAAAGTATATAAATACGAGTACTTTTCTAATTAAATTTGTTGCGGGTTCCAAGGCAATTTAGCGTTTCCCCGGGACTCGCTGAGGGTCAAACCTCGGTGTCTTTGCTGGTGACCACTGTAGATCCTGGCTGACAGGAGTCACAGTGGTGGGATTAGTACCAAATAAAAAAAAAATGACGAGGAGAAATAAAAATAAAATACAGCGGTGAGCAGTGAAAATTTTACCTTTATTTCATGCCCCTTATTTATCTTATCACACACATGTATATATGTAAGTAGTTACACAAAAAAAAATTATATTAATCCTAAATTACAGATACAGTGCCGAGTTGAATCCTTACAAAGGCTTCGACGATGGAAGACAGCAAACATCTATGTAGTTCTCACAAGGTGCATCAGGGATACTGTAAAAGAAAAAAAAATACCCTTAAACGGTGGTACAGTGATTCCTCATGAGCACTGCACTGACAACCCCCTGTCATGCGGAGTGCGTAAATAAAAATTATAAAATCTTATCTAAGACGTGCTATTAAGGCCTTAATAACTCTGAACGACCTTGAGCAACGGAGCCCGCGGAACCCCGCTGCCGACGTCAACGCCATCTAACAATTTCACTACACACACAGCTACAACGTACGTATGTGTCTTTTTATTCTTATTAAATAGAATGCGTGCTGAATTGCAGGTCAATAAACAGATACAAAATGTTTTAACACACAAACTTTCATTCCCTATTTTACACCCTCAACTGACGAATTCTGAAAAACACTGATACACGTATCTTATTATTTTTATTATAGAGTCGAATTACAATATTTAAAGTCAAAAGACAATGTTTTTACACCCATCCCATACAAACTTTCATCCTCTATTTTACAACCTTAACTAAGGAATTTTGAAAAACGCTGATACACGTGTCTTATTACTTTTGATAAAGAGTTTACGTACTAAATTTCAAGTCAAAAGCCATTGTTTTTGAACCCCTCCCATACAAACTCTCAACCCCTATTTCACACCCTTAGAGTTCGAATTTCCAAAAATCCTTTCTGATTGATTGGTTAAGACTTAAAATGAACCTCCTGTCCAAATTTTGTAGTCCTAGCTTCAGCAGTTTCGTCTCTGCGGTGTTGAGTCACCCACGCGAAACAGGCCCACGTCTTTAAAATAATAATTTATTTACACTCTTAACTAACGAATTACGATAAATGCTGATACACGTGTTTGATTATTTTTAGTAAAGAGTCTAAGTACACAAATTCAAGTCAAAATACAATGTTTTTTCACCCACCCCATACAAACTTTAAACCCTTATTTTACACCCTTAGAGTTCTATTTTCCAAAAATCCTTTCTTATTGGTTCCTTAGGCTATAAAATGAACCTCCTGTTCAAATTTTGTAGTCTTAGCTTCGGTAGTTTCGGCGCTGCGTTGATAAGTCTGTCACGCGAAAAAGGCGTACATCTTTTAGTTCATATTACACGAACTTAACTGACGAATTATGAAAAATGCTGATATACGTAATTTATTATTTTCATTAAAGAGTCTAAGTGCAAAATTTCAAGTAAAAAGACAATGTTTTTACACCCATCCCATACAAACTTTCAACCCCTATTTCACATTTTTTCAAAAACCCTTTCTTATTGATTGGTTGAACCATAAAATGAACCTCCTGTCCAAATTTTGTAGTCCTAGCTTTGGTAGTTTCGGCTCTGCGGTGTTGAGTCAGTCACGCAAAAAAGGCCTACCTCTTTATAATATAGTATAGATATAGATTATGTTGCTGAAACTTTGTACACAAATCCATACAATTGTTTTGTTCTACGGAGTTACGGTGGCCTGCGAGCCTAAAAAGGCCACATTAAGCATTTCCTCTATAAGGAATTCGTAATTTGCATTTCTATCAAATTCTTCGCAATTACTGTAATTTTCGTAAAATGATCACACATTTTAGGTCAATCATACTCAATTCATTTATTAACACTAATTAGCAGACTCATATTTGATGTTAATGCTGCCATACGAATAAAAATTAAACGGTAACTTACTCATATCATGGATGAATTATCCATGCTCATATTATGATTCCTCGAAAGTGGCCTTTTTAGACCCGCTGGTTTCGATGTTGAAATCTACGTCAGACAAGCAAGATATGCTAAGCCTGCAGTACACTCAGGCCTGAGCCCGGGGCTATAAATAACGGGCAACCTTCGGAGTCGCTCTACGTTCGGGGTATGGGCCCTTAGGACGTCCATTGAGTACGGCGGCGACTCCGAGGAGGACGGCGGCGGGGTTGCGACTCCCGTCCCCGTGAGTACCGTGGCTCTCCGGCGGGCTCAATGACAGATGCCACCGGAGAGCCCGGGGGTCCCCTCTCATGTGCCGATGCGACAGCCGCAAGGGTTTTAGTGGGTCGAACCCCACAGCTTCACTCCTTTTAAAGGTTTCCCCCGCGAAAAAAAGAGGCCCTCAGTACACAGGCTGTGGACTACACGACAGTGTACCTATATACAGATTAACCTTTTTCTTGCTTACTTGTAGATATCAGAGTCCTAACCAGGATGGACCAACTACACGAGGTACTTGCCGCATTGAAGCTGCGACCTCCGGTTTGCACAGCACGCCATTTACCGCTGCGTTCTTGGCTACAATACTCACCGTATATCAACGATGCCCTCTTCGATTTCATCTGCTGCTGTGTCGCAGGTATAATATGGTACACATATTCCTTGCAGGCCGTCATTCGTCGTGCAAGGCTTGTTGCTCTCTGCAGCCGTCGTTTCCGTTACTTTTAAAATAATTAAAGGTATTATTACAAAGAAATATACATAAATCTAAGAACTCTCGAAATACATGCCTCTCCTTCAGCGGCAGACTTGATAGGTACTTACATATCTACTAGAAATGGAATTTTGTAAATGTGAATTTTCAATAATAAACCGCGAAAGATAAGGTAAGTACCTAACCTATGTTAGTACCTTCATATTGAAATTCATGAAACTATTATAATTTCACTGATTATATTATCGCGGTTTATTTTTGATTTTACTAACCTGGTACCTGACGTTTCGAACACTTCACCACTTCAAATTAAGTAGGTATATATAGTCTTAGTTTCATTATAATAAGTAATATTGAATTGAATATCAGAAATCATTAGCTTAGAAATTAGCAAACTTCATTTTAATCGGGAATTAACGCGATTTACCTTATATTTAGGCTTGACGTTTCACCCGAGCCGTGGTCACAATCAGACTGGTTCAGCGAGACGGCTCCGTGCCCGAGGCAAAAATATCTTCGTCTACCCCCGTTCTTTCACTTGTAACGTTAAGCCCACTACACACTACACTCACAGTATCCGTATATTTGACCGCTGGCAAATAGCGAAACGTCAAGCCTAAATATAAGGTAAATCGTGTTAATTCCCGATTAAAATAAAGTTTAATAATGGAACGCGAAAGTTTTAGAAATCGTAGCGCAGTGGAGGAGGAAAACTGGAGGTCGCGGGATCGAATACCGCGGTGAGCAATCACTTTGTATATTTGTTCCTTACTGGCTAGGACAATGCAGGCCGATCACCTGATTGTCTGTAAAGTACTAGAAAAAACCAACCACTTTTTCCAGTCGTCGTAGTTGTTGGACCAAATATCGCCGACAGCGCGGCGTCCAAGTTAACTTCTTCCGTCGTCTTCTGACAGCCCGCTGCAGCTATCAGCAGGGTTATTGCGAGCACCTTGTACATCTGAAATTACATTAAAAGAAATAGGGAATAACTGAATTTGGAATACCCGATGATAAGTTACAGCAGTCCAGATGGGAATACTGTCAATGTACAGTTAAGTTGTAGCGGTCCAACTGCCAGTGGAATGAGACACTTATGATAATAATGGGAATAATCCTATAAGTCATTCCCACCACTGTGACTCCTGTCAGCCAGGATCTACGGTGGTCGCCACCGAGGCTTGACTTTCAGCAAGTCCTGGGGATACGCTAAATTGTCTTGGAACCCGCAACAAATTAGAATTTATGAGGAGTTATATAAATTCCACTTCCCTCCTTTCCAAAGTGGGAGACAAGTAAAAATCACACAAGTCGATATAACCTTAGACCTAACTTATGAGAATAGCGAATACCGAAAGACCCAATGGTAAGTTGCAGCAGTCCAAGTGGAAATGCCGGGAATTCCCAGATAACTAGTTGAAGTGGTCCAATTGGCAGTGGCGTACACACACTTATTTTTATTGTGCCTCTTCAAATTTTAATATCGGATGTTACAAAATAAAAACAATAATATTAAACTACGTAAGAAAACGTATCCAGACAAGTCCAACTGGGAAGACCGGGAATGCCCCATTTATAAGTTGGTCTGACTAGGAATACCGTGAACTAAATAATCAGGCACGATTAGTATATTGTAATAGTTGTCTGCGCACTTTTATAATTTTAATAACATATCTTTAAATGTTGTTTCTTTGCATAGTTGTGCTGTAAATTATGCAATAAGAGCGGTGTAATTGCTTTATGTAACTACTACGGAGGTGTTCACGGAAGACCAGCGTCGTGATGCCAAATAGGTGTCGCGGCATAATGCTGAGTGGGCTCCTTTTTAACGACTGATTGTTTTTATTTTATGTGTACCTACCAATTGTTATTATGTCGTTAAATAAATTTATTTCTATTCTATTCTATTCTAATAGATCGTCTAGTCTAGTTGGGAAAAGAAAAGTTGCAAGACGAAAGATGTCCTGGCTACGAAACATCAGAGAATGGACCGGAATCTAGTCTGTAGAAAAGCTATTCAGACTAGCCATGGATAAAGTGAAGTTTCGGAATCTAACCGCCAACCTTCAGTAATGGAGAGGCACTTAAAGAAGGAGAATAGTTCGTCTGGGAATAAGGGGAATGCCCGATTAACTATTTGGAACAACCTAACTGGGAATAGCATAAATGCCCTATAAGTTGGAGTGGTCCAACTGGGAACAACGGGAATGCCCAATTAGGTAATAAATTAAGGCAGTCCAACTGGGAGATATATGATTATTAAGTTGGTGCTATGTAACTGGGGAAGTGCCTACGCTCTACATTATGTAAGACTGCAGTTGAATTTACTAGAGGATCGGTCGCTTATCTAGGGCGTAGATCCCTACAATCCCTAGTACTGGTGGTCCCTAATATCTATAAGGTAGTCCTTTTTTCAAGTTAGTGACGAGTCAAACAAAACTTTCCACGCCTGTCTATAGACTATTGAAAAATCCTAAATCTATTCTTTTAACAGCTACCCTGCACTGCCGCTCGTCCCACGAGATAATTACACATTAGTTATTAAGCCTTATGTGTCGGGTAATTTCACTAGCACTGTAGCTAGCCTTCCACATCGGAACACAGCAATGTTTACACACTGCTGCTTGTGCGGCAGAATATCTGACACTGCAGTGGTACCTACCTGGACCGTCCCTTTGCACAAAGAACCTATTATAGTATGTATAGACTGTAGTTGGCTGATATTTACGAAGTTAGGCCGCTATGAATTGGCCGTGCTTATTGGATACATGTAGTTAGCAGGAAAATAATAATATTTATACTTAAGAGAAACCCAGTATCGTTTTAATTCGTTAAACTTGTTTTTGTAAACAAGAAAATTGATTCAAACGAGTCACTTCTGCGCATTATAAATTGTCTTATTAACGTATTTTCCTTGTATTTGAAGGTTTTTTTTTTAAACATTACATAAAGATTTTTATTTAACTCAATAAAATATTTACATTTATATACATGTATAAAAGAAAACAGAAAAGACAATATGTACCTGTACATACGAACAAAAAAAAAACAAATAAGTTACTATAATTATGTTGGTACCACATCGCTATCGCCTGGTAATGTGCCCAGAAGGCTGGCAGCGTTACCCCGCTGGATGGTCAAGCTTATATGCTGCGCAAGGTATGTGCCAGCCCTCTGGTCCCCTGTTGACTCAGCTAGCCTTCTCGACAAATCGCAAAAAAGGCGATGAGCGCCAGGACCCCACGGACCCAATGTCTCAACCCCAAACGGCTCAAACATATAGCCGCGATCGAGGCTACTATATTTGCGCCGTTTGAGGCATTCAGCAGACTCGGCGGCAGCTCCAGCTCTGCCAGAACTTTCTGAAAGATGGGACGGTGCCAAGGTATCGACGCATGTTGCATCCCATACCAAGGGCCGACCCATCTTCCATGGGATGAGAGTCATTCCGTCTGGTCTCTTACCATCGCTACGTGAAAGGCCACAAGGCTCTAAAACTGCAGAAACGTTAGCGGTGTTAAGAGCCCTACGGATGATGTCATTAAGACTGGAGTGCCGCGAAAACCTTCCCGCACTACGAAGACAAGAGAGCTCGTGGTGTCCAAGCTGGTCAACATACTCACCACAGCGGCAGCGATGTGGCACAAAGCACATGGTACCCAGCCGTAGGCATGCGGCCAGTCTAAAAGAAGTGGAATCCAGGAGCGTACCAATGTTGGAAGAGGGAAGAGCCTGCAACCACAATCCAGATTCCCAGACACAGACAGCAAGAAGACGGGCTCGCTCCGTAGAGTTGGCGGCGGTATTGAGAAGATTTTCCCTTACCAACTCACACAGGGGCTCGTCCCATTGTCTCTGCGAGGATAGAATTGTGGGCAGGCTATTGCTAGGGCAGGCCTGAGACCATGCATTTTTACCGTTAGCATGGGACGAAGATAAAAATGCAGGGAGGGAAACGCTAGAAATTTTGCGTATGCCCAGGCCTCCCATCCGTATAGGAAGAGAAGCCTGAGCCCAAGAACGGTCATCCAGTGGGGTATTTAAAATAGCGGTGAGCGTATCCCTTATGATGTTAGCTATTTTTTGTAAATAAACTTTATGTTTCCAAAAAGCACAACATCGTAAGTAATACGTAAATTTTGGAACGAATAAACAATAACGTAACATAAAAAAAGCCACATGTGTATTAATTTTGAGAAGACGATCCGAAACCTCGCTAAAATTTTGAATTTTTTCATCTAAAAACGATGGCACTGATTCGTCCAATACAGGAGAACCAAGGAGGCGAAGAGTATCTTTTTCAATAATTTTGATATCTGGAACAAGTTTATTAAATTTCTGTATCGTTATATTATTACGTTCTGTATCGTTTATTATTATTTATCAATATTTAGTACTTGTATTTGCTATATCGCTCGATGAACCGATAACCGATGGGGAAGAAAGGTTCTCGAGTGGCGACCACGAACCGGAAGACGCAGCGTAAGCAGGCCTCCCAGGTGGGTCCTTCTGACTCGCGCCGCAGACCACGGCACGTACTGCTCGACCCTCCTGACCCCATGACAGTCCTATTGGACCGGGATGCGCCGAACCCTCCCCGACAACCGTATGCTACACTAGCTATCAGACACCGGTCTCGCCGGCGAGGCCGAAGGGTCGCACGTATGCGACCTCAACGACGTGTATCACCCCACTGAGTTTCTTGCCGGTTCTTCTCAGTGGGGGCGCGTTGTGAACCGGTGGTAAACTCAGCCCTCTCTTAAGCGACAGCCCAAGCCGAGGCCGTGCCTCCCTGAGGTGCCCTTGAGCTCGTCGCTACTTCTGCCGTAAAGACTAGAGCGCTTCAAGCGCTCGCCTCCTATTGTCCGGTGAAGCTGTAATGGCCATCTGCGGCCAACAGCGTCTAACATTCCCAAATAAAAAAAAATAATAAAGCCTCCCAGGTGGACCGACGACATTGTTCGCGTCGCAGGCAACCGGTGGATGCAAATGGCTAACTTTCGATCATTGTGGCGGTCTAAGGGGGAGGCCTATGTTCAGCCGTGGCCATTTTCCGGCTGGTGATGATGATAAAATCATTTAATTACAAGTCATCATCATCATCAGCCGGAAAACGTCCACTGATGAACAAACTTTATTCCCCAACAGTTGTCGGTTCTCCGAGCGATGTGGCCTGCCCATTGCCACTTCAACTTGCAGATTCTAAGAGCTATGTCGGTGACCTTGTTTCTTCGGCGGAACTCCTCATTACGGATTCTGTCGCGCAAAGAAACTCTGAGCATATTTCTCTCGTTGTGTGACTCTGAGCTTATCCAAAAAGGCCAGCAGTTAGGGACCACACGTCTCAGTACCATAATATATAATCTCCATCACTGGTTAAAACCTTCGTCTTCAGGCACTGCAGTATTATTTATTAATATTTACTAGGCCCGTAGGGTGCCGGGGGGGAGGGTGGATTGCTCTTCACCCAGGGACGGGAGAATCTCCACCTGTAGGCCTAAAAAGGCCACTTAAAGCATTTCATCTAAAAGGAATTCATACTGTATTCCCAGCAGATTCCCCGCAATTCCTGTACCTAATTTACGTAAAATGGCTACACATTTTATGGGAATCAAACTCAATTCATTTATCAGCAGATTCGTATTTGGTGTTAATATAAAATAAACCATAACTGACTCATATTATGGTTCATTAAAAGTGGCATATTTAGACCTGCTGGTCACACGGCGTCATACACTACACTCCAGAACCAGTTTACCCCAACGGTCATCGG
Source organism: Furcula furcula (assembly GCA_911728495.1). Classification (NCBI taxonomy): domain Eukaryota; kingdom Metazoa; phylum Arthropoda; class Insecta; order Lepidoptera; family Notodontidae; genus Furcula; species Furcula furcula. Next base: position 57,215,652 of record OU452242.1, read on the forward strand.
TTCTGCGGGAAATATGACCAGCCCACTGCCACTTCAGCTGACTAATCCCAAAAGATTAGCTCAAATGGTATGTTGGTCACTATCGGACATATAAATTTACTCTTCAAATCTACTATCCCTTCATCATTAGCAGCCGATACTCCACAGCTGAACAAAGGCCTCCCCCTTAGAAGGGAGGGGTTGCCATAATCCCCACGCTTGGCAGGCGGCTTGGGGATCGCAGTATAGGTGGAAGATAAATCCAAAAGACAGACGCTGCCGCCTTTCCTGTTCCGCCTCTTACGAAACCCAACGAGAGGAGATGGGGGAATGCAATTCTAACCCGGCACACCACTGTAAATTTACTTAATTAAGTATGTATGACTAATAAACTATTTTAAAAAAAATAAAAACCGACTTCAAAGTAAATTATCTAAAAAGCATAAAATAACGAAAATATTATTGAAGTTGGTGTTAGCGTACCTGCTGTGTATATTCTGCACCAACTTCAATAATATTTTCGTTATTTTATGCTTTTTAGATAATTTACTTTGAAGTCGGTTTTTATTTTTTTTTAAATAGTTTATTTAACACTTTTTAGTGACTTATTTTACCAAGATAGGTATCAGCACTATCACGCAACTCGAACGTCTACATTACAGTAACTTACTGAAAACATAAAAAGTTTATATCTCTTAAACTACTGGACCGATTTTGATGAAACTTGTACTCTACCCTAAGTTGAAAAATATTCTAACTATTGCAAAAAGAATTTTCGAAATCGGACTTGTAGTTTCTGAGAAATCAGCGGACAAACCTACATACATACATACATACATACACTCGTGAAATTTGGTAAATTTGTTTAGAAGCCCACATAGACTAACATATATGAATATTACGCATTTCTATTAATATTACATACATACGCGTCGAATACAGAACCTCCTTTTTTGAAGTCGGTTAAAAAAAGGCTAGGCTCTGCCTAGTTTCATATAACCGTGTATGGATTGTTTCAAGATACGACTGCCATCTAGATTAGAACAACCGGGTCCAATTTTTTACATGTCCTCCGAAGCACAGAGATGCTTCGTTCCAATGCCACTAAACGGTCACCCATCCAAGAACTGACCTTGCCCGATATTGTTTAACCAACTGATCGCTTACTGAACAGTGATTACAACTGGCTATGTGCGTCTCACGTCTCATACATACTCATATATCTCTTACATACACAAGTTAAATATAAACTTACCTTTATAATATGCTTTAAATGGCCCTGAAGATTGTATGCGCGATATTTTTTGTTCTTACGCCGAGAACTATAGAGTCAGACTGGTTTACAAACGGCTTGAGCTATTTTATATAGCGTGTCATAGATTAACGCTTTTTTTATGTAGAGAGGCGAACCAGTGGCGTAGCTTGTCCGAAACGGGCCCTGTATCAATGTTTGTTGGGGACCCACATGAAGGTAAGGCCTAAGGGTTTAGGTGAGACTGAGACGAGAATAACATTTTATGAACTTTTACTTACACTCGTTCGGGGCCCCTGTAGATCGGGGGCCCCTGTAGCTCGGGGGCCCCTGTAGGTCGATGGCCCCGTATAAGTGATACGCCCGATACGGCGGTAGCTACGCCCCAGCATCTAACATCGATTACGTACGGAAATGGATTTACAAATGTGGATATACAAATGTGTATTTTCAAATGTGTATTTTCAAATGTGGATTTTCAAATGTGGATTTTTAAATGTGGATTTTCAAATGTGAATATTCAAATGTGGATTTATATAATATATGCCGCTTAAAGGCTATACCAAATTGCCGTCTATTTTGGCCCATTGGTTTTGTGGTTAGACGGCCTGGCCGCTACCCAGTAGGTCGTGGGTTCCATTCCGACCAAGGATAAACATTTCTGTGCATGAGCATATCTCTGTCTTCCATCTGGGTGCTATTTTATTCTTCTTGCCGCATATAACGTTTCAAGTTTTTATTTTTAGGTGTTTAATAAAGATTTTAGGCTCGTTTAAAGATACCAAAAACAAAAAAGTAAACGACCGATTGTGAGGTCACTCCGTAATAAGGCGGTACAAGTAGTCATGGCCACTGAGAAAATACTCCAAACCGTTATGGTCTGACTTCGTTTGTTTCGTTTGTCTGTCTGTCTGTCACACCTATACGTATATTTCAGGAAACACTGACGTTATCGGTTTGATACTTGGAATAGTTTTAGATCTTACTCACCCAACCTCATCGCAAATGAAAAAAATGTATTTTTCTTTAACTTTTTTTTATAATGGGTGTCGAAATGGGTCAGCAAAATTTCAAAGTGAGAATACTATATGGAGTGGGAAATCATATGAAAGGGCTTCTTTTGCACATCTCAAAACAGATTTTTATTTTGGTTCGAGTAGTTTTTTAACGGCTATCACATGTCTATCTATATTTTACAGGAAAAATAAAATGATATTTCTAAATAGTAACATAAAAAGTAAAATTACTTTAACACGTCCAAAAATGGTATGTAACCCTCGGTGCGAGAGTCCGACTCGCACCTGACCGGTATTTTTTTTCTAATATACTACATAATATCAATAATAATATTTTACACTATATAATATCTTTTGTATGGAGATTGGAGAGTAATTTTTTTTCTAATAATTCTTTAGTAACGCACTTTTTACAAGTAACTATTTTATATTCATATTATTATTTTGCACATCAGCGTTCGGGAAACTACGCGATATCTTCTCGTCCGAAATACCGCAGTGCCTGAAGACGAAGGTTTTTAACCAGTGTGTGTTGCCAGTGATGACAATGGTACTGATACGTGGTCTCTAACGGGCCAGCCGTTTTAGAGAAGTTCAGAGTTACACAACGAGCCATGGAGAGAGCTATGCTCGGAGTTTCTTTGCGCGACAGAATCCGAAATGTGGAGATTCGCCGAAGAACTAAGGTCACCGACATAGCTCTCAGAATCTGCAAGTTGAATTGGCAATGGGCAGGCCACATCGCTCGAAGAACCGATAACCGTTGGGGAAGAAAGGTTCTCGAGTGGCGACCACGAACCGGAAGACGCAGCGTTGGCAGGCCTCCCACTAGGTGGACAGACGACATTGTGCGCGTCGCAGGTAACCGATGGATGCAAATAGCCAATTGTCTTTCATTGTGGCGTTCTAGGTCTATGTTCAGCAGTGGACGTCTTCCGGCTGATGATGATGATGATTATTATTATTATTTTAACGATGGTTAGGACCGTAAAGGGTCGGAGTCATCGTCAGGGGCCCAATAGAAATGTGACGAGGTATCCCCCGCCCTAAAGGGGGCTCGTGGGTCGCGGACGCATTGGGTGGGGGCTCTGTGCGTCCCTACTAGATAACGCAAATGTACTTCGCGTGTCCGAACCCCGACGATACGTCAGGTTTGTCCGCCGCTAACTTACAGTCCAGCTGTAACAGCTCAGTGGGCGAGCGCTTGCCTTGGAAACAAGGTGCGCAGGTTCGAACCCCGACTCGCACCTCTGATTTAGTTAATTAATCATGTGTGAATCGGCGTTACTAGCTTTTGGTGAAGGAAAACATCGTGAGGAATTGCGCATGTCTGAGAAAGCCTAAGTAGCTCTCGAATCACGTGTGAAGGCCGCCAACCCGCACTTGGCCAGCGTGGTGGACTATGGCCTAAGCCCCTTCATCTTGAGAGGCGTCTGGCACTGGCGAGACCTTGGTGAAGAGCCGAACGGAGAGCCCAGAGTCTCCCCATAGGCGTCGATGAAGGCCACCGGGGACGTTTTGGTGGGTAAAAATCCCACATCGTACTACTAATCGGACTGCTTGAAATAAACATAGTGACAGTCCAAGCTGAGGGCGTGCCTCCCTAAAGTGCCTTTGAGCCTCCTCTTGCCCGGTGGAGATGTCATAGCCATCTGCGGCCTTCATTCCCATAAACACTTATCGTGTTAATTATCATTTGAAATTGTGAAATAGAAATTAGGTATGTTTAGTTTTGCATTTGTATAACTTGTGAATTGCGCCCTCTAGTTGTCATATAAAGAACTACTACAGATACTCTAAACCAAAGTTAAGATATAATATGGTAATATTGGAGTAATTATACTCTTATCTATGTCACCAAGCACTTCAAGAAGCAATCACTGACCGACCTCAGTCACTGAAGGACGAACGGCGAACAATCAATAATCCCCTTAAATAAATATTTCTAAAAGTGCCATCTACTGAATATAAATAGAACCAGGAAGTTAAGCAGAAAGTTCTAATTTCCTAAACAAGATGACGTTAGCATCTAAAATCTGTAAATTAATTAAGGACTTTGTTGTGTTGAATCCCGCGGGATTTGAACCCAACTCCACTGAACCGCCACCTCCGATTTGCAAAGCAATAGTTTCCAGTGCGTAAAGTTTTTCACGCGCGTAAGACTTACCAACACAGTGTATCTTTATAAATAGGTCGCTGCGCTGTTGGCTGCAGATTGCCATCAAGACATATCCATCGGACACTAGATGGCGACTCATGGCGAGCACGTCTTTAGAGTTTAGGTTCCTGTAATCTGTGGTTTAGGGGAGCGACGAGTTCAAGGGCTCTTCAGGAAGGCACGACATTGGCTTGTACTGTAACTTAACTGCCGCACTCAGAAACGTCAGTTATCGTTAATTCTTTTTAAGCCTTTTTTTAATCTAAGTATTTCGACTCCCGAGAGTCGGTTATCATCAATAACAATACTAAAGGAAAATAAAATAGTTATTTGTTAAAAAAGTTAGTTGCGAGATAATTGATATCTCTACTCAATATTAGAGTATAAAGTATTCATTGGCTGCAGTTTGTCAAAGGGGCAAGAGAGGGCTGGCTTTACCACCGGCTCCCAAAGCTAGCAAATTTAACAATTACACAAATAAAAGTAAATAAATTCACAATTTCGATCGTGTATATTGACGAAATATTTTCCTTTTAATATTTTTATTAACAAGTCCGTACAAAATATTATCGATAAACATAAAACTATCGTTTTCTATACATAATTTCGCAAACTGCCTGCCGGCTTCATGATCCGCACACCTTTGTCTTGACAACACGTCATAAAAAAACAAATCTTGCGATCCTACTGATAAATTGTCTGTGCTCCATTGATTTTCTGTGCTTCTTGATGTATACTCATTTTTTGGAGATCTTATTTCGTTCGAGAAACATGTTATCCTGAAAAAAAAATTATATTTTATGTTCCATTCTCCATGGCTCGATGGCAGGGTAAGTGAAACCCTCTCTTCCTGAACTAAAAGTATGGACGAATGAAATTGAAAAATCCTATATCTATGTGTAGGTAATACCTACAAAATGACATTTTTAACCGACTTCAAAAAAAGGAGGAGGTTCTCAATTCGTCTGTTTAAGTATATATATATATATTTCATTCTATGTATGTTCGCGCATAACTCTGGCAATTATAAACCGATTTGAAAAAATCTTTCTTCCATCCATTATTTAATCCGTTAGTTGGGTCCCATAAAAAAATTATTACTTACGAATAATAATGTCCTCCTGGCCGAAACGACCACAGCGGCCAATCTTTCACAAGATCAGCCATGTACGCAGGAGATATTATAGTGCACAAGCGCTTGCGTAGACACAAGTGCACTCTCTCTTCCTTTATATAATACCTCTCATAATCCGATGGGACGGAAGACCGACACGACCGGGGAGAGGTTAGGCGCAGGACCGACTTTTTACATGCCCATCCGATGCATGGATCATCTTACTTTACAGACAATCAGGTGATCGGCCTGCATTGTCCTAGCCAGTAAGCAACAACTACTCAAATTTGTTGCTCCCCGCATTTGTTGTTTGCTTACGAATAAGTAGTTCCTGAAAAAATAAAAATGGTGACTGCGCAGGACATCTGCAGGAATGCCTATAAGATGACTTTATGTCGCTTTTTAAGGACAAAAATGGTCATAACTCTGGCAAATATTTACCAATTTCAATGATAATTTTTTTTATTAGAAAGAAAAAACGACTGTAATGAATCTGTATGAATTTTAACCGGATAAGAACTTCCTGGAGGAACATAAACGATGTGGGGGAATTTATCTGGTAAAATCCATAAAACTGATGTTCTCCATTACATTAGTCTGACAAATATGAACCAATTTCGATGATTCTTTCTTTAATCGAGAGAGTAAACTAATAATCATAATCATTTATTGCTCTCTATATGTTACAAAGGTGGTAAAAAATTAAAGGTAGTACAATATGGTCCCTGTCGGGCACGGCAAAGATGATGATTCCATGCAAATTTCATTACGCCCGGATATTTTTTTTTTTGAAGAAACATGAAATATGTAAAACTATGTAGACGATAATGTGATCATGACCTACCTAGATCATTTTACCGTCTTCGATGATTCAATCTTTATGTATGAAAATATCACTAAAAAGTTTAAAATAAAATCTTTAAAAAAAAATTGAAACGACTTCAATATCACTGAAAAGTATAAAATAATTTAAATATTATAGAAGTTGGTGTTAGCGTACCTGCTGTGAATATTTTTTCAGTGATATTGAAGTCGGATAAATGTTTTTTTTTAAAGATTTTATACACGTTAGGTTACACCTATGTTTTATATCTGTTTCAGTTTTTGTCATCATTATTACTATAATTTACGAAAAAATTGTTCGTTTCCATCCTGTATGCTTTTAATTATTATTATTATTTCAAGTTTTCTCGTTCATTGAATCTGATACCCATATTGATGTATTTGAAGTAAAAAATTACAAAATGGCTGGTGAGTGACGGCCACCATAATAACCTTTTTGGAAAATATTAGCATGTCACTCCCACAACTGAGACGAATCTAACTAAGTACTTATATCTTATTCGATTGAGGTCATCTGTTTAGTTTAGGTGTAGGCCCGTGCTAAATAAATATACATACATACAAACCTATAATCCTTACTTAAAATACGTGCATACTTAAATACATACATACTCAGTAATACTCATAAAAACAGTATAAACATAGCCCTTCTTCTGGGGTAGTTGAGATAAAAGTATCCTTTGGCACTTTGTCGCCCCGAAGTGACGAAGACGCGTCACGCGGCGACGCGCGACGGCGATGTTTAAATAATATCTACTAATTGTTTTACTTTTATTTTAAGAAAATGCAAATAGCATTTTTTTGTTATTTTAGTGTTGTATTTATATATATTGTAAATAAAATGCTCGTTTTCCTTAATATATACAAGACTTACCTCGTATAATGCTTGAATTTCGTTATCCATCCGTCGAAGTCCGTGTAAATCTGTTGTAACCCCATAATATCCTTATGCGGCACTGTAATTTCAAATATAAAGTTTCTTAAACATGACATATACCTAATAATAATACCAGCCCTTGTTTATGTCCCACTGCTGGCCACGGGCCTCCCCTCAAGATGGCTTAGGCAATAGTCCACCACGCTGGCCAAGTGCGGGTTGGCCGAGTTCACACTTAATTCGAGAGCTTGCATGTTTCCTCACGACGTTTTCCTTCACCGAAAGCTAGTAACAATCGCATAAAGACGATTCGCACATGATTCATTAAAGAATTCAGAGGTGCGAGCCAGGGTTCGAACCTGCGCACCTTGTTTCTAAGGCAAGCGCTCGCCCACTGAGCCGTTACCGCTATTAAATAATGTTATCGTAGCCACAACAACGGCCAATCTTTAACAAGATGAGCCTGACACGCGGGAGATCTTTTGTAGTCGGGAAGGTACACGGTGTATGTAGGCGGTAATGGGGGTGTTTACCCACTAACACCTCCCTGATGGCTTTCATTAACGGTATGGAGTCCATACCGTTACCGCCGCTCATGTCACGTCGTCAAGACTTAAATCGTCATCAGCTCAACTCAGAATCATACAACGAGCTATGGAGAGAACTATGCTTTGAGTTTCTTTGCATGATAAACTCCGGAATAAGGAGATTCTCCGAAGAACTACGTAAGTGACCAGCCCCGGAACTACGATTTTTTCGAACCGGGGCAGTAACTTGATAGCTCAGAGCTTGATAGTGGTGCCCTTCCCTTCGGCGTTTGAGAAATTACTTAAAATAACTCAAATCTTCAATCGGCATCACATGTTCACTTGTGGTGTGGGTCTGTGTGGTGCCTTTTTCTTACAAGCCGAAGGTGAACCAACCAGGCTTCCGTATGCTAGGCGGTTTGTGGAGCGAGTTTTTTTATTTTTAATCATATTACATTATGATTTTGGCGCCCCCTGAAACTGCCGCCCGGGGCCTGTGCCCCGGTTTGCACCCAACCTAGATCCGGGCCCAGGCCACAGTGCTTGCGACCACGAAACGGAAGTCGCAGCAAGCAGGTCTCCCCCTCGGTGGACTGACGACATCGTGCGCGTCGAAGGTAACCGGTGGATGTAAATCGAAACCTTGGATACGTCCCCGGGTCCTGTGTAGGTCATATGGAATTCTTACCCACTAAAACCCCCGCGGCTGTCGCATCGGCTCATGAGAGCACCAGGGATCTCCGGTGGGATCTGCATCAGAAGCCCCTCAGTACCTTGCCTTTGAGGCTCCGCCGGGGGCGCATTGTAGCCATTCTTGAGCCACGGTGCTTGGGAACGAGGTGTCAACCCCGCCGACCTCCTCCTCAAAGTCACCGCCGTACCCACACCCCGAATGTCCAACGACTCCGAAGATTGCCCGTTATTTAGGGCCCCGGGCTGGGAGCGAGACCGCGCGCAGGGAGCAGGGTCAGCACGTTCGCGTTCCCTCTCGGCGGCCTTCTTCTGGGACATGACTGTCTCATATAAGGTGGCCATCGCTCACCACGCCACATCCCTGGACAGCATAGCCGCCATTACGCTGCTAAGGGAGAGGGATTGGATCGGAATCCGATGACGGCGCGACCAGGTCTCGACGCTCCAACCAAGCCTGCGTGTGTTGGGCGGAGTCAGACAGTTCGCACTAGGAACAATGATCAATATCATATGCCATCACTGGTCAACCGAGAACAACCAAAGCACGTCACAGGAGATAATAATGTGAACAACTGTTCGCGCAAACAACTTAACCAATATAGGCTCTCTCCTTTGACTGTCATAGTCTAATGGCAATTATATTAAAAAGTTAACGGTCCAATGGGATAAACGACACAACCGGGGAGACCTCATTTTTTAAGGGGGTACACAGGATCCTTGGGGAACATTCAGGCATAAAACTGTTACAACAATCAGCCTGCTATTAGAAATATGGATAGATCTATTATATGTTTGGATTGCTTACCAGGTTCGGCGGCATGGGCATTCTCAATTAATTGACTCATTTTAATCACTATCATCCAACACTATTAGATGAATGAATAAAAAATAAATCTTTAGTGATAAAAAAATAAATCACAGTAATTTGGATGCGCGCGCGCAGCGCCGACTCGTAAATAAACAATGTTGATTCGCGCCTGCTACGATAGCGAGGTCCAACATTTACTTTATAGTGATGTGAGAAATCTATACAATATATCGATGATATTATTCTGTATGCGTACTTATAGAATTATGTACATACTATAAGTATGTATATGATCTTGTGATCATATCGATTGTGATGATCTCACATAATTAGCAAAAATATTGGTCGTTAAGGGGACAGAGTTTTACATGACCATGAAACGCCTTAATAATCTTAGTTTTTCTTAAATTTAATAAGGCGATCAGTCGGTATTGTTTTAATGATTACGGACCCCGAAAATCAACACTGTGTGGCGGCTTGTTATTCGACACAACATTAAGTTGAGTGGTAACCTCTGGTAATCTCACACACGTCGTACATTAATAGTGCTTTAAATTATTCTATCTAATATGCCGCTTGTATGAAAAATTCATTTCTTTCTTCTTTCTTTTCCGGTACACAACTTGTGACCTCCGGTTTGTAAAGCTAGCAGCTGCCCGCTACATTAGTGGACTAACAGCTACAGTCATGTTTATGTGTTGTTTTTTTTTTCATAAACATTGACTATTGAATAAAATATTATCGATAGTGACATCAACCCTTCATTATTACGCCAACTGGACGTGTATATGTGTGAAGGAAGAGATAGTGTATGCACAAGTTAGTATCAGACATACCTACCTTGATTTTAAGTTCCAATTAAGAACAAGTTTTTTAAAAATTGAAGTTGGTGCAGAATATACACAGCAGGTACGCTAACACCAACTTCTATAATATTAAAATTATTTTATACTTTTCAATTTTATTGAAGTCGGTTCAATTTTTTTTCTAAAATATTTTATTATAATGTTTTTTTATTATTATTATCGATGTAATTTATCGACATCTGCCCATCACTAGCACGCCGCGTCCCTATTCCACAACTGGTCCGAGATTTCACCAAGTTAGCTAATACCTACAGGCCGCTTAATAGATAATCTGATATTTTGCAACATGACTTAACATGCGCAGCGCTTATCTAACAATTTCCCCACACCTTCTTTTTTCCCCTTCATCGGAGGGGAAATCTTCAATAGTTCCCCGGGACGGGGCCTGTGGGGGTTAATCGGGGTTTGTGTGATTCTTATGCAATAAAACACCCGCGACTGTCGTATCGACACCTGGGCTCTCCGGAGAGATCTGCACCAGGCAAGACACTGTGGGGTGACTTGCCTTTGAGCCCGCCTCCGGAGGCCGCTTTATAGACCCCCGGAAACCTGTCACGGTGCTCACGGAGACGGGGGTCGCAACCCTGCCGCCTTTCTCTGGACGTTATAGGTGTGGGCACTTTTTTTTTTATTTTTTTTTTTTCTTTTTTTTTTGTTTTGGGTGTGGGCCCTAACATGTGCCCAGGCCACAATGGCGGTGGGCTCAAAGGCAAGACACTGAGGCGCTCCTCTCATGTGCCGATGCGACAGCCGCGGGGGTTTCAGTTTAGTTTTTAGTGTAAATCCCCCTGTTGACCCAACAGGTCCCGGGGGCGTTTGAGGGTTTCCCCTGCGAAAAAAAGCGCGTAGACGTTAACTCCGCTTTTGGGTCGCATTTAATATGAACGCACAGAGTCCCACAACTTTCATTTCTGTTACCCAACGATTGACAGGCAAAATATTTTTACCCAAGCAAAACACAGTTAGTAAGCCAAGCACTAAGGTTAACAAAGTCGGAAAAAACATGTTCAAATGACCTCAGGCACAACATACACTGCACTTCGTAGAAGGTCAATCATATACGTAAGTACGTGATGTATCTACAAGAGATATTGATGGAATTCTTTATCTCGAATCTCGATGCAGATTCAACCGTTTACTATAAAGGTTACGCGTGATATTAATATACTTACAAGTAAGTAGGTACATATACTTAATAACTTTTATCTACTTACACTAAATTATGAATTCAAAACTGGTTCTCTATTGACAAGCTTAAATTAACTTATTATATAAAAAATTGCCTACAAACTACTTACAACATTTTTTTTTGTCTTTAAAAAATGTTGTATTAGTTTGTACGCAATTTTTTTGTAATACTAGTATAGGTCTAGTATCTATATACTAGTACTAGCATTACTAATACTAGTACTAGTATCTATTTAAAAAAAAAAACATTTATTATTATGAGATGAGCTTATATAAAAAAAATACAAAAATCCCGACTGCGAACAAACAGAATGGTCACAAGACAAGATTACATTATGCATGCATACTTATAAGTCTACACATGTAATATACATTCAATCAAAAAAGTATCGGGAATGGACGATTTGTTTATGATTCCAAATTCAAATTCAATTTCATCATTGTGAACAAAGGAATTGTTGCAAAATGGGCTAGGAATGTGTACACCACCTCAAAGAATTGTCGATATTTTTTGTAATGTAATTGTGAATTGTCAAAAATCCATAGAATTCGGGAAAAATATAAATATTTCCTTTAAATTAAGTACTATTATTGTTGTAATTTTAATTTTAATTATAATTTATTTTATATCTATATTCAACATGGCGTCCTAAGATGGCGTCTCACTGATGCCGAATTAAACTGTCAGCCAGCCAGATGTCAATAGCTACTGCTGCTGTCACACTTGTCACAGTTGGTTGTGTGCGTGAATTGTATGTAGTGAATTGATTATCATTGATATTTTAATTATTAAAATGATGTATGAGAAAACAGAAACAAAAATACAAAGAGTACTCTAGTAAAAATACTTTTAACGCCATTGATAATAAAAATGACACATGACAATGACACTTTTCCGCGATGCCAGTTTTTTGTTATGTGTTGCAATTTTAAGCAAAAATTCTTAAGTTTTACCAGCAAATAAAGCCAAATTAAAGTAAATAGGTAGTTAAAACTGTTTTATGTGTGTTTCCCTATTTTAGAGTATAGTGTACAAATTCCTAGCCCAGGCTCCATACATTTTGGAACATCTCTTTTTTGACCAAAAACTCAACAAATACCATCGAGCAAACACCTTAATCGCCAGATATGGCTCTAGCCGACTTCTTTCTTTTTCTTAAACTCAAATGACCACTTCGTGGAACCCGTTTTCATTCAGTAGAAGACATAAAGGAGAATATTCGGCGAGAACTGAAATCATTTCCGGAAAAAGCGTTAAAAAAATGTTTTGATGATTGGATTATTCGTTGGCGTGTGTATCGTGTTGGCTTGGAGCGTACATATTAATGTCCACTTGGCCGATACGACCACAACGGCCAATCTTTCGCAAGATCAGCCATCTACGTGGGAGATAATATTATACTTAGTGCACAAGTGCTTGCGTAGACACATCACACAAGTGCACTCTTTGATATCTCATCCTTTTTGCCCGAATGCTCTAGGCGGAGAGTTATATTATACCTCTCACAATCCGATGGAACGGAAAACCGACACGACCGGGGTCATATCAGGCGCAGGCCCGACTTTTTACATGCCCATCCGATGCATGGATCATCTTACTTTACAGAGTATCAGGTGATCGGCCTGCATTGTCCTAGCCAGTAAGGGACAACTACAACAAAGTTGTTACTCCCCGCGGGATTCGAACCCGCAACTTATGCCCGCCGTTACAAGGTTATGTTGGTAAATGTTGATGAAGTGTCGAATGTGAGCTGTTAAACTATAGTAATAATAATCCCACAGGCGAGCTGTTGGTGCGTAACGACACCACGGACCCGAGTGCTCCAGAGAATCGGTCAGGGCCCCCACCTCGTCGTGTCTTCGTCGGCTGAGTGGAAACCGAAGGGGGCCCGTAGGAATCTCAGCTCTGACTTGCCTTAATTGGCCGTCCAGAGAGGAGCTGTTAGAGCTATATGCTCCAGGGGTGGACGTGTAAAGGGCATAACGCCGCGAGTTACCACCGAGAAAGCGCAGCACCACTCGACACTCCTGAGCCATTCACATCGGTGTTGCACTCCGTCGTCTTCTGACAGCTTTATGGAGAGCCCATCTAGTGGGTGACAAGTCACCGCTTGCCAAAATATAATTAGTATACTAATTATGGCAAGTGACCCCGGCCATTTACAATAGCCCAATGTTCGGTCCCCCAACTGTCCACTCAAAAACTTCTAGAAATCTTTCCACATACTTATAATAGTCAGAGTCAACTGCTGTTTATATCTTATTTCTAGCAGTTGATTCTGACAGGTATGTTCCATTTCATTACTACCTCCCAACAGGCCTCTACGTGTTGGATTTGTCCCCACGCAAGCCTTATAAAAGTCCGGTTGTAAAAGCCCGTGTTATCATAAAGAAACATAATAATAATAATAATATCTTGTAACAATCCACACACGGCCCTACTTTAGGTACTCGTAAGTAGTTAAATGTCTTTGGGTAGACTGTTATTCGTAGTTTGTAATTTACTTGCACTGACCTAATGTCCTCTGCTCGGTTTATCAGTCTAACTTATCGGTGTGTTTATCATGTGCACAAAGAAATTATACTTACCTATTAGTTCACGACGCGTCGCCTGTCGTATCCAAATAAAGATTCATTAACCTAGCTATTTAGTTTTATAATTATTTGCTTATTTAACCAGTGTGTGTTGCCAGTTTAAAGCCAGTGATGACATAATGGTCCTGAGACGTGTTCTCTAACTGCTGGCCTTTTAGGGAAGCTCAGAATCACACAACGAGCTATACGAGTATTATGGAGAGAGATATGCTTGGAGTTTCTTTGCGCGATACACTTCGGAATAAGGAGATTCGCAGAAGAACTCACCGACATAGGTCTTAGAATCTGCAAGTTGAATTGCCAAAGAGACTCATAATCTCAATAGAGTGATTTGCAAACTTTTTAGGGTGCCATACCTAAAAGGTAAAAAACTAACCCTTCTTCGTCTGTCTGTCTGTCTATCACACTGAGCTGTTACCGCATAACACGCGCTCGCTCTCAGCTCTGACTTGCCTTAATTGGCCGTCCAGAGAGGAGCTGTTAGAGCTATATGCTCCAGGGGTGGACGTGTAAAGGGCATAACGCCGCGAGTTACCACCGAGAAAGCGCAGCACCACTCGACACTCCTGAGCCATTCACATCGGTGTTGCACTCCGTCGTCTTCTGGCAGATTTATGGAGAGCCCATCTAGTGGGTGACAAGTCACCGCTTGCCAAAATATAATTAGTATACTAATTATGGCAAGTGACCCCGGCCATTTACAATAGCCCAATGTTCAGTCCCCCAACTGTCCACTCAAAAACTTCTAGAAATCTTTCCACATACTTATAATAGTCCCTACACCTGTCAGAGTCAACTGCTGTTTATATCTTATTTCTAGCAGTTGATTCTGACAGGTATGTTCCATTTCATTACTACCTCCCAACAGGCCTCTACGTGTTGGATTTGTCTCCACGCAAGCCTTATAGAAGTCCGGGTGTAAAAAAGCCTTTGTTATCATAAAAAACATACTAATAATAATATCTTGTGACAATCCACACACGGCCCTACTTTAGGTACTCGTAAGTAGTTAAATGTCTTTGGGTAGACTGTTATTCGTAGTTTGTAATTTACTTGCACTGACCTAATGTCCTCTGCTCGGTTTATCAGTCTAACTTATCGGTGTGTTTATCATGTGCACAAAGAAATTATACTTACCTATTAGTTCACGACGCGTCGCCTGTCGTATCCAAATAAAGATTCATTAACCTAGCTATTTAGTTTCATAATTATTTGCTTATTTAACCAGTGTGTGTTGCCAGTTTAAAGCCAGTGATGACATAATGGTCCTGAGACGTGTTCTCTAACTGCTGGCCTTTTAGGGAAGCTCAGAATCACACAACGAGCTATACGAGTATTATGGAGAGAGATATGCTTGGAGTTTCTTTGCGCGATACACTTCGGAATGAGGAGATTCGCAGAAGAACTAAAGTGGTGATTCACCGACATAGGTCTTAGAATCTGCAAGTTGAAGTGCCAAACAGACTCATCATCTCAATACAGTGATTTGCAAACTTTTTAGGGTGCCATACCTAAAAGGTTAAAAACTAACCCTTCTTCGTCTGTCTGTCTGTCTGTCTATCACACGTAAGTATATATTTCAGCAACCACTGACACTATCCATTTGAAACTTGGAATAGTTTTAGATCTTATTTACCCTACCTCATCGGAAATGAAAAAAAAAATATCTTTTCTTCAATTTCTTTTTAATGAGGGTCATAATAGGTCATCAAAATTTCAAAGTGAGTGAAAGGGCATCCTCAAAACGGATATTTATTTTGGTTTATATCTCGATGTTTTTGGGTGATAGTCAAAAATTTCACAAAAGAATACAGTTCCCGCTTATCTCCGAAGTTTGTGGAGGGAAAAATCAGAAATAAGTATGGGTAAGTACCTAGGTAATACATTTCTTAAGCCTGGTTAAAATAAAATATTAAAAAAAATAAACTGACTTCAACAACAATAAAATGTATGAAAATAGACTAAGATTATTTGTCCTCATCATCATCACCAGCCGGAAGACGTCCACTGCTGAACATAGGCCTCTCCCTTAGAACGCTACAATGAACGACAATTGGCTATTTGCATCCATCGGTTATCTGCGACGCGCACAATGTCGTCTGTCCACAAGTGGGAGGCGTGCCTACGCTGCGTCTTCCGGTTCGTGGTCGCCACTCGAGAACCTTTCTTCCCCAACGGTTGTCGGTTCTCCGAGCGATGTGGCCGGCCCACTTCAACTTGTAGATTCTAAAAGCTATGTCGGTGACCTTTGTTCTTCAGCGAAACTCCTCATTACGGATTCTGTCGCGCATAGAACCTTCGAGCATGGAAAATAGGAAATACTCAAATAAACTAGGTGTATTTCAAACGATTTTAATTAATATTTCTTTTCTTAATTACCCACTAAACAATGTACACTTAATTACTAATACATAGTAAATTTAATACATCTTATACACATAATCGTTTGAGTGCTTTTAAAATATGACTGATAGGAGGTGATAACTTTTAATGACTTAAGTATTTATAAAATAAAATTTTCTTCAATGAAACTGACACATACCTATTTATTAATAGGTAATTTCGATGAACTTATAGCGGGGCAATATAACACGAAAAGTGGCCTGTCTTACAAATCTGTGCCATGAGCGCACTAATTAACGTGACAATAATAATATTGTCACGTGACAATAATAATATTGTCATGTGACAATAATAATATTGTCACGTGACCACTCACCAGGGGCCCTGGGCCCCCTAGTCTGCTAATATACAAACGCTTCAATTGAGCGTCGATAGTGTGTCAGTTGAATGGTTTTACACATTTTGGTAGTCTACTAATATAAAACATATAATTAAAATGACATACAATTGCCATTTCAACGACACACTAAAACCATAATAGTGTCTTGAGTTGTGTGACACCACTTGTTATAATTATTTTAGCAAAATACCGAACTTGTCACAAGTTCGAACGTGTCTCGATAGTGTGTCGCTGGAATGGCAATTGTATGTCATTTTATTAAAATTAGCAGCATCGGGGCCCAGGTCAGTAGCAAGTCACTGACACGCCACTGGTTTTATAACATTAGTAGACTAACAAATGTTTAAAACCACGACACTGACACACTATCGACACTCTGTTAAAGCATTTGGAAATTATCAGATTTGGGGCCCTGATAATTTTAATAAAATTATTGTTGTTTGTCTTATGGTTACGCCGCCGGCACACTAGGCTGACGTGTCGTGACTCAACGCGTCAGCAGCCGATCAGATAGCTCGAACTGTGCCACGACACGCCATAATAGTGTGTCTCTAACCATACATAATCTATGTAACCGATATGCCTGCTGACGCGTTGAGCACGACACGTCAGCCTAAGGTGTTTCTAGCCTTAGTGGCCCACCTGGTATCACAGTTGTTGAAGCTGTCCTTAGGCCTCTAGCTTAACGACTGCTGTCTAGATGACAATAGCCGGGACCGGCTTTTAACGTGCCCTCCGAAGCACGGAGACACTCAGTTCAAATGCCACTAAACGGTCACCCATCTAAGGACTTACCTTGCCTGACGTTGCTTACCCAACTAAACGCTTACCAATCAGTGGGCACAACTCGACTTAATAAAATGATAATATACAATTGTCATTCTATTATTGGGGCTGTTGGTCTAGTGGTTAGTGACCCTGTCTGCTACCCAACAGGTCGTGGGTTCGATTCCCACCAAGTGTCTGGGTGTTTTATCTATATAAGTATGTATTTAGAAAAAAAAAGTATATAAGTATTAGTATCAGTTGTCTGGTTTCCATAGTACATGCTCTGCCTAGTTTGGGATCAGATGACCGTGTGTGAATTGTCCCAGGATATTATTATTATTTATTCTTGCGACACACTATTGAGACCTAAAATCATAATGGCGCCTCAGTAGTGTGACACGACTGATTATGGTTGTTATAGTAGAATACAGAATTTGTTACAATCGTAATGGAGTCCCAATACTGTGTCGCTCGAATGGCAGTTGAATGTCATTTTTTGGCCGGGCAGCCTTGGGGCCCTGTATATTTACTTGACCGTGTATTTTTCAATTCTATTTTGTTTTTGATTTAATTTCACAGAAGCTTGGATTATATCGGTGAGGCCTGCTTCAAGCGTGTCGTTTATACCGCCAGGAGAACAATCAGGTTATTTAGCTTTAAAAAAGTATGTTTCACTATGACGTCATCGATGACAATCAAAATGATTGGGGATTCACGATCAATCCATTATGAAACCAATTACTGTTTATATAGAAGTGATAATTGCCTAATTAGTTTTACACCTGTTTGTATTGCGGTTAACAAAATACATCGGCTGTTCCATTCTCAACTATGAATAGTGGTCTCATATGGAACAAGTAATGAATTACAAACTTTTTGTTCTTAAGAATTGTAATCACCATCTTTTTATTACTAAACATTATTTCGAAATAATGATTTCTGATATTTACGCGAATATTACACATTGAAAATTATTATTTCGAAATTTCAAAATCATTTCAATTTGTCTCTTGCACTCACAATGTAACAACACTATCCATATTGCTATCACTGTCACACTCACAGAATTCTATGTCCTGTCTCTGTCGTACAGTTTGTTGCCATCCCGATAGAACTATGCCTGTCCCGCTCACCCTGAAGCGGTTCATATATCGTCGTCTCTGCCGTGTGACGCGTGCCGTTGTAGCACCGCTAGTCTCTGCTGTGTCACTTCCAGATGGTGTTTCCGCCATTTGATCCGACGATTTTGAAACCACACCTTCACCTAAATATAAACGTTCTGTAACTGCTTTGAAAAATAAAACTAGACTTGGACCTTGGAAATGAAAAAAGACTCCAGAGTCTTAATAACAAATATCAGGTGACGAGCGAAAGTACAGTGCAACTGTAGTGGGTACACGCGTAGCTTACCATCAGGCGAAAATTGGAGTAGACAGGGTACATGCTTACTTACTTTAGGGGGTCTGCTAAAGTAGACCCCCTAAAGTAAGTAACTCTACCTTGCTGTAGAGTACCCCTTCTGTAAGAAGACAGAATAGGTTTCTGCTGTGAGGAAGGTTGTCACTGCTCGTTATAGATAGCTGTTCTGGTGGGTGAGACGATCGTTTGTTCTTTTTCTGCCCGCACACTGATGCGCTTCTGACACAGACCTTTTTATGGTGTTAAGAAGCTTCTGCACTCCCAACCATGGCGTCATAGCCGTTTACTATCAGGTAGGATCACAGTCAGGAAGACAAACAGCAACAAAGATCCGACTGTTTTTTTTTTGTAGATTTGTACTCGTATGTTTGTTCATTTATCACGCAGCAACAGAGCAACGGATGGACGTCATTTTCTGCATATTAACAGAGTATAGGCTGGCAATTAATATAGGTTATCTTTAATTTAAATATGTCCTAGCAGAGTTGCTACAGCGTGACGAGAAATGTTGATCTAACTTGTCTGAAATTTGGTATCTGACGTAGGTATGAGTGTTTAGTCCTTCTCTGGTATTACGTGGTTTATATGAGCACTTACATAATTAAATACACTAGGTAAGGTACAGCATGTCAGAAATCTAGATTTCTAGTGCAGTACAACGCAGAGAAGCCTCGTTTGGTGGCAGCGCGACGCACAGTTGCTACAATCGCGGTTTTTTTTGTACGTAATGCTTTTTTTATCTTTTTTGTAATGTTTAGTTTGTTTTATGAATAATTTATTTAATTTAAGATATTTGTGTGTGTATGTATGTGTGTGTGTGTCGCTTTCCATCTAATTAATGTAGCTCTTATTTTTCTATAGCAACAAACCCAGAATTCACAGTAAATAAAGTCTTGTTGAAATTGATTTATACCTGAGCCTCCGTTAACTGCAGCGCGTGCGCAAGGTATAGTCTCTCTGGTCCCACCATGTACTGTTGTCGCTCGAACTCCGCCTCTAGCCTCTCGAGCTGTTCTGGCGTGAATATTGTGCGTATCCTCTTGCTGCGACCTGAATTGCTACGGGAAGAAGTATATGGTAGTTGGTAACAATATTATATGGTAGTTGCTGAAGTGATTGCAACAAAGTAGGAGGGGAAATGTATGAAAATCACATATTATTCTATTATACTATTGGTGGCTATGAGTAGCGTGCGGTAACCACTGGAATCCGTCTCACCGAATTGCCAGCCCAGCCCACAGATATAGATTTACATAGATAACGCAAGTATCACGATTTGTATTGAAACCAAGCGTGCTGACTTTTGTCCCAAGATTTTAACACCTTCTGTGACATTACGGCTGAATTTCGTGACGGGAAGGCCAAACCGATGCCGGCGATACCCCACCGATGCCCTGCCGATTTTCTTTAGTTTTTGCTGCCGACCGGCTGCAAGGCTGCAACTACAGACGCGTGCGGACTGTAAGTTAGCGGCGACAAACCCCGACGTTTCGTCGGGGTTCGGATCCCAGCCCTTACTCTGTTGTATCCCTAGGGTACACCACGATTGCGCCAGCTTGGAGTTGTACACAATCATCTGGTGTACGTTGTGCTACCCCAGATGACTCAACCTACGTCTTGCAAGTGCATCGCAGCCACACAACATGTGTTGCATTGACTCTTTATTCGCTTCACGGAATCTGCAAGTGTCTACAGTACCTACTTAGCCTCATTCGATGTAGGCATTTAATGCTCTAAGGGTTCCGGTGTTCGTGGGTACTAAAAAATCCCATGAGCGCCTATTAGGTGCCTAAATGAATTCCATATAACCTAATATATTTTTCTCTCGAGGTTCTGAAGTAGAGAAAAAAGAGAGAAAGAAGTCTTACCTATTAGAACACGTCATTGGATGCCTGGTGCTCTTCATCTGACCCACCTGCGGCCTCATTTCTGGGCGTGGACTATCTGTGGAAATACGTAAATTTAATCAAAATGATCTTTACAACAAAGATATCAAATATTACGCAATAGTTGACCTTTGGGAGCACTTTCATACAGAAACGCCACCTTTATTAGATTCATCAGTACATAAATAAACAAAGTTACTTATAATTTGTCCTATAATGTTGTCTTTTATTGACGAGAATATTACACATTGAAATCAAACTACTTTTTAACCGACTTCAAAAAAGGAGGAGGTTCTCAATTCGTCTGTATATATATATATATATATTTTATGTAGGTATGTTCGCGCATAACTCTGGCAATTATGAACCGATTTGAAATAAAATCTTTTTAAAAAAAAATTGTACCGACTTCAATATCACTGAAAAGTATAAAATAATTTAAATATTATTGAAGTTGGTGTTAGCGTACCTGCTGTGTATATTTGGCACCAACTTCAATAATATTTAAATTATTTTATACTTTTCAGTGATATTGAAGTCGGTTCAATTTTTTTTTAAAAAGATTTTATTTTGACCTTTTTAGTGATATTTTCATATATAAAGATTTGAACCATCGAAAACCGAAAAATTATCTAGGTAGGTTATGATCACATTATCGTCTACATAGTTTTACATAATTCATGTTTCTTCAGAAAATAATATCCGGTCGTAATGAAATTTGCATGGAAACATCATAGTAGTTTACTCTCTCGAATAAAAAAAGAATCATCGAAATCGGTTCATAATTGTCAGAGCAATGTAATGGAGAACATCAGTTTTATGGTTTTTACCAGATAAATTCCTCCACATCGTTCATGGTCCTCCAGGAAGTTCTTATCCGGTTGTAATAAAATTCATACAGATTCAATACAGTGGTTTCTTCTTTCGAATAAAAAAAGAATCATTGAAATTGGTAAATATTTGCCAGAGTTATGACCATTTTTGTCCGACCGAGCGAGTCCGAGCGACTAAAACGTCATCTATATAGGCTTTCTTGCAACTCTCAGTGCGCAGTCACCATTCTTGTTTTTTTAGGAACTACTTATTACTAAGCAATAATTTTTTTATGGGACCCAATCAATGGATTGAAGAATGGATGGAAGAAAGATTTTTTCAAATCGGTTAATAATTGCCAGAGTTATGCGCGAACATACATAAAAAATAAAAAAAAATAAAAAAATATATACAGACGAATTGAGAACCTCCTCCTTTTTTGAAGTCGGTTAAAAATATTTATTCCATCCATTCTTCAATCCATTGATTGGGTCCCATAAAAAAAATTATTGCTTAGTAATAAGTCGTTCCTGAAAAACCGAGAATGGTGACTGCGCAGGAAAGCTGCAGGAAAGCCTATATCTATAGATGACTTTATGTCGCTTTTTAAGGACAAAAATGGTCATAACTCTGGCAAATATTTACCAATTTCAATGATTCTTTTTTTATTCGAAAGAAGAAACCACTGTATTGAATCTGTATGAATTTTATCACAACCGGATAAGAACTTCCTGGAGGACCATGAACGATGTGGAGGAATTTATCTGGTAAAAACCATAAAACTGATGTTCTCCATTACATTGCTCTGACAATTATGAACCGATTTCGATGATTATTTTTTTATTCGAGAGAGTAAACTACATAACCTATCTAGATAATTTTACGGTTTTCGATGGTTCAATCTTTATATATGAAAATATCACTAAAAAGTTTAAAATAAAATATTAAAAAAAAAAAATTTAACCGACTTCAATATCGCTGAAAAGTATAAAATAATTTAAATATTATTGAAGTTGGTGCCAAATATACACAGCCAACACCAACTTCAATAATATTTAAATTATTTTATACTTTTCAGCGATATTGAAGTCGGTTCAATTTTTTTTTTTAAATATTTTATGTATCTAAGCAACCGTAGTCGTTAATGGATAAGCCCTCCGGATGAGTCCAGCCGGCCCGGTTAATTTATGTTTATCAAGTTTGTTTTCACCTGCAATCTTTTAATCTATAAAGGATTGGCTCGATCGATGCCATCACGCTAATCCTCTGCATAGGAGGGTCGTTCCCTCGTCTCTTAATCACATTGACGGACACATAAACTGGATCAAAGTTCAGGATTATTTTAAATAAGTGAATATTTTTTAATAAATATGCAAACTTTTTATAATTACGAAAATGAAAAAGTGCAGACTGGCCACACGTTAAACGCCAAGTGTGCGACCATTGTGCGACACTCAAGTAAAATAATAAATCCGTGCACTCAATTGACTTTTTCTATTGATATACAGAATGGCCAGAACGTCCAAAATTTTTTTTAGGTGCCTCGTGTTGTGACGTATCTGAATCATCCCTATGTATGTTCTACGATTATTCGTAGTTTCCGAGTTACGATTTTTTTTATGTTTTTTTTTACAAAATTGCGACTGGATCAGTTTGAACATTTCTAAAAAAAAGTAGAAGGTTTGTTCGATTTTTTTTTCTTGCAGCTAAATCTCTATGAACTGTACATTTATAAGATAAACAGCCTCATAACTTTAATGGAAGTTACTACAAAATTTACCTAAACGTGAGAATTTATGTTAAGTGGGTATATTATATAAATTCTTATCTTAAAATTAAAAATCTAATATGATAGCGCATTCTCTGAAGCTACTTAGAAACTAAATAAACTATTTTTTAAAAAATAAAAACCGACTTCAAAGTAAATTATCTAAAAAGCATAAAATAACGAAAATATTATTGAAGTTGGTGTTAGCGTACCTGCTGTGTATATTCTGCACCAACTTCAATAATATTTTCGTTATTTTATGCTTTTTAGATAATTTACTTTGAAGTCGGTTTTTATTTTTTAAAAAATAGTTTATTTAACACTTTTTAGTGACTTATTTTACCAAGATAGGTATCAGCACTATCACGCAACTCGAACGTCTACATTACAGTAACTTACTGAAAATATAAAAAGTTTATATCTCTTAAACTACTGGACCGATTTTGATGAAATTTGTACCCTAAGTTGAAAGATACTCTAACTATTGCAAAAAGAATTTTCGAAATCGGACTTGTAGTTTCTGAGAAATCCGTGGACAAACCTACATACATACATACATACATACATACATACATACAAACACTCGTGAAATTTGGTAAATTCGTTTAGAAGCCCACATAGACTAACATATATGAATATTACGCATTTTTATTAATATTACATACATACGCGTCGAATACAGAACCTCCTTTTTTGAAGTCGGTTAAAAATCAGTTTTGATTTTGAATTTTCAGTTGAAAATTAGGCACCTAAAAAAAATTTTTGTGCGAGAATTCACCATGTTAGCATGGTTAACGGAACAAATACCGAAGTAGACTTAATAACTTTAATCCTTTTTCTTTAAACATTTTTATCTATGTTTTCTTTGTTGTCAAACTCACTAACACGATATAGTTAATTTTAAGATTTTAAGTTAATAAGTTAATTTTAAGTTTTGGGGTGTTTTATATCAAAATGTGAAAGCGGCAACTAATTATAGTTTACTTGGTGATTTTTCAATTGACGCATGAAGACAGTATGCATTATTCTGTAAACGCAAAAAATAATTAAGCCTTATTACTTTTTTATAAGTCGAAAACTCACTAACAGAGTTTAAACTGTAGGGTAAAAATTAATTATATTAGTTTTTCTTATTTCTCTTTAAAACAAATGACTTTAATTCGATATTTAGAATTCTCAAATATGCTTAAACCAAATACCAAAAAGATAAGACTATAAATCAAACAATAACTAATGTTAAATGAAAGTTATGATTTTTTTTCCTTTTTCCATCTTTGAGAGCTCATATCTCAAATCAGCGTTTTTCGACTTAGTGACTTTTTGTTCTACGGGGACGATATGTATGCGACCAGAATTTAAAAATGATTAGTTTAAAAAACTAAAAATACACGCTTTTAGAAGGACTACTGCACTAAAAAGCAATAAATAAATTATCGAAACCGTTCTTTCTTTCTACCCCGAGCTTGTAATTTATGGATTATCTTTATGTGTAAAGGCGTAGGGCGTTTTCTCTGTAAATGATTACCAATGATTGTCATGTGAATACAAATACTTAGCGTTCTTGAAATTTGACGCTAGAAATGTTAAGCTGTTATTCAGAAAAGGCGCCCCACGCTTTTACACATAAATATAATCCATAAATTACAAGCTCGGGGTAGAAAGAAAGAAAGAACGGTTTCGATAATTTATTTATTGCTTTTTAGTGCAGTAGTCCTTCTAAAAGCGTGTATTTTAGTTTTTTAAACTAGTAATTTATTTTATACTTTTTAGTCTTAGAGATATTCGCCTAAACTACGGGTAAAATTAGCCCAAGTATTGATTTGTTCGTAGCTTGAATCGTAGGCAGGTTGTGGCAAATCATATTTTTACTAAACTTGGTATTACGCGTAGGTATCTGATTGAGCTTAACTCAACGAGTTTACTAGTAGCCGTTCCAGGGTTCCGTCACCCACCTTCCTGTTCCATCATCAGATTATGATTATTGGGCAAAGTGAATAGAACTCTTTAATACAAATTAAATGAGTCCAAACTCGATGTGTTTACTAGTAGCCATTGCAGGGTTCCATCACCCACATTCCAGTTCCATCATCAGGCCCTCATTAATGGTCAAAGTGAAAAGAACTCTTTAAAACAAATCAAATGAGCCCACACTTGATGTGTTTACTAGTAGCCAATCCAGGGTTCCATCACCCACCTTCCTATTCCATCATCAGGTCCTGATTAATGGTTAATGTGAAAAGAACTCTTTAAAACAAATCAAATGAACTCAACCTCGATGTGTTTACTAGTAGCCATTCCAGGGTTTCATCGCCCACCTTCCAGTTCCATCATCAGGTCCTCATTAATGGTCAAAGTGAAAAGAACTCTTTAAAATAAATCAAATGAGCCCACACTCGATGTGTTTACTAGTAGCCAATCCAGGGTTCCGTCACCCACCTTCCTGATCCATCATCAGGTCCTGAGTTAATGTGAAAAGAACTCTTTAAAACCAATCAAATGAACCCAAACTCGATGTGTTTACTAGTAGCCATTCCAGGGTTCCGTTACCCACCTTCCTGTTCCATCATCAGGTCCTCATTAATGGTGAAAATGAAAAGAACTCTTTAAAACAGATCAAATGAGCCCAAACTCGATGTGTTTACTAGTAACCAATCCAGGGTTCCGTCACCCACCTTCTCCAGTTCCACCATCAGGTCCACATTAATAGTCAAAGTAAAAAGAACTCTTTAAAACAAATCAAATGAACCCAAACTCGATTAGTTTACTAGTAGCCATCCAAGGGTTCTCTTATCCACCTTCGAGCCCCAGCATCAGATCAGCTCGATGATACCATATTATTGTATTGTCACCGGTCCTTGATACATGTGCAAAATTTCAAATGTTTTGGACGTGTAGAAGTGGGTCAAAATTGCATCGCAAGATTCCGTTACCATCATACATACATAGTTACATACATAGATAGATAGATAATTCTTTATTGTTCCACCATCATTAAAAAACACAAAAATACAAGAAAAAAAAAACAATAAAATAGAATGAAACAATGGGCGGCCTTATCACTAAAAGTGATCTCTACCAGGCAACCTTTACATACATACATACATACAGGTCAAGCTAATAAAAGCGTGTTAAAAATGGAACTGCAACAAATTACAAAAAAAATGATTATATCCGGGACGGGAAAAGAAAATGTACACGTCATCTCAGATTTCCGAGATATTAGAATTTTAAATTGATTGTTATTTTTAACCGGCTTCAAAAAGAAGGTTCTCTATTCGACGCGTATGTATGTAATATTAATAAAAATGCGTAAGTTAGTCTATGTGGGCTTCTAAACAATATTACCAAATTTTATAAATGTATGTATGTATGTATATATGTATGTATGTATGTAGATTTGTCCGCGGATTTCTCAGAAACTACAGGTCCGATTTCGAAAATTAATTTTGCAATAGTTAGAGTATTTTTCAACTTAGGGTAGAGTACAAGTTTCATCAAAATCGGTTCAGTAGTTTAAGAGATATAAACTTTTTATGTTTTGAGTAAGTTACTGTAACCTCGTCTAGGGTACAGTTGCGTGATAGTGCTGACACCTATTTTTTTTGCTAAAATAAAAGTCATAAAAAGTGTTAAATAAACTATTTTTGAAGAAATAAAAACCGACTTCAAAGTAAATTATCTAAAAAGCATAAAATAACGAAAATATATTGAAGTCGGTGTCAGCTCGTGCTAGCCTTAGTTAACATGATGTGCTAGCACCGACTTCAATATATTTTCGTTATTTTATGCTTTTTAGATAATTTACGTTGAAGTCGGTTTTTATTTTTTCAAAAATAGTTTATTTTTCTTATTTGCGAATTATTAATAGTTTATTTTTCTTATTTACCAATGAATGAATTGTTAGGTAGTCTCTTAACCTCAACTAGAATTTCTATGCAATAATATGGATACTTCGTCCGAACAGCCGCACATATTGTGATGTTGGTACGACAAGGCTTGGAATGCTTAGATCAACTAACGATTGCTAGAAAATTTTAACCAGTCAACGGTTTCTAGAGTGCACAGAAGGTTTGTAGAGACAGGTTTTTACAAAACAAAAAAAGACGTGGCGAAGAACTCAGGTAACCTGTCGTGACGACCAATATATTGTGTCTGCTTCCTTGTGAAATTGTTCCGTTAGTTAACATCAAAACAGAGCTCAATGTAAATGTAAGTGCACAAACAATAAGAAGGAGGCTAAAGGAAGAGGCAATTGCCGCCTTAACAGACCAACGAATAGTCTATAGTTGTATGCAGCTCACAGGCAAGCTCGCTTGTGATTTGCCCGTGAACACCTAAATTGTTCGGAAGAGAAAAATAATCACCGATGTGGCAGCAATAACACTAGTGCATAATGAATGGAGTATGATCACCTAAATGCGTGACCAGTTTACGAATATTACAGGAATTGCTGGGAACGTAGAATAAGAATTCCTTTTAGAACCCTCTATCATGTGCCGATGCGACAGCCGCGGGGTTTTTGGTGCAGTAAGAATCTAACATAATGTCGGCTGATCTCAGTATCCGACGCGAAAACAAAAAGGCCTAAAGAATTTTTTTCTCATTCTCAGGGTGGAAATATTCAAAGTTGCTGTCGCCGTAGGGGCCGAGGCCACGTTATGTGTCGATTTATATCCTCTAAAACCTCCCTGGTCACCTTATTTGACGCTATGCAGACTTCGGGACCTCGCCAACCTCGGAACCTCTCCAGTAGGCCTACTGATCTTACCTTGCCGTAATCCCGTCGGAACGCCCACCATATTTCTACAGAATCCATCGTTGAGTCCTCGCACTTCGTGGCCCGCGTATAAGTAGTTCTGCAACTGCCGCTGACTCTGCAGCCGCTCCTGAACGCTTAAATTCATCACATCGTCATCAGCGTTCGTCAATCCTAAAATGGCGGCGATAGTAAACGACTTTCCCGCCAAATTCGTGGCTTTCCCGGTCAAGTCGACGCCGAACGCTGATTGGCTGCTGTCACCGTCGTCCATCGCCGATCCGGGTGACGACGATCGGTCGGCGTTTTCGGCGAACCGCTCCCCATTGTCGGTGAAACTTTCGGCGTTGTATTTGTCTTCGCCGTCGGATATCGCCGACAGCCTGTCCACGTTTTGCTGGTACGCCGACACGGACACAGCTAACAAATCGGTTATGTTCGTAGGATAAAAATTCGAATTTTGTCTTTGTTCCATCATTGTTTTTTCTTAACTATTTTTTTTTTTCAATGTACTTTATACGATTTGAGTCTTTGCATTTTTATCCACATTATTATCACGTTCACTTAACTGATTTTATTATTGAAATTAACCGTTAATTAAGTGAGTTAATTATTAGAAGCGAATTACACGACTGTTCAGTATGACCTCCGGCACCATATTGGCTTGCGGTTCATAATTTAAAAACGGGGGTGCAATTTTAAAATTGTGTACAGGGCGCGGCCCGATTGGTTTGAATCTAAAAAATGACATTGTCGGTGGTCGATTGAGGGCGAGGAATCGAGTTTGCGTGGGGTGGGTTTGGGGATGCGTGATTGGCTCGTAGGGCGCATGCGCGGGCCTGGGCGTGCCCAGATTTAAGGGGTGTGGTTTCACTGTGATTTGCGGTCGAAGAAAGCCTTTGATTGAGTCAGAGTAGGACTTCGTCATAATATATACTGAAAATAAGTAGGGAGGTACCCTAAGTAGGTACTTGCATGCCACTGTCGTACTGCTGCACCTTCAATCCTCAATTTTAATCATAATTAATCCAGATTTTGGTACAACTTTTGAACGGCAGGACACACTGTCGCTGATGCTGATCTAATTGTAACAAGACTATGTTTTAAAAAAAAAAGAAAAGAAACAAGACCTCTGAGTTTCTTGCCGAATCTTCTCAGTTGAGGCTGAGTTGTGATCCGGTGGTAGCTTTTAAAAATAAAAGGCGGTCAAAACTGCTAGCGTTAAGCCTATTTGAAATAAATGATTTCGAATTTTGTAACCGGATTACATATTTAGAATCTCGTAGCCAATTAATACTCTGGTAGTGAATAGGTATATCTTAATTAAAAATAATCATTAACGGTTCCGAGAGTCGAAATAATTAGAGTAGATTAACCCAGAATTCGGAAAACTTCGTCGAGTCTTCTCGTCGCCGATACCGCAATGTTTAAAGACAAAAGTCTTTAATCAGTGCGTCCTACCCGTGATGACATACGGAGCCGAGACGTGGCCGCTCACGGTACGACTAGTCCACCGATTCAAGGTCACTCTGCGGACTATGGACAGAGCTATGCTGGGGGTTTCTCTAAGGGACCGAATACGGAATGAAGTAGTTCGCCAGAGAACCAATGTGACCGACATAGCTCAAAGGATTAGCCAGCTGAAGTGGCAGTGGGCTGGTCATATTTGCCGAAGAACCGAAGACCGTTGGGGTAAACTGGTTCTTGAGTGGAGACCGCGAATCGGGAAGCGTAATGTAGGACGTCCTGTGACTAGGTGGAGCGACGATATCCGCAGAGCAGTTGGCAGACAATGGATGAGGAGAGCCGAAGATCGGGCTCAGTGGCGTGCCTTGGGGGAGGCCTATGTCCAGCAGTGGACTGATGTGGGCTGATGATGATGAACCCAGAATCTATGTCCATAAATTTTTTAGCGTTGTTGAGACGAATAAAACGTTTGCCCGATTGATAGCGTTGCATTATACAGCAGATCGTCGCCTGAGACATTAACAGTTAGACGCTGTCCTATTGCCATCGCTCGCGCGATGATTCGGTGCGATTTCATCGTGCGATGAAACCGCATTCGGTCCCATCGCATGATCGCACGACCTTCAATACCTAACGACATTCATTTGTTACCAGTATGTTTGAACGCACGGTCGCACGATCATTTTCGTCGGACGCAACGCATCATCGCACGAGCGATGGCAATAGGACAGCGCCTTAGGTCTCTTGGGCTCAATAATTTCATTATTTATTCTATTCACACCAATAAAGAAATCTTCATCAATCCTCATCGTTAAAACCATAATGGCGCCTCAGTAGTGTGACACCACTGGTTATGGTTATTTTAGCAGAGTACAGAATTTGTCACAATCGTAATAGAATTTCATTAGTGTGTCGCTGGAACTTTACGTTGGGTTAAAATTAGATAGCAGACTTGGGGCCCTAGTCTTAAGAGCTTTACAACCGGTGAAATAACCGGCCCTAGAGATTTAATAAGATACATAGATATGTCATATGTCGGGTGACGAGTGTAGCGGAACTGTCTGTGGGCGAGCGTGTCACATAACCTCAGCTATTTTGTTACTGAATAGTCACTATCAGCATTCGCGTCACGAAATTTATTGTATAAATTATTGTAGTTTTCAAAGAACATATTTTTTTATAATAATTTGGTCTCCAGTGCTTAGTCCGGCCCTGGGCGCGTCCGCCCCGCTCTCCGCCCGCCCCGCGCCCCTCCTGAAACAATTTAATATCATAATCTGCCTCCGATACTTGACGTCATGAAGTTGGGAAACTTTAGATCCGGCAAATAAGAATTCTGTTAATAGACTATTTGTGAACATGATATTTTTTAAGAACACTGGTGTTTGTCCCACAGTTGGGCACGGACCTGGACCTCCCATGATGAAGGGGCTTATTCCATAGTCAACTACGCTGCGACTAGCGACTATCGTCCTAAAGGTGATACACCGCTTGTGACCGCGAGAGTAGGGGAGAACAGGGTAATGGGAGTCAGCGGGCAATGGTGGTCACGTTCATAACATTCAAACTAAAGAGTGTAGACTAACGAATATCAACTATAGTGAATCGTTACACACGCCTCCCACCCATCCCGAGTCGCGCGGTCATCAGTTAGTGCGCACTATCGTTTGCAAGGGAAGGCCACAGCAAGATTTCGCACGCATAGTATCTAATTTTACTAGGGCACAGAAAAAACGATGAGTAGATTATTTTAATACGATTAGGTATTTAAACATGTTTATTGTGTGACTGTATAATAGTTTAAAGAATATTTTGTGGTGATTTAACAATGAATTATTTTATTATGTTTTTTAATTATCAGGTGTAATGAGAGTCAGTGAAATATTATACAGCCATGTGTATACGCATATGCACATATGTATAAGCCAAATGTTTTTTTCTCGAGAAGACTATAAGTAAGGCAGCTGAAGTCTTGACTCAGCCTCATGCAGTAATTCAAGATTCTTCCACTGTTGGTCCATATTTCATCTACACCTGAACGATGATGACGAATATTACGATGATGCTGGTAATACCTGCCTGATATGTGGAGAATTTGGCCGCAACAACGAGTTGTGGTACCTACAGATGCACTTCTTGTGGGTTTTGGGCGTACAAAGACTGCACTGGATGGGATTCACCACAAGGTTGTGACAACTGTTGTCCACATAGTGACCATTATTACCCGCAAATGCAGACAATGGTGGTCAAACCTGTTTTTTTTAAATTTTAAATTGTAGTTCCTAAACTGTGATTCCAGAGATAATGAATGTGTTTGAGACTGATAGGATATTAATTAAAGTACCTTAAGAGTTGATTTTAATAAAGTTCTAGACACAAACCAGGTGTTTAATTCAATTACTGCTTATGTGACTCCCATTACCCCTTTCTCCCCTACATGGGAGATATAGTGCAAAGACACAAGTGCACACTCTCTTCCTTTACTCTCACAGAACAATGGGACGGAAGACATACCCAAAGGTGTGAGAGGTCAAACGCAGGACCGACTTTTTACATGCCCATCCGACGCATGGATCATCTTACTTTCCAAAGAACCAAGTGGTCGGCTTGCATTGTCGTACCTCGCTGTGTGGCTCGCGAGCGCGCGCGAGGTTGCCGCGCTAGCCCGTGAGCGCGGTGCGGACGCGGCTAATAGCGCATTGCATAACCCACAAGCAAACAATTTGCTAAAGAAAATAATGAAAAAAGTCAAAAGTAGGTATTAGCGCAGTGAGCTCGCTCGAACTCGAAAAATTCGTTTGTTTTAACCAAAAATTGATCATTTTTTATCACACAAGGCAGGCACGCAATCAGCAAGCATCAACATAAGCCACTAAAAGTATGCACGACACCACAGACTTACTTAGAAATAGTTTAAAGACCTTTTAATTATGACGATTTATATAGATTTTGTATGAAATTCAAGATATCACTTTTTTTAGTAGGTATATGAAATTTTTTCGGGTTCTTTAAAATCAATACTAAGTACTTATACATACTCACATTATGTATTTTTTGGATTGATATACCGTTTCGGGGACACACATTATCATCATCATCAGCATCCGAAACACGTCCACTGCTGAACAAAAGGCCTCCCCCTTAGAAGGGAGGGGCTGCCATAATCCCCACGCTTGGTCGGTCTTGGGGATCGCAGTATCGGTGGTAGGTAATCCAAAAGAAAGACGCTGCTGCCCGACTTCTTATTTCCCTTAGTCGCCTCGTACGGACAGCCAACGGGTGGAGATGGGTGGGTGGTATTCTTACCCGGATACTCCAGTATACATATAGCGTTTACATTATTTCTATTTAGTTCAGTTCTTTTATGCGACAAGTATTTTATACACAATACAAATTCAAAATAATTTATTTCAAAACGTTTTTTTTATGTATGTTCGCGCATAACTCTGGCAATTATGAACCGATTTGAAAAAATCTTTCTTCTATCCATTCTTTAATCCGTTGATTGGGTTCCATAAAAAAATTATTGCTTAGTAATAAGTAGTTCCTGAAAAAACAAGAATGGTGACTGCGCAGGAAAGCTGCAGGAAAGCCTATATAGATGACTTTATGTCGCTTTTTAAGGACAAAAATGGTCATAACTCTGGCAAATATTTACCAATTTCAATGATTCTTTTTTTATTCGAAAGATGAAACCACTGTAATGAATCTTTATGAATTTTATCACAACCGAATAAGAACTTCCTGGAGGACCATGAACGATGTGGAGGAATTTATCTGGTAACAACCATAAAACTGATGTTCTCCAATACATTGCTCTGACAATTATGAACCGATTTAGATGATTCTTTTTTTATTCGAGAGAGTAAACTACTATAATGATTCCATGCAAATTTCATTACGACCGGCTATTTTTTTCTGAAGAAACATGAATTAGGTATGTAAAACTATGTAGACGATAATGTGATCATAACCTACCTAGATAATTTTACGGTCTTTGATGGTTCAATCTTTATATATGAAAATATCACTAAAAAGTTTGAAATAAAATCTTTAAAAAAGAAAATTGAGCCGACTTCAATATCACTGAAAAGTATAAAATAATTTAAATATTATTGAAGTTGGTGCCAAATATACACAGCCGGTAAGCTAACACCAACTTCAATAATATTTAAATTATTTTAGACTTTTCAGTGTTATTGAAGTCGGTTCGATTGTCTTTTTAAATATTTTATTTAAAGCTACCACCGGATCACATCGCGGCGTCAACTGAGAAAATCCGGCAAGAAACTCAGCGGGCTTATCATTTATTAACTTTTTTTTAAATAGTGTTTGTCTTGTTATAATTAGATCAGGATCACACAAACTACTTACTTTCTTCCAACTTTCCACTCGCAGGTCTGCTGGAAGAAGTTTCTTTAGAAATAAGCCGTGCCTTTGTACTATTCTTTCCTATATTTCTTCTATCCTTACTTGTTTATTGTGTGTACAGATTTTATAAAATAAATAAAATAGCTATCAGATTCGTATCGTTACTCGGATATTATTGGAGAGGTATTCCAATAATACTTTTGAAACATTCCCACCATCCATCACAGTGCAACAGACAGGCGTAAATCAATGCTGGGATATTAAAAACTAGGTATTACGTGCGATGTTTAGAATTTATGTGAATTTAAAAAAAATATGCGTCGCTAATAGAAAGTATTGAATAAGTATTGAAACTTAAATACTGTTTCAATGTCTACTAAAGTATCCGTGGTGCACAGCGAGAAGCCGCTGGTTTTGAAAACCAGAGATCACAGGTTCACATCTTGCGAGAAGCAACTACTAAGTATGTGTCGTTGTTTATTTATGGTTAGGACTTTTTGGGACTAATCCCACCACTCATTCCCACCACTGTGACTCCTGTCAGCCAGGATCTACAGTGGTCGCCAGCGAAGACACCGATGTTTGACCATAGGCGTCTGCACCCGCACTGCATGCACTGGGCTTGGAACTGAATTCTACTGATTACATGATTGTGTGATAAACTATTTTTAAAAAAATAAAAACCGACTTCAAAGTAAATTATCTAAAAAGCATAAAATAACGAAAATATTATTGAAGTTGGTGTTAGCGTACCTGCTGTGTATATTCTGCACCAACTTCAATAATATTTTCGTTATTTTATGCTTTTTAGATAATTTACTTTGAAGTCGGTTTTTATTTTTTTAAAAATAGTTTATTTAACACTTTTAAGTGACTTATTTTACCAAAATAGGTATCAGCACTATCACGCAACTCGAACGTCTACGTTACAATAACTTACTGAAAACATAAAAAGTTTATATCTCTTAAACTACTGGACCGATTTCGATAAAACTTATACTCTACCCTAAGTTGAAAAATACTCTAACTATTGCAAAAAGAATTTTCAAAATCGGACTTGTAGTTTCTGAGAAATCCGTGGACAAACCTACATACATACATACATACATACATACATACATACATACACTCATAAAATTTGGTAAATTTGTTTAGAAGCCCACATAGACTAACATATATTAATATTACGCATTTTTATCAATATTACATACATACGCGTCGAATACAGAACCTCCTTTTTTGAAGTCGGTTAAAAAGTAGGTAGGTACAGACAATCCATGCGTTGGATGGGTATGTAAAAAGACGATCCTGTGGCTAATATATCTTCGGTCTTGTTGGTCTTCCGACAGATTGGATTGTGAGAGTACAGGAAGAAAGAGTGCACTTGTCTATGTAAGCACTTGTGCACGACAATAATATCTCCCGCGTAGATGGCTGATCTTGTGAAAGATTGACCGCTGTGGCAGTTATCGCTCAGGAGGACATTATTATTATTAGTATTTTATGATGACACGGGTTTTTACACCCGGACTTTTAAAAAGCTTGCGTGGGGACGAATCCAACACGTAGAGGCCTGTTGGGAGAAATTAATAAAATGGAACACGCCTGCCAAAATCAACTGCTGAAATGAAAATGAGATATAAACAGCAGTTGACTTTGTATGTAGTATGTGAAAAGATTTATAGATTTTTTAAGTGAGCATTCGTTGCCTGAACACTGGGCTATTGCAAAAGGCCGGGGTCACTTGCCATAATTAGTGTATTAATTATATTTTGGCAAGCGGTGACTTGCCACCCACTAGATGGGCTCTCTCGTCAGAAGACGACGGAGTGCAACACCGGTGTGAGTGGCTCAGAGGTGTCGAGAGGTGTGCTGCGCTTTCTCCGTAGTTACTCGCGGCGTGATGCCCTTTAACACTTCCAGCCATGGAGCATATAGCTCTAACAGCTCCTCTCTGGACGGCCAATTAAGGCAAGCCAGAGCTGAGAGTCCTGCGGGCCCCCTTCGGTTTCCACTCGGCCGACGAAGACACGCCGAGGTGGAGGCCCTTACCGATTCTCTGGAGCACTCGGGTCCGTGGTGTCGTTACGCACCAACAGCTCGCCACAAGCTGCCCTGCGGGCTTATTAGTATTATTAGTAAAATGCATCGATATAATATGTAAACTATACTAGGTTTTTTTAGGTTGTTTCGCTTATTTGGTTTTGTTATGTTTTTTGAGTTAAGTAATGGCAGGAGAACGCGATTTGGTACGTATAACTCTTAGATTCTATAGTCTAAGGTATAACTATACTAGGTTAGGTGTTACGATCCAAAAAGTGGTCCACAGAAATAGCGTCCCCGATACGGTTGTGTCGCTAGTCATTATCATAATAAAACCGTTAGTTTTCGTTTCCTTCACCAGCACAGATAAGTCCGCGACCACATTATAGAGGTCATTTTGGTAGTGAATGTTTATATAATTTAAATTTTAATGTTATATCGATGGTATAATGGGTTCCCCTGAACACCTCAAAAAACAAGTCCAATAAAAATAATCTATTTGTCATCTAAAAAGCTAATTAGCACAAACAATAAATCTCAAACAATGATGACACTCAAGCACCTTCACCCTACATCGTCAAAAAGAGAGACAAACATATTAAATCGTCCCTCTGACCCCCGGGCCCGCGGACCCCCGGTCTTCGCATAATGAATTCCCAACTGCTAGGGGCCCGGAATGACAAAAAGTGTGCAAAATTGAAAGAGCGAGCGTCCGCAATCGGATGATGCGCTTTTTGATGCTTGGAGCACCCCTGACTTGTTTGTAGGGCTGTCACGACTGTTTTTTCTTACTGGCCACATTTTTTTTATAATTATTCGACTATTTCACTTAATAACGAGACAGGCAAGACTTTTGGCTAATGGTACGCTATACGCCTGCCTTATTGTATGGACAGCTACAGTGCACTGCCGCTCATCACCCGAGTTAGTTATTTGAGTCTCATGAGCCCGATAATATCACCACAGCTCATGTAGTGGTTAGACACCTTGTCTGCTACCCAAAAAATTGTGGGATCGATTCCCACCCAGGTCATGCATTTTTGTGCATTAAGATATCTGTCTTGAGGCTAGGTGTTAATATATCTATCTATTTTTGAAGTGGATAAAGATGAACTCTAGTGCACTAACTCTGTTAGTCTGTCCCCTCTGAGACGTGTTCTAGTTTGCGTCCGGCCCTGAACTCCAGCGAGGTCTGAAAACTGAGGACTCAGAGTCTCTCCCTAGTGTCAATGAAAGCCCGATCGTTGGACAAACTTACATACGGAATACACTCATGAAATTTGGTAGATTTATTTAGATGCCTACATAAACTAACAATATGTGACTTTTTTTATTAATATTACATATACGCGTCGAATACACCTCCTTTTTGAAGTAGATACTTAGTAAAAAAAAATAAGCTTAAATAACCTCCTTCTGGGGCAGTCGGGCAAAATGAAAATCAAATTACTTTCGTGGCAGCCCTAACCACTCGTCGTTGTCAACCAGCCCGCTTAGGGTTGTTCGGCCGGTGATTAAAATTCCACTCGCTAATATCGCGGATCATATATTAAGTGGCTTAATCGCCGGAACTGACGGCCCTAGTGTACATGTTATTGCTTTTTATTGTATTGAGGCTCACATAGCCCCAGTTACACTCCCTGTTATACGATCAGTTGGTTAAGTAAACTCAGGTAAGGTCAGTTCTTAGATGGGTGACCGTTTAGTGGCATTTGGACTGAGCGTCGCCGTGCTTCGGAGGGCACGTACAATGTCGATCCTGGTTGTTATTATGAAGACAGATATTGAGCCAAGTCAGAGGCCTAAGGTTATATTTTGTGCCTAAGGGCAGCATTAGCCAAATCTAATACTAGGTTAGCCACTACATCTTCCACAGGTACTGGGGACCTTTTGAAGGTTTCTCCGCGAAAACAAAAAAAAAACAAGCCACGGAGGCACTTACATAAAAATCATTTTTTAACCGACTTCAAAAATGGAGGAGGTTCTCAATTCGTCTGTATTTTTTTTTCTATGTTTGTTCGCGCATAACTCTGGCAATTATGAACCGATTTGAAAAAATCTTTCTTCCATCCATTCTTTAATCCGTTAATTCGGTCCCATAAAAAATATTGCTTAGTAATAAGTAGTTCCTGAAAAAACAAGAATGGTGACTGCGCAGGAAAGCTGCAGGAAAGCCTATATAGATGACTTTATGTCGCTTTTTAAGGACAAAAATGCTCATAACTCTGGCAAATATTTACCAATTTCAATGATTCTTTTTTATTCTTTTTTATTTTTTTTACCACTGTAATGAACCTGTATGAATTTTATCACAACCAGATAAGAACGTCCTGGAGGACCATGAATGATATGGAGGAATTTATCTAGTAAAAACCATAAAACTGATGTTCTCCTCTACATTTCTCTGATAAATATGAACCGATTTCGATGATTCTTTTTTTATTCGAGAGAGTAAACTACTATGATGATTCCATGCAAATTTCATTACGACCGTATAAATTGTTTCGGAGTTTCTGAAGAATCATGATTTATGTAAAAGCTTAGAATAATAACGCCGTTATTATTCTAAGTGTAAAAGTAAGTAGACAATAATGTGAAATCATAATGATGTCATAACCTACCGATATCAGTTTACCGTCTTCGATGGTTCAATCTTTATGTATGAAAATATCACTAAAAAGTATAAAATAAAATATTAAAAAAAAAAATTGAACCGACTTCAATAACACTAAAAAGTATAAAATAATTTAAATATTATTGAAGTTGGTGCCAAATATACACAGCAGGTACGCTAACACCAACTTCTTTAATATTTAAATTATTTTATACTTTTTAGTGTTATTGAAGTCGGTTCAATATTTTTTTTTATATTTTATTACAAACTATATACTTACCACCGGATCGTAAAGCGGTCGCTACTGAAAAGATCCGGCAAGAAACTCAGCGGGCTTGCCTTTACTGTTGGTAAAAAATTGTTGTGTTTATGGTAGGTAATGGAAACATTAACTTGCCGCACTTAAGCCATTTTTTTTTTCAATCAGCATCATTTATTAATGTCTTTGGAAGTAAAAAAAAAACGGCTGGCGGCCGCCATTTTTTTTTGAGAAATATAGCCTAGTCACCCTCACAAATAAGACGAATCTATCGACATATTATAAGTCACGGTCCATGAAACCGTTTAGGATGTAGGCCGCCCGGCCGTGCCAAACAAATAGACATACATACATACTTACATACATACTCTCAAAAAACCATCACCTAGTGATGTGGTTAAAGATACCGTACGTTTTGAATACAATCAACAAACTTAGTTTTTTGTATAATACTTGTTCTAATTGGGTCTAAGGTGCTGGGCTTATTCTGTTACTGGTTGAAGACATGATATTATGTTAGCGGCTTAAGCTAGTCGGCATAGCTCACTATCTCATTATGTGGCCGAAAACGTACCTACTAAATCACGACAAGAACATTGTGCGCTGTGGAGTTGTTGTTGGTACTAGAATTATTGATACTTGAATTATCTTGTTGGTAAGTTTGTTTTTGAGTGCCC
This sequence comes from Furcula furcula, assembly GCA_911728495.1. NCBI lineage: Eukaryota > Metazoa > Arthropoda > Insecta > Lepidoptera > Notodontidae > Furcula > Furcula furcula. Next base: position 57,255,152 of record OU452242.1, read on the forward strand.
GAGTACTTGGTATTGATTTTATTAAAAACTTTAAAGTTGGATACATTAAATATGTATTTAGAACCCGTGGTTAGAACTAAACCAATAAGTTGGTGAATTTAATTTAGCATTGGCTTTCTTCTTCAACTTACCATTGGGTTGTGTTGCCAGATTTAATAAAAACTAGTTTCATCTTTCATAATGATGCCAATAGTCTGTATATACCTACTTACCGTAGTCCAATAATATTGGTCATTTGCTATAATAGTTAGACACATTTTCATGGTTTACACTGTTTTCTATCTCTTACGTTGTCACGTAGAGGTTCCGCATAGTTCGTACTTTTAACCAATACAAAAGTTACAATTAAAGAATCGATGGTTCACAAAAAAACATATTAAAAATTCCGCACGATGGTTTTCTCTGTGTCACAAACTCGCGCAGTACCCTCATAACGGGCCCAATAAACCGTATTCCTTTGTAAATGGCCAATTTGTCATCTATTGTAGGCACGCGCCGCCCCCGCCCAATCCTCGCTGAATCTCTCCAATAATGGGCGAAAACATGTCGCTAGAGTGGCAACACGCGCCGTTCGAAACAATCAAAATTTGTCTATGGTCGAGTGTCGCGAGTTTTGAATAGAACTACCTATTTGTTGTTGTTTTTATTATTTTTAAAACGATTTAGGATTGGATACTATTCTTTTTTAGAATGTATTTTTTTTATTGAGCAGTTTTACTAACATAACATAATGCATTTTTGGTTGGAGTAGGTATTAAAGAAATCTCAATTCGTAATAAACCAAGGTAACCATTTATCGGGCACATTTCTCAATACCAGGCTCCTGATCAGAAAAAAATCTTTATTTATGGGCATTGGTTAGTCTAGCTACTAAGATGAAAATCATAAGTAGGTTCCTATTATAAAACCTTTATAAAACTTCATTCCTACCCTCGAACCGAAATAAATCTGTGTGCAAACTTTTCATCACTACGCCTGTTATGACAGCCTAATTAATTATTTATTTATTACCGAAACCTGGAGGCAGCAGTTTCGGCGTTATTAATCCAGTAACAACATTATAATTAATCAAACTGTGGCAATATGGCGGCGTATTAACCGCGAAATGGCGGGCGTAGTCTATGAGTGTCATGGAACTACAATTATTGAAAAGTTTGGATACGGCATTTTTGGAAACCCTGTGGATCAAGGCAACCCGCGACGTCCCCAGTTCTAATATTAAGTATAGATACGTACTTATATTTAAATAAAAAAAATATTTGAACAAAGGTCACGACCAGTTTACTAAACCATGATTTAATTCGACCGGATCCAAGTGCAGCTGATCACAACGCCACTGACATGACATTTTTTCACCTTTTTGTTAAACAGTGATTGTCTTGTTTTTTTACTAGCTAGTGCTTGACTGCAGTCCCACCTGATGGAAAGTGGCGACGCAATCGAGGATGGTAAAACACACTAGCTTATTAAAAGCCTATTCACTGTAGTCTTGAAGACACCCACATTATAATCGGGCGGGAAAACTGACGCAGGCAAACTTATAGTCCTTAGCTGTCCTTATTATAAATGAAGAAGCAAACCGCTTAGTCCGGCCTTAGTCTTGTTACAATTAGATCAGCATCAGCCACAGTGTGTCTTGCCGTTCAAAAGATCAAATAAGAGAGAAAAGAAAAAAAAATGTGCGTGCGTGGAGTCCCTCCGCGCGGAAGAAGTGAAACTTCATTCTCGCTCAGTCGATCGGTCGGTTGGTCGGTCGGTCCCTCACTGACTCACTCACTCACACACACACACACACACACACACACACACACACACACACACACGCACTCACACACACAGAAACACCCACACACACACACACACTAACTCAACTCAACTCAACTCACTCAAACCCACTCAAACCCACTCAAACCCACTGAAACCCACTGAAACCCACTGAAACCCACTCACCCACTCACTCAGTGACGGCGTCACATGAGCGCTTTCATAACCTTAACTAATTTAACGCTTAACGTCTATCACTTAACGTTTAACACCTATCACTTAACGCCTATCACCTTCATTTAACGCTTAACGCGTTATGTGATAACATTTTTGGAAGTTGCATAAGAAGTTTCACTTCAAAAATACGATGAAAGTACACCAAACTAAAATGCCAAAGGGGATAGTAGTGGGACCAGTCCCCCAAGCAGCACCCGCGCACGACTTGATTCGAGCAGCAGCCATGAGGTGCACCTTAGCGGACCCACATGACCTCGATCCCAACTGCGGGTTAGCAGCAACGGTAGCACTGCCAGCAGCAAGGGAACAGCACGGTATACGATCAGTTGGTTATGGAACGTCAGGCAGTCTTTGGATGGATGACCACTATGTGTCATTTGCATTTGAGCTTCTCCACACTTCGGAGAGCAAGAAAGTCATTAAGACTTTTGATCCCAATAAGCATTGCTGCTTTGCAACAGAATATTCATAACAATGTCTACAAAAAAGTCTGGGATGGTATAACGGGTGTAAGGGACATCGTACCGAAAAAAAAATTATAAGATGTCAAATAATGTCCGTTACAACATTACAGAAACTATTTAAGAGAGATAGATAAAATACTTAATTTTAAAAAGAAACTCTACATTTTTGAATCTCAATGGTGTAGCTAACAAATCATATTTTGCGAGTGAATGCCACTTGCCGGGGAATGTAATAATTACCCGGCCGGTGTTACCAGCGACATAAAATGTGCTAACTATAATAAACAATTTATTATTGTGTAATTTAATTTATTAAATTTCAGAACGAAATCGTGGAACGGTGTTCACGGAGTTTATTTTATAATGGATGCGTCCACAATAATTAAAAAATCGCTATTAGTGATAAGACCGCCATTTTGTACTTATCTTGTGTGTTTTATTATGAAGAGTGGGCCTGTGTCGGGTTAAGTATCACCATCCCATCTCCTTCCGTTGGGTGTTCGTAAGAGGCGAAGACGGGAAGCAGCGTCTTTATACTGCGATCCCCAAGCCGCCTGCCAAGCGTGGGGATTATGGCACCCCCTCCCTTCCAAGGGGGAGGCCTTTTTTCAGCGGTAGGCGTCCTTCAACTGCTGATAATGATTATGAAGAGTATTTTAATGTATTTTGTAATATACTATACTGATTAATAATAATACCAGCACTTGTTTTTGTCCCAAGGGCTTAGGCCATAGTCCACCACGCTGGCCAAGTGCGGGTTGGAGGACTTCACACGTCATTCGAGAGCTAGTTAGGCTCACGATGTTTTCCTTCACCGAAAGCTAGTAACAATCGCACAAAAACGGTTAATTAAACAAATTTGAGGTGCTAGTCGGGGTTCGAACCTGCGCATCTTGTTTCCAAGGCAAGCGCTCGCCCACTGAGCTGTTAGTGTTTTTTTTTCTACAATACTGATTATTCATAATTATTATTCACTAGCTGACCCACGCAGCTCCGCCTGCGCTATTTTTAAGTTAACTAAACTTTTGATAACAGACATTCGCATCGAATACATAACCTCCTTTTTTATAGCCTGTTAAAAACTGGGACCCACTTTTTACTTGCTCTCCGAACCACGGACCCGTTTATTTCAAATGGCGTTAAACGGTCACCCATCTATTTAATTACCTTACCTAACGTTGCTTAACCCGGTCGATTACAAAACCTTGATAACAACTCTCTATGAGTGTTCCCTTACTAATATTTATTAAATTATAAAGAAAAAATGATAAAATCGGACCAAGCGTATAACCAAGTACCCATTTTGACTTTAATCCCCTCTCCCAAAAGAACCGTGCTAGATTACGGGATAAAAAGTATCCTATGTCCTACCTCGTAGTAAGATCTCAAATCATGCCAAGTTGCATTTGAATCCATTCAGTAGTTTCGGCGTGATGCGCAGCCGTGATACAGACAGACAGACAGACAGACAGACGGACAGACAGACAGACAGACAGACAAAAATTTTAAAAATTACATTTTCGGGTTCAGTGTCGGTTATAGAATGTCCTCCAAAAATAATTTTCAAAATAACTTCAATGTACAGAATTGGACCTGTTACAGTTTTATTATAAGTATAGATAGATAAATCAATTGATGAGCGGTACACTAGGCGTCTCTTACCATAAAACAACCGTCTCGATTGTCACTAAGTCGCATAGATAGGTAAACATTCATATCTAATTCCGCGTTGAATTTGAGCTGTCTTCAATATAAAGAGCGGTAGCAACTTTGCTGGTGACTCTGCTTACCCCGGTTTGGCACAAAGCCGTGGTATTGCATGATTGAAATAAATAATAAATGAAATATTATTTGGTTGTAGCAACCCCGCGCAGTGGTATGCTTTGCCGCGCCCGGCGCCATTATTGGATATTTTTAGGGTTACGTAAAAAAGGTTCTGGCAACACCTTTTAAGCAAATAATGCCTTTACTAAGGAGACTCTCCCATAACTTGCATTATAGGTAATGCATGTTGAGCCAATGCAATTTAAAAAATTAATTAGGCTTAAATAATATCTAATTTAACTAAAATTATGTGTGTGTATTTGTGTGTACCTACCAAAAGTGCATGTCAAGTGTGTAGGTACATGTTCGTGTGCGTGTGCGTGTGTATGATGTATGTGGGTGTGTGTGTGTACCTATGTGTACCTATACAACCTAGAGAGAGTGTAAAAGAGAATATGAAAAATGCTGCAGGAGAGCTTCCGTGTCAATTAATAATTTAGTAGTTCAATTAATAATTTCTTGATCCTAATCTGCCTCGTAAAGCCAAGTATGCAGAGATATTAAAATGCATTTATGTGCTTGCGCTAACAGAGGCTCTCTCCCTGTTCCTTTCTGCTTGGCAAACTTGGTGATCGTAGTACCTATAGGTGGGGATGGATACAACAGAAGACGCTGTTGTACGTCTTTTGGTTTTCCCTTATCACCTCCTACGATAGGAAGTTAGGATTACGGTTTCCGACGTAAAGACTGAACATTGGCCAGCCAAAGGCAATTGGAAGGGTTGAATATGTCATATTCGACCCTACTGGCCCTATTTGGCTGGCCACCGGCCGCCTGCGTTCAAATCAACTGTAAATTTTTTGATATTGTTTAGAAAAACAGGGTGGGTATACTTATTTCTTTCTCTCTTACTGTCCTCGAACGTGCTAGTAAATATGCGGAACCTTAGAGCCTTATTTACGGTTCTGTAGCCCTACTCTCCCCAGTGGGCGGAGATCAAAGAGATCAGTTTATGAAATAATTTCATCTCGCGGCGTTTGATGTGAACTCCGCAATAACTATGCTATAAATGAAAAGCCAATAGATGCCTTTGTGCCCGCTCTGTGTTCGTTACACTAGTACAGCCGCCAGAGTCCGTCTGTAAACCTTATACTTATTGACATTTAAAGTACCTACCTATACTTTTTGCTTACTGACTACGAATTAAAGCCTAGGGTGGCTTGGTGTTAATAGGTGTAGATAAGTACATATTACTATGTATTACAATCAATACACATTTCAGAAAATGATGCTCCTTTATGATATTAAAATTCTAAATTTATGTGTTCGTTATGGTCACTAGAAAAAAAAGTATTTAAAAAAAATTGACTACAGTGTTACAATTTCAAATATTCAATAATTTTCAAATTCAAAGTTCGATAATTTATTTTTAATATAAATTAACTTTTTTTACCTTTTTTCATCGATATACTTCTTATACATATATCGATGCCTTTTTTTAAGCACTTTTTTCTAAAGCAGTCTCAGAGAAAGCAGTAGAAGTTATTTTTTTCAAGTGTGAAGGCACCCTTTACTCGATGCAGGTGGCTTCGCCCCTTTATTTGCAACTTGACTCTGCGTCCATTGTCGTTGAGCACAATAGATAACGTAGTCATTATTAATACTATTACATTATTATTTTAACACGAGTAAAGGCTAGCCGGATTAAGAGACGCGTGCTTCGACCCCAAGCATGGTTTTTTAAATGTTTTTTTTAATTCTAAGGTAAAGTTTAACTTTTTTTATTTTAACGTGGTGAAACGAAGACAACCGGGTCGGAAAGCCGACGCAGGTAAAGACGACTCCTTTACATACCACGTTAAAATTAAAAAAGTCAAACTTTACCGGATGTCCATGGCGTCGGATGGATATGTATCCATCCGACGCCATGGATCATCTTACTTCCCAGGCTCACAGGTGATCGGCCTGCATTGTCCTAGCCAGTAAGGAACAACTACCTACACAAAGTAGTTGCTCCCTCCCAGCATTAGAACTCGTGACCTCCGGTTCCCAAAGCAAGCAGCTCCCCACTGCGCCACACTGTGATTATGGATCGGTCATGCTGGCTATTGAAAAGTCTTTGCTTGTGGCGGCTTCGTGTGGCGGGTCACCCCCTTCTATTCAGTATGTTTGAGGGGAGTGATGGCTGCTGCTCGAGTCAACTCGTGCGCGGGTGCTGTTTGGGGGGACTGGTCCGACTGCTATCCCTTTGGCCTTTTAATTTGTTGTATTTTCCTCGTATATTTTTCTCTCACTTGTTTCATCTTCCAAACGGCAGGACACACTGTCGCTGATGACGATCTCAAACGCTGTAAAAAAAAAAGTAAAAAAATGACAAGTCCGCTAAGTTTCTTGCCGGATCTTCTCAGTTGAGGCCGCGTTGTGATCCGGTCCGATAATAATAAATTGTCCATACATAAAACATTTAAAAAAATTAACCGACTTCGTTAACACTAATAAACCGACGCGACGGTTAAATTTTATTTTATACTTATTAGTGATATTTTCATACATAAAGATTGAACCATCGAAGACGGTAAAATTATCTAGGTATATAGGTTATGGTCATATAATCGTCTCGACAGACGAATTGAGAACCTCCTACTTTTTGTGTCGATAAGCTTATTTGAAATAAATAATTTGAATTTGTAAATACATAGTACATTTGTATAGTCGTGAGTCACCAGTAGCCGATTTAACAATGAATTTAACTATTGCGAGAAAGGACTTTGCTAGTGGAAATTGTATCCAATGCGCGCAATAAGGTCGACTATTTAGTTATCCATGGGTTCATTGGTACCAGATACCCATCGCGAGGGGATGCCCGCTGCTTATAAATTTCTGTCACTTCTCACGCCAGAGGCGGATTCGGATGAAAATATTTTTAAGTTCCAAGCATATTTAAATAATCTCAGTCTCCAAGAAGATTTGTATGCAACCTTTTTTTTGACAATCAAGATATTCGCCTGATAATAGGAGACACGCCTTCCTATAGACACACACACTGCACTGCCACCCGAGACCACCTAAATTTGACGCCCTTGTCTGTCCGCGGCGTTTTAGATCGTAAACCAATAGACGGGTTTGAATTCGTTTTTAGATGGTTTTCAATTAAAACTAACTCAACTATAAAACCATCAAACCGTTTAGGTTGAATGCCGTGCCAGAGCTAAGACATACATCTCAATAGATCTTTCTAGAGAAGTCTCGTAAAAGCACACACAGTATTACTAATATAACACACTATTACTAACCTAAACATTTCAATACCGAGAAAAACAACGAATTTAAAAAAATAAAGTTGTAGTCCGTCCCATGGCAGCAGGAATGTCAAGTATTTAAATGAATCGGTACATCGGGTGCAGGATACCCACCCCACACCCCGCGGGACTCCCACACCCCGACTGATGCCATCTCTCTTTTCGTAAAGAGCATTTTAATCATGACTGCTAGCTGAAGTAGCTGAGCTGACTGTTTCAAGTTTTGTCATATTAAGATATCGATGGGGACCGAAGACTATCTGCAGTCGAAAGTCGTCTGCCGCTAAACAAAGCTCTCCTCTCTTAGAAGGGAGGGGATGTCATGGGGATCGCAGAATACCTACATAGGCGGTAAATAATCCAATAGAAAGACGCTGCTGCCCGTCTTCTTGTTTTCCCATAGTCGCCCCGTACGAACACCCAAAAGGAAGAGATGGGAGGGTGCTATTCTTACCCGGTCACCGGTTTTTAAATTCAATTTTACGTAAGTAAATATAGTTATAAATCCACCTTGGCGTGTCTTCGACCGACGAAGACTTGTTTTAATTAGGTACCCGTCCAGCAGTGGTATGCACACACTTATATGACAGGGTAGGCAGAACTCTTCGGAGTCCGCTGGACGTTCGGGGTGTGGGCCCATTGAGCGTCCATTGAGTACGGCGGCGACTCCGAGGAGGACGGCGGCGGGGCTGCGACCCCCGTCCCCGTGAGTACCGTGTCAGGTTCCCGGGGGGCTACAATGCGCCCCCGGCGGGCTCATAGGCAAGGCACTGAGGGGCCCCAGGTGCAGATCCCACCGGACAGCCCTGGGATCCCCCTCTTATGTGCCGATGCGGCAGCCGCGGGGGTGTTAGTGGGTAAGAGTCCCACATACCCCGGTCGAGCCCCACAGCTCCCGATCTTTGGAAGATTTCCCCCGCGTCAAAAAAAAGAAAAAAAAAGCGTTGGCAATACTAGGTAATAATGTCATTCAGAGTAGTCGTAGGGTAGAAATATTTTTGCCTGTAAAGACTGCACGCCACTGCCTTCCAGAGAGAAGTCGTTAGAGCTTATGAATTAATCAGTGCCACTTTTAATCGTCGATTGCTTAGTTGGTAGTGTATCTATTATACTCCATACCAAATAAGCTTGAAGGCGATTACAAGTTCGTTTGCGGCTCAATAACTACATAACGCATACATTGTCAACTAGGCGCGTCAGCAGAAACAACTTTGTATTACCAACCTTTTTTTGCTGCCGCGTTAACGGTCAACTATACAGCGGGGGTGTTTTATGACTGCATAATAAAGTTGTAATCGCCTTCAAGCTTATTATGTACTATATATCATTGCGCTAAACCAACATTGAATATGTTTCTATAGTTTCTAGATCTGTGTACCTATAGCAATAATTGGGATAGGAACGGTCAGAGTACTTAAAACTTAATGTTTATAATATCCTCTATACCGATTGATGTTTAGCCGATAAGATTATTGTAACATGGCAACGGTTCATTAACAAGTTAATACCCTTTTGAAGTGACCATCCGCGGACTGTTACGGATTTTATGTAATTAAACGAGCCACTTGGTAGGTATATCTAGTTGGTACACACCATGGGCGCCGGCAGCAGGGTGCGCTTGCACCCCCCGTCTGTGAAGAAGAAAGAAAGAGGCCAAATAAAAAAATAATAATCTATGTGTAAGATTATTATTTTTTTATTTGGCCTCTTTCTGGGCAAAGACCATTATATTATTTGTATATTCATTGTAGACACGAAAAGAAGAAGTTGCAGTCCAATTGGACTGGACTGAATTTAAATTTGACTTTACCTTTATTTACTTATTATACATGTATAATTTTAGGTGCATCTCCATCTACACATTAGATGGAGATGCACCTCCCTGAAAGTAATCCTGGCGGCGCCCATGGTACACAACTTCGGTCGCTACGTAATATGTCGTGAGTTCCATTTAGGGGCTTATTCCACTTTTCCCCCTTAAAAATCCCCCCTAGGGGGGAAAAGTGGAATCTAAAAATAAAAGTTCAGAAATCCCCCCTGCTCATCCAGTTTTCCCCCTTAAGGGGGAAAAATGGACTCGAGTGTTTGTTGGGTTCCAGTTTTCCCCCTTAATGTCCGAAAACCGCCGTTGAGGTATAATACGGTATATCTATATTGATTTATTTAATACAAATGCATATGTTCTAAGGAATATATTATCAAAGAGTTTTTTTTCTTAGATGAATTGTAATCTCACACTGTAACGATCTATCTGCATGTTTCGTTTGCTTAACTTTAATTTATCACTCTGCTGTACTCAATTGATAAGGTTCTTTTTCTATAGGCGGAGACTTGTAAATGGCCTTCCTATCATTATCATAATATACTTTTATATCTGTATTAGCTGTAAGTCTTCCTAAAAGTAATAAAATAAATAAAACACGTGCGCCCACGCCGCAAAGGATCTTAAACAAAAAAACTTATCATAACTTATCATAATGTAAATAATATGTTATTGTTTGCAACTCATCACAACTAATGTAGGCAGGGGTAATGGTAGCCCTCTCTCCCAGTCATTTTAATTTATCTTTATGTATCTAGTTAACGCTTAGTTCTGTTACTGAGTGCATCATAGCTAGTTTTAGTGTTAACAAGGCTTACTGGAAGACCAAATTATGAATGGTTGGTATGTAGCCAGCCAGAGCCCAGATGACGACAGTAGCAAAAAATTTCGCCAATACATTCTCCAACAATGGCATTTCTTAGAAAAAAATTAATAATTTAAGGTGATTTATTTCAAAATATTTAGTATACGGACAGTCTGATAGCGAGTCATTCGTTGTATATAAGTTTATATTTAAGTTTCAGACATGTGCTGAAAATTTTGTTAATTATGTGTGATTATTAAAGGAAAATTTCAGCGGGCTGGATAATTTCATTTTCTGGAGAGGTTCTTTGTAACTGTTTTGGTTATTATTTTTACTAAAGTCATCCGGTTTCGCTTATTTTAACTCTCCACATTTTGTAATTATAGAAATTCTGTCAAAGATACAGAGATTTTTGCATTAGATGTTGGCTGGAGGGACTGCGGCGACCGCTAGTGATACTAGGTTACAGCTATATATTTGCGCCCTTTTGCGGTGGAGACCATGGGGCCGTGGCCTTGGCACGGTTTGGTGAAATAAATTTTATCCAAACTTATCGAAGTCTCAGGAGACCGTCGGGCTGGTAGCTTTTTCTGCCAACGTATAAGCTTGGGTATACAAAGAGGTAATGCCGCCAGTATTTTAGGTACTCTTCCCTCCCAGTGCGGCGTCTACTTGGAGGAAGTTTTTTACCTAGTTTATGTATAGTAAAAATACCTGTTAAATATGTATAGTACATAAAATATACATATTTGTAAATAAACTGCAAATATTTATTGTCAAAAATAAACATGATTAGGTATTTATTATTTTTTATTGTCTTTTTTTTTCTGTTACCGTAGGGGGGGAAATTGGAATATATATACAAAACTATAAGGGGGATTACTGGACTTTTTTTTACATTAGATTCCACTTTTCCCCCCTAGCGGCGATATTTAAGGGGGAAAAGTGGAATAAGCCCATTTAGGGTCTACTGCGGGTTTTGCTAGAATAACAAATCTCCCGTATATTTTACTAGTCTTTGATAGTTACCGCTAGAGGCGCAGCGCTGCTGTGACATGTTTATAGAAAACTCACTGCCGTCACTCGCAAACGTCAATTAACTCTAATTTAAATTAAGTCATTTTTTAACCTATTTATTTTGACTCGGAACCTCATAAAATTATTGATTAAGAGATAATCAATGATAATTTATTGGCTTCGAGTGTCGAAATAATCCGGATTTCAGAAATTAGATTCAAGACATATAGAAGCCTTATCAAACAAAGCGATTACCCCCAAAAAATATTACACGGCTAATAAGTCACTCGTCCTGTACAAGTCCCAGTAATAAGGACGACATACCATTAGCAAAAAGGTAATCCTTAATACATGCTGCGGTATTGCTCTACGGTGAAACGGTTGAACGAGAATAAAGTTTATTTTCATTAGTATTTTTATAATTGCCAAATACGAGTATATACCGTATTATTGTATATACAAAAAGTACTTAAATAAATACGAGATGGCGCTGTAGTACAAAATTAAAAAATATTTTCATACAGATAAATTTAGTAAGTAAATCCTGATGTAGTTGAAGCCGTTTCCGCGATAGGTACACAAAAACAATAAATATAAGTACAATTATTGGTCGTTTAAATATGGTAAATTCTCAGACTATGTAAATAATTAAACTACTTGATGTCAAGCTAATGAAAGGTTATTTAATTTCGTTTGTTGTCCGTGGTACCACCAGTAGTACCCCCAATGGTACCAGGGACAATTATTTTTGTCCCTGGTACCACTGGGTCCCTGGTACCACGGACAACTCCGTGGTACCACCAGACATAAATTAATTAGATTTAAGTAATATTTCATTATTTTTGTTGATTTTATAATCGTTTACTTTGTCCAACCAAGATACTTGGTTGGACTGTTTGTATTGCACAACATTACACATGAAATTTCATGTGTGTGTTTTTTTTATATACCTATGTAACTAAGCTATGTAGAGATGCCAAATTGGGGGTCTTAGAGTTACACCTGATAACACACACACAGACAGCCACAGGACTATCCACGGAACCTCAGGGGGACCAACTGTGAGTATCCGTAGAACTACTAGGGCTACTAGGGGGTTCAAATGGGACTTCAAGAGGATGTCACGGTTTACTCTAATCTAGACCAAGGATAGAAGCAACAAGCAAGCAGATTGGCTAATCGCACTTTCGTTTCATAAGTTATATAAAATCTCTATGTAATGTATTTCATCGATATATCGATGATTCACACAAATAAAACAAAACATAATTTAATAAATAATTGTATTACGAATAAGTACAACTGATAATAATACACATCTTATATACATAACAAGCGCGGATTTATGTGCGAAATTAGTTGCCATTATTATGTTTTATTATTATTTGATAATTTAATATGCGAATAATACAACTTACAAATTATAAATAATTTATATCATTTATTTTTACAAAATAATGACCCAAACGTTTGTTTTTTCTTTGTCATAATAAATGGTAAGTGGCCAAAAATGGTGTCAAGATTTGTTCAAACTGCCCTTAGCCCTCGGACTTGGCTTGAACCACTGTTGTCTAGATGACGCTAGACGACGATGACGCTCAGTTCTACTGCCACTAAACGGTCACCCATCCAACGACTGACCTTACCTGACGTTGCTTAACCATGTGATTATTTACCGAACGAGCACCTCAACCTTCCAGTCATCGATATAATATTTAAACTAGATTAGGTGTTACGACCCGAAAAGTGGCATACAGATATAGCGCCCTTGTGACGCTATTTCTTTTCAAGCCACAGGCTGACAAAATTATTTTTGCCGATAGGAGTGTCGCTACTGTCTATATGAAACTGTCAAACTACACGTCACTATCATTATAAAACCGTTAGTTCACGTTTCCGCCACCAGTACACGACCGCCGCAATCACATTTTAGATATTATTTTGTTATAATAGATCCAACCGTTTATTTTCTTTTTGACAGCACCAATAGAACGTAACTGCGTCATGTTACGCAAAAGTTCACTTTTAAAAGTTCACTTAAAGTGAAGTTCACACTTCACTTAAAGTGAACTTTTAAAAGCAGTTACGTTCTATTGGTGCTGTCAAAAAGAAAATATACGGTTGGACGCTCTATAGTGAATGTTTATCTAGTATATATATTATATCGATGCATATTTACTGTCTATATGAAACTGTGAAACTACACGCAAAACCGTTAGTTCTCGTTTCCGCCACCAGCACAGATAAGTCCGCGTCCACATTTTAGATGTCATTTTGTTAGTGAATATTTATCTAGTTTAAATATTATATTATATCTATAATCATAATCATTTTATCACCATAAATAGAGTTACGTAAAGTAACAGTAGGTAATATTATGTAAAAGAAGTGCTTAAGTCTATTTCGCCTAGTCAGGCATGTGAATTTCCAAAATGTTATTGATTTAATTAATTAATGTCGTAAATATTAGTAATAGTATTAAATTAAAAAATGACAAATTTAGAGGATTGAATTAACAGTATTCTAAAGTTAAAATAGATACATTCATCAGTCCAAATAATGTACTTAACAATTTTGATACATAATAAATTCATGTCCTGACGTGCTAACATTAGATTATGTCATACAATGTCATTTACAAATCGGATTATGATTCAGTTTCTCGATAAGTAATTATAATTCGTCCGATTCATTCAGAGAATAGTAACATTTCTTTATTAAAAAGTTAAATAAAGCTTATTTGAATTCTTTAATGTCACTGTTTCTGATCACATATATAGCTTCAAGTCGTTCCAAATAGTATAAAATCAAGTCATCGCTATATGTTTATCCACTTAAGTAAAAAAAAACGGTCAAGCACGAGTCGGGCTCGCGCACCGAGAGTTCCATACCTTCTTTAGACTTATTATGGTTAGTTTTAACACCACAGATAGCTCAGACTTACATATAGCCACACAATAAGCTTATAGTAGCCACATACATACATAGACTGTAGTATGCGTTTCAACTAAGAATGTGTCCGCCATGATGATCGCGACTGCGGAACTTCACTCGTTTTTTACGATTTTTGTACCGTCAGCAGAGTAAACACACAATGAAAAATTCGCCCCGGTTTTGATTATTTATTGTAATGTCTTATTTTCCTATCTATTTTTGTTAAAACATCATTTTTAGTAACTATATATTTGAAATGGCAAGATGGCGGCCACATTCTTAGTTGAAACGTATAGTAAACCTCATTAACCTTCATTCTCCGTAGTCAGGTAAAATACAAATACTCAAGAGTTCTATCGTTAGATCTTTTTCAAATAAAGAATTAGATGTAGACTATTTTAATAATAACATACGATTACTACGTCCAGAAAACTCATATTTGATTAGACACATTTTAACCAAACGAGTTTCAGTTGTCAATATGTAGCATTACGCCTGTTTGGGACTATTTGGGCCTTTTTTAGCCCGCCTAGGGCCAAAAAGTCCCAAAAAAGGGGGACAAGTAGACGTCTTCTGGCTGTTAACGATGATAGTCGAAATCATCATCAACAACCCTTCTATTATCATCAGCAGCCCCGATATACGTCCAGTGCTGAACAGAGGCCTCCCCCTCAGAAGGGGGGGGGGGGGGTTGCCATAATCCCCACGCTTGGCAGGTGTCTTGGGGATCGCAGTATAGGTGGTAGTTAATCCAATAGAAAGACGCTGCTGCCCGCCTTCTTGTTTTCCCTTAGTCGCCTCTTACTGACACCCAACGGGGGGAGATGGGAGGGTGGTATTCTGCTTCTACTATAGAGGGGATTATACATTACCACTTACGAGGCACATTATTTTACCGAGGACTTTTGAGATATTTTTTTAAAATTCAGATTCTTTTCTCGAGTAAGCCTAAGAACCGGAGCGATTTGCTAATAGTTCTAAATAAATATTGTTATAATTCTAGTTCAAGTTCTAAGCAGCGCAGACTGTGTCCAATGGTTTCAGTTCCAATTTGACGTCGTCCGATTGTAACTCCGTCACCAGTTCTCGTAGCCTGGACAAAAATATAGAACAAATGTTTGTAATGAGTTATTTAATATACGGCACAGATATTGTAAAGTTATTTCACTTTTAATTTTATTACAATACGGAATATGCATGTATTTTATTTTTATATACAACGTGTTACAAAATACCCCTTAAAAATATAATTAATTAATAATATTATCAAAGCCAAAAAATTTGTCAAACCTAGTAAGGTTAGGTCTTTTAAATTTTTTGTCATTCCGCGAATCAGGTAGAAATGTAGGTACATTCTGCGTAGTTTATTTTTAATTTTACTGAAATAGGGTTTGCACATCAGTGAAAAAAATAATACTATTCTTTTTATTTTTTAGGGGCATTTTGTAACACGTTGTATTTATATCTATCGTTTACTTTGGTACATTAACGTAAAAACGTATTTCTAATAAAATATTTTAAAAAAAAATTGAACCGACTTCAATATCACTAAAAAGTATAAAATAATTTAAATATTACAGAAGTTGGTGTTAGCGGACCTGCTGTGTATAGTTGGCACCAACTTCAATAATATTTAAATTATTTTATACTTTTTAGTGTTATTGAAGTCGGTTCAATTTTTTTTTTTAATATTTTATTTTATACTTTTTAGTTATATTTATATAAAAAGCACCATAAAGTCATCTATATAGGCTTTCTTGCAACTTTCCTGCGCAGTCAACATTCTTGTTTTTTCAGGAACTACTTATTACTAAGCAATAATTTTTTTATGGGACCCAAATAACGGATTAAAGAATGGATGGAAGAAAGATTTTTTCAAATCGGTTCATAATTCATTTTTTCAATTCGGCATAATTGCCTGAGTTATGCGCGAACATACATAGAAATATAATATATATACGACAGACGAATTGAGAACCTCCTCCTTTTTTGAAGTCGGTTAAAAATAATGTTATTTAATGTAATAATAAATCGTGATTTAAACGCCGCTATCTTAGCGCGCTCTTTAGGTATAGATCAATATCTTTATATTGCGAATATAAGTGAAATAAGTGAAAACGATGTTTGTGTAAATATTTATCAATAAATACTACAAACAAAAATTATTTTAATCGTATATTTAAATAACTTGCATATTCCCTATTATTAATACCAAGTGATTAGTTAAACACGGGACATATCACGTTCAGTACTCTATTCTCGTCCTAAATAAAAAAGGTAGTAACTATCTGACTTAATTATCAATCAAAATGATCATGTTGTTATGTTTCATACTTAGCGAGTTGTGTGGGAGTCACGAAGATGGTATCGTTGGTAGTCTGCGCGGGCGCGGGGTACTGTATGGTGCCAATGTCCACCGCCTTGGAAGACAACACCTGATGTCGGAAAATAATATTAAAATATTTGGAAAACAATTAAAAATATCAATACATATTACCCTATTTTAACAATAAATGTATGTACACAGGAGTGATGATGGTAGCCAGCTATCACTCCAATATGTTATATTGAACCCTACCAATACGGTATTTGAATGTATTAAAAAAAAATACGGAACGAATTTTAAAAGTATTTTGTAACTAAAACTTAATAAACTATTTTAAAAAAAATAAAAACCGACTTCAAAGTATATTATTTAAAAAGCATAAAATAACGAAAATATTATTGAAGTTGGTGTTAGCGTACCTGCTGTGTATATTCTGCACCAACTTCAATAATATTTTCGTTATTTTATGCTTTTTAGATAATTTACTTTGAAGTCGGTTTTTTTTTTAAATAGTTTATTTAACACTTTTTAGCGACTTATTTTACCAAGATAGGTATCAGCACTATCACGCAACTCGAACGTCTACATTACAGTAACTTACTGAAAACATAAAAAGTTTATATCTCTTAAACTACTGGACCGATTTTGATGAAACTTGTACTCTACCCTAAGTTGAAAAATACTCTAACTATTGCAAAAAGAATTTTCGAAATCGGACTTGTAGTTTCTGAGAAATCCGCGGACAAACCTACATACATACATACATACACTCGTGAAATTTAGTAAATTTGTTTAGAAGCCCACATAGACTAATTACGCATTTCTATTAATATTACATACATACGCGTCGAATACAGAACCTCCTTTTTTGAAGTCGGTTCAAAATAATGTAAGATGTTTCTGTAGAACACGAAATTGGAATACGGGTTTCCTCGAACTCGGTCACGTGATCGCAGACGATTAAATAATGGATGAGTGTCTAGTGACGTCGCATGCCCAGATAATCATAAAACAATATTTTGTTGGAATTGGAAAGCCGTTGGTGTGGGATGCGACATATTGTGTCGACACACTTGCTGCGTCTCACACCCCGGCAACTTGCAGGGCGGCTGGAGGGGCTGCGGCGACCGCTAGTGATGCAGAGCGACGCAAGTATGCAGCTCTAGCTATATATTTGAGACCACGGGGCCTTGGTCTCATGAGACGCACGCTTTTGTAAAAGAAATTTCATCCAAACTTATCGAAGTCTCAGGAGACCGCCGGGCTGGTAGCTTTTTCTGCCAACGTATAAGCTTGGCTATACAAAGGGGTAATGCCGCCAGTCTTTTAGGTACCCTCCCCTCCCAGTACGGCGACAACTTTGAGGAAGTTTTTTACCTAGTTTAAGTACTTAAATATATTTGTAAATACACTGTAAATATTTAGTTTCAATAAATAAATAATCGATATATTTTGACCGTTTATGCCATCGATATACTATACCAACTACATTAGCTGTCACGAACAAAATGACAACGAAAATGAGGTCGCGGTTACATATACTTACACAACTATACACGTAGCTAGAAATTGTAGAAAATAGTTTTAAATAATTCGGAACGTCGGACTAATAGAAGCCTTCACATGTAGTAATAAAGTCTAATTCTGTATGCAGTAATGTTGGCACATAAAACCTTTACATCGGAGACAAAGAAAAATCAATAAAACCGCCAAAATTATACGAAAAAAAGTAGTTGTTTTGACTGTACTCATTTAAAAGAAAATCTTAACCACTATAAAATACGGTTCAAAACAGGTGTGTTTCCATTGTGTGTGTACTGACTTACAAACTTATCCGTGCTGGTGGTAAAAATGAGAACTAACTTTTTTATTATGGTAATGACGTGTAGTTTAACAGTTTCGTATAGACAGTGGCGACACGCCTATCGGCAACATTAATTTTGTCAGTCTCTAGCGGAGAAAATATCAAATAAATAATTTTTATTTCGTATTATAATGATATCTTACTTATATTTATTATTTAAACTAGTAGTAATAAGAACACGAAACGAAAAAAAAAATTCCCCATCTGCAATTTTAGTATTACGATAAGTATTATATTATTTGGACAGTTTATAAACGCGCAATAAGGAATTTCGATACATCCTGTTGTCGGCTCGTACTAATTTGAAATAGAGCGACAGCCGTCTCCGTAGCTCTATTTTCGTGACCACTTTTCAGGTCGTGACAGTTAATCTAGTTGGTATAGTATATCGATGTTCATTACATTGTTTCATGCATGTGACGTAATCGGAGTCACGTGATCCGTGTAACCGTTTACGCGGTATTTTTCTTTGTTCAAATTATTGATTTTGTACACAAATTCAGTATAAATAAATAATCCTCCGTTACTTTCACTGTCCTTCCTTGACCGTGGCTGCCACAAAGCATTCGAAACGTCGGGATAGTAATCTAAAATAAACCGCTATACAATCCGTAAAAGTAGTTTGATTGCAAGACGTAGGGATACTTGTTTGTTATTGCAAAATACCACAGATATAGATTTACATAGATAACGCAAATGCATGTACCTAATTCGCGTGTCCGAGCCCCGACGAAACGTCGTGGTTACAGTCCGCACGCGTCTGTTGTCGCAGCCTTGCAGCGGATCGGCAGTAAAAACTAAAGAAAATCTGCACGGCATCAGTGTCTTTGAATCGGTTTGGACTTCCCGTCACGAAATTCGGCTGCGACGCCACAGAAGGTGTTAAAAACTTGATACAAAAGGGCTTGTTTTCAATACAAATCGTGATACTTGCGTTGTCTATGTAAATCTATATCTGTGCATTATACTCACGGCAGCCAGTTCCGGCGCGGGGAACTCTGCGAAGTCAGCCTCCACGCACCGCCAGGGTCGGTGCAGTAGCACTTGCTGGCGGACCTCGGCTTGTAGCGCCGCCAGCCTCTCCTATACGTATTTATTTTTATTTATTTTATTTTATTAATAGGCACTCCAACGACAAATCCACTAAAAACTAGCAGAATGAAAATACAGATATCTAATAACAGAGTGGATGTGTCACTTACAGGAATGCACATCACTTACATTAACTAAAATTACGCTTCTAAAATTCGATCGTAAGAGTTTATAGTTAAAAACATTAAAAAAATACAAAGACATTAACCAAACATTAAAAAGAAATGCGATTGGGTGAAACTAAAACAATAAATAAAAGGTAAAATTACATTAGGTACAAAAACTAGGATAGCAAAAGCGCCTCGGGTGCAATTATATTTCTAAATTCGGACAACCAATTGGAAATTTATGAATTAAAAAAAAGAATCCGGTCAAGTGTACACAGTATCTTTGGACATATAACATGTAACACATGCCCATAAGAATGCTCTGTCCTGTACCCCAAGGTTGACTGGAAGAGATCGCTTTAGCGATAAGTCCGCCTTGTTGTTCACAGTTATTAATTGTTTTAATTTCAAATGTATCTTTCTTTTGTGTGCAATAAAGAGTATTTGTATTGTATGTAACACCACAGATAGCAAAATTAAAACCGCAAGCTAAGTTTGTTTGTCGAGGTTTACTTAGGATTACTAAAAAACTGTACTAATAATAATAATAAATACACTTTATTGTACACCAAAAGTTGCATGTAAATTGAACCAATACGTTGAAGATATCAATGTACAAAGGCGTTCCTTATCGCTAAAAAGCAATCTCTTCCAGACAACCTACTAGCAAAATGAGAGAGAGAAACATAATGGGCAGTTGACGGTGCACTTCAATAAATATTAAAAATTTATTGAACTTTAAAAATGTTTTTTTGCTATTTAGTGAGATTTTTTTTTTTCTATAAAATATAAATAGATATGTACCCTCCGACCGGTGTACCCTCAGGTCTTCTTAGTTATTATTGTACACCTGAGGGTACACCGGCATAATTGTGACATAAGGACGTTCAACATCTCAGTCCTCCCGTGACCATGGGTGCTGCAAAACATTCGAAACGTCGGGATAGTAAAATCAATAAATAAACCGCGATAAAATCCGTAAAAGTAGTTTAATTTCAATGTGTAATATTCGCGTAAGTAAAAGACAACATTAGATATGTAATTATTTCAGATTTTTCCCTCCACAAATTTCGGAGATAAGGATCGGTTCTGTTTTGAAATGTGCCTTTTATATGACCCCCTCGATATAAAAAAGCAACCTCCGATCTCCTCCGTTTGTGTATCCGTAAGAGGCGACTAAGGGAAAACAAGAAGACGGGCAGCAGCGTCTTTCTATTGGATTACCTACCACCTGTACTTCGATCCTCAAAACGCCTGCTAAACCTGGGGATCATGGCAATCCTTATGTTCTAAAGGCCTTTGTTCAACAGGAGACGTCTTCCGGCTGATGACGATGAAGTGGATTAAAAGACAAAGTATCTTTTTGTTTCTAGTTGATTTTTTATACTACCAAGGTGGCAAGTAAGCGTGCGGCCCGCCTGATGGTAAGCAGTCACCGCAACCTATAGACGCTAGCAACAACAGAAGAATCACTAGCGCGTTGCCGACACTTAACACATTAGATATTAAGTCTTTTGTGTCCGGTAATTTCACCAGCTACAGTGCCCTTGACGCCGGGACACAACAATGTTGACACACTGCTGCTTGGCGGCAGAATATCTGACACTGCGGTGGTGGTGCGTTGTTACCTCGAGTTGTCTTCGCAGTTCGCGTTGTTTCTCCCGATGCCTCTGAAGCGCACGTGCGTACTGTCCTGGCTCGCCCGGGAACTGAACCAGGCCCGATCGCGCCACGAACATCGTCCACTCCTGCGCACAATATATGCTTTTAATACTTGTGGTCGCGTGCGATCACGCGTATACATGCGTGATCTTTTTCTAGTGTGTCTAATTCTGGTGCGTCTAGTTCTCAGATGTCTAGCTCTAGTCGGTCTAGTTCTAGTGTGCCTAGATCTAGTGTGCCTAGTTCCAGTGTGTCTAGTTCTAGTGTGTCTAATTCTAATGTCTGCTTCTAGTGTATCTGCTTCCAGTGTGTCTAGTTCTAGTGTGTATAGTTCTAGTGTCTGCTTCTAGTGTCTGCTTCCAGTGTGTCTAGTTCTAGTGTCTGCTTCTAGTGTATCTGCTTCCAGTGTGTCTAGTTCTAGTGTGTCTAGTTCTAGTGTCTGCTTCTAGTTTATCTGCTTCCAGTGTGTCTAGTTCTAGTGTGTCTAGTTCTAGTCCGTCTAGCTGTAATGTGTTTAGATGTAGTGTGTCTAGATCTAGTTCTAGATCCAGTGTGTCTATTTTTAGTGTGCCTAGCTTTAGTATATTCAATTCTAGCGTATCCAATTCAAGTGTATTTAGTATATCTAAATACACTGTATTAAAATCTAGTGTATTTTAGATCAAGTATGCCTAATTGTACGACATGCGTGCACTCACCGCTTGCAGCTTCGCCAAGTCCCGCTCGAGCAAGGCGGCGGCGTGTCGGCGCGCCTGCGCGGCCGCGGCGCCGGGGTGCTCCAGGGGGCGCAGCGCCCGCAGAGCCGAGCGCTCCGCCCGCAGGCACGCGGCCGCCCGCCCGGCCCGCTCCCGTTCCACCGCCCTGAACGATACAGAGCATATTACTATATTACGTTCGATCGCAAATTAGGTCTAGATTAAAATAGTAGCAATATACGGGGAGCCCAATGCTTACAAGTGAAGCAAACAATCGCAAAGCAACGACTGTGGTAGGTAATACAACAATAATAACAAATAGCTCTGATACACAAACATCGTTTGTTCTAGTGATTGGTATTTTATAATACAGTTAAATATAATTCATCATTGCTTACTCATCAATTCAGTTAACTTCTAGTTCAGTTAAAGTTCTAGTTCAGTAGTGGTTCTAGTTCAGTTAAAGATCTAGATCCGCTAAAGTTCTAGTTCAGTTAGTACGAGATCAACTGAACTTCTAGTCCAAATAATATATCGATAGATTCGAGTAATATTGATTCAACCTATAAAAGCTTGGGACATAATTAAATTGAAACGTGTATTTATATATATCTTACCAGCTCAACACCTTGATCTGATGATGCAGGGCTTCGTTCACTTCACCGGCAGCGACGCCAGACACCTTCACTGGCGTCTCCTCTGTTATAGCCATAATTACTTTAAAATGAAAATATATATTTATATGCTGATAAATTAATAGGTTAGCTTTGAACACCTGAAAAATCGACGAAATGTATCTGCATACTTTCATATTATTGTATTAGTTTAATTTTGTCTGAATTTTACTGACAAAAATACCAAAACTAATTTTAAAAATGAAAATAGTACCTACTGGAATCAGTAAAAACATTTAATTTTCGATAAATACTTGTTAGTTTAGCGTGACAATTCGATTGTGAAATATGTGTGCCGGTGTGAATGGCACTGTAGCTGGTGAAATTACCGGACACAAGAAACTTAATAACAAATGTCTCGAGTGACGAGCGACAATGCCAATCAGCTGTCTATAGACGAACATCTTGCTTTTTTAAGTGGAATAAAAAATGCAAAGAGAATTATGGACATTCATTTATCTTTAGATAAATATCGTCGATATTTCAGTTATTTTAGTAACATAATAATTAGCGAAATTGAAGCGTTCATCCAAAGAGACATTGACGAAGCAATTATATTGGTGAGACGTATAAGACATTCAATAAAAAAAAACTAAAAAAAAAACGTCCTTTAACCTGATAACGTTAGAAACAAGTTATTTCAACCAGTAAAAAAAAATTAAGTATCTTTTTAGTTAATAGTTAAATATACATTAAAGCTTTCTATGTAAATCTTTTTTGTAACGATAAGAATTTGTATTATAAATACCAGTAGAAATTCATAACTCACAATCACTTTTTTTTTATTTGAAATATTTTTTTTTAGTTTTACATTTTAGCGCCACGCTTTAAAAATGTAAAATTATAATAGAATAAATTAATATTAATTAAATATTTGATTTCAGTTATTTATTTATTCTTTATGCACAAAAACAGTACATAAGCGAACTTAATGCCATCGTACATAGGCGTTAATGATTTTATGAATCCGTATTCCCTTACCCACAAAAAAAGAACCTATTCAAAACTGCAACATAACCTACAATACAATTTTAAAAAAAAAACTTGAAATTTAGACAAGCAGCATCCACAGATTATAAATACAAAATAAAATTAGTCACATTTAGACTAGAAATAAATTTGTATTACCTTAAACAGTTATATATTTGTCCAGAAATATATTCATAACTAGCGTATAGTGTTGGCGAAAACCATCGATATAATATATAAACTAGATAAACATTCACGAACAAAATGACATCTAAAATGTGGTCGCGGAGGTTGCAAACTTATCTGTGCTGGTGGCGGAAACGTGAACTAATGATTTTATAGTGATAATGACTTGTAGTTTGACAGTTTCATATAGACAAGTATCGACACTCCTATCGACAAAAATAAATTTATCAGGATGTGGCTTGTAAAGAAATAGCGACACAAGGGCGCTATTTCTCGCTACCACTTTTAGAACCGTGACACCAAATCTAGTTTATATATTATATCGATGTTCTACTGTCTTGATAATATATTTCTGAACAGTTTTCATCAACACATTCCCTTTACGATTTAAACTTTGAGTCCAAATTACGAAGAGTTAAACTTATTTATTAATGCAAAGAATAATGACAAAAACCAACGTCAACTAAGGTGAATTATATAGAGTGTTAGAATATATAAAGTAGGACTTGGGGCTTTAGAATTATACAGAATGTGGTTTTGCATTTTTTCCATATTTGTAGACCTAACAGTTAAAGACTATGTTAATTGATGAAAAATAGATTTAAAAAAAAATCTGTGGTTAGTAACTAAAAGATAATTAATGATTCATGATTTACGTTCAAACAGAATAAGAGCTCTCGAACGCTCAGAATAGGTCCCAAGGTTGGCAACCCCGCGTATACTGTTGTTTACCTACTTTGCGCGAAGAGCGGTGCCAGACGGGGTTATTTTATAGTGACGGTTGCACACGGGATTTCTTTTCGTACCAAACATAAAAAATAATTCATAATTTTACGTCTATCATTTAATGATTGATTTATGTTCTTTAAAAAGTATATATATCAACCTCCGTAAATATGGCAAGAATGCAGAACCACACCGAGTAGAAAAGTAGATATTTACGATATAATATTTATGCTCCATTATCACATAAAAAGCTACCTTATTTGACGCTGTGTATTTCGCCTCATATGATGGGGAATACCCAAGTATGGAATTCTCCTTTAGTTGTTATTATTAGTAGTTTTTAATTTATAGTACTGGTAACTCAGACTCAAAATCGTGAACGATGGATATTGTTGCAACAAAAAAAAATGTAAAAAAATAGGAAACAAATGCAATGTGGCATTAAAATACAGCTTATGTGTATATCTTACGCGTTGCTTCTTTGGGCACCGCCACTGGTGTCGCCACCGCTAAAATATTTTATTACATTTAGAAAAAAACTATTTTTTACAATATAACTATGATTTGATAAATTTTAATGAAATTAATAGACTATTATTGTACTAAGATTTTTTATTTAACCTTTAACCATTTTATAATTTTCTTTAGTTATACCTATCAAAATCAACATGTATGTTTTGTTAATCTGTATAATTATTTTGTGATTAATCGCTTTAGTTATGTGAGAGAGAGAGGGGGAAGACAGTGACGTCATTGTTATTCCTACATCATAAACATTAATAATTATGAATTAATGTAGTAAACCATTATTTGACCATCACTTTGGATCAATTAATTTAAATGACTAGTAAGTAGATCCCTTGAGCTAGATACCAGCGAAGCTATTGCGTATCTCGTTTGACAACTAAAGTGATAATCACTATAGCAAAGTTTTTTTTTTATGTATATTTTGCGATCAGTCGAATACAGACTATAAGCAGATGATGTGTATGCGGTCGATTATAGGTAAGGTACTTCTCCCAGCGGAGTAAGCCCTTTCTTTTGAGAAGTCAGATTTGCTGACTATCATGGTCGAATATATCCCGTCGCTTTTTTAGCCGACGTATACTTTCAGGGATAGTGAGTTGCCCCGCTAGCTGGTTCGGGTGGTTTTGTAGTCGGAGCATATATTTGGCACCATGCATATTTAACTCCTCTTTAACCATAGGCATATTCAAAATTTCGTGGATCTCTGTTGTTTTGATAAACCATGGTGCATTCGAACTATAGCAAAGTGACCATCAAATAACTGTCAAATTATTAATTCTGTATTGACTAACTTGAGTGACCAATACAAATGTAAACACACTTTCGATTGACATCAAAGTTCGGTGGACAACTGAAGCTTGATAGTCACTTGGGTGGCTAAAGATACGCGATAGCCTTGCAGGTTGTTCCGGTGTGAAGGGCACTGTAGCTGGTAAAATTACCAGACACAAGAGACCTAATAATTAATGTCTCGTGCGACGAACGGCAGTGTAATGCAGCTGTCTATAGGCAGACATGTCAGTAAAAGGCGAACGTCGCTATCACCCTACCTGTCTCTACACTAACTTAAATTTAAAAAAAAAAACAATAAGACCGACACCTAGAGATCTGTGCGCGTGCAACGGGAACGCATGCTTAATGGGTTAGGGTTTTAAACAGTAATATGTTAAAATTAAACTTTATATTTGAACTAATCTTACTGTTGTAGTTTCTCGCGGCGACTGTGGGCGTGGTTTGGCCTGCAACAGCCGTTCAGTGAACCCGTATAACAAATCCAAAACCGACATAATTCAATCTAAACCGATTAGCGAGGGTAGTGATTTCGAGTTTTTGCTTAATGAGCCCGTTCGACCATATAAGCTGATTCATCAAAATATAAATACACACAGGATGTAATTTGGTAACCCCGCCAGGATCGAAAGTACTCTAAATACTGAAGATAGCAAATTTTACTCAAAGGAAACATGCTTTATTTTTAAAAAGAACTAACTCGGTTTTCAAAACGCAAACTAGCGTGGCAAGCGAAACATTCGAAAATCCTTTAATGTAGATTTGTTTCTTTTTAAAAATAAAGAAATGTTTCCTGTGAGTAACATTTGCTTTCTGCAGTATTTAGAGTACTTTCCGTCCGGGTGGGGAGATTTTACCCGGTATACTCTTTTTATGAATACCTCTATTCCTTAACTAAAGTGATTTATGGCCGATGCTCTAATGATTAGGCGTTACAATCAATTATTAAAAGATAATAATTAGGGACAAAATATTATCGAGTAAAATAGAATTAAACAATGAACGACCACAAAGAATCGGGCAGCAATATCAGACCTTTGCATCTGATAAATATTCAGGGTGTTTTCTGTAGTTTATCCCTATAGATTCATGACGCCAATAATAGGTACCGATTCAATTATATATATACATTTAAGGAAATATTTAAGATCTCATACGAACTAAAATTAAGTCGTTAAAACAGCACGGATATGTGTTCAAAATATTTTTGTTATATTAGTTTTAATATGAACCTGTTAGTTAAACAACACACAGACTTACTTAAGAACGCCAAATCTACGGAAAGAAACAATTATACTATGAAACAGACACAATTAAATGTATTTCCCCTTATATCTAATGTTTAAGGTACACACGACTACACATCACGTCACACCCTATACGACGATTAATACGCTACATACAACACAGATAATTGTTGGAAAGGGACGGGTCATGCGCCGGCCGCCGCATGCCGGCGGGTGGCCTGCACGCGCTGTCTGAGACGAAATAACAGCAACATATCTCACCCTCTCGCACGCGGATTCGTAGCGTTCAACTTTTAATAGTTCTAAGTCCAAGCAGTGTAGGTTGAGGTGTCGCCGTGTGTACCACTCAAACAACAAACTTTAATCTATATACAGGTTGAATTATTCAAATAGGCGTAGTTATAAGGAATAGTAAAATACTCAAAGGAGTCTTTGGACCCAATTTTGGTAAATACTAAAATTGCATTATTGGAGTTTGGAATAATCAGTATTCCTGGCCAACAATTATATTTCTATCAAATATACAGGTGTCTCGGAAATCTACGTCAAGCCAGAACCGGGTGATAGGCTATTTTAACTGTTCCTTAGTTTCGTATGTGGCCATACTGGAGCCACTTGAAAAATTCACCTGTATTCTTACGAATTTTCTGCCCGGAACACTGACACAAAATTTTCCGAGGACACGCAGAAGGCCCGTAAGTCAATATTAATATTGGAAATCCCCATTAAATTTTAAAACAGTGATTGACAAACTAGTGTTAGAAACGAATTAACAGACGCGACTTACAGCAGTCATGTCATGTCAAGTCGCGACTTATTTACCGTGCTGACGGTTAACGCTGCGCCCCTATATCGTGACTATAATTCGGTACTAATAACTCGTGACTGTAACTCGTGAACATAAGTCGTGACCATAAGTTGTGACTATAAGGCGTGACCATACGTTGTGACTGTAAGTTGAGACCGTAAGTCGTGACCATAAGTCATGACTGTAAAAAGAGGCCATAAATCGAGACCATAATTTGTGACCATAAGTCATAACTGTAAGTCGTGACTGTAAGTCTAGAATATAAGTCGTCCACTTTTTTAATTTTAAGCACCGTGTATTATGTACCGAATTCTACTAAATTGTAAGTCGTTATATGTAAATAATAGCACGTACCGTGATGAGAGCCACCCCGCTTGGCGTACAACTTGAGCTTCTCTCGAAGTACGCCCCGCTCACTCTCCAAGGAGTCGATGTCATGTTGAAGGTGATCCATCGTCTCTTCAAACTCCTTCTCTTTTCTACACCACACACACAATCAAGACATACAATAGAATTCATCATCATCATCAGCCGAAATACGTCTTCTGTTGAACAAAGGCCTCCCCCTTAGAAGGGAGGGGTTGCCGTACCCTCCTGACCCCATGACGGTCCTATTGGACCGGGATGCGCCGACCCCTCCCCGACAACCGTATGCTACACTAGCTATCAGACACCGGTCTCGCCGGCGAGGCCGAAGGGTCGTACGTATGCGACCGCAACGACGTGCATCACCCCACTGAGTTTCTTGCCGGTTCTTCTCAGTGGGGGCGCGTTGTGAACCGGTGGTAAACTCAGCCCTCTCTTAAGCGACAGCCCAAGCCGAGGCCGTGCCTCCCTGAGGTGCCCTTGAGCTCGTCGCTACTTCTGCCGTAAAGGCTAGAGCGCTTCAAGCGCTCGCCTCCTATTGTCCGGTGAAGCTGTAATGGCCATCTGCGGCCAACAGCGTCTATCAGCTCGGGGATCGCAGTATAGCCTATAGATGGTAGGTAATCCAATAGAAAGACGCTGCTGCCCGTCTTCTTGTTTTCCCTTACGGACACCCAACGGTGGGAGATGGGAGGGTGGTATTCTAAGCTAATGGCATCATCAATTGCAAATAGAATTTATATGTTCATAACAATGTAAAAGAAATAGTGCCAACATCACGGCAGGGGACATCTTACTGTGAACGGTCTGTAAATGAAGTCTGTTTAGAAAGATTCCTTTATACTACCAAGGTAGCAAGCGTGCGACCCGCCTGATGGTAAGCAGTCACCGCAGCCTATAGACGCTAGCCACAACAGAAGAATCACTAGCGCGTTGGCGACTCTAAATACAATGGATATTTAGTCTCTTGTGTCCGGTAGTTACACCAGCTACAGTGCCATTCTCACCGGAACACAGCAATGTTTACACACTGCTGCTTGGTGGCAGAATATCTGACACTGCGGTGGTACCTACCTGGATGGCCCGTTCCACAAGGGACCTTCCACTAATACGGTATTTAACTGTTTTAAAAATATGGTATGAATTGTACTTTAAAAGTATTTTGTTATAAAAACTTTAGTAATACTGTAATATAAAGCTGCGTGGGCTTTAACTGCTCAACTCATGCAAGCTTAGAAGTTTAAGGCTGACTTATGTATAATTTACAAAAAAAAAAGTATATAAGTATTAGTATCAGTTGTCTGGTTTCCATAGTACAGGCTCTGCCTAGTTCGGGATCAGATGACCGTGTGTGGATTGTCCCAAGCTATTATTATTATTATTAATTTGTAAAACTGTTTTATTTTTTAAAAATGACAAGCCCGCTGAGTTTCTTGCCGGATCTTCTCAGTAGCGGCCGCGTTACGATCCGGTGGTAGTTTGTAAAAATGATTTTCGTGTAAGTGCCTCCGTGGGGAGTATACATAATAAAGATATTGTGACTTTTGACTTTTGATATTTCTGTAAAAGGATTTTCCTGAATTCGGTCACGAGATCCCAAACACTATTAATGGATGTATGTCTAGTGACGTCAAATGCCATAACATGAAACAATATTTTGATAGGCCGCACCGCCATTGTTGCATGCATGTGACGTCATCAGAATCATGTGATCCGAGGAATCGTTTATTATTTGTTCAAATTTAAATTCTGAAGATAACTAGATGTTAGTTTATTGTAACATAATTAACGATAGGCTAAGATGACTAAATAACTCTTTTTAGTCAGTCATTTAGATTATCAAAAAATATTGGGCACGTATTTTTTCTTTTGTCAATTAAACAAAAAATGACGAAGATATACTATGCGTTTCAACTAAGAATGTGGCCGCCATGATGATCGCGACTGCGGAACTTCACTCGTTGTTTACAATTTTTGTACCGTCAGCAGAGTAAACACAAAACGAATAATTCGCCCCGGTTTTGATTATATATTGTAACGTCTTATTTTGCTATCTATTTTTATTAAAACATTTTTTTAGTAATTATATATTTGAAATGGCGGCCACATCCTTAGTTGAAACGCATACTAGTGTTTTTGAATGCCGCGTGACGTCACGAACTTTGCCATTTTTATTGTATCCCCAGTCAACATCCCCATTCGAGATAGTTTTCCAAAGACAGTCTATTGAACCATCTACCTTCCTCGTGGTTCTTACCGCTTCAGCTGGTTGAGAGCGTCCTCAAGCCGCCGCTGCAGTTGTTCCGCCCTCAGCTCCGAGTCCCGCGCCGCGCACGACAACTTCCGCTCCCCGAGCTCGCGACGGATCTGCATCTCTGATAACTCCTCGGCTTTCGCCTGGTGACGACAAGATACAGTGACTAAGGGGACAGTCACTCAAAAATATTCATTTCAACTTAACGCTAGCACTTTTGAATGGTCGATTATTTAAAAGCTACTATTCTAACGCGTCTACATAGAAGTTATAATGAATTGTTTGCTCTTGTTGATATTTTTCATTTATCAAAAACGATTTTTAATAGGCATTATGAGTAATTTTAAAAAAATACTCTATAATGTACTTACGGGTCTACTTTTGCCGAAGATAATCATATTTTTGTATTAAAATTACAATTAATAGCAATATTTTCAATTTTTAAAATAGAGTTTGAATTTCGTTCGAAAACGATGGCCGGTGCATGGCGCCATGTTGTGACGTCACTACGGCGGTGTAAATAAACATCTGTCTAGGTATAAAAGTTAAAAGTGAATCATTGTATGAAAGAAAAAGTTGAGATGACAGTTTGACAGTTGTTTATTTACACAGGATTTACGTCATTCATCGTCGACATCTGATCAGCGTTTATTACAAAATGGCGATTTGCTGTATTTGAGTAATTTATTTGCTTAAATATCACGAAAATCTCTCTATTATTATGAAAATGAGATGCATTTTTGGAATCAGTGCAATCTGTTCTAGTATTTAAAACCACAGATTTATTGGTATTGTGTTACAGTCATCATGCCTATTCACAAGTACTTAGTAAATTGAATGAACCTTCAGCTGCTTTTCGTACATAATATTTATATTGTAACACATATCTTAAATATCTCTTAAAGATTTCATAGTATGAAGATAGCTAAAGTAACTATTGTCTTCATTGTTTTCCTTGATCTTCGTTTTACGCTGTATCGATGCACCTACTTACCTTTTATTATATAGCTAACTACATGTAAGACAGAGCAAAACCACATTATTACTATAAGTGAACCTATTACTATTCCATAAATTGTCGTGGAACTCAATTTTGGTTTAGTGTACCGTTAAAGACACCTATAATTGTTTTTTTATAAAAAACCTGTACTTTCCTAAATAAAATAAAAATAAATAAATAAAACTACCACCGGATTACAACGCAGCCTCAACTGAAATGATCTGGCAAGAAACTCAGCGGTGAGAGAAGATAAAGAAAATTACAACAAACTAAAATGCCAAAGGGATTGTAGTCGGACCAGTCCCCCGCCTCGCACGGGGTTGCCTGCTCGCAGCAGCCATCACTCCCTCCACCATATTGGAGGGAAGGGGGTGACCCGCCACACGAAGCCGCCACAAGCAAAGACTTTTCGATGGCGAGCATGACCGAACCAAAATCACATTAAATTGAGAACAACTTTGTAATATCTATGTATTTTGCTATCAAGGTAGCAAGCATGCGACCCGCCTGATGGTAAGCAGTCACCGCAGCCTATAGACGCTAGCAACAACAGAAGAATCACTAGCGCATTGCCGATCTTTAACACATTAGATGTTAAGTAATAATAAAAATAGTAATATTTCTTTATTAACCAATAATTTATTAATGATTTCTGATATTTACGCGAATATTACACATTGAAATGAAACTATCTTTATTTTTCTGCGATATTCGATATTCGAACTAACAATAATAATTAGAAGACCTGAGGGTACCCTAAGACAACTATGACATATGGACAGCTACCACCTCAGGCCGCCCGTGACCATGAATGCTGTAAAGTATTCGAAACGTCGGGAAATTAAAATCAAAAATAAACCCGCGATATAATCCGTGAAATTAGTTTCATTTCAATCAATAATTTATTACATTAAGAGTACACACGATGATAGATTTAAGTCCAGTTATGTCACCAGCTACAGTGCCCTTCACGCCGGAACACAGCTATGTTTACACACTGCTGCTTGGCGGCAGAATATCTGACACTGCGGTGGTACCTGCCTGGACGGTTCCTTGCACGAGGAACCCACCGCCTAGTCAATGAATATATTAGCATTACTCGTGGTCATATCTGGGGACGAGTAGCACCCTCCCATCTCTGCCCTTTGAGTGTTCGTAAAAGGCGACTAAGGGAAAACAAGAAGACAGGCAGTAGCGTCTTCCTTCGGAGTCGCTGGACGCTCGGGGTGTGGGCCCCTTGAGCGTCCATTGAGTACGGCGGCGACTCCGAGGAGGACGGCGGCGGGGTTGCGACCCCCGTCCCCGTGAGCACCGTGACAGGTTCCCGGGGGGCTACAATGCGCCCCCCGGCGACGGGCTCAAAGGCAAGGCACTGAGGGGCCCCTGGTGCAGATCCCACCGGAGAGCCCTGGGGTCCCCCCTCTCATGTGCCGATGCGACAGCCGCGGGGGTTTTAGTGGGTAAGAATCCCACATACCCCGGTCGAGCCCCACAGCTCCCGGTTCCCCCGCGTCAAAAAAAAAAAAGAAAAAGGCAGTAGCGTCTTTCTATTACCTACCACCAAGGATAAAATTTATCCATGCCTACCACCTATACTGCGAGCCCCAAGCCGCCTGCCAACCGTGGGGATTATGGTGGACCGTGGTCTTCTTTAGGCTGTTGACGATGACTGTTACCTTGAGCGCTTTCTTCAGCTCCCTGAGGTCCGCTTCCTTGTTCTCCAGCTTGATGGTGAGACTCTTGGTTTCCTCCAATTGCTTCTTGACTAGTTGGGCGCGGATCACTACTGGCGGCACCGGCTAATAAAACAATATTAAAGACTTACTGCCGCACTCACAGACATCAATTAACATTAATCGCAATTAAGCCATACTTTGTAATCTTATTTGTTTCGACTCTCCAAGTCTCTTATGATTATCTTTTAGTATTAATTACGAGATTTATTATTATTCCTGTCAGCCAGGATCTACAGTGGTCAACACTGAAGACACCGAGGTTTGACCCCCGGCGAGTCCCGGGGAAACGCTAAATTGTCTTGGAACCCGCAACAAATTTAATTAAAAAGGTAGATAGGAGGAGTTAGAAATACATAATTATATGTATTCCATTTAGCACTATGGCTGATCTTGCGAAAGATTGGCCGCTGTGGTCGTAGCAGACAGGAGGACATTATTAATTACTATTATTAGAGGCGCTCATAGCCAGTTGTAACCACTGTTCGGTAAACGAACAGTTGGGTAAGCAACGTCAGGCAAGGTCAGTCCTTAGATGGGTGACCGTTTAGTGACATTTGTACTTCGGAGGGCACGTTAAAAGACGATCCCGGCTATTGTCATCTAGACTGCAGTCGTTAAGCTAGACAAAATAAAATATTATCATACCGTTTCCGCTTGTACGTTGGTCAGTGACATCATATCGTACTCCTTGTCTTGAACGAACGTCGCCAGCTTCGTGATGTCTGCCGACACTCCTGTGAGACAGTGCTTGATGGTACGCACTGGGCCGTGGTCATCCTGAATCCAGAAATTATTAATTATAATGTGAGTTTACGCGTCACCAATTACCACTATATCGTGACGCTAGATGGTCGTGCAGGAACTTCGTGACTTGTTTATTTAAATGGAAGTGTTCACATGTAAGAGGTGTATACAACATAACGTGTAAAATAGCATGCTAAATATTTATAGTCTATAGCAGCAATAAACACGACAAATCGCGCTAACTTCCCAGACATACGCTATGTATGCAACATGCTATAACATAACGTGTAAAATAGCACGCTAAAAAAATATACGGTCTTATTCATAAAAAAAGCTTATCAAAGGTTTTAAGCACTGATTAGTTAAAGTGTTCTATAAGGTTATAAAACGTTCTATAAAGTTGCTTATTCATAAACGTTTCATAAACCATCTATAACTAATACGTCTCTATAGAACGTTTTTCAATCAAAGTATTGCCATTATAATGAAGTTGGTCAACAAATTGACCGAATACACTCAATCGCCCACAGATAATATGTGTCTACACACCGCCTAGGTGTGATCATAGACATTATTACAGATTATAAATCATTTTATGGTCTAAGAAACGATGACGACTGTCGATTTGACGGGCGTGTTGGTCTAGTGGTTGGACACCCTGGCTGCTACCCAATAGGTCGTGGGTTCGATTCCCGCTAAGTGTCTGGGTGTTATTTATCTATTTAATTATGTATTTACAGTAAAAAAAGTACTTAAATAAGTATAAGCATCAATTATCAGGTTTCCATAGTACAGGCTGTGCCTAGTTTGGGAACAGATGACCATGTGTGTATTGTCTCAGAATATTTATTTATTTATTGTATTTATGACGCCCATGCGGAATTCGTCATACATCCATCGATCATTGTCATTGTTATTTGATTGTTAATGATTGTTTGGTAATGTTGTAACAAGCGCGTAATAATAACTAACCTAAAATAAACTAACTTAAATTATAATATATTAAATTGTATAATAATAATAAAATAAACGTTAAGTACTGAATAAAATAATAAATCATAATAGTTTGTTGTGTGTATACTGCTATTTTGATTTCTTACGAAATTGAACGGATATGAAACCTGTATGGGCTATAACTCTTTGCCTTCCCAATGAGGCTTAACTAAAGAAAAAAATCGAACTGATGGATGTGACACTGACACAAATATCATTTTCTTAATAATTAATAATCAGCTGTTGAAAGTCGGCCATTTTTTACCTAATATCACGCTTATAGCACTGTTATAGTAGGGGTCTGCCCTCTATAACTTTACAACATAGCTAAAGAACGTTTTAGTGCTAAAATGCGTTTATGAATAATACTTTTTGAAAATCATACTATAGCGAGCCTATAAGTGTGTGATAACTTTTTATGAATAAGACCGTTAGTCTATAGCGTGCTGCCATAAAATAGCAGATTTGAATAATACTAGTATAGAGTAATATTAATCAAATATGCTATTTTTATGGCAGCACGCTATAGACTATATTTTTTTAGCGTGCTATTTTACACGCTATGTTATAGCATGTTGCCTACATAGCGTATGTCTGGGAAGTTAGCGCGATTTGCCGTGTTTATAGGATAGTTACCTATGTATGGTTACTGTGTTGTTTGTATGTGTGTGAACTTGGCTGTAAATTGATTTATCTATCTATCTATCTATAAACATATACAAGAAGAAAGAAGAAAAAGAAAAAAGATAAATATGGCGTACGCTATACGTTGAGTGAATATAGCGCGCTAAGTTAAAGTGCTCTGTGCTATATTAACCACCTCTAGTGTAGAGCACTCACCTGTTGGTAGACCTTGTCGACGGCGGCGGCCCACAGTGTGAGCAGTGTCTGGTGGGGGAGGGGGGCGGCCTCCCCCCGCTCCCCCGCGCAGGCCGCGCACGTGGCGGCGGCGCGCGCCGCCAGCGACGTCGCACGCGCACAACGCCACAACGACGTCGCGCAGTCACCGCGGACGCGCTCCACCAACTTTCAAAGGCGGGGGGGAATGTTGATGTTACACTGTGCTCTCTTTTCAAACCCCAACGAGTGAGTGCGGCAGATAACGCCACTCATATTTATGAGGGGTGTTATCTACTGCACTTAGAAACGTGAATTAGGCCAAGCACCAGTCAATCCAATTTTTGAATTCAATTAATAATTTATACTCGGATAATGAGTAGCGATATCGATCATTTCTTAATCAATAAAGGAATATGTATAAGTATAAACAGCTCCGAGTCGAGATAATCAGATTAAAAAGTGGCTTAGCTCGTATTTGCGCTATTTGACAGTTGTTAGATTCAGAATATATTTAATGCCAAAAATGTGGTACGTGAGATGGTAAATAACATCTTTCAGCATGCTACCACATTTTGTCATTATTATGGCATGCAACGTGTAGTTCGGCAGTAAATGTTTGAAGCTTATGTCTGTTCATCATCAGACGGAAAACATCCACTGCTGAACATAGGCCTCTCCTTTAAGACTTTCCCATAATCCCCACGCTTGGCATCCGTCTTGGGAGTCGCAGTATACGCGGAGATGGACATTAACCCCTGGAGGCTCGTTGGTGCGCTCCGCATCATTATAACGCAAACTCGCTATTCCGTCAGAGACCGTTGGTGCTATATGCACCAAGGGTGCGGACACGTTTTGATACCGGTTTTTTACCGGTTTAACTGTCTCCATGTTTGGTTACTCTGAGATCTATGCTTAAAGGACTGTGTCTCCGATTTTATAAAGCCATCAGTCACTTGTCATTGTCACTTTTTAATTCATGAATTCAGCTGGCAAAAAAAAGAAAAAAGTGGGCGGTACCTGTCAGTGAATGTTTATTTGGCGGTCAGTGAATGTTTATTTTTTTAATGTAAACAGTATTTATTTCAGGTAAAGTGATTATAATTAGGTATGTTTATTGTTATAACGTAATAATAAACCAGTGTAGATGTTAGATAGTCCGTATTTTATCAAAAAAGTGGATATTTTCGAACTGAAATCTGACCCGGGTGATACTTTGTTTGTTTGTTTACTTTTGGAATATTTTCGGTATTACTTGTAATGTAGTTGTTGTAAATACATCGTAGTTACATCGTAACGATAATAACTCAAAGTTAAAGCCATAAAATCCAATCTAACAAAGGATTTTTTTTCATAATATGACGTCATGACGCGCGATGACGGCAGTTGTAAAAAATTTTGAGTTCATTGTTTTTTTTTTGGTAGTGTTTTGTTTAAAACCTGTATGAAAAGGAGTTTGGATGCAAAGAATGGATCTTTATTAGTGCCTGGGTCAATATTCTATCCTCAAAATCGAGATCAAAAATAGGTAAAATCAACATTGCCAAAAATTCATCAATTTTGACCTTTTACTTTAAAAAATCGATATTTATAACTCAAACAAAGGGTATAGTACGTAGCTAATAGTTTTATAAATAGAACACAGTTTACAGAACACAAATCGGATAAGTGGTTCAAATTACATAACATTCGTAAGTGGTTTGAAACTTGAGATCGCGGCGCGCGATAAGATATAAACAAAAACATGATATATGCGCGTAACAGCGCCGGGCCTCCAGGGGTTAAACGCTGAGAAGACGCTGCTACCCGTCTCATGGTTTTCCCTTAGTCGCCTCCCAGGACACCCAAAAGGATGGATCGTGGTGGTGCTATACTTGCCCGGGCACCCGACGGGCCGTGTTTGGCATTTAATACGCGCTTACTGCCTGTCCCAATATCCTATCGATCCCTTACTATAAGTTAAAGTAGTTACCATCGATAGCTATTATGACATATTTCCGTTTCAATAAACAAAGACAGATAAGAAATCTACCTTTACTATTGATTGATCTATCTTTCCGTGGCCCCAAAGCTTACCAAAGTTAAGTAGATTTATAGAAAATGAATGTCAAGTGTTTCTATAACAACTTATAGTAAGGGATCGATAGGATATTGGGACCGGCAGTTATTCATTCATTAATCATAACTGATGAATAGCAAGCGAAAGAAAATAACACTATCCAAATCATATCAGCACCAATAAATTTCCAATGCGGGGGGGAATGTTGATAATTTATTGTCTGCTCTTATTAAAATCGCGCGTTATTATAAATCAGTCTTGTGTTACATTACATTTTCTAAGTATATTTGTAATCTACTTGATAACACTCCAGGCTTCAGTTGCCTGATATCTGCAAGAGTGAGCTTCTATACCTGAGGGTCTAACGGCACAGCATGCAGCCTGACGCCAGGAGGTAAGCGTCGCCGCACACCCTTCAACTGCTGCTGCAGCGATGAACTCGACGTCATGATCGCTTCATGCAGCATCTCCAGTTCCTGCTTCTTATCGGACGGCTGCCGAATGGAATTATAATGGTATTAAATATAATTTCCTTATACATGATGCGACATATTTACGGAGGTTGATATATACCTTTTAAAGAACATAAATCAATCATTAAATGACGTAAAATTATGAATTATTTTTTATTGTTTGGTACGAAAAGAAATCCCGTGTGCAACCGTCACTATAAAATAACCCCGTCTGGCACCGCTCTTCGCGCAATGTAGATAAACAAGAGTACGCGCGGTTTGGCAACCTTGGGACCGATTCTGAGCCCTCGAGAGCTCTTATTCTGGTTGAACGTTAATCGTGAATCATTAATTATCTTTTAGTTATTAACCACTGAATTATTAAACTATTTTTAACCAATTAACATAATCCTTAACTGTTAGGTCTACAAATATGGCAAAAATGCAAAACCACACCTGTATTATACAATACAATACAATTACTCTTTATTGCACGCAAAAGAAAGATACATTTGAAATTAAAACAATTAATAACTGTGAACAACAAGGCGGACTTATCGCTAAAGCGATCTCTTCCAGTCAACCTTGGGGTACAGGACAGAGCATTCTTATGGACAGGTGGAATTATATGAATAAATTATTTATTTATTTAGTGGATTAAAAATAAATAAATAAACTACTCAATATAATATGATAGACTAATACATATCTATTACCAAGAAAGTGTTTGTAAACCATTATTGAAGGGAGAGATAGTGCGATGTAACTTGAGTTTTAAAGGATAGTAGACTCTGAGCTCTTCTTATATGTTGGGGTAGTGAGTTCCAAAGTGGATTATACTATTCCTTGGATATTTTATTCTATCAAAGCCAGTTAGTACTTTATGTTTTGTAAGTGAGAAGAGATATTCAATATTTCCTACTCAATAACTGATTCAAATAATGCTAATACACGTTTGAGCGCGGCGGCTGTAAGAGTTCATATGAATTTTATAACAATTCCAGTCGCGGATCCAGGTTTGTGCAGTTTTGTTTAGGATGGAAGTATTGTTGGGGATCTAAATGATAGAGCTTGAAGATTTAGCTGTTTAAGATACTGTTTGTTAATAATGTGAGCGGAAAGAGCCTCCTCGAATGATGACAAGAGCACAGCTCTTAAATTGGAGACAAATGAAGAGAAAAATCAATAATGAAACTCATAATGACGGGCCCATTGGTCTAGTGGTTAGACACCCTGGCTGCCACCCGATGGGTCGTGGCTTCGATTCCCACCAAGTGTCTGGGTGTTAATTATCTATTTAAGTATTTAATTACAAAAAAATAAATAAATATATAAAGGAATTGGTATCAGTTGTCTGGTTTCCATAGTACAGGCTCTGCCTAGTTTGGGTTCGGATGACCGTGTGTGGATTGTCCCAGAATATTATTATTAAATATTCTACGGTAAATGAGTGAATGATGTAAATGAATGGCAAGAGTGAATGATGTTACTAGTGAACGTAATACCTGCAGCACGAGTGTCAGTGCGTGCGCGTCAGTGTGCGTAGCTCTAGCGAGAGCGTCGAGAGCGCAGCAAGCATGCAAGACACCCTCGCGACACACCGCCGCGCCTTCGATACCGGCCAGGCCCAGAGCGGACCACATGGCCGACAGATACGTCCAACACCGCTCGATGCCTGCACGACAATAGTACAACTCGTTATGCAACTGAAGATCTTATTTTGTTATTTTTATGTGTGTGTTAACTGCCGAACCTACAAACGTCAATTAAAGGCAGTAAACCAATATTTGTTATGTAATTTTTAGTAATCTATCAGTGTAATTGTTAGTTGTCCCCAATAAAGTGAAAAAAAAAAAAAAAGTTAATGGCCATTAATCTATTTTTTGAAATCGGATTATTTCGATACTCGAAGCCCATTAATACTTAATATGCAGATAGTGAGTAGAGATATCAATTATCTCGTGTTCAATAATAGAAATTAATCATAAACAGCTTCGACAGTCGAAATAAATAGATTTCAAAGTGACGTAATTATAATTAAAGTTAATTGGCGCTTGTGAGTGCGGCAATAAGTGTTGGGCAAATAAATGCTTTTCTTCGTCCTCTTCTTTATTCAGTACTATCAATTACCTGCGGCTACGGCCCGCTATTTTTTTCCACCCCGTTTAACCCCTTAAGGAGTGGAATTATCAAAAACCCTTCCTTAGGAGCTTACATCATAAGAAGAACCTACTGTCCAAATTTCAGCTTTCTAGGTCCAGCGGTATGGCCTTTGCGTTGATGAATCAGTCAGACAGGACAAGTAATTTTATATATATTGAACGGTACGATGCGAGGTTGCAGTGGTTGTTAAATGATAAATGTTATGTTATTAAAATGTTATTTATTCTTCGATAACTACTACATAAATGTTCTAGTAAAATTAATAAAATGTTGATGGAATGTTAAGATGTGTTATGTATGTTAATGTTTGAATGCACCCGAATGCCGCGGTATCCGAACGTACACTGAAGCATATAAATGCCTTCAAAATAATGTTAATGTTGCGGCCAATGTGACACGCATAACTGCTGACTAAAGTGTTCGCGAATACACCGAACAATATAGATAGGCTCGATGACTAAAAAGTTATATTCAGTCCGTCATTTAGATTATAAAAAAATATTGGTCACGAATTTTTTCTTTTGTCAATTAAACAAAAAATGACGAAGATATAGTGCATTGAAATTCCGCGTGACGTCTCGCCAATTTTTACTGAGGCATGACGTCACCAGTCCCCACTCCCGAAATTTGACGCTCCATATCTTTGGCATTCGCCGAGACTTCAGTTATTCATTCTTTTACCAACCAAAGAGATTACAAATCGATTTTTTAAGCCGCGATCTACTAGACCGCGATATACTGTCATTGGTGGGACGCATGCGCATAAACATTTTTTTGGACGCATTTGAATTAATTGAGCGCCAAAATATTATCAATAAATATATATACCTATTCGATATACATAAAACATAATATAACATCGTTTATCTATCGTGAGGAAATAAATAAGAAAACTATAACCCCTATTATGCAGCAGTTTCATAAAGCACATACCATCCAAAGAGCAATTCTCGTCCAGTTCGTTGGCCTTGAGCAGTTGCGTGAGCGCATCGAGCGAGCGTTCTTGTTGTGCGGCGTCGGGCAGAGCGCTCGCCGCTCGCAGCAGTATCTCGGGCGTGCATGTATCCAGCGCAGCCGTCCACATACACACTATACACTGCACAGACAATATAACAACACAATCAATACATAAGATTTACGTGAATATTTCACATCATCATCCGATAGACATTCACTGCTGAACAAAGGCCTCCCCCTTAGAAGGGAGGGGTTGCCATAATCCCCACGCTTGGCAGGCGGCTTGGGGATTGCAGTATAGGTGGAAGATAAATACAAAAGAAACGTTGCTGCCCGTCTTCTTGTTCTCTCTTAGTCGCCTCTTACGCACACCCAACGGGAGGCGATGGGAGGGTGCTGTTTATATCCGGACACCCCACGGGTCCATATTATATGGAATACTAGCGGCCCGGTACGTGCTTCGCTACGTATAAAGTGAAATATTAAAAAAAATATGTGCGTGCGTGGAGTCCCTCCGCGCGGAAGTAGTGAAACTTCACTCTCGCTCTGTATTGTACGACACTGTACGACACCGTACGACAGCGGTCAGCCAGTCACTCACTCACTCACCCACTCACCCTCTCTCACCCACCCACTCACTCACCCACTGACTCACCCTCTCACCCACTCACTCACCCACCCACTGACCCACTCACTCACCCACCCACTCACTCACTCACCCACTGACTCACCCTCTCACCCACTCACTCACCCACCCACTCACCCACTCACTCACCCACTCACTCACCCACTCACTCAGTGACGGCGTCACATGAGCGCTTTCATAACCTTAACGCTTAACGTTTAACGCATAACGGCTAACGCGTTAAATGATACATTTTTGGAAGTCGCATAAGAAGTTTCACTTCAAAAATAATTGGAACATCAAATTCAGAACAAAAAATATATACACAAAGCAATAATTATCGCTGAAAATTTGCTTTAATCGAAGCACGTCCAAAATGAAACGACCGCATGAATGACATAACAACATGCTTTTACTGTCAACACTGAAAAATGTTTTAATTCTGAAAAAAGGTTCAATTTGACAGCAAAATCCCCATTTACAAAATGAGCCGCCATTTATTGAATTCATTTGTTACAAAAAATGTGATAAATAAAGAACCGCTCTACCGATTTTGTGCAAACTTCACATAAACCATTTCTACTAAATAGTCCGAACAAAGCCTAAACATTTGGTTTGGATAGGTGAGCCCGTTCTTGAGTTATAAAATTACAACGAATTACACATTTAAATGAAACTAATTTTACTGATTATATCGTGATGTATATTTGATTTTACTTTCCCGCCGTTATGAACACTTTGACGTGATAAATATAATTAAATCCAAATCCAATAATTATATTGCAAGACCTCAAGATACTGTGAGGTCATTCTGCGTAGATCGCACTAACAATAATAATTAGAAGACCTACCCTACCCTACCCTTAAGACAACTATGACGTTACTACCTCAGTCCGCCCGTGACTATAAATGATGCAAAGCGTTCGAAACGTCGGGATAGTAAAATCAAACGTAAACCGCGATATAATCCGTAAAATTAGTTTTATTTTCATGTTAAGGCTTTTAGGTCCTGTAAAACAAGTGCAAATTACAAAAAGCCCGACTGCGAACCAATAAAATACACAATATACAGAAAAGCACCCTCCCATCTCCTCCCTTTGGGTCATAGATGATACTTAATATACTGAGATTTGGGTGTCGCTAGAGGCGACTAATGCCACATATAATCCTCGGCACGTAAGTTGGCAAGATTTTGGCGTAGTGGGGGAAAGTTCGCGCAAGTGCACTTAGTTGCAACAAAACATGGTCAATATAATAATTGCAATTTTATTACCATATTTTTAGTCATGTCATAGAAATAATAATGAGATGTAATAAATGAAATTCATAAAGTTTAACTTACTTAAGAAATGTATTTTAAAATAAAATATTGTGATAAAGTAATTACTGATTGAATGTTTTTCGGCCGGCGGTTTGCAGAATGAAAAGTCGGAATCTACTTAGAGTGATAAAATAACATTTTTTAAAACTTGTAACAAATACTTTACAAAAACAAACTGAACTATTTTAGTACACGCAAGTTTACTCGCGAGCGAACGGGACGTAGACGAGTTGCGGGGAGCAAGGTTCGACCGCCTAACCAATAGCGCGCCCGGAACGATGTTACCTTGTTCCCCGCTTGATAACCAAAGAGACCTCTAAAATGACTTCTGCGCATCTAACGAATCTTGCCAAGTTGCGTACCGGTGGCTGTACACACAAGAACGATATAACGTAGCGATCTGACTGTGCAGACCATTTGCGCCATCGATATACTATACCAACAAGATTAGCTGTCACGAACAAAATGACATCGAAAATGTGGTCGCGGTTACATATACTTACACAACTATACACGTAGCTAGAAATTGTAGAAAATTGTTTTAAATAATTCGGAACGTCGGAATAATAGAAGCCTTCACATGTAGTAATAAAGTCTAATTATGTATGCAGTAATGTTGGCACATAAAACCTTTACATCGGAGACAAAGAAAAATCAATAAAACCGCCAAAGCTATACGATAAAAAGTAGTTGTTTTGACTTAAACAAAAATGTACTCATTTAAAAGAAAATCTTAACCACTATAAAATAAGGTTCAAAACAGGTGTTTCCATTGTGTGTGTACTGACTTACAAACTTATCCGTGCTGGTGGCAAAAATGAGAACTAACTTTTTTATTATGGTAATGACGTGTAGTTTAACAGTTTCGTATAGACAGTGGCGACACGCCTATCGGCAACATTAATTTTGTCAGTCTCTAGCGGAGAAAATATCAAATAAATAATTTTTATTTCATATTATAATGATATCTTACTTATATTTATTATTTAAACTAGTAGTAATAAGAACACGAAACGAAAAAAAAATTCTCCATCTGCAATTTTAGTATTACGATAAGTATTATATTATTTGGACAGTT
The DNA here is from genome assembly GCA_911728495.1 of Furcula furcula. Lineage (NCBI taxonomy): Eukaryota > Metazoa > Arthropoda > Insecta > Lepidoptera > Notodontidae > Furcula > Furcula furcula. Next base: position 57,299,516 of record OU452242.1, read on the forward strand.
TATAAACGCGCAATAAGGAATTTCCATACATCATGTTGTCGGCTCGTACTAATTTGAAATAGAGCGACAGCCGTCTCTGTAGCTCTATTTTCGTGACCACTTTTCGGGTCGTGACAGCTAATCTAGTTGGTATAGTATATCGATGGTTTGCGCAGTCAATCGAACGCCCTTGGAGTGTCTACACGTCTACGATATCTGCGTCGATCGTTAGTTCCCAGCTGAAACTCAGACGAGAAACATGTCATCCGCACCTACAGAAAGGGTTGTGAACGAACTGAACGATTGCTCCGACTTCCGTCCACACATTACGAAAAAACTGTGCAAACGCGATCGCAACGATTTATCGCATTTATCGAATTTGATTTTGCAACTGCCACGATCGTTTGCGCCAACCAGAAAAATCTGAGACAATTTTCGTACACACGTTAGATAAAACTGCACAAACGGTCTGCGCAGTCAGATCGCTACGATATATCGTTGTCGTGTGTACCGGGCATAAGGGAATACATGAAGACGGACAGGAGCTTCGTTCTATTAGATTACTGGAAATATAGTAACCCCTCCCTTCTAAGGGGGAGGCCTTTGTTCATCAGCAAACTGGGTTTTATGCAGTATCTATCACTTACCTGTATCATATGCAGTTGATATTCAAGTTGACATCGAAAGCTGTATTGCACCGCTGTGTGCGTTTTGGTCACCACCTCTCTGTCCCACACGTTCACGGCTGGGAATCTGTTGCAAACATCGATATAATATACGGGGTGTAAGGGACATCGTACAGAAAACCGATACCAGGGATCCAATACATGATTCTGAACATTATAGTGTTGAAATGTTCCATCGGCTTTTTCATGTAATTCCAAAAAAAATGACGCTTTGTTTAATAAAATTAGGATAACATCATTATTGGTATAATAACAAAGCCTAATTTCAATATAAATTACTTATTTGTGCAAAATTAGCAATCATCAGCAGCCGAAAAGTCTCTCCCTTAGAAGGGAGGGGTTGCCATAAATCTCCACGTTTGGCAGGCGGCTTGATGGAAATTAGCAATGTACATAATTTGAAAAATAAATATTATTCCGCACGTATTCATTACATGCTCGAAAATTAACAAGTTATACTTTGTACATTTTATCATTGGTTTTTTGACAGCTCGACGTTTGAAGTTTATAGGAACGTGAACATAGTAAGTAAACGAAATAATCGATATCGAAAAATGTACATTCGATTAATTTTTTTTTTTTTTATTCTGACGACTCATGTTAATGTTTCAATCTTAAAAATGTGTTGTCTTTCCTTGTTATATTATGCATGAGGCCCTCAAAATAAAATGAATGAAAGTTAATGTAAACAAGACGTAAGTAATGCAAAACACATTTATTTCTATCGATTATTTGTAATCTGTGGCTCAATCGTAGGCAACTCACTAAAGTGCGTTACGCGTCCATGAAGTACAATATTATTTCTGTGAATTTGTAACTTTAACAATACGAAACTTTATGGGCGTCAGCTGTCAAAAAAACAATAATAAAATGGGAGTGGCGTGCACAAAGGGTAGGCAAAAAAATGGATTCGGTTTGTTTCACATATTTTAAGTATGTTATTATACCATTTCAAATATCCATAAACAAGCAAATACTATAAACATATAAATTTGTATTTGAAAACATTAATAAGTTTATTCAGCGGCTCCATACTGACAAAAATACTTTGCCTACCCTAGGATTTCTCTAAACAGTCTTAATTTTAAAAAATCTTAATTTGGACATGAATTAACGTAATTTTTTTAATGTAAATGGATATGTTGGTAATATTGGTTAATTTAAGCACAAATATGTGCTGAACCGATACCAGGGATCCAATACATGATTCTGAACATTATAGTGTTGAAATTTTCCATCGGCTTTTTCATGTAATTCCAAAAAAAATGACGCTTTTTTTAATAAAATTAGGATAACATCATTATTGGTATAATAACAACGCCTAATTTCAATATAAATTACTTATTTGTGCAAAATTAGCAATCATCAGCAGCCGAAAAGTCTCTCCCTTAGAAGGGAGGGGTTGCCATAAATCTCCACGTTTGGCAGGCGGCTTGATGGAAATTAGCAATGTACATAATTTGAAAAATAAATATTATTCCGCACGTATTCATTACATGCTCGAAAATTAACAAGTTATACTTTGTACATTTTATCATTGGTTTTTTGACAGCTCGACGTTTGAAGTTTATAGGAACGTGAACATAGTAAGTAAACGAAATAATCGATATCGAAAAATGTACATTCGATTAAATTTTTTTTTTTTGATTCTGACGACTCATGTTAATGTTTCAATCTTAAAAATGTGTTGTCTTTCCTTGTTATATTATGCATGAGGCCCTCAAAATAAAATGAATGAAAGTTAATGTAAACAAGACGTAAGTAATGCAAAACACATTTATTTCTATCGATTATTTGTAATCTGTGGCTCAATCGTAGGCAACTCACTAAAGTGCGTTACGCGTCCATGAAGTACAATATTATTTCTGTGAATTTGTAACTTTAACAATACGAAACTTTATGGGCGTCAGCTGTCAAAAAAACAATAATAAAATGGGAGTGGCGTGCACAAAGGGTAGGCAAAAAAATGGATTCGGTTTGTTTCACATATTTTAAGTATGTTATTATACCATTTCAAATATCCATAAACAAGCAAATACTATAAACATATAAATTTGTATTTGAAAACATTAATAAGTTTATTCAGCGGCTCCATACTGACAAAAATACTTTGCCTACCCTAGGATTTCTCTAAACAGTCTTAATTTAAAAAAATCTTAATTTGGACATGAATTAACGTAATTTTTTTAATGTAAATGGATATGTTGGTAATATTGGTTAATTTAAGCACAAATATGTGCTGAAACACGAATAAATAGCATAAATAATAAACAACTCGCAGATATTTTTGCCGGCTTTCAGTGCACGCCACCAGATATGGTTGAGGGGAGTGATGGCTGCTGCTCGAGTCAACTCGTGCGCGGGTGCTGCTTGGGGGGACTGGTCCGACTACTATCCCTTTGGCCTTTTAGTTTGTTGAAATGTTTGTCGTAATTTATTGTTTTCTTCTTTTCTCCCTTGCTTTATGTTTCGAACGGCAAGACACAATATCGCTAATGTCGATTCATTTGTAACAAAACAATGTTTAAAAAAAAAAGTGAAAAAATGACAAGCCCGCTGAGTTTCTTGCCGGATCTTCTCAGTTGAGGCCGCGTTGTGATCCGGTGGTAGCTTTTAAAAAATGACCATTCAAAAGTGCTAGCGTTAAGCCTATTTGAAATAAAGATTTTTGAGTTTGAGTTTGAGTTTACCACTGTAAAATGGACAGAGTATAGTCATTTGTCATTTTCCATACAAATGGTTTCTTTATTGTTGTAACAGACAATATGAGAAATCTTATATAAAAGTTTTCGGTACGTAGTAGTATACAGGGTGTAAGGGATAACCTGTATAAACTAGATAGGTGTTACGGTTCGAAAAGTGGCACACAGAAATAGCGGCCTTATGTCGCTATTTCTTTTCAAGCCACAGGCTGACAAAGTTCGCCTCTTTTTTGACGGGCCTGTTGGTCTAGTGGTTAGGCACCCTGGCTGCTACCCGATAGGTCGTGGGTTCGATTCCCTAGTATTAGTTGTCTGGTTTCCATAGTACTGGCTCTGCCTAGTTTGGGATCGGATGACCGTGTGTGGAATTGTCCTAGAATATTATTTATTCATTTATCTCCGAAGTTTGTGTGGGGAAAAAATCTGAAATAATTAATACATGTTCTATATTTTACAGACAAAATAAAATAATCTTTCTAAGTAGTACAGTTTTTAATAATCCTAAAAAAACCTTCACAAACAAACTTAGTTTTGCGGTTTGGTTTTTTTGCCATCTGAGGTTATAATAAAACTAGCAATTCCCTGCGGCTACGCCCGCAATTTTTTTTCCACCCCATTTAACCCCTTTAGGAGTGGAATTTTCAAAATCTCTTTCTTAGTGGATGCTTACGTCATAAGAAGAACCTACTGACCAAATTTCAGCTTTCTAGGTCCAGCGGTTTGGCCTGTGCGTTGATGAATCAGTCAGTCAGACAGTCAGGACAAGTAATTTTATATGTATAGATAAATTTATAGGTCCAAACAAAGATGGTATGGAAGCCTTGGTGCGCGAGTCCGACTCGCACTTGACCGGTTTTTTACAATTGAATTATTTCGACATGCGAAGCCAATTAAAGATAAAATATGTATAACCTGGGCCGTGAACGTTCACAGCGATTACAACTGGCTATGTGTACATCAGTTCGGTGAAAAAGAAATACTCACTTTGAAATCAAACTACTTTTACGGATTTTATATCAAAAACCAAGCAAAACACTGCACGGCCTCGAGATACTGTAAACTCTTACTGCGTAGATCGGACCAACAATAATAACTGAGAAGACCTGAGGGTACACCGGCATAATTGTGACATAAGGACGTTCAACATCTCAGTCCTCCCGTGACCATGGGTGCTGCAAAGCATTCGAAACGTCGGGATAGTACAATCTAAAATAAACCGCGATATAATCCGTACTTGTTTGATTTCAATGTGTAGTATTCGCGTAAATAAAAGAAAACATTACAGAAATACTCACTTCTCTCTGATCTGTCCTAAAACGACGTCCGCCTTAGTGTTCAGTCTTTGCAGAAGAAGTATTAGTAGGATAGCGTCATGGTCACCTGGAAAAAAAAATGGCGGAATATAGTGGTCTGTGGTCGTCGAACTTGTACTAGATTAAAAGTCCCCCTTGGGGTATCCGGTAAAGAGTAGCTCTCTCCCGTTGAATGTTCGTAAGGGAAAACAAGAAGACGGGCAGCAGCGTCTTTCTATTGGATTACCTACCACCTATACCTTCCCTACCTACCTACCTATCCTTCAACCCCTTCTTATCTTAACCAACGTGTCGAGTTTATGCATGAAACTCATTCGAGGTCCTTGAGGTCATCAGAAAATTTGAAGTTGAAAACACCAACGCATTCAACGAAATTTTATGATTCATCATTTTCCGTTACAGCTGTACGATTGTGGAATGCGTTGCCTGTTCCAATCAGACTTGCTCAATCCCTACCATCTTTTAAAAATATGGTCAGAGATCACTATCACAGTCATTTAGATTATTAGTTTATTAATATTTGCTTCTCTATAGGCATCGATATACTATCTAAACAAGATTAGCTGTCACGGCCCGAAAAGTGGTCACGAAAATAGAGAGGCTGTCGCTTATTTCAAATTAGTACGAGCCGACAACAGGATGTATCGAAATTCCTTATTGCGCGTTTATAAACTGTCCAAATAATATAATACTTATCGTAATACTAAAATTGCAGATGGGGAATTTTTTTTTCGTTTCGTTTTCTTATTACTACTAGTTTAAATAATAAATATAAGTAAGATATCATTATAATACGAAATAAAAATTATTTATTTGATATTTTCTCCGCTAGAGACTGACAAAATTAATGTTGACGATAGGCGTGTCGCCACTGTCTATACGAAACTGTTAAACTACACGTCATTACCATAATAAAAAAGTTAGTTCTCATTTTTGCCACCAGCACGGATAAGTTTGTAAGTCAGTACACACACAATGGAAACACACCTGTTTTGAACCTTATTTTATAGTGGTTAAGATTTTCTTTTAAATGAGTACAGTCAAAACAACTACTTTTTTTCGTATAATTTTGGCGGTTTTATTGATTTTTCTTTGTCTCCGATGTAAAGGTTTTATGTCCCAACATTACTGCATACAGAATTAGACTTTATTACTACATGTGAAGGCTGCTATTAGTCCGACGTTCCGAATTATTTAAAACTATTTTCTACAATTTCTAGCTACGTGTATAGTTGTGTAAATAAATGTAACCGCGACCACATTTTCGATGTCATTTTGTTCGTGACAGCTAATCTAGTTGGTATAGTATATCGATGTCTATAGGTGTGTATTTAATAATATTTTAGTAGGATATAAATGTATATATACATACATACATTTCAATAAGGTTGTCTGGAAGAAATCGCTATTAGCGATAATTCCGCCGTTTGTACTATCCTTTATTGTTTGTTCTATATTGTTGTTATTTGTTGTTTTTGTTTGTATTAAGTCGTACCATTTTCTTGTTCATTTGTTTGGTGTACAATAAACTATATTCTATTCTATTCTATACTGCGATCCCCAAGACGGCTGCCAAGCATGGCAGCCCCTCCCTTCTAAGGGAAGTCATTCGGCCGCTGATGATGAAAAGTAAACTCGAAAAACCGTCAAGAAATAGACCAAGTAGGCTCATTCAAATTGTCTCCAATGTTTCAAACCTTAGATTTTGTAGCGTTTTAAATTTGCCACACCATTCATGGTCCTGCGCAGCAGCCAGCGTGCAAAACACTAAGTCCGTATAGCTCTACACCTAGCGTTGCGTCATGCAAGTCAGTACAACGCGTCCTGCACGCTGGATGCTATCGTCTCTCGCCTGCAGTGGCTATAAAGCTCAGAGTAATTAGAATGGAGCTAGTATCGCGTCGATTCCCCGAACAAATTTTTCGTGGCACTTTTGCGGGGTGCGGGCGGCGAAGTAAACACACACAGATACAATTTCATGCATACTCTTGCAAATGTCTAATGTAAACTACCGCTATCACTATAATAAACTCGCAACACATTCAAAAAGATACGCACACAAATAAAGAATGACCTGAACATATGTACAAAATTCGGCAGAGGGGTTAGCGCATCATGATCTCTCCAGTGGTATCTCCTCTAAGCAATGAAGTGGTCGGCCTGCGCTAGCTCTAGAGCGTCCTGCATGCTGGGTGGTACAGCCACTCACCTGCAGTGGCCATGAAGTGGTCGGGCAGGCAGGCGGCCAGCATGTCGGCCCTCGCCCGCGCCTGCGCCAGCTCTAGAGCGACCTGCATGCTGGGTGGTACAGCCACTCACCTGCAGTGGCCATGAAGTGGTCGGGCAGGCAGGCGGCCAGCATGTCGGCCCTCGCCCGCGCCTGCGCCAGCTCTAGAGCGACCTGCATGCTGGGTGGTACAGCCACTCACCTGCAGTGGCCATGAAGTGGTCGGGCAGGCAGGCGGCCAGCATGTCGGCCCTCGCCCGCGCCTGCGCCAGCTCTAGAGCGACCTGCATGCTGGGTGGTACAGCCACTCACCTGCAGTGGCCATGAAGTGGTCGGGCAGGCAGGCGGCCAGCATGTCGGCCCTCGCCCGCGCCTGCGTCAGCTCTAGAGCGTCCTGCATGCTGGGTGGTACAGCCACTCACCTGCAGTGGCCATGAAGTGGTCGGGCAGGCAGGCGGCCAGCATGTCGGCCCTCGCCCGCGCCTGCGTCAGCTCTAGAGCGTCCTGCATGCTGGGTGGTACAGCCACTCACCTGCAGTGGCCATGAAGTGGTCGGGCAGGCAGGCGGCCAGCATGTCGGCCCTCGCCCGCGCCTGCGTCAGCTCTAGAGCGTCCTGCATGCTGGGTGGTACAGCCACTCACCTGCAGTGGCCATGAAGTGGTCGGGCAGGCAGGCGGCCAGCATGTCGGCCCTCGCCCGCGCCTGCGTCAGCTCTAGAGCGTCCTGCATGCTGGGTGGTACAGCCACTCACCTGCAGTGGCCATGAAGTGGTCGGGCAGGCAGGCGGCCAGCATGTCGGCCCTCGCCCGCGCCTGCGCTAGCTCTAGTGCCCGCAGTTGTAGGTCCACGGAGCGTGTGGAGGCTCGCGACGCTCGGACTAAAGACCCGAGCTCTACGGGCGGTGAGCCGCGACCTACCGGCTCCGGGGTCGATTCTTGCTCTGATGATGGAGCCGGAGACTCTGGAAAAGCAGGAATTTAATACGTACAGAGCATCGATACAAAATTTAAACTAGATTAGGTGTTACGGTCTGATAAGTGGCACACAGAATTAGCGCCCTTGTGTCGCTATTTCTTTTCAAGCTACAGACTGATAATTTTTGCCGATAGTAGTGTCGCTACTGTCTATATGAAACTGTCAAAATACAACGTCATTACCGTAATAAAACCGTTAGTTCACGTTTCCGCCACCAGCACGGATAAGTCCGCGGCCCCTGTGACCACATTTCAGATTTTATTTTGTTAGTGAATGCTTATCCAGTTTAGATAGTATATCGATGCCTACTGCAAACAAACAAAATGGGCTTAAATATAAGTACAAAAAATGTATATATATGTATATTTCAAATCTTCTCGTTAAGAGCTTTCATAATGATGTTTTGGAAGTAAAAAAAATATACAAAATGGCGGCTGGCGGCCGCCTTCAAAACTATATATCCTATGCCACTCCTACAACTAAGACGAATCTAACGACATATTACGTAAATATACCTACTAAGAACAATCAGGGTATAGTCTTTGATTATATATACGTCTAGATACCTATTAGTCTTGTAACGTTACGTTAATAAGCATAACAACCTCATTATTCGTGTGTGCGTGCAGGCCTCGTTGTACACTCGCGTCATCTGTGGTTGTGTGCGTGTTTGGGGATCTCCAGTTATAAATATTTTTCCCATAAATAGCCATAGCGTTATCGAAATTAAATTAAATTAAATTAAATTAAATTAAATTAAATTAAATTAAATTAAATTAAATTAAATTAAATTAAATTAAATTAAATTAAATTAAATTAAATTAAATTAAATTAAATTAAATTAAATTAAATTAAATTAACTTAAATTAAATAAAATTAAATTAAATTAAATTAAATTAAATTAAATTAAATTAAATTAAATTAAATTAAATTAAATTAAATTAAATTAAATTAAATTAAATTAAATTAAATTAAATTAAATTAAATTAAATTAAATTAAATTAAATTAAATTAAATTAAATTAAATTAAATTAAATTAAATTAAATTAAATTTCCATAGTATAAAATAAAATAAAATAAAAGATTTGATTTGAAAAGAATTGAATTGAAATTAAATTAAATGGCGTGTCCCTTACCATCAGGTGAACGTCTTATTTGCCTCATGACCAGGAAGAAAAAATACTTCGAAGTACTTACCTATATAAAAGTAATTAATTTATCAAAAAAATAAATTAAAATTATTATAATTGATATATTTCATGTTTTGGTCACTAACTACGTATTAAGTTTCATTGAATTCATTTTTGTCAAAAGAAAAATTACCCCAGACTTAAGATATATTCCCCCATTATTACCTAGCCACACCAGTCTAGTCGGACAATGTACAAATTGTCGTAAAAAACAATCGAGTTTTTATAATAATCCCTCACAGAATCTTAAGACTTATGAATGGAAAATTAAGTTAGGATCTTTATTAATTTTACTTAGTTAATATTTTCACGATTTGATTACACAATTCGGCAAAAAGTTTTTTTTTTGCGAGCACAAACCATCGGTAGAGTTCAAGTGATACTAAACAACCAAGTATACCAATTTGATGTTTTGGTATACTTGATATTGTCAAGTGTTTGAACATCGAACACGCTATCTAGACGTATATATAATCAAAGGGTATAGTTTAGACTGCAAACATAAATTTAAAAAAAACCTAGCTGGAACAGTCAGTCAGTTCAGTGGGCGAGCGCTTGCCTTGGAAACAAGGTGCGCAGGTTCGAGCCCCGGCTCGCACCTCTGATTTCTTTAATTAATCATTGTTATTAACTTTCGGTGAAGGAAAACATCGTGAGGAAACCTGCATGTCTGAGAAAGCTTAACTAGCTTTCGAATGACGTGTGAAGTCCGCCAACACGCATTTCGCCAGCGTGGTGGACTCCCCCTTATCTTGAGGGGAGGCTCGTACCCAACAGTGGGACATACTAGAACCTAGTGGCTAGAACTATGGACATACTTTGCTAGGTGGTAGGTGGTATGGTGGTCGTCCAGGCAAGTACCACCGCAGTGTCAGATATTCTGCCGCCAAGCAGCAGTGTGTAAACATTGCTGTGTTCCGGCGTGAAGGGCACTGTAGCTGGTGAAATAACTGGACACAAAGACTTAATATCTAATGTCTTAAAGGTCGGCAACGTGCTAGTGATTCTTCTGGTGTTGCTAGTGTGGGCTACTCCCTCATAATATTACATACTTACGTACATTCACATTCTTCCATCCACATTACATTTTACACATATACACACATCAAAAGTGTCTAGGGATCAAGCATTTTTAAGCGGATTTCTTGAGATTGAGATGTGGCTTTGTAATAAATTTATGATTTTATAAATTTATATGGATCCTTTTTGGTGCATTTCATAATTTGAATCAGGAACTGTGAATCAAATTCGAGTAAAAGATGAAAATCAGCTGTCAATATTTTCCCTATAAAAACATACAACGCATTGAAGACATTATTAGTGCTACTGTTTCCCTACTACTGATTAAAACCAACGTTATTATGGAGCGGCGACGTCATTTAAGCAGGGAAGAAATGCTCAGAGCCGTGGGAATGATAGAAGCTGGTTCCCGGCAACGTACTGTGGCTTTAGCTCTGAATACAAGTCAGAGTGTTATCAGTCGACTTTGGACACGTTACCGAAGCACTGGTACCGTGGCTGAGCGCCATGGAGGACGGTATCGCTGCACCACACGGAGACAAGACCGATATATTCAAATCTTAACTCGAAGAGCTCCAACAATAACTGCCATGATGTTAGCCGTGAGGCTTCATCACTCTTCAGGGAACTTAATTAGCGACCAAACAGTCAGAAACCGCTTGCATGAAGTGAACCTTCATTCCCGAAGACCGCTACGGGTACCACCTATAGCAATGCACAATCGTACGATTCGATATCAATGGGCTCTTGAACACAGAAATTGGGCAGAAGAACAATGGCGTTTCGTGTGCTTTTCTGATGAGTCTCGTTTTGGTATGAGACCGGATACAAGACGTATACGACACTGGAGAACCCCTGGACGCCAACAGCGATTAAAATCCTGCCAGGAAGTCCATCCTTATAGTGGTGGAACCATCATGGTATGGGCGGGTATTTGGATCGGCGGAAGAACTGAGTTGATTTGGATCAGAGGCAACCTCAACGCTCAAATTTATGCTGAGACGATTGTATCAGACGTCATCGTTCCTCTACAAGTGCAAATCGGTCCCTTATTTCAGTTAATGCATGATAATGCACGACCGCACACCGCAAGAGTTGTAAGACAGACTCTCGCCGCAGCTAACATCAATGTCCTGCCCTGGCCTGCTCAGTCGCCAGACTTGAACCCGATTGAGCATGCATGGGATATGCTACAGAGAAGAGCTCTGCCGAATATGGAGGGTATCCAGTCGCAAGAAGACCTTTTTTTGTTGTTGCAACGAACATGGGCGGCCATTCCACAGCGTGATTTGGATGAACTCATTTTGAGTATGCCAAACCGATGTTCTTGTGTTGTTAGTGTTCGCGGTAGAAACACGGATTATTAATTGTTTAAGTTACCCAATAAAATTTTAAAGAAAACTGTTATTTCAGTCTTTTTTTCGAACTTTTGTGTTAGTGGTTCAAATGTCAAAAATCCCTTTATTAGGAAAATGGCAAATTTCTTTATTAATGCAAAGGTGACTTGGTTTATCGTTACTGTGACAAACGAAAACACTTTATTTGATGAATCCTTAAAGAAAATTTTAATTAATATCAATCAGGAGAAAAGTTATTGCAAAAATATATGTTGATCCCTAGACACTTTTGATGTGTGTATATTGTTTATAATTATTTATTATACACAAACATTCACATATAATGTATTTATTTACAACAGCATTACATATTTCCACAAACCATTACACCACCTCAGTATTCCAGTCGGTTATGGTACAGTGGAACCACATCTTAACAGCAGAACCGTTCGCGCGCATCTACCAATAGCGGGTAGATGTAACTATTATAATACTTCACATTCCGTATTGCACCGCGCATACTGCTGTATTACGAGTCGCTTTATTTATCTCAATTGTTGTTAATATCCTGTGCTATCGCTTATTTTACTGTTAAATTTCTCCTTCTATTGTCTGTGTTTTCTCCTGAACTGTGTACTGTATCTATCTTGTGTTTGGACAATATATCTTATTGTGCATCTGTGTGGACTACCTTATTTTCCTGCTTGGAGTTGGCTTACAGTGCTTTCTGTTTGGACAACGGACACCTACCACGGACAAAGCAGTGACCGCAGATAAGTACAGTGTTGTATATCGATACTACTACTACTACGAACAGTACCCGATCACAATATACCTGCGATCAACCATCAGGAGACCATTCCCATACTAGCGTCTATAGGCTGCGGTGACTGCTTACCATCAGGCGGGCCGCATGCTTGCTTGCCACCTTGGTATAAAAAATAAAAGAAATACTTAACTTGGAGTACACGTACCTTGCTTGGAGTCAAGTAGAGCGCGCATCTCGTTGTGTTGTTCAGTCATACGTTGCACCAGCTCGCGGAACTTCACGATAGTGGAGTCGCGGTCCAGGATCGTCTCCAGGGCAGCCTCGCGTTCTCGGGCAGCCTGACAACAAACACGCACTAATATAACATAGTTTAACCACGCGACGACATTTTTTTTAATGAGACTAATCCATCGATATAATATATAAACTAGATGTGCAGGACGGGCGGACCCGAATGCACGAGCCACTGACGTCCTGTGTGTCTGTAGCTATCGCTGGTACGGTATGAACCCGCCGAAGAGTGTTGACGCTGTTGGTTACAATTGTAACACTGTTTTTTCTAATAATAAATAAGGATTACCAAATTGGGTGTCAGTCCATTTTTCTTGGTCACATTTTTGTTGAAGCGCACTGAACATCACTTCTTGTCACCGACACATACTAGCCTTATTATATTCCTGTTTAATAACTAGTATTATTGTTGTAATAATTATTCAATTTCATTAATTTCGTAAAGTAGATTTGTTTTGTTTATGTCTGGTTGACGTTACTTGGATAACGTTTAGTTTCTGGTTAGCCTTACGCTTACATTATAGTTGTGAGATTAAACTTGCGTTAGATATTGATGGAGATTTAAACTCAAGAGCACCCCAGTCGGGAATTGGATAATTTACACTTAATTGACATTTATAGTTACCATTTAATTAAATTTAAAATCTTTAAAACTTTATCTTTCTATGGTCGGTGTTGTGGCATGGGACGTATAACAAAACGTTGTGTTCGCGCGTTCCAGAGTTGCGATTAAAATGGTTTGTGGAGATTCTAAACATTCGGATTTAATTATCAATAACTGTAGCTTAATTGTTTAGTGGTGTTGTCAGCTGGGTCTGGAACGCACAAGTGAGAGGAAAATATGTGAGAGAAGGACGAGGCGAGAGGCCATTTTGAGGGGCGTTTCGTGACTGGCAAGAGTTGCCGGTGCGCAGACTGCAACTCGAAAATTAATTTGGGTAACATAGGCGGAATCGGAAAGATTCGGCGAGCAAACTTATTCGGCGTGTTGGCGTGTCGTGTCGAGACGCGGGAAGCGCCTCGTTTTTGTTGATTGGTGGTAAGTAATCTGGGTGACGCTTCCGGTGGTTACCGGTGTCCCCGTTGTTTTGCGTCGTTTACTCGATTGTAATGCGATCAATTATTTTGCAGCACGAGTCCTGTTGTGTGTGTTTGGTTACTCTGCTCGTGGGCAGATTTTCGAAGTGTGACGTGGAATTCACCTCCGAGAAGGTACGTGTATTGGTTATTTCACCCTCAAACTCACTGATCTTCCCCAGTTATAGAATTTGTGAATAAAATGGTCCAGGTACACAGGTGTTGTTATTGCAATGTAGCAACCATGTATCAATTTAATTTAACTTGCCCTTTTCCCAAGATTAAAATTGTAATTGTGTACCTTTAGGGCATGTAGCTTACTCTTTACTTAGTTTCGACTGGTTAATTAGGTCGGGGAAACCGAAATGTCGGGGAAGAACATGTTGGTGTGCGATGCCCAGCGACTGTGTCGCTGGAGGCGTCCGCCTCGGTTCATGGAGCGGTAACCTAACTTTTATGTCAATGAAAGTAGAAGTAGCGTGTAGTTAGATTCTGTCCAGTATTAGACTTTTAGCACAAGTCCAAGTATTGTATCTCCTTAGTACCCAACTGTATTCTATAAATATTATACCGTGTTGTATTCTTAAAATACTGTGTTTATCACACAGGAGGTGTTTAGTACGGGCCCGGTGTTTAGCACTGAGTGAAGTGGTACTGTGCGGGCTTACCGCTTGGGAGTGCGTTGAGGCTGCAGGCTGAGCCGCTGCTGCCCAGCTAGTGTTGGCGTGGCTCTGGCGAACTATCGCCCAAGGGCCGTGAGCGTAATGGGTCACGGACCTTCAATTAACCTTTCTTTTTAATTTATTTTATATTATTTCTATTTCTTACGATGGCCAGCCAAGCGTCCCCAACAACCCTCCCCTTTATTTTCTTAAATTAAGGTGTACTGTCGTCCCTTGAGTTTTGTATTACTTATTTAAGGAGTTACTTCCTTTATTACATTTATTTTTAAGTTACTTAAGGAGTTACGCCCTTTAGTATTGTACTACTTGGTTGGGTAGTTACGCCCTTTATTACTGGAGCAACTTGGTTAAGGAGTTATTCGCTTTATTACATTAATTTTTAAGTTACTTAAGGAGTTACGCCCTTTAGTATTGTACTACTTGGTTAGGTAGTTACGCCCTTTATTACTGGAGCAACTTGGTTAAGGAGTTATTCGCTTCATTAAGTTTATTTTTAAGCTACTTAAGGAGTTACGCCTTTTTGTTACTGTTTTTTTTCCTTTAAGAAAAATTTATTAAAGTTCTTAATTAAAATTCGGGGTTATCATTTCCCCCCCGTACAAATACTCTTACATGGCGCCCGAACAGGGACGTTGTTGGGCACGCGGAGCTGCTCCCCGCCATTGGTCTTTCGCTCATTGACGGTTGGTTGGTCACGCATTATTTTTTAAGTACTTTACTTATATAATTATCACTACGTTTTCTGAGTCGTTGACTTTCTGTGCGTCATATTGTACTTTTGAATGTACTGTATTGTATTGTCACTCAATACCTTGTATTGAGTAATGATTCAATAGTCTGTCAAGCTTATGTGCGGATTCTTAGTTGTACTAAGTAAACATAAAATTGTATCTTAACCATGATTGAGGAACGCCCTATCCGTTTTAACGTTTTAAATAAAGATGAGTTAATTTATGAAGTCGCTATCCGTGATGGTGTACCAGAAAGTACCGTTGATAAATTACGTGCCCAAATTAGAAATTTAGCCAAGATAGTACCCAGCGATGAGGTGAGTGTGTTTGAGGGTGATCTGGTGGCTGAATTAAAAACTATTGGCTCCAAGCTTACTGAGTTGGAGGCCATTTGTGATCAGAAACCCCTACTACTAAAAAAGTTAAATCGCATCCAGGCGTTAGGAAACCACCTTTTTCATAGGTTGAGTCGCGTCGAGCCGCTCAAAGCGGAAGATAAAACTCTAAAAGAACCTTTGGAAGAACGTCTCCTTGTTCTGCTGCAACGAATCGATGGGATGACACATACTTTCCGTAGTAGTGTTGATTTTCAGCCAGCTGTTGATATGGTCCCTGGGGAAGGTGGTTCAATTGTTGATGAGCCAGTGATAGTAAGACCGGTTGTAACTTGTGACCGTGCTTCTAACGTCCACTCTCTCAACCTTAAGTTTAATGGGAAGGATAGTGTCCAATCTTTTATTCAACGGATAGAGGAGTTGTGTATCTCTAGGAATATATCCAGGGAAAAGTTATTAAATTCAGCAGTCGAATTGTTTACGGATGAGGCGTTGTACTGGTACCGTGGTGTAAGTGATAAATTGAAAAGTTGGGAGGAACTGAAAACTGCGTTATTGGAAGAATTTCTTCCTTACGATTACAATAATCGTTTGCTTCAGGAGATACGATCAAGGACCCAGGGTCCTGACGAGTCTATTTCGTGTTACCTTAACATTATGCTAAACTCTTTTTCTCGCTTGAGGAAACCCCTAAGCGAAGATGAAAAATTAGATATCGTGAAATTTAATATTAGGCCATCCTACTCCATTCCGTTAGCGAACTTTGAGGTATCCACTTGGTCGGAGCTTAAAAAATATTGTAGGCAGTTGGAGGCAGCCAAAGAGAGGGCGCAGTTTTTTACTGAACCTCCTAGGAATGTGCCCGGTGCGGTTGCCCCGGATCTTGCGTATAAAGGAAAACCTACTCGTCCGAAATGTGAAGCAGTGACTAAGGCTGATGTCGTAGATAAGTTTTGTGTGCGGTGCCGTGTGAACGATCACACCCTTCTGGAGTGTACGGCTCCTAAAGTGATTGTTTGCTATCGTTGTGGTGAAAAAGGGGCTACTGCTGCGAATTGTTCGAAGTGTAGGCCAAAAGTTAACTCTCTAACGGGATTGAAAAAACTTGTAAAGGAGGGCCGTCGTTTAAATTGTTCCTCCCCAGAGGAGTGGCGTGAATGGTGTGATTTTGTACGCGAATTCTTTCAGAATTCGAAGCCCAAAGTAGCGACGGTCCCCCGTAATGATTGTCAGGATGCTCGCCCTTACCTTAATGTCGAGATATGTGGTGTACCTTTTTCTGGTTTAATGGATTCCGGATCGGAAATCTCTATTGTTGGTGGTTCCGCAGTGGAGGAGTTGTCTAAGTTAGCTGATATACATCAGTCGGATGTGATGGATTCTGTGGTGACGGCAAATGGGTCTGCTTCCCCCGTCACTGGATTTATGTTTTTGCCCGTTATTGTTAATGATGTTCTGCGTGTGGTGAAGTTTTTTGTGGTCCCTAGTGTGACTACGTCTTTGTTGTTTGGGATAAATTTTTGGAAGGCTTTTCAGGTTGCTCCTGACGTATTGCAACTGACAGGCCAGAAGGATTTAGTTCTTCAAAATCCCTCTGAAGTGGAGGCTTCTCAACTGGATTGTTTGCACCCTTTCGATGCTTTAACCGAAGAGCAAAAGAAATTGGCGGGTGATGTGTGTATGTTGTTTGAGGATATTTCAGCTGAGAAGAAGGGTTTAGGAAGAACTCATCAGATATCTCATCATATCGATACTGGGGGTGCCGACCCTATTAAGCAGCGGAATTACCTGATGTCGCTGGATAAACTTGTTGAGTTAGATCGTCAACCTGACGAAATTATTGAAATGGATGTCGTAGAGCCGATTTGTAGTCCTTGGAATAACCCTATCACTATGGCCCCTAAGGCAAATGGTGAAGCTCTAGTTGATGGTACTGTGTATGGTGATAGTGAAGATGTGGACGATATTGCTATAGGTTCCCGTGTGGACTACGTTGATAAGATGAGTGCCTTGAAGGGGATATTCTCGAGTGTGGATAAAGAATTGAAGAAATCCCACTCACGGAATGCTCGATATTATAATAGGCGTAAGAGAGATGCAGACTTCGAGGTGGAGGATGTAGTTTGGCGTCGCCCGCATGTTCGTAGTGATGCTGTGAAACATTTCTCTTATAAATTAGCGCCGTGTTTTGAAAAGTGTAAGATTGTGCAGAAATTGTCTAGGCTGGTGTATTTGTTAGAGGATGAGAAGGGGAAACGTAGTGAATGTCATGTAAAGGACATTAAGGGTCTAGATTGACAAAGATAGGAATTTTTGGTTTTAAAGTTTCGTCCTTTAGTTGTGTTTAAGTAGTGTTCTGTGTTAACACTGTTGGAATGATGCTGGAGGGCCAGCATGAATTTTTCTTCTTCCGCGAAAAATTCTGGTGGGTGAAGGGGTACTGTAACACTGTTTTTTCTAATAATAAATAAGGATTACCAAATTGGGTGTCAGTCCATTTTTCTTGGTCACATTTTTGTTGAAGCGCACTGAACATCACTTCTTGTCACCGACACATACTAGCCTTATTATATTCCTGTTTAATAACTAGTATTATTGTTGTAATAATTATTCAATTTCATTAATTTCGTAAAGTAGATTTGTTTTGTTTATGTCTGGTTGACGTTACTTGGATAACGTTTAGTTTCTGGTTAGCCTTACGCTTACATTATAGTTGTGAGATTAAACTTGCGTTAGATATTGATGGAGATTTAAACTCAAGAGCACCCCAGTCGGGAATTGGATAATTTACACTTAATTGACATTTATAGTTACCATTTAATTAAATTTAAAATCTTTAAAACTTTATCTTTCTATGGTCGGTGTTGTGGCATGGGACGTATAACAAAACGTTGTGTTCGCGCGTTCCAGAGTTGCGATTAAAATGGTTTGTGGAGATTCTAAACATTCGGATTTAATTATCAATAACTGTAGCTTAATTGTTTAGTGGTGTTGTCAGCTGGGTCTGGAACGCACAAGTGAGAGGAAAATATGTGAGAGAAGGACGAGGCGAGAGGCCATTTTGAGGGGCGTTTCGTGACTGGCAAGAGTTGCCGGTGCGCAGACTGCAACTCGAAAATTAATTTGGGTAACATAGGCGGAATCGGAAAGATTCGGCGAGCAAACTTATTCGGCGTGTTGGCGTGTCGTGTCGAGACGCGGGAAGCGCCTCGTTTTTGTTGATTGGTGGTAAGTAATCTGGGTGACGCTTCCGGTGGTTACCGGTGTCCCCGTTGTTTTGCGTCGTTTACTCGATTGTAATGCGATCAATTATTTTGCAGCACGAGTCCTGTTGTGTGTGTTTGGTTACTCTGCTCGTGGGCAGATTTTCGAAGTGTGACGTGGAATTCACCTCCGAGAAGGTACGTGTATTGGTTATTTCACCCTCAAACTCACTGATCTTCCCCAGTTATAGAATTTGTGAATAAAATGGTCCAGGTACACAGGTGTTGTTATTGCAATGTAGCAACCATGTATCAATTTAATTTAACTTGCCCTTTTCCCAAGATTAAAATTGTAATTGTGTACCTTTAGGGCATGTAGCTTACTCTTTACTTAGTTTCGACTGGTTAATTAGGTCGGGGAAACCGAAATGTCGGGGAAGAACATGTTGGTGTGCGATGCCCAGCGACTGTGTCGCTGGAGGCGTCCGCCTCGGTTCATGGAGCGGTAACCTAACTTTTATGTCAATGAAAGTAGAAGTAGCGTGTAGTTAGATTCTGTCCAGTATTAGACTTTTAGCACAAGTCCAAGTATTGTATCTCCTTAGTACCCAACTGTATTCTATAAATATTATACCGTGTTGTATTCTTAAAATACTGTGTTTATCACACAGGAGGTGTTTAGTACGGGCCCGGTGTTTAGCACTGAGTGAAGTGGTACTGTGCGGGCTTACCGCTTGGGAGTGCGTTGAGGCTGCAGGCTGAGCCGCTGCTGCCCAGCTAGTGTTGGCGTGGCTCTGGCGAACTATCGCCCAAGGGCCGTGAGCGTAATGGGTCACGGACCTTCAATTAACCTTTCTTTTTAATTTATTTTATATTATTTCTATTTCTTACGATGGCCAGCCAAGCGTCCCCAACAACCCTCCCCTTTATTTTCTTAAATTAAGGTGTACTGTCGTCCCTTGATTTTTGTATTACTTATTTAAGGAGTTACTTCCTTTATTACATTTATTTTTAAGTTACTTAAGGAGTTACGCCCTTTAGTATTGTACTACTTGGTTGGGTAGTTACGCCCTTTATTACTGGAGCAACTTGGTTAAGGAGTTATTCGCTTTATTACATTAATTTTTAAGTTACTTAAGGAGTTACGCCCTTTAGTATTGTACTACTTGGTTAGGTAGTTACGCCCTTTATTACTGGAGCAACTTGGTTAAGGAGTTATTCGCTTCATTAAGTTTATTTTTAAGCTACTTAAGGAGTTACGCCTTTTTGTTACTGTTTTTTTTCCTTTAAGAAAAATTTATTAAAGTTCTTAATTAAAATTCGGGGTTATCATTTCCCCCCCGTACAAATACTCTTACACAATGTAGGTTGGTTACAAGGTGTCCGTGAAATAAGAACTCCCAATTTGATAGCAAGCTTGATAGTGGCTTCGACGGTGGCGCTCTTCGTACTGAATATTCTTTTCTTCTATTTATATCTTGCTTTTAGTTCCCGCGTCGACCGCTTGCTTGTTCACCGACAGTGGCGCCGAATGCGCATTTACTATCCTTGCAGGGAACTTTACCGTAACGAGAGCCCCACCGAGGCAGCCACTAACGTTTTATTTTTATTATAAAAACTGTACATTTTCGCTTATTCTACTTAGACTATTCTAGACACATACATGATACCTATACCGTTAGAAAGTGCGTGTAAGCAGCTTTCTAACGGTGTACATAGGGTTTATCTATCTATTTCTGTTAGGGAACTACAGGCCGATAAATACTGTAATAGGGGCGCGACGACCATGCTTTGGCCGCTTGTCACTTCGCCTGCGCCCTGCCCGTAGCATCCACATGCCCACAAGTAGTACCGATAGGTAGCCTGCGATGTGTACTATCTGTATATCTATGATCTAGACCACCTAGGGGCCTAGGTCATAGCGAAAACCCTAGAAAACATGATATGCGATAGAACAACTGCCTATAACTATGGAAATATGTACATCAGTGCTGTTTAGGCACTTAGACCCACCAAGGCGGACCCAGATCTAGGTCCTGAGTTGGTTCCTAGATTTGGGACCTAGCTGCAAATAGCTATTTGCCGTTCATATATGTGCTTAGCACACATCTAGGGCATGTGGGTACTTCTATTATACTATTACCCTACGCTAATTACAAATAGCAAGTACTATGAGACCTAGGCTAGGCTATCTATAACTGATTCAGCTCACCCCTCCTCGGGATAGTGAGCTTATACACAAAACTATATTATAATTTATTAGGAAATTAAATCTAGGCTCTTAACTATCGCAGAGTTATAAAACTTAATTATATATTACTATAAAACACAACACTCTGTAACACAAACACTATTTTGTCCTTTCGTCGTATTATAGTCGTCCTGAACATCTCTCCCGCCGTGCTGCAGCGCGACGGGCCGGAGCGATGCTGCATCCTCTTCCGGTGAAGGGCGACGCTTCCGGTGCTCTCGACGCTTCTATTTCGGTAGTGGCACGATCTTCTTCGTGGGGCGTTTTAAGATGCCCCCCGCAGTGCGCACCTCCACAGTGCGGACTTCTCCGTCGGCTCCGGGGTAGATTGCCTCGACCCTCCCGCGCGGCCAAGTGTTGCGCGGCAGCTGTCCGTCGGCGATCAGGACGGGATCGCCCACCTGGAGACTGGGATCCCTCCCGTGGGGCTCCCGCCGGTACTGTAGCTCGGGCAGGTACTCGCGCACCCAGCGTCGCCAGAACATGTCGGCGAGCGCTTGCGAGCGTCGCCATTGCTTCTTGCTGTCTAGGTCGCTCTCGTCGAACGTCCCGGGTGTCGGCAGCCGCGCCGACCCCCCGAGCAGCAGGTGATTGGGCGTGATGGCTTCGTCGTCCCCGGTGTCCACTGATACGTGCGTCAGTGGTCTGCTGTTGACTGTGTATTCGGCCTCGCAGAGCAGCGTGGCCAGAACCTCTTCTTGCGGGTGCTTCTCCTGTAGTACTGTGCTCAGTGTGGTCTTGACACAGCGAACGAGACGCTCCCAGGCGCCTCCCATGAAGGGCGCTGAGGGCGTTATGAAGCGCCACGCCATCCCACGACGGCCGGCTTCCTCGGCGAGTGCGTCGCGCAGCTCCCTGTCCGCGCCGTGCATGTTGGTGCCATTGTCGGAATAGATCTCCGCGGGGCACCCGCGGCGTGCCGCGAACCTTCGTAGCGCGAGCACGGCGGAGTCCGCGCTGAGGCTGGCCGCGACTTCGAGGTGTACGGCCCGTGTGGTGAGGCAGGTGAAGAGGGCCACGTATCTCTTCTGGTGTTGACGACCGACGGTGACGGAGAACGGTCCGAAGTAGTCCAGACCGGTGAATGTGAACGGTCTCTGGTGATGCGCCAGTCGTGTCTTCGGGTGGTCGCCGGTGGACGGTACTGGAGGTTGTGCTCGTCGTATGCGACATCTCAAGCAACGGTTCACGATGCTTTTCGTGACGGGCCGAAGTCGCACTATCCAATAGTGCTGGCGCACCTCGTTTACGATCATTTCTGTTCCACTGTGGTGTAGATCGCGGTGCGTCCAGTCGATGTAGAGCTGCGTGATGTAGTGATCGCCGTCTAGCACGGGCGGTCTTTTCGTCTCTTCTGTTACATCTTCAGCAGCGGCGATGCGACTTCTGAGCGTGATGATGCCGTCGTTGCGGAGTTCTATCGGCAGCGATCTCAGGCGACTGTCGATGGCGATACTGTTGCCCTTCCGGAGGTCATTGATTTCCCGTCCGAAGGACTCTTCTTGTACTACGCGGATCAGTAGTACTTCTGCTTCCCTTAGGAATTCGGCCGGTAACGTGACGAATCTTCGAGTGGTGACTGTCTTCTGTGGAGGTCTGCAGGTCTTCTGAGTCCTCTTCTGTCGTCTCCAGTCGGGATCTTGTTCCGGATTCTTTCTGGTCCTTTTGTAGCACGTTTTCGCTGTGGTTTTTCGACACAGTGCTATAAATTGAAGCGCTCTTGCCGTGGCCCGCAGTAATCGTTCCCACTTCGAAAATCTGTGCGGATCGGGAACGACTTCTCTGTGTTTCGGTGCGCTGCGAGCTTCTGTTACTGTCAGAGTCTTCTCTTCTCCCGTTGGTTCGTTGATGCTTGGTCTCTCGTTCGGCCATTGTGACGGAATGCTGTACGGGCTTCGATGCTGTTTGTTTCCGTCGTTGGCGTCCGGCGTTACGTCGCGAGCGGCGACGTTTTTCTGTTTTGTCACCAGGCGCCAGTCCGTCACCTTGCTGTGCTTCTTCTCGGTGGCCGGGTGAGCGACGAACGGGTTGTAAGACCGGGCGCCGCTCCTGTTTTTCGAGAGATGTATCCACGGTCTTTACCGCGTGGACACGCTGTGGTGGTCGCGTTCGGATGTACGTGCCGTGTAGCACCCAGCCCAGTGGAGTGAGCGAGGCTACCGGCTGATGTCGCGGGCCTCTTCGCACGTTGCTGGCGAGAAGCAGGTGCCAGTTGTCTTGCCCGATGAGTATTCGTGGCACCGCTCCTTCGTAGGCGAGCTTCTCGCGCAGATCTTTCAAGTGTCCGCAGCCCGCGAGGTCGTCCCGGTCCACGGTTTGCGGCGACAGGTGCAGTCCTGGTACGGTGCGCGCGCGTAGGTTAACGCGCTGTCCTTGCGGCCCCGTGAGCGAGACCGCAACGCGACGAGACTCTGGCGTGTCGACGATAATGTCCCCGATGGCTTCCATCTTGAGCGGGTCCAGACGTCCTTCGGCTCCCACTTGCTTGGCGATCTCTTCGTCGATGAGAGACACCGTAGACCCGTCGTCCAGCAGGGCGTACGTCGAGGTCTCTCCCGCCGGTCCGATGACTCGTACCGGAACTATCTTCAGATAGGCTTGAGGCTTCTGCGACATCCATGCGTTGGCGACTGTCTCCCTGGCTTCCTCCGCATTCCTCTCTTCGGTGGACGCTACCAACGCCGCCTTTTCGTGATGGAGAAGGCGGTGGTGCGTCCTCTTGCATCCCTTGATCTCGCACCTTCTGATCTTGCAGTGATGCTTCGCGTATCTTGGCTTCAGACAGCGAAAGCATAGGCTGTGCTTCTTCGCGAGATCCCACCTTCCATCTGAATCGGCTTCCTTGAACTTGGCACAATCTGTAATGGCGTGCCCCTCCTTGTTGCAGACCCTGCACCGCGGCGTCTGCTTCTCTGTTGCGGTGTGCGCTCTGTGCGTCGGCGTCGTCCGTAGACTGGCCCGTGGTTCGGTGATCAGCTCCGGCGGTGCGAAGGCGCTGCAGTAGCGGGCTTGCTCGGTGACGAAGTCGCTGTATCTTGCTAAGTCCGGAACTGAATTATACTTCTCGGTGAACATCTTGTACCACTGGACGCGCAGAGAGTTCGGTAGCTTCTCGGTGAGACACCGCAGTAGCTCGGCGTTGATGAGATAATATTCTTTCTTCAACGCGCGAAGTGTGACCACGCTGCTTCTGACCCTGCTTGCAAAGGTGCAGATGTCCTTCGGCGATTCCGTGCAGCGCGGCAAAGTTCGGAGTTTTTCTGTTTCCGCTTGAGCGATGGAGTCCGGACGGCCAAACTGTAGTTCCAATTCCTTCATAATGTCGTCCGGCTTCGCGTGCCCGATGAGTTCCGAGCTAACTGTTTCCAAGGCTCTTCCCTTGAGACTTCTTCTTAGTCTTGCTGTATTTTCAACGTCGTTGAAGTAGCTGCGAGTGGTGTCATATATGGCGCGAAACGATAACCACTCGGTGTGTGCTCCACTGAAGATTGGCAGGTCCATGATGACCTTCGATGCGGCGGCAACCGGCGTGACTGCGTACGTCTCGAACGGTTTGCTTCGGTCGGCGAGCGCGGCGATAGCGGACGTTAGTTCGCTGATGAACGGACGGAGTGCGTCGCCTTCCTTCGGGATCTTCACTGGATCAGCACACTTCTGTTCTTCTGTATCCGGAACCCCAGTCTTCTGTGCGGCGTCGGGATCCGGTCGATGCTCGTGAAGTCTTCTGTCTTGAGCCGGCACGATGTCCTCCGGGCAGAGCGGCAGTGTCTGAACGGGCTGCGCGGCGTCGGCGTCGGCATCCCTCCCGGTGGTCTCGTCCTCTTCTGGGCGTGGCTGTGACTCTGGTTCCGGTGCTTCTTCCAGCCAGGAACGTACGAATTCTGTCTTGGAGTGACCGTCGTCATCGTAGTCGTCCTCCGATGAGTCCTCTTCAGCCTTCTGTAGCGCCAGCTCGGCTAATTCCAACTTGAGTTTCAGTATTTCTTCACGGGCTTTCAGTATCCTCTTCTGGGATCGATGAGTCCTGTGGGACTTCGGTGGGCCGGTCGGCCTCTTCGATTCTTCGGTCCGGGTTTCTTCTTCCCGGCTAACGGTCGCTGCGTCCGGTCGGTGTGCTTCGTCGGCGGGGCGCAGCGTCGCATCTGAATGTTTTCCTGTATGTTTCCCCTTCCTCTGGCTCGGCGGCTCTGGTCTCTCTGGAACAGTCCTCGGGGCCGGCGGAGGGGACCGCCGCGGGGTCGCGGGCCGCGGCGGGTCGGTGCTGACGGTCGACGGGGAACGCGGCGGCAGCTCGTGGCGAACGGACGGTTCTTCTCTGGGGGTGGGGGCCCCCCCCACCTCAATCATCCATGCCTCGGGAGCCCGTCCTCTTGAACGCGTTATGGGCATCTTGTAAGTCTTCAGTCCAAATTTTCAGTTCTTCAGTTCAAATCTTCAGCTCTTCAGCCGGTTCTTCGGTAATCCGGCTCGATGCGACCAGCGAATGCTGGTTGGTACTCTTCAGCCGATTCTTCGGTTATCCGGCTCCGTAGGACCAGCGAATGTGCAGGACGGGCGGACCCGAATGCACGAGCCACTGACGTCCTGTGTGTCTGTAGCTATCGCTGGTACGGTATGAACCCGCCGAAGAGTGTTGACGCTGTTGGTTACAATGTAGGTTGGTTACAAGGTGTCCGTGAAATAAGAACTCCCAATTTGATAGCAAGCTTGATAGTGGCTTCGACGGTGGCGCTCTTCGTACTGAATATTCTTTTCTTCTATTTATATCTTGCTTTTAGTTCCCGCGTCGACCGCTTGCTTGTTCACCGACAGTGGCGCCGAATGCGCATTTACTATCCTTGCAGGGAACTTTACCGTAACGAGAGCCCCACCGAGGCAGCCACTAACGTTTTATTTTTATTATAAAAACTGTACATTTTCGCTTATTCTACTTAGACTATTCTAGACACATACATGATACCTATACCGTTAGAAAGTGCGTGTAAGCAGCTTTCTAACGGTGTACATAGGGTTTATCTATCTATTTCTGTTAGGGAACTACAGGCCGATAAATACTGTAATAGGGGCGCGACGACCATGCTTTGGCCGCTTGTCACTTCGCCTGCGCCCTGCCCGTAGCATCCACATGCCCACAAATAGTACCGATAGGTAGCCTGCGATGTGTACTATCTGTATATCTATGATCTAGACCACCTAGGGGCCTAGGTCATAGCGAAAACCCTAGAAAACATGATATGCGATAGAACAACTGCCTATAACTATGGAAATATGTACATCAGTGCTGTTTAGGCACTTAGACCCACCAAGGCGGACCCAGATCTAGGTCCTGAGTTGGTTCCTAGATTTGGGACCTAGCTGCAAATAGCTATTTGCCGTTCATATATGTGCTTAGCACACATCTAGGGCATGTGGGTACTTCTATTATACTATTACCCTACGCTAATTACAAATAGCAAGTACTATGAGACCTAGGCTAGGCTATCTATAACTGATTCAGCTCACCCCTCCTCGGGATAGTGAGCTTATACACAAAACTATATTATAATTTATTAGGAAATTAAATCTAGGCTCTTAACTATCGCAGAGTTATAAAACTTAATTATATATTACTATAAAACACAACACTCTGTAACACAAACACTATTTTGTCCTTTCGTCGTATTATAGTCGTCCTGAACACTAGATAAACATTCACGAACAAAATGACATCTAAAATGTGGTCGCGGAGGTTGCAAACTTATCTGTGCTGGTGGCGGAAACGTGAACTAACGATTTTATAATGATAATGACTTGTAGTTTGACAGTTTCATATAGACAGTGGCGACACTCCTATCGGCAAAAATAAATTTGTCAGGCTTGTAAAGAAATAGCGACACAAGGGCGGTATTTATCGCTACCACTTTTTGAACCGTGACACCAAATCTAGTTTATATATTATATCGATGGACTAATCCTACTGTGACTCCTGTTAGCCAGGATCTACAGTGGTCACCAGTGAAGACACCGAGGTTTGACTCCCGGCGAGTCCCGGGGAAACGCTAAATAGTCTTGGAACCCGCAACAAATTTAAGTAGAAACGTATACAGGAGGAGTTAGAAAAATATAAATTCCACTTCTTTCCTTTGCAAAGTGGGAGACATGTAAAAATCGCACAGGTCGATATAACCTCAGAACGAAAGATTCTTACAGGTGCACAGACTAGGTTCAGTCCACCACACGACGAGATATAGGATCCTCCGACCGAGCGAGGTGTGATGCTCGGTTAGGGTACTTCTGCACTATAATATCTACCGGATAGTTAATCTCTAAGCTGACCTCTAAATAATATACACTTTTAGACTTTAGTGTTCCGTTATCGAACATATAATGTAAATCGTATTAAAAATGACGTGGTCGTAGGAGAACAATTATTATATGAACCAATATTTGATCTGATCGATCATTTTTTCCATCAAGAAACGCTAAGCAAGCACTGTAGTTTCCACGTGAACAAGGAAATAATAAGAATAATTCTATCCTGATTCTATACGTATTCATATATATATATATATATATAAAATAGTTCAGTTTCTTCTTTTTTAAGTTTTGATTGTCTAGAACAAATCGCTATTAGCGATAAGACCGCCATTTGTACCTAATTTAAGTTATTTTCTAAGTTATCTATATGTTTTACTTTGGTGTGCAAATAAAGAGTATTATATTCTGAGAGGTCAGAAAGGTTGCCAAATGGGCACATGGTCTCACCTCCCTGGTGGCAGCGTGTGCCATCTCCAATTCCTCACGAAGATCCATTTCCAGTTCCCGGTTGGACTCTACCAACTGCTCGTGCACCTCTTGCAACGCCTCCAGTTCGGACACGTCTTGTTTTAGCTGTTCCACCTGGATATGGGAAGAGTATTGATGTCATTGACGAGAGAAGACGACGAAGACGATTTAATATTTATATAAATGTTTTATTTTGTTATATATTTTTGATAAAAGCATTGTTTTCAGTTAATTTTAAATCTTAAAGTACGTGTAGTTTATATCGTACATTTTGTTGATGACAGGAAAATAATAAGTAATGGTGTCTTGCCAGTCACATTCTTAGTTGAAACGCATAGCGACTTATTATATTGCTAACTAGCTGACCCGTGCAGAGCTTCGCCCGCGCTTTTTCCGACACTTCCAAGAGTTAACGTTATATTTTAACAAAGGACCATGCCCATTTGTGCCCCAGAAATGCCCAGATAAAGTATATTTCAAGATTGCTCTAATAAATAAAAACTAGAATTATGTTGTTAGTTTTAAATCATATGAAGCACTGGATAAAAAAAAAAATAAGACGTTCTGTTGACATTGCAGTATCAGTGTATCTAACCAAATTGTTTTTACATACATATTGACACTATACAATGGAGACAGACTAGATAATTCCAAATAACTGACATGTTTATCTGATAACATACAGATAAGTATATAAAAGAACACTGATCTGGCTTAGCTTATGTGCTGATCATGAAGTTCCTAGTGAAAACTAATAGCAATGCCGTCTGTAAACGATAAAATGTATAAAAAAACCAGTAGAAAGTTATCATGTTTAATGTCCAATATCTTTTGAACCGGTGCTTTATATGACATTCACGCCCGGTTTCCGAAAGGATGATCAACGCAAAAATCAACTAACGAGATGTCAAATCTCCTGTCAATCGTATTTTGGGTTGCAGAAAGCATGATCAACTATTTTAATTTGAACAACTGACAGGCAGTTGACACGGCTGTTAAATTTTGCTAAAGAAAGATCATGTCAAAGCCAATTTGGGTTACTGAAAGGCTAATTAAGCCATGATCATAGATTATTCTCTTGTCAAATACAATATCAACTAATCGGTGTTGAACTTTATTCTAATCGGGAATTAACGCGATTTACCACGGCTGGTGCAACCCGGCCGAAACGTCAAGCCAAAATATAAAGTAAATCGCGTTAATTCCCGATTAGAATAAAGTTTGATAATGGAACGCGAAAGTCTAAAAGTATGTAATCGGTGTTGGTCGACCAATTAAGTATTAAATTATACTATTTGTTAAGGATAATCTATTAATTTATGACAGATTACGTAATTATTAGGTATAAAAAGTCCTTTGCAACAAAAATACCAAGATTGTATTAACAATTGCTACTTTTGAAATTTACGATAGTGAAATGCGCACTCCAGATCCGCGCGGGATGAAGGCCCACGAAATAAGAGTGTGGAGCCGCTTGACAATCAAAAATATTTTCTCTATGGGGCACCACTGGTGCTTTTCCTTCGAATTTTGACACATGGTGAAGGACAAAAAATACTCTGTTTCTTTCTATCACATGTAACCTATATAAACTCATTCTTTTCTTGTGCGAATGAGAAAGAAAGTGACCATCCCTCCTGTAGATCCTCCATCTATAGTTACAGATTATAATATCTTTGAATTGAATGAGCTATTGAATGAAATATTGAACTAAATAGGCAATGTAGCCATACATAAATAATATTCTTCATGTCAAATTAAAATGATCATAGATTAGTAAATTTTTCTCTAATTAACGTTTCAGAAACCCGAATTGATTTGAACAAGCTGTCAAGTTAACAGTCATGTTAGTTGAATATCCATTTGAATAGCCTTTCAGAAACCGGGCGTAAATCTAGTTATCATATAAATACTGTTAAATAGTTATCGTATGACATAGAGCTGCAATTTGGGCATTGCATGGCATTTCTGACTTTCAGCTCCATACTAATATGGGCATGGTCCTTTACACATAACCTTGACAAATAATAAATCTAAACCTTCCTCATAAAACACTCTCTCTATACAGGGTGTAAGGGACTACGCACCGAAAACTTTTATATAAGATTTCTCATATTGTCCGTTACAACATTACAGAAACCATTTATATGGAAAATGACAAATGACTAACTTCTTAATTTTTGAACATGTAATGAATACGTGCGGAATAATATTTATTTTTCCATTTACATTGCTAATTTCAATCAAGTCGCCTGCCAAGCGTGGAGATTATGGCAACCCCTCCCTTCTAAGGGAGAGGCCTTTGTTCAGCAGTGGACTTTTCGGCTGCTGATGATTGCTAATTTTGCACAAATAAGTAATTTATTGTTTTTAAATTGAAATTAGGCTTTATTATTATACCAATACATAATGATGTTATCCTAATTTTATAAAAAAACGGCTTTTTTTGGAAATTCATGTAAAAGCCGATGAAAAATTTCAGCACTAGAATGTTCAGAATCATGTACTGGATCCCTGGTATCGGTTTTCGGTACGATGTCCCTTACACCCCGTATAATGGTGACAACCGCATGTAAATCCGTTCAGTAGTTTTTGAGTACGCGAACATAAAGACAGACAGACGCGGCGTAGGACTTTGTTTTACAATATGTAGTGAAGCTAAACAATTCCCTGACCTGGTCCTCCAACGCCATCTTCTTCTCGGCGAGTTGTTCCACCATCTCCTCGGCGCCGAGCGCCGCGTCCACCTGCTCCCGAAGGTCGGCCACCACCGCCTCCAGCTCATCAACCCTCAGGGTCAGCTTCTCCTTCGTGCGGCTCAGCTCCGCTATTTCAGACCTGTATTGCTCCAAGTCCTGGTGAGATGGAACACATCAATAATTTCAAGTCGAGTAACTTTACATAATCATTGCTACAGTCCTATCTAATGGAAAGCGACGAATCAACCATAAATAGTAAAGTCTACTAACTCATAAACTCCTTTTAACTCTAGCCTTGAGAAACATGGCAAGCAAATTGTTCCAGTCCTATGATGTACGCTCGCGGTCACAAACGGTGTATCACCGTTAGGACGATAATCGCTTGCACGAGCCGGCCTAAAATACGTGCGGACGAGGTAAGCACACGTAACGTCGTACAAACGATTTTGATTGAAAACTGGTACACCGTTCGTGTACCAGTTTTCAATCTAATTTTAAAAGATGTCAGGAGGACATGGGTAAACAAAGTCTTAAAATGACTTTCCTGCGCCATTATCAGACTCTGATCAGTATGTGTCTAAAAATTATGTGCGTCCTACGTTTAATGGAGCAGAGATCCTGTGACCATCTTCTTGCTCCGATCACCAGACTTTTTTCTAGCAACTAATCGTCGAGACACGATTTATAATTATAAATACTAAGATTACCTATAAGCGTAAAATGTATTTATTTTAATAGGTTACGACTCACCTTGTGCATCTCATGTTTTTCATGCGCCGTGTGGTCCCGTAGACGCACTAACGTGTCCCGCAATCGCGCGTTCTGTTGCTGCAACTGCCTCAGCTATCTGACTCACCTTGTGCATCTCATGTTTTTCATGCGCCGTGTGGTCCCGTAGACGCACTAACGTGTCCCGCAATCGCGCGTTCTGTTGCTGCAACTGCCTCAGCTATCTGACTCACCTTGTGCATCTTGTGCATCTCATGTTTTTCATGCGCCGTGTGGTCCCGTAGACGCACTAACGTGTCCCGCAATCGCGCGTTCTGTTGCTGCAACTGCCTCAGCTATCTGACTCACCTTGTGCATCTCATGTTTTTCATGCGCCGTGTGGTCCCGTAGACGCACTAACGTGTCCCGCAATCGCGCGTTCTGTTGCTGCAACTGCCTCAGCTATCTGACTCACCTTGTGCATCTTGTGCATCTCATGTTTTTCATGCGCCGTGTGGTCCCGTAGACGCACTAACGTGTCCCGCAATCGCGCGTTCTGTTGCTGCAACTGCCTCAGCTATCTGACTCACCTTGTGCATCTCATGTTTTTCATGCGCCGTGTGGTCCCGTAGACGCACTAACGTGTCCCGCAATCGCGCGTTCTGTTGCTGCAACTGCCTCAGCTATCTGACTCACCTTGTGCATCTCATGTTTTTCATGCGCCGTGTGGTCCCGTAGACGCACTAACGTGTCCCGCAATCGCGCGTTCTGTTGCTGCAACTGCCTCAGCTATCTGACTCACCTTGTGCATCTCATGTTTTTCATGCGCCGTGTGGTCCCGTAGACGCACTAACGTGTCCCGCAATCGCGCGTTCTGTTGCTGCAACTGCCTCAGCTATCTGACTCACCTTGTGCATCTCATGTTTTTCATGCGCCGTGTGGTCCCGTAGACGCACTAACGTGTCCCGCAATCGCGCGTTCTGTTGCTGCAACTGCCTCAGCTATCTGACTCACCTTGTGCATCTCATGTTTTTCATGCGCCGTGTGGTCCCGTAGACGCACTAACGTGTCCCGCAATCGCGCGTTCTGTTGCTGCAACTGCCTCAGCTATCTGACTCACCTTGTGCATCTCATGTTTTTCATGCGCCGTGTGGTCCCGTAGACGCACTAACGTGTCCCGCAATCGCGCGTTCTGTTGCTGCAACTGCCTCAGCTATCTGACTCACCTTGTGAATCTCATGTTTTTCATGCGCCGTGTGGTCCCGTAGACGCACTAACGTGTCCCGCAATCGCGCGTTCTGTTGCTGCAACTGCCTCAGCTATCTGACTCACCTTGTGCATCTTGTGCATCTCATGTTTTTCATGCGCCGTGTGGTCCCGTAGACGCACTAACGTGTCCCGCAATCGCGCGTTCTGTTGCTGCAACTGCCTCAGCTATCTGACTCACCTTGTGCATCTCATGTTTTTCATGCGCCGTGTGGTCCCGTAGACGCACTAACGTGTCCCGCAATCGCGCGTTCTGTTGCTGCAACTGCCTCAGCTATCTGACTCACCTTGTGCATCTCATGTTTTTCATGCGCCGTGTGGTCCCGTAGACGCACTAACGTGTCCCGCAATCGCGCGTTCTGTTGCTGCAACTGCCTCAGCTATCTGACTCACCTTGTGCATCTCATGTTTTTCATGCGCCGTGTGGTCCCGTAGACGCACTAACGTGTCCCGCAATCGCGCGTTCTGTTGCTGCAACTGCCTCAGCTATCTGACTCACCTTGTGCATCTCATGTTTTTCATGCGCCGTGTGGTCCCGTAGACGCACTAACGTGTCCCGCAATCGCGCGTTCTGTTGCTGCAACTGCCTCAGCTATCTGACTCACCTTGTGCATCTCATGTTTTTCATGCGCCGTGTGGTCCCGTAGACGCACTAACGTGTCCCGCAATCGCGCGTTCTGTTGCTGCAACTGCCTCAGCTATCTGACTCACCTTGTGCATCAGATGTTTTTCATGCGCCGTGTGGTCCCGTAGACGCACTAACGTGTCCCGCAATCGCGCGTTCTGTTGCTGCAACTGCCTCAGCTATCTGACTCACCTTGTGCATCTCATGTTTTTCATGCGCCGTGTGGTCCCGTAGACGCACTAACGTGTCCCGCAATCGCGCGTTCTGTTGCTGCAACTGCCTCAGCTATCTGACTCACCTTGTGCATCTCATGTTTTTCATGCGCCGTGTGGTCCCGTAGACGCACTAACGTGTCCCGCAATCGCGCGTTCTGTTGCTGCAACTGCCTCAGCTATCTGACTCACCTTGTGCATCTCATGTTTTTCATGCGCCGTGTGGTCCCGTAGACGCACTAACGTGTCCCGCAATCGCGCGTTTTGTTGCTGCAACTGCCTCAGCTATCTGACTCACCTTGTGCATCTCATGTTTTTCATGCGCCGTGTGGTCCCGTAGACGCACTAACGTGTCCCGCAATCGCGCGTTCTGTTGCTGCAACTGCCTCAGCTATCTGACTCACCTTGTGCATCTTGTGCATCTCATGTTTTTCATGCGCCGTGTGGTCCCGTAGACGCACTAACGTGTCTCGCAATCGCGCGTTCTGTTGCTGCAACTGCCTCAGCTCGTAGCCCGTTGCTCCCATCCCGACTCCGCCCTCGGCTGCGTATGGGTGCTCTGTCAGACACCCACACGCACACACAACGTCTTACTCATTGTCACATGCATAGTCTCCCTTGTCTATAGTCCAGTCTGACAACTTCGAGGGTCGATCAATGTCTTACGGTCTTGAAACGGACTGTGCAGTTGATTGTTATATTATGCAATTTTATGTCAGCATTGAATGGCGGTCCGATATGGATATCGGAGCTGAACCGAAAATGCGCAGCTTTAGAAAAGACACGACCAAATAATTGTTTTTTTTTTTTCAATAAATCGATAGCATATTTATGAAAAAACTATTAAATAATCAATTGGAAATTTGTCACCAATTCTTTTGGAATATTCCATGAGGTACTTGGTTTGTCAATAAAATACACAGTTACAAGGCTATTGCGAAATAATCATTGGCAGTATAGTCTTTAGTGATACGATCATTAGTTGCACAGTCAGTAGTTGTACAGTCATTATTCGTACAGTCATTATTCGTACAGACATTAGTCGTACGTACATTCTTTATTCGTACAGCCATTATTCGTATTGACATTAGTCGTACCTACATTCTTTATTCGTACAGCCATTATTCGTATAGACATTAGTCGTACCTACATTCTTTATTCGTACAGTTATTATTCGTATAGTCATTATTCGTACAGTCATTATTCGTACAGACATTAGTCGTACGTACATTCTTTATTCGTACAGCCATTATTCGTATTGACATTAGTCGTACCTACATTCTTTATTCGTACAGCCATTATTCGTATAGACATTAGTCGTACCTACATTCTTTATTCGTACAGTTATTATTCGTATAGTCATTATTCGTACAGTCATTAGCGGTACAGTATTTAGTCATTGGGAGACGTCAACATAAAACGTATAATAACAAACAAACATGCAATAATTAATATACAAAGACTTAACACATTCACATTGTATTATTTTTACTACCGGATCAGATTTTACTAAAATATTCTACAAACTCTATAATAGAATTTGCAGACAATGTAATTTATAATGAAAAAACAGATTGAAATATAAATGTAAATTACGTGTATCTCAAGTCAATTGTCAATCTAAACAGGTAAAGTAAGAAAAAATATAATACAGAATGGTTGTAATTTTCACTCATTATAAGCGTTGTATTCTGTTTAGTTAATAAATTGCTAATTTAACAAATTATATCTCACTTTTATTAATAACTTATTATTGCACTACTTTTTTTCGAAAGAATAAAAAAATATTTTTATGCAAAAATGTTTTTTTTAGATTTATTTTATTTAAGGTCTTTACTTTAGCTATATTTTTTTTAAGAATCTATTTTTGATATTTACGAGCGTGTGATGCCAAAATAAAGGAAAAGGTGATAAACTACATCACATATCTGGTTTATTTTTATTTATTTTTACAATCCAGCAGTTAACTAAAGTTATTTTATTCTGAATCAATTAACATAGATACGAATAAAGAAGTGAATGTGCCAAGTACATGCTTAAAAAACAAAACAATGAAAATTAAAAAGAAAAGAATGACAGAAATGACAGCTAAATATTTAAAAATATCTGTATGATTAAACACAAAATGATACGTATAAAATACGTACATGTTTTAGTTGTTTATATAATTCTATAAATACAAACAAAAAATATAGAATAAATAGGGTAGTTACGTTAAAAATATAAAAAAAAATTCTAAGTATATATTTAAAAAAAATGTTAACACAGACAATACAATATTAAGACTTGTGTGTGCCTGTGTTCTGTACTTGTTATGTCTTTGCATTGAATAGGAAATTTGCACATCAGCCAACAAGTATACTAAGGGGATATTTTATTATTAAAATATCAGTATAAGCCCTAGGTCCCTCGTGCCTCAGTACCTTGCGTTAGTCCCACCGTCGGGAACGCATTACGGCTTCCCGGGAACCAGACACGGTGCTTACGGAGACGGGAGTCGCTACCCTACCGCCTTCCTCCTCGGCAGTGGCGTGCAGTCCATACAGACAAAAAGACTTTGCCTACCCTAAGACTTTTCTGAATGATCAAAATATAGTACATATTCAAAGAAATTTGCCTTTTTGCCTACCCTGTT
Organism: Furcula furcula; assembly: GCA_911728495.1. Classification (NCBI taxonomy): domain Eukaryota; kingdom Metazoa; phylum Arthropoda; class Insecta; order Lepidoptera; family Notodontidae; genus Furcula; species Furcula furcula. Next base: position 57,335,196 of record OU452242.1, read on the forward strand.
AAAAAGTGTGTGCACGCCACTGCTCCTCGGAGTGCCCAACTGTCTAGGGCCCACACCCCGAGCGTCCGGCGACTCCGAAGGAAGTCAGAAGCCTAAGCTTGAAAATCTGACACCAGTTTGGCTATTAACCAAATAGCAAGAATAGGCTAGATGACTAAAAAAATCATTAAAATGAAACTAATTTTTTTTTCTTTTTTTATCATCAGTCAAATGCCATATACCTCTACAAGATGCAGGAGTATACAAACTGGATTGTGACTGTGGGCTCTCATACATCGGGCAAACAAAAAGATCGGTAAAAACCCGTGTAAAAGAACATATAGCTGACGTTAAACATCGACGCTATACGAAGTCTGCAGTCTGTGAACATGTTCAGGATCGCACCCGTCATTATATTAGATTTGACAAACCACAAATCCTCGCAAAAGAACAGCGCTACCTACCAAGGATGATTCGTGAGGCTATTGAAATTAAAAAGCATCCAAATTTCAATAGAGAAGATGGCTGGGTGCTACCACCGGCTTGGGATCCCGTAATAAACATAGTCAAATCCAAAGACAAGCATTCCACTGCAAGACCTCAAGATACTGTAAGCTCTTTCTTTCGTAGATCGGACTAACAATAATAATTAGAAGACCTGAGGGTACCCTAAGACAACTATGACATATGGACAGCTACCACCTCAGTCCGCCCGTGACCATGAATGCTGTAAAGTATTCGAAACGTCGGGAAATTAAAATCAAAAATAAACCGCGATATAATCCGTAAAATTAGTTTCATTTCAATGTGTAATATTCGCGTAAGTATCAGAAATCATTATAAAAAAATCATTTTAGTCATTTAGATTCTCAAAATATATTGGGACACGTTTTACTTCTTTTGTCGATTAAACAAAAAATGACGAAGATAAAGTGCTTTGATATGCCGCGTGACGCCACGCTGGTATACAATTGTTACTGAGGTGTGACGTCACTAGCCCCCACTCCGGAACTTTGACGCTCTATATCTTTGGCAATTTTCATTGATTTGTTAAATAAAAAAATACGTGTCTAATATTTATTAATAATCTATCCGACTGACTACACTCCAAACCAAATAAGCTTGAAGGCGATTACAACTTTATTATGCAGTCATAAAACACCCCCGCTGTATAGTTGACCGCTAACGCGGCAGCACATAAAGGTTGGTAATACAAAGTTGTTTCTGCTGACGCGCCTAGTTGACAATGTATGTATTATGTAGTTATTGAGCCGCAAACAAACTAGTAAACGCGTTCAAGCTTAATTGGGATGGAGTGTAATTATAATTATTGTTTTTTTACCCAGGTATCATCCCCATTCAACAGTGGCGTGCACAGAGGGTAGGCATAAAAATGTATTCGGCTTGTTTCACCTATTTTAAGTATGTTATACCATTTCATATATCCATTTGCAAGCAAACACTATAGACATATTAATTTGCATTTTAAAACATTAATAAGTTTATTCAGCGGCTCCATACTGACAAAAATACTTTGCCTACCCTAGGATTTCTATAAACAGTCTTAATTTTCAAAAATCTTAGTTTGGACATGAATTAACGTAATTTTTTTAATGTTAATGGATATGTTGGTAATATTGGTTAATTTAAGGATATTTGTGCTGGAACACGAACAAATAGCATGAAGCATAAACAACTCGCAAATATTTTTGCTTGCTTTCAGTGCACGCCACTGCCATTCAATCAATCAAACATTCAGAATACTCACGTATATTGCCGCCCGCTTCCATCTCAGCTTTCATGAGCTGCAGGTCTAAAGTAGCTTCTTCCAACTTGTCCCGGCACTGTTCAAGCTCGATCTGGAGTGCCTCCGCCCTTTCCTCCGCCATTTCCTTGTCCAAGGCCGCCATCTCGGCAGCCTCTTGCAGCTCGGCGGTCTCCTCGTTGTGGGCTTCGAGTGCCTCTTGCGCTTCACGCACCTGAATCGAGGGTATACACAAACAAATGTACAAATGCTGTGTTCCCGTGTGATCGGCACTGTGGCTGGAGAAATTAGTAGATTCCAGAGTCTTCCCGTCTTACGCCACTTACCTTATCTTATACAGGTTATTTTTTTTTTGCAGTGCGTATATTTTTATCAGTATCGTTAATAGATCATATTAAAAATTTGTTTGTATTTATTTAATTATCCACAACAAAATTACGGGAAATGTATTCAGTGATCGGGTGCAGGTTCGTGACCATAATCATTGCGCTTATTGAGGATACTTTCAAGTGACGTTATCTTGATATTTTTGTACAAGGTGGGTAAAACCAAAGTGAAAGACTGACCAGCAGTGCTATTGCGTATCTTTAGCCACCCAAGTGACTATCAAGCTTCAGTTGTCCGCAAAACTTTGATATCAACTGAAAGTGTGTAGTATTCATCGATATACTATACCAACTAGATTAGCTGTCACGACCCGAAAAGTGGTCACGAAAATAGCGCCACGGAGACGGTTGTGTCGCTATTTCAAATTAGTCCGAGCCGAATACAGCTAGCGTAAGGACGTATCGAAATGCCTTATTGCGCGTTTAAAAACTGTCCAAATACTTATCGTAATAATACAATTGCAGATGGAAATTTATTTTTGTTTAATATTCTTATTACTACTAGTTTAAATAATAACTATAAGTAAGATATCATTATAATACGAAATAACTATTATTTATTTGATATTTTCTTCGCTAGTAGTTCGCAACTGCCATGCCACAGACTGACAAAATTATTTTTTCCGATAAGAGTGTCGCCACTGTCTAAACGAAACTGTCAAACTACGGGTCATTACGTATTATGTAATCGCTACCACATTTTCGGATGTCATTTAGTTCGTGACTGCTTATCTTGTTTAAAGTATATCGATGGTAGTATTGGTATTTATTTGTCACTCAAGTTAGGCAATACCGAATGATATATTTGACAGTTATTTGATGGTCACTTGCTGTAGTGTATCATCCATCACTTTAGTTGTCAAATGAGACATGTAATGAGGGGGGGGGGTCTGGCATGTGCTGGATATTTTGCCGCGAAGCTGCAGCGACAAAACATTGCTTTATCCCGGTGTAAAGTGTACTGTAGCTGGTAAAATTACCGTACACATTATGTCTCGAGTGACAAGCGGCACTGCAATGCAGTTGTCTACAGGCGGTATTAATATTACAATTTACGACGGGAAATATACATACATAGAGCGAAATCAAGTCCACGAACCTCCAGCTTGGCCCTCTGCAGATCCCTTTGCAGCTGAGCCTGTGACTCCATGATTTTCGCCTTGAACTCGTTGGCCTGATCCAGCTGCAAACGGACGCGCTCCAACTCGCGAATCTTCTCACGGTCCTCCGCGCGTCGCACCTTCAGCGTCTCTAGTTTCTCTGTCAAATCTTCCACTTCCGCCTTCAAAGTGGTTATCTGAAATGTTATAAACACACGCTAGGAAACGCCGTTGTGTTCAACAACGGAAGAATGGAGTGAGAGGCCTATACTGCTCCAAAACTTTTACCACCACAAGTGTTGACTGTTAAGGGTAAATTACTAGACCTAAAGAGATCACAATTTAGGCACCTAATAGACTTTTTGGTACCAACGAACACATTCACAAAATAAGACTAAGTATTGTAGATATTTGCAGATTATGTGCAGGTGGTAAGATGATTGGCCACTTGATACCACACGACACCATCTTTAAAACGATAGTGGAAGGTAAAATAGAAGGGAAAAGGGGAAGAGGAAGACCCAGACGAAGTTTTATGATGCAAGTAGCAGAAAAAGTGGGTGGAATGTCCTATCAGGAGGTCAAAATGAAAGCATATAATAGATCAGATTGGAAATTGCTTCACCGACAAGAGCCCAGCTCTTAAGTTGGAGAGAGAGATGTGCAGGTGAAAGAGTCAATGTTACAGAAATTCTGCAGCTGCGACGCTCTTGCGAGACGTAGGTAAAGTCATCTGGGAGTGGCCTATCGTACACCAGATGACTACACAACTCCAAGCTGGCGCAATCGTAACTCTTCGACCTTCAGCAACAGAATAAGGGCTTTTGCATGCACAATGGCTCCAACTGGGTCAAATAAGCAAGATTTTCACGCAGAATGCCCACTTCGTAAGACAACGTTTTTGTAGCGGATAATTGTTTTGATTCTTTTTTGTGATGTCATATTATTTCTAATAGTTATAGTTGACATTATTGATAGCTTATTATATACCTCTTGTTGAGCCTGCAAATTGGCGATTTTGTCCTCGACACTCGACGACACTGGTTGAGGAGACGTGATGCTCTGACCAGGAGTGTATTGAGGAGTGAGTGTCTCTACGAACCCGGTCTGTATAAAAAAAGTTTAAACATTCAATGTACCGACGTTATAAACCTGTGAATTCCGGTTACACAACTACTACGGAATCAGTGATAAAAATAATTTTAGTAACTATGAAATGTATGCGTTCTATGGGCATAACCTGGGATTAATTACTTGGTGGTTACCTCAACAAAGGAAGCCTTCTTCCCGGAAAGGTCCGGAGAGGTTGCCCTCTCGGTAGTCGGTGAGGCATATGATGTCAGCGACTGGCGGCTGCTCGCCAATGACGTCCGGGAGCTGCAACCGTGCGTTTTATTTGTCGTGTCGTGTCGCAGTCGCAGAGAGAAGCGTTCAGGGTTGTCGCAAGAAGTCTTAGTAACTTGACGGAAGGTGGTCCAGTGGGTATTTTTAAGTATAGTATGCAACAAGGTTGAGAGTTTTGAGTTGGTTTTAAATCCACTAGTGGACGTACGTATGACCCTGGTAATGATTTAGTGGAATTTAGAGAAGATTCGTGATAGTTCTATCACTGTAAACAGTAAATACAACTCAGTCTTTGCTTGCATTTTCAGCATTTGCATCCATGGCATAAACATATTGTATGGGCAACATACAATCAACCTGATTCAGCGATAAAATCAGCAAACAGCATATTATGGCTCATCTGATCAACTCAATAGACCAATATTGACAACACACTAAAGATACTTGATTTGCATAAGAACTCACAACCTTCTTGCAACCTTAAAATAAGCAGTCTTTTGTCAGATGTCTACAAACAATGTTGTATGAGAACATTTGGAGTGAGCAAAATGCAAGAGACAGCAATGTAAAAAATTCTATAAGTATTTCAAATCTTACAGTAACACACCGCTTGTTTAACGTAGTTATTAATACTCCTTGCTTAAGACCACTCCACTCTGCGATCGACGCAATTTACAAAGCAATTATCCCCTTCTAAGATCCACATCAAATTTAGTTTTCTTGCAGAAGGGAAGTGATAGAAAGCTTTGTAATTAGATCTCTTTACAACAACCGCGTGACACCTTCGAGTGACATCACAATAGGGACTTGTGTGTTCGATACTTCGATAGCTCAATGTAATGATCCTGTGACCTTGCAAAAAATACGCCTGAATAAACAACTTTACATCGAGTATACTCTGAAATTGGTTTGTTCAGAATCAGTAATAACACCGATGATTGCAATATTTTTCAACCAATATTGAAGTGAAACTTCTTATGCGACTTACAAAAATGTTATTATTTAACGCGTTAGACGTTAAGCGTTAAATGATAGGTGTAAAACGTTGAGAGTTAAACGTTAAGCGTTAAATTTGTTAAGGTTATGAAAGCGCTTATGTGCGAGACTGAGCGGGACTGACCGGGACTGAGCGGGACTGACCGGGACTGAACGGGACTGAACGGGACTGGCCGGGATATCAATATTGTAACACGTCATTCAATAACTACACGAAAATAAGATACAATATATTTTTTTAATAATAATAAAAGTCGTCCCGTCGACGTACGGAGTACGCAAACTGAAGACCTACACTGTGTAAATACTGTCCCAGTAAATTCAATACATAACTAAAATGTTCTATTTTAATGTTGTCTTTTACTTACGCGAATATTACACATTGAAATTAAACTACTTTTACGGATTTTATCGCGGTTTATTTATTGATTTGACTATCCCGACGTTTCGAATGCTTTGCAGCACCCATGGTCACGGGAGGACTGAGATGTTGAACGTCCTTATGTCACAATTATGCCGGTGTACCCTCAGGTCCTCTTAGTTATTATTGTTGGTCCGATCTACGCAGTAAGAGCTTACAGTATCTCGAGGCCGTGCAGTGTTTTGCTTGGTTTTTGATATAAAATCCGTAAAAGTAGTTTGATTTCAAAGTGAGTATTTCTTTTTCACCGAACTGATGTACACATAGCCAGTTGTAATCGCTGTGAACGTTCACGGCCCAGGTTATACATATTTTATCTTTAATTGGCTTCGCATGTCGAAATAATTCAATTGTAAAAAACCGGTCAAGTGCGAGTCGGACTCGCGCACCAAGGCTTCCATACCATCTTTGTTTGGACCTATAAATTTATCTATACATATAAAATTACTTGTCCTGACTGTCTGACTGACTGATTCATCAACGCACAGGCCAAACCGCTGGACCTAGAAAGCTGAAATTTGGTCAGTAGGTTCTTCTTATGACGTAAGTATCCACTAAGAAAGAGTTTTTGAAAATTCCACTCCTAAAGGGGTTAAATGGGGTGGAAAAAAAATTGCGGGCGTAGCCGCAGGGAATTGCTAGTTTTATTATAACCTCGATCTACGCAGTAAGAGCTTACAGTATCTTAAGGCCGTGCAGTGTTTTGATTGATATTGGATATAATTATATTTATCACAGGATCCCAAGCCGGTGGTAACACCCAACCATCTTCTCTATTGAAATTAGGATGTTTTTTGATTTCAATAGCCTCACGAATCATCCTAGGCAGGAATCGGTGTTCTTTTGCGAGGATTTGTGGTTTATCAAATCTAATATAATGGTGGGTGCGATCCTGAACGTGTTCACATACTGCAGACTTCGTACAGCGTCGGTGTTTCACATCAGCTATGTGTTCTTTAACGCGAGTTTTTATTGCACGCTTTGTTTGCCCATTGTAGGAGAGCCCACAGTCACAATCGAGTTTGTAAATAAATAAACCGCGATAAAATCCGTAAAAGTAGTTTAATTTCAATGTTCTATTTTAAAGTTTCTTTTCAATACTGAATAATATGCCAACATTTTGAAGGTTTTTTTTAATACACCTCATATTCTGAGAATTTGAGACCTTTTTTGACCATCTAAAGCTACTTGATTTGGCTGATTTTCTGAAATATAGATTGAATAACGGAAAGATTGAATCTATAATTCATAGAAATGAAATAATGTATTTTTCTGGTCACTGCAATATTCATCTTTAATATTTAGTATAAAATTTCATAAGGGCGTGATGGTCAAAAGTAAGCTTCTAAACATGAAAACGAAACACCTACAAACTACACATTCACCAAAACAACGCGACATTTATTAAAATCAATATACCATGCTGGCTATTGCCTTATACAGGGTGTTAAATAACCCTTGTCCGATTTGTGAAGGGAATATTCATATCCCTGATACAAATAAAAAAAAATAAGAGATATTCAACAAATGAGTTATTTACGTATGATTGTATTTGGACACTGAATAATAAATACCCTCAGCGATCGGAAAAGGTTTTATTAACAAGCTGTATACAAAGTGGTATTTGATAGTCATTTACTTCGCGTCAAAATCTCATCACACTATTGCATTTAATAAATGTAATTAGTCACGTAATAAAAATAATTTCAAAAAACATTGAATGCTGACTCAAGTCCGGCACTTCACAACAAAGGCCGATTTTTCCATTTTATTGAACTAATGTAAAGCAAACGTTGGTAACCAGGGACGCAGGCTTAGATACATAATAATAAACAGTATAAACATAAATAAATAGTGCAATAATGAAAATATGCTGTGAATATAACAATACATTTGTTTTACAATTAAAATGCAGGAACATTACACAACTTAAGACCGATATAAATTATATACAAATAATTATTTTTTAATTAATAAGAGTTATGAGTAGAGTTATAGTAGCCCGTAGGGTGTCCGGGTAAGAATAGCACCCCCCCATCTCTTCCCATTGGGTGTACGTAAGAGGCGACTTAGGGAAATCAAGAAGACGGGCAGCAGCGTCTTCTGTTTTTGTGATCCATCTCATCACTTATACTGCGATCCCCAAGACGCCTGCCAAGCGTGGGGATTATGGCAACCCCCCCCCCCCCCCCACAATGATTGATAGTGTTTGTTTACGGCCCCCAGTCCCCGGCAGCTCCTCTATTCCTCGCCTTGGTAGCGGGCGGGGTAACGGTCGAGCAGGGGGTGCGAAGAATCTCCGGCAGATGCCCCGCTACCACCCCCACCGAACTTTGGCCCTGGCAACACACAACGTTCGCACTCTTAGGACCGATGAGAAGATTCTCGAGCTGGAGGAAGAATTGAGCAAGTTACGTTGGGACATCTTGGGTTTATCTGAAATCCGACGAGAGGGACAGGATACGATAACCCTTGAGTCCGGAAACTTGCTCTTCTTCCGGGAAGGAGATCGAAAATCCCAGGGTGGTGTCGGGTTTCTCGTCCGTAAGTCCCTTATTAACAACGTGGTAAAGGTCAATAGTGTGTCGAGCAGGGTAGCGTACCTTATACTCAGAATAACCGATCGGTATTCGCTGAAGGTCATACAGGTATATGCGCCGACCTCGGCACACCCTGACGACGAAGTAGAGGCTATGTATGAGGAGATAGCAGAAGCCATACATACCTCCAAAACATACTTCACCGTTGTTATGGGGGACTTTAACGCAAAGGTGGGCACTCGGAATGGCGATGAGTTGAGAGTGGGGTCGTATGGGTATGGGCGGCGGAACCAAAGGGGCCAGCGGCTGGTCGACTTCATGGAGAAGGAGGGACTCTATGCGATGAACTCCTTCTTCAAGAAGCGACCATCCAGGAAGTGGACGTGGATAAGCCCCGATGGTTCAACCAAAAATGAGATCGACTTCATCATGACGACCAAGAAGCATATATTCGATGATGTCTCCGTGATCGGCAGGGTGAAAACCGGGAGTGATCACCGTATTGTTAGAGGCACATTGAATATCAATGTTAAGCTCGAAAGGTTTCGTCTGATGAAGTCCACGCTCCGTCCCGGATCCGCCCAAATCCAGAACCCCGAAGACTTTCAACTCGAACTGCATAATCGCTTCCAGTGCCTCGCCGACTGCGAAACTGCGGACGAGATAAACAATGGGTTGGTGCAAACTGTCCACGCAGTGGGGTCCAAGTTCTATAAGACCCCACGCCGTAAAAAACCTCAAAAGCTCTCCAATACAACCATTAAGCTAATGGAAAACCGGACTGAGATGAGACTGCAATCTTCAGCTGATATGTCGGAATATGCTGAACTCAATAGACGAATCTCGAAATCCATGCGACACGACTTGCGTTCCTATAATACAGCGTGTATTAAGGACGCAATTGAGCGGAACCAAGGCTCTAAAGTGTTCGCACAGAATTCGTCTATTGGGCGTAGCCATATGACGAAGCTGAAGATCGATGACGGCAGTGTCATCTCATCGAAACCGGAGATATTGAGAGAGCTCGAGAGATTTTACGGACAGTTATATACCTCAACACGGGAACCCATTGTTAGAACAGCTCAGGACATCAGAGCCAAACTAACCCGACACTACACTGAGGACATCCCAGACATCAGCCTGTACGAGATTAGAATGGCTCTCAAACAGCTCAAGAATAACAAGGCGCCGGGTGAAGACGGAATCACATCAGAACTTCTGAGAGCGGGTGGAAAACCGGTACTTTTAGTCCTCCAGAAGTTACTTAATTCCGTCTTACTCGAGGGTACTACGCCAGAAGCATGGCACAGGAGTGTGGTGGTTCTTTTCTTCAAAAAAGGTGATAACACTTTATTGAAGAATTATAGACCTATCTCACTCCTGAGCCATGTATACAAGCTGTTTTCGAGAGTCATTACGAACCGTCTCGAACGCAGGTTTGATGACTTCCAGCCTCCCGAACAAGCCGGGTTCCGAAAAGGCTTTAGCACCGTAGACCACATACATACGCTCCGCCAGATTATACAGAAGACCGAGGAGTATAATCGGCCATTATGTCTAGCGTTTGTGGACTACGAGAAAGCCTTTGATTCAATCGAGACCTGGGCAGTATTGCAGTCTCTCCAGCGGTGCCACATTGACTATAGGTACATCGAAGTGTTGATGTGTTTGTACAGTAACGCCACCATGTCGATCCGACTACAGGACGAGAGCACGGAACCAATCCCATTGCAGCGTGGTGTGAGACAGGGAGACGTTATTTCTCCGAAACTGTTCACAAACGCATTGGAGGACGTTTTCAAGCTCTTGGACTGGAACGGATTCGGCATCAATATCAATGGCGAATACATCACTCACCTTCGTTTTGCCGATGATATAGTCATTATGGCAGAGTCGCTGGAGGACCTCAATACGATGCTCAGCGACCTCAGTAGCGTTTCCCAACAGGTGGGTCTTAAAATGAACATGGACAAGACGAAGATCATGTCTAATGTCCATGTTGCACCCGTACCGGTAATTGTTGGGAACGATACACTCGAAGTTGTTGACCACTATGTATACCTAGGACAAACTATCCAGGTAGGTCGGTCCAACTTCGACAAAGAGGTTGCCCGAAGAATCCAACTCGGATGGGCAGCGTTCGGGAAACTACGCGAAATCTTCTCGTCCAAAATACCGCAGTGCCTAAAGACGAAGGTTTTTAACCAGTGTGTGTTGCCAGTGATGACATATGGTACTGAGACGTGGTCCCTAACTGTTGGCCTTTTGGATAAGCTCAGAGTCACACAACGAGCTATGGAGAGAGCTATGCTCGGAGTTTCTTTGCGCGACAGAATCCGAAATGAGGAGATTCGCCGAAGAACCAAGGTCACCGACATAGCTATTAAAATCTGCAAGTTGAAGTGGCAATGGGCAGGCCACATCGCTCGGCGAACCGATAACCGCTGGGGAAGAAAGGTTCTCGAGTGGCGACCACGAACCGGAAGACGCAGCGTAGGTAGGCCTCCCACTAGGTGGACAGACGACATTGTGCGCGTCGCAGGTAACCGGTGGATGCAAATAGCCAATTGTCGGTCATTGTGGCGTTCGAAGGGGGAGGCCTATGTTCAGCAGTGGACGTCTTCCGGCTGGTGATGATGATGATGATGATGATGAGTAGTATAACTACGACCCGGTTACTTTATGATCAAATGTTATTTATTATACAAGGTATTTGAAACGGGAATGATAATCTCACCAGGTTTGCTAGTACCGCCAAATACTTGACGTATTTGGCTCGGTAGCCAAATACGTCAGCTAAACAAAAATATATGATAAAAATAAAAAAAAATTGACGAGTACTAACCTCCCATAAAAGATTTTGTGACATTTATAAAAACACCTTGTGTAGGCGAAAAATTGGGTCTTATTTATATTGGTCTTTAGTTAAAACGAAATACAACACCACCATTTCATGAATACACAAACTCTACCTTCATTCAATAAATAATTTTTCTTTAACCTAAATCATGCCGTTAATGTTATAGATAACTTATGTTATTGTGCTGCTTAGAACTAATTCTGTATAGTAGAATTTGTGCTTGTTATCGATTATGCACGTAGGTACAGTCAGCAACACATCAACGTATACAGTTACACTACAAAAAATGGCCGTTACTGCGACGGAATAAGCGCTGTCCCAAAGTCATAGTGTATACGTTTACGTGTTGCCGTGTGTACGCATCAATGTGGAACGTATGAATAAAACCAGAAGGCCTCACAATAAGACGGCTATTCATGCACCAAATTCGAGTCGAAAATGATAAGTAAAAAAAAAATTAAACTGTGCCTCAAATCAGTCTAAATTATCTAAAAAAAATATCTAATTTAGTTATATTGATAAGAAGTCTGGATTACTTATTCGTGAGCCCCAACAAAACATGAAAACACCTTAAACCATTTTGTCGGGACACTCCGAAAAACGTAAACTCAAAGTTTAAAATGTGATAGATTCCAAAAATTTAAAACAAATCATCCAGCATGCTAAGGCGTGAACAGCCGCCTTTTACACAAATTGTGTAACACAATGCTACAATCCCAAACTAATTATGTATTACAAATAATGACTATGTTACATTAGAGCTGGATCACTCTGTGTCGGACCGGCCCGTTTGTCGGTGTCGATAGTGTCGGAAATATTAGTAAAAAATATATATAATTTAACATAACACATGGTTTCACCGGCAATATCGAGTCTAGAGAATAGAAGTGGGACCAATTGCCATTTACCGGGCACAATTCCGGCATAACACTTAATTTTCAGACGAAATTATCCAACATACACTTTACTGATCCTGGTAACCGAATTTCTAACCAGGCCTTCTAGTGATCTTGTGGTTAGAGACCCTAGTGCTACCTAATAAGTTCATTCCCTCCCAGGACAAACCTTTTGTGTTCAATCATGTCTGTTTATCCTGTATCAGTATGTATACATATACAAAAAAAAAGTATTTGTATCAGTTTTCTGATAAGCATATTACAAGCTCTGTCTAGTTTTGTGATCAGATGACCGTGTGTTGATGTTCTACTACATTTATTTGTCCTTAATTATTTATTACCCAACGGATAACAAATGTCGCAATCGCTACCGATACAGACCTTCAAGACAATGTAACATTCTACAAGCGTTAACGCGAATAGAAAGTACAAATAATTATCAGAATTACATAAGATATATAAATCACTTGGAAAATTAGATCACTATAGTTAATTCCGACACACTCGCCGTCCGACGGTAAACGCAGATCCGACACAGTCCCACTGGCTCCGTTACCTCGACATGGACAACGTCCCGGCTTTGGTCTGCGCGGGCGACGCCTTCCGACGCACCCTTGAGTTGTGATCACCGTCATGTTAGTAGTTATAATGTTCGCATTAAAAACATACAGTTAGCTGTTACACAATAAAGATTATAGGAATAAGGCCTGTATTCCGTATACCAAAGAGTCAGTTTGACTTGATTCGCCAAGTTACTTGATTCCCAAGTCTACTAGTTTGTGTCGATAGTGCATCAGTTGAATGATGTTACACCTTTGGTAGTCTACTAATTTTATAAGACCAGTGGCGTGTCAGTGGCTTGTCACTGACCTGGGACCCAAGGCTGCTAATTTTAGTTTAATGACATATAATTGCCATTCCAACGATACACTATTGAGACCTAAAACGATAATGTCGTCTCAGTGGTGTGACACCACTGGTTATGGTTATTTTAGGTGAATACCAAATTTGTCACAATCGTAATGGAGTCTCAATAGTGTGTCGCTGTAATGGCAACTGTATGTTATTTTATTAAAATTACCTAGTGGCTCAGCAGCTTCACTGTTAATGGCGTTATATATTAACAACGACTTAGTAGCGTAGGGGGAATTCAGACCTTATAAACAATGTTATTTCGATTTTTGCTTGGACAAATGATTTTTTAAAAGTCAAACAAGTTAGCTTGGGTACATGGACAATTGCTTTCTCTGACTAATGCCTCAAATAATATATTTCTTTAATAAATGATTAGGTACCTACAGACAAACAAAATAAATGATACTTCTATACTCTGTTATATAATTATAAAAACAACATAGTGTTAAAAAAAATGTTTTTGTATGTTTCTCTTAAATCATCATTTTTCCAGACAAATTGATTATCTATTTTTATTGGTAACCTTTGTTTTTCATTGTTTTTAAATTGCCTGTTGAGTTCCATTGGATTTATTCGAGTACACGTGTGTTATATGCATGCACTATATATTTTTAATCTTTTTAGAAAGTACACTAGTAATCTTCATATTTTTATTAAAAATCTACATGCATGTGTATTTAATAAAAAAATCTTTGCACCGGGCAAAAATACTCTTAAAGTTTTAAAAATATTATTTCCCAGTTATAAAATAGTATTGAATACATTCATTAAGTACCTCTAAAAAGTTGCACAAAGAAGATTTTTATTCACGTTTCAATATTAATATTCAAATACGCAATAAACAAAGACCTCAACATCACAATTTAATTGTAATGCCATTTATCTACGTTATTTCATATAATTGTAATCAAGGCTGGCCATAAGTACTTTCGACCTTACCAGCTATTTCAATTATTCAATACTACCATACGATTAGTTTTTAACATCTCGTTGTTATTATTATATATTATAGGTAGGTATAGTCACAAACAATAATATGTATACACTTCAGTTATTAAAAAAATAAAATGTTACTCTTGAAAATGTGTACCCTACACATATTTTTTCATCTGACTGTACCTAGTGGTTCGTGTTAGTCTCATAGTTGACCTAGACTCATGGCTGTATATCACCAAGTTTGGTTATATTCATTTGATATGGTCGTAAGTTTTAATTTTGATACTGCAATTGAAGTATTTTCTGTTCATTTATACGGTACATAACAGAAACCTCGTTTGACTATCGGGTTATTCGATATAACTTGATAATTATATGTATGTAACGCATTCGTTGAATATTTCTGTTCTTTTCCTAATTTATACTAGCAATACGAATTAGATCTTGTATCATTGGTACAAATTAGGAAAAAGAAGAGAAGTATTAAACAAATGAGATACATATACATACATAAACATATATATTGATACACGATCGAACAGAGTTTTTGTAACATACTGTACTTGCTAAAAGCTATATTTCGTTTATTATTCGATATGATTGTAGGTTTCAATTTTGATATAGCAATTTAAGTCGGCTCTGTCGCTGTGAGCGAAGCCACAGGAAGCCATAATAAATATAAATCCTTTTGGTCTGAAACGAAAAAGCTCTGGTAAAAATATAAACCATAGACTATCACGAACCATAGAGCGGCGTTAAACTAGACAGGTGCGAAAGCGTCTACGAAGCGGTGTCGATAGTCTACTCTGCTTTACTCACGTGGTAGGCCTAGATCTCTGCGCCACTGTTATACTAGCGAGAAGAGAAACACACCATATACTTTTAGACTTTCGCGTTCCATTATCGTACAATATTTGAATCGGGAATCAGCGCGATCTACCCTATATTTTGGCTGGACATTTCGAAGTGGGTCTGCTTGTCTAAAATATAAGGTAAATGGCGCTAGTTCCCGATTAAAATAATGGTCGAGGAACACACCGTCAGTTAGACACACGAACTAAATGATGTTGAAGCCAGACGCGGTCGAAATGGGAGGAGTAACGGGATTTCAGTAGTTCACCTTTTTTTCGAGGGCAATCGAAAAGTCCCTGGGATCTTGTGGGGGGTCAATCGGGTTATGATGTCCCCTGTGTTATGTAGTACTTAATACCATTGAGATATTAAGCACGGAGGTTCAGAATCAGTAATATATTCGATCTATATTCAAAATTGTTGAACTGTTGTTTTTGGGGTGCAGGAAGAAAATCAGTAAAAGTATACATATTTACATTATTAATTTCATAAATCGAAAATATATACCATTCCGAACTGCCTCAGATAATTTGGTAGGTCATTAAAAAGTAACCCGATAAAGAAGTTTAAGGAAAGACAGCAGTCACCACCGACCCGCCAAATCTTATCGCGTAGAGTTTGCTGAATTAAATTTAGATTCAATCAAGCGCCAATACGTTCAGATCTATAGATCCGCTAATATTGTCATTTTGTAGACTACCGATTTCGCAGCCTAACATTGTGCAGCCATATAGCCAGTGATAATTGCTGGCAGATCGGCGCCAGCTGCCAGCTTTCTACGGCTTTATAATTTTGACTTTACTGCCCCGCCCTCTCCGACCTCGTCTAGCAGATACAGACTTATCAAATCCGGGGATACGTTCTGAGAATTATAATTGTCACCTAGCCTCGGATTTTTACATAAAATACTTTCAGCACCAATTACCAGCCATTTAGTACCGTTTCGATATCTCGACACAGCGATTGACTCTAAATACTACACGTTTTAAGAGACGCAACAGTTACCCCACTCGACATTTGAGATTTGATAAGACTGCGTCTTTATATGTGGAGGATGTGTTTAGTTGTTATTCGTTAAAAAATTTAAGCGTATAGCTCTTTGATAACGCTGTATTCGCTGAAGGAACCAAGCATCGTCTTATGCTGACAGATCAAAGACTCCTTATAACAGGTATTTTTGGAACGGAGTTCCTTATCGCACGTTCTGACTTGTTTGCGTGCTGAGAGGCTAGACCGAAAAATGTGTAACAATGAAAAACGACACCGCAAATCGACATCTTTCCTAATAGTATATTTATTTTTCGCATCAGTATGACATGTGCAATTTGCGCGGTAGGTAGTTAAGAACTAGACTATGGTAATAACGTAACGTTAGATGCTGGTTCAAGTCCTATTAATTTGCTTCATTGTCACTTATTTTTAATTTACTATTATAAATTGCACATTATTTCATAAATTGTACAAAAACCAACATTTTAAGCATATTTAATTAGATTTTAAGTTACTTTATTTAGTATAACGACATCTAGTGAATTATTTACTTGACCTAAAACACTAACGCCATATCTGGCTAAAAAAAGGAACTCCGTTGCAATGGGTGCCCATAAATACACCTCTCAATTTTTGTTACAAATATTAAACAAACAAAACACATCCTTTTACAGTTATCAGATAGTTGATACAAATTAAATAGTTATATTTTGAACCAGCTTTATATAATGGCACAGTTTGCAATAGTGGCTCTAGATAAAATAGATATAAATTACAAAAGAACAAAAATGAATTGCAAAACCCAATTAACTGCTGGACTTACTCATCGTCAATTACTGCCGCACCTTCAGACGTCAATTATAGTTAATTGTTATTAATCCATTTCTTGAATACGGATTGTTTCGACTCTCGAAACCAATTAATACTATATACTCTGATAGTGAGTGAGTAGAGATATCGATAATCTCGTAGTCAGTAATCGAAAATAATCATAAACGGCTCCGACAATCGATATAATTAGTTTTTTTTTTAAATGTCTCAATTAGAATTAAAATTAATTGTCGATTGTGAGTCAGTCAACTGTATTGATGATCATTAACTCTAAAGACTCTAACTGCCAGAGTCTTTAGAGTTAATGATCATCAATACAGTTCTTAAAATCGAATTTTATTTACACTAGCCGCCAACTTTATACTCTGATAATGAGTGGAGACCAATTATTTCCTGCACCGAAGTAGACCAAAAGTAACGATAAAGAATAAAAAGAAAATAAATATTACTACAATATAACAAAAAAATCCAAAAATAAAAACCGAAAAAAGAAATGTTAAATAAATATGACGTACTACTTAAATAAATATACGATAACTGACGCTTGTGAGTGCGGTATTTAATCATCAACTGGCTTACTATTTTACTGTGAACAGTGTCATCGTGTTGCTATAGTTATTTTGTATCATCCATCATTAAACAGTTTCTAATATATGTAGAAAAGTGTCTCGTCCATTAGGGCAGTACTACACAAGCGATTTGCGATTTTGATTTTGATTTTTTCTTGTTCGGTGTACTTACGCGGCGATGATGTTGAATGATCGCCCCAAAAGACGCATGCTCGCAATTCGCTATTGTTATACAGCCTTAACTGTATAAAATTCACACAGAAGGAAATAAAAAAAGAAGTGTTACCAATCTATAAAAAAACACTTATGACTATTTTCTATAAACACTACAAAATTACCCCCATATACTAACATCTCAACATGCTTCTTGATTATTACTTAATTAATAAATTAATAAATATATGTAGGTGCATGAAACCTTTACCATTGTATATTGTATAACCTATAATTATTTTCAATAGCAACACTGCTTGTATTAAAAAAAATTATATCAGATTTAATAGCTTCTATTGGTGGAAAACCCAAACTTACTTATAAATTACTGGCAACACTAATTATTATTATATTGTATTGTGTCAAAAGGCATCTAGGCTGAAACATGGTGTTACCAGTGCTTTGGATCTAGATAAAATTAAACTATGATGAATTTTATATTAAGTAAAACTTTTTACAACTTTGGCTTATAAGGAATTATTATAAACACCAAAAAATATTTTCTTCAAATAAGATTATTCTAATATTTTAACTATTATTATAGGTAAATTTATCACATCCTACAATATCTATCACCCAGTTCTAACACCTTTCTAAACATTTAAAGTGAATATAAATTAATAGTGAATATAAACTACCCTCAACAAAATTATTATTTAATTTTGTGCTTTGTACCTATTACAATACTGACTTGGCATTATATAACAAAATAGTAATATTTATTTTTTGTATGAACACACTTAGGGCCTTGATTCATACAAATATAATATTTATTCATACCTGCTAAGTCTTCGGTTGTTAGTTGGAGGCTTGGACTCCTCAGACGGAGTGGTCATGGACGTCTCCATGGGATTGTCTTCAGCATCGAGCAGTTGAATTTGCGTTTGACGTACAAACACACCAAAATTCTCATCACACTGAAATAATTTAATTTTTTTATTGATAATGTGAACTGAAACTTATCATGATTTCTTCCGTTATTATTAATTTATTTGCCGCAGAACCGCTGACTGTTGGGATAAACTGGTTTTGGAGTGGTGGCCGCGAGCCAGAAAGCGAAGTCTAGGACACCCTGTGACAAGGTGGAGCGACAATAATATAATAATAATAATATAATATCTTGGGACAATCCACACATGATCCCAAACTAGGCAGAGCCTGTACTATGGAAACCAGACAACTGATACTAATACTTATATACATTTTGTTGTGTAAATACATACTTAAATAGATAATAACACCCAGACACTTGGTGGGAATCGAACCCACGACCCATCGGTTAGCAGACAGGGTGTCTAACCACTAGACCAACGGGCCCGTCCAACAATATTTGCAGTGTTGGAAGAAACTGGATGAGGAGAACCGAAATTTGGGCTCAGTGGAGTGCTTTGAGACGTTGGCTGATGATGATGATTTCCATTATACAAATTATGGTTTTTAGTATAAATGTTATGAGTTACAGAATGATGGCTATGAATGATGATTATTACACTATCTAATTTTTCTTCTAGTAAGTAGTTCTGTTTATAACCAGCGGCCCCGATGAAATCTTCTACTCTAAAAATCTAGCTTATTAAAAGCCTATTCAATCTAGCCTTGAAGAAACCCAGATTATAATTGGGTGGGACAACTAACATGAGCAAACTTTTGTGTGTTGCTTAGCTATACATAATATTCTAAATTAAAAACAAGTTGCTCAGTCCTATCTGAAGGAATATTCACCTCATGAGGGGACGCGCAATGCATCTTATTGTATGATGATAGAAGGGGGATGGTGATATCAAGTCATGCAAGTCCTGCATACACTCTCCAAAATGTATCTTTTTAACATGTTAACTGTCCCCATTCCAAGATTTTTGATGTCCCCAGTAATTCAAATTAGTTTTTGTAATAATTTTTCTCAAATGAATACAAAATAGCTATTTTTGGATAGATATGCTTAATATACAGGTTGTTACAAAATACCCCGTAAAAAATATAATTAATTATCAAAGCCAAAAGTTTTGTCAACCCTAGTAAGCTGTAATGCCAGGGACCCAGATTATTTAACAGAAAGGGCTGCGTACCTATTTTGCCTAATAATTGTCTACTTTAAGAGGCCGTTCACGTAATTTCTCCGGAAAAGCTATAAAAATGGTATTTTACTTGCTCTAAATCTCAGAAATAGGAATGTTTCTATAAATATGAATTACAGATTTGCTTAGAGCATATATTGATCTTTTGGAATACGGCTTTAAATTTTAAATATATTGCATTTTACTGACTGATTTCTACTAATCTTTGAAAGTAGTTTTTCATAAAACGCTCGGAAGGGTGAACTTAGAGTTCTTAATACTCAGTTAACATGACGCTTACTTCGTATTAAAACATCAGGTTATATGTAATATGTACTCCTTTAGGAGAATATGGCCTCACTTTTTTAATTTTTCGTTCAAATAATCATATAAAAAATACTTTTTATAGACAAGATTTTAACAAATATTGTCCAAAACCACGGCCTATTTGCTCGTAAATGCTATAAGATCCATAAATAATACTTACACCAAAATAAAGTTCGTGTCTTTGGCAACAGTACATAATACAAAAAAATCTGTTTTTTTATATAAAATAATAGCAAAATAAATAATCAAAATATATATAAATTGCCTTGCGCTCGAGTGGATAGCTCAGTGCCGCGCTAGCGCTTGTCGAGGAAGGACCTGTGTCGAATCATTCGAAATTCGAATTTCCCGTCACGACCGTGATACGACGTAACGGTATAGTGCGACCATATAATTTTGATTTGAGGTAATTATTAACTTATTTTTAAATTAAATATTATTGTATTATATATATTTATTTAAGATGGATTATTTGTTCAAGGTTTAATTAATTCCAGGATGGGTAGAAAAAACCCTAATTACAGCTACAGCTGTGTTAAAAAGAGAAGGTATACATCTAATCTAAGAAATGCAAACGATGCAAGGTAAATAATTTTAACGCCCTATTATTGTTTTTAACCCCCGACCAAAAAATAAGGGGATTTATAAGTTTGGCGCCTATGTCCGGAAGTCTGTCTGTCTGTCTGTATGTATGTATGTCTGTCTGTGGCATCGTAGCGATCAAACCCGTGGACGGATTTGAATGTTTTATTATTTAAGAGCTAGTTTAAGCGAGATGTTTTATGAAAATCGGTCCAGCGTTTGAAGACCATCAGCTCTTTTCCGAGAGGACGTTCGGATATTTCGTATACTTCTATTAGTCCGATAGATCTGAAATTGGGAACATATGTAAATCCGATGATACATAATAAAATGGTAACCTTCACCGGGGTCTGATGATGATTAGCAAGAAATTAGTGACAGGATCTTGAAACCCAATAAACCTAGATCCATAGAGTTTGGGTTCGTTAGGTAGGTCTTAATGAGTAGTTGCTAGAAAAATGGTGATCAGGGTCTGATGATGGAACAGGAAGGTGGTCACAGGATTTCTGCACCTATAAACGTAGACCCACCGAATTTGGGCTTGTTAGGTAGGTCTCGATGAGTAGTTGCTAGAAAAATGGTTATAAGGGTCTGATGATGGAGCAGGAAAGTGGTCACAGGTTCTCTGCACCAATAATCGTAGACCCATTGAGGTTGGGTTCGTTGGATAGGTCTGGATGAGTAGTTGCTAGAAAAGTGTTTATCAGGGTCTGATGATGGAGCAGGAAGGTGTTCACAGGATCTCTGCACCAATAATTGTAGACCCATCGATTTGGGCTCGTTGGGTAGGTCTCGATGAGTAGTTGCTAGAAAAATGGTGTTCAGGGTCTGATGATGGAGCAGGAAGGTGGTGACAGGATCTCTGCACCAATAATCATAGACCCGGCGAATTTGGGCTCGTTGGGTAGGTCTCGATGAGTAGTTGCTAGAAAAATGGTGTTCAGGGTCTGATGATGGAGCAGGAAGGTGGTGACAGGATCTCTGCCCCAATAATCATAGACCCGGTGAATTTGGGCTCGTTGGGTAGGTCTCGACGAGTAGTTGCTAGAAAAATGGTTATCAGGGTCTGATAGTGGAGCAGGAAGGTGGTCACAGGATCTCTGCACCAATAATCGTAGACCCACCAAATTTGGACTCGTTGGATAGGTTACTACGAACGATTAGTAGTTAGATAAATGATAATCAGAGTTTGGTGATGGGAGCAAGCAGGAAGGTGGTAACAGGAACTCGGCTCTATTAAATGTAGTTCCCACCAAATTTTAAACCTATGGTTAAATCTTGATGGGTAGTTAGGAGACATACTGATCAGGGTCTGAATGGCGCAGGAAAGTCATTTTAAGAGATCGTTCACCTACGACGGAAGCTTTTTAAATTTTTTAAATTTATTCATGTTATATTTTTTGATCTGCAATACTTATTCACTTTGTATACATCTGTTTCAGAAAATATGGCGCGCGCCACGGACCTGTCACACAAATTATGATTAGAATCACAGTTCACACGCGTTCGTTCATTCTTCGCACCACCCTGCTAATAATTTAACGAATTAAACAATCACAAACATTCATTCAATATACGACCCTAAATACAAGCATATCAAAGACAATAATTGCTTAACATCATTCTTCGCAACACCTGCTAAAATTAATTTCGCTCGTGAAGGAGGTAGATGAAACACATACATTTAGTATTCCCGTGATTGTGAATGCGACGGAAAGCGCGCATTGCCGCCGTTGCATGATAGTAGTAGGAGAGTAAGAGAGCGTAAATTGGTTAGGCCATCAGTCAAAAACTATTATGGTAAAAGGACCAACAAGTATTTGACCCCCACACTATTTAATGAAATTGACTGGCTTAGAAAAGATCAGGGTAATTTAAGTAAATTATCCCTTATAAGGAAACTAAGACAGGTGTTGCTTGCTGAGTTCAGTACAAAACAATGTTTGTAATCGCTAAATATGATACCTACTCGTCTTTAGTAAATAAAAGTAAATTGTCAGTAAGTACATCATTATAGGTACCTAAGTAATAAATAATGATATCGCAGGACCTATCGTAAATCAAACCATTTGTTTATAATCAACGTTTTGTAAATCGAGCGCTAATCCCGCCGACAAACTGTTACGCAGTTTGGCGGGTTACAATAGAATGTATACCTTTTTGATTCAATAAAAGATTTATTTATTTATTTATTTATGAAGCGAAGAATTCGCATTTCACAGAATTTCACAACTAAATTTAATTTGTGAAATGCTAATTAAGCGTTAGCATCATCGATATACTATACCAACTAGATTAGCTGTCACGAACAAAATGACATCGAAAATGTGGTCGCGGTTACATATACTTACACAACTATACACGTAGCTAGAAATTGTAGAAAATAGTTTTAAATAATTCGGAACGTCGGACTAATAGAAGCCTTCATATGTAGTAATAAAGTCTAATTCTGTATGCAGTAATGTTGGCACATGAAACCTTTACATCGGAGACAAAGAAAAATCAATAAAATCGCCAACGCTATACGAAAAAAGTTGTTGTTTTGACTTAAACAAAAATGTACTCATTTAAAAGAAAATCTTAACCACTATAAAATAAGGTTCAAAACAGGTGTGTTTCCATTGTGTGTGTACTGACTTACAAACTTATCCGTGCTGGTGGCAAAAATGAGAACTAACTTTTTTATTATGGTAATGACTTGTAGTTTGACAGTTTCGTATAGACAGTGGCGACACGCCTATCGGCAACATTAATTTTGTCAGTCTCGGCATGGCAGTTGCGAACTACTAGCGGAGAAAATATCAAATAAATAATTTTTATTTCGTATTATAATGATATTTACTTATATTTATTATTTAAACTAGTAGTAATAAGAACACGAAACGAAAAAAAAAATCTCCATCTGCAATTTTAGTATTACGATAAGTATTTGGACAGTTTATAAACGCGCAATAAGAAATTTCGATACGTCTTTACGCTAGCTGTTGTCGGCTCGTACTAATTTGAAATAGAGCGACAGCCGTCTCCGTAGCTCTATTTTCGTGACCACTTTTCGGGTCGTGACAGCTAATCTAGTTGGTATAGTATATCGATGGTTAGCATACTAACAATGAATGTGATTGCTAATTAATCCATCACTACTAGTTTGTATAAATTTCAATATTTCATAATGACATCCATTTTTGTTGGATTTTTTCATACTTATATTAAACAAGTGACTGCTGCTGCTCAAAGGTCATGCAAGTCATTGTAAAACTAACCAATTGCCGTAAATCGAAGATATCTAGGTGTTATCGTTCTCGAGATCCATGAAGTGTGACCTCGGCTCGGGCATCATCAGATATGCAGAAATTATGATGTGACAATAACTCAATCAAACTAAACATTGGACAAAAACCACTCTTCTTTGGCTATTATATTAATCAAGATCCATGGAGTAGGAACTTAGTCATAATCAGATCTATAAAGATTGTATAAAAACTGCAGTCTTCCAGCTATTATAGTTCTCTAGATGCATGGAGTGCGACCTTGATTCATCAGATCTTCAAAAGTTATAATGTGAAAATAGCTGAATGTGTAATTCAACATTTGATGAAAACTGTAGGTATCTAGCTGTTATAGTCACCGTGCTGAAAGCTGTAGGTAGCTAATCTTTGATCACCTAAACCATCATCGGGGTCAAGGTAATCACTGACCATTAAAAACCGTGTATAGCCTGAGTGCATCTCATGACAATTCCAGACATAGACAATAATGTGATCATAACCTACCTAGATCAATTTACCGACTTCGATGATTTAATCTTTAAGTATGAAAATATCACTAAAAAGCATAAAATTAAATATTATTAAAAGTCGTTACAGTCGAAAACACACTAAAATGTATAAAATAATTTAAATATTATTGAAGTTGGTGTACCTAGCGTACCTACTATATATATTTAGCACCAACTTCAATAATATTTAAATTATTTTATACATTTTAGTGCGCTGCCTATGTCTGTTCAATTTTTTTTTAATATTTTATCGTAATAGTATTTATTTTAATTTTAATAATGTAATAAAACTATTACATTATTAAAATAAAACTATTAGTTACAGATTTAATTTCTGTACATTAAGTATTTAAATAAAATATAAAAAGTATCAGTACTGTTTTGTTTTATTATCAACCAGGTGCACTATACGGTCGTTGTTCGTGGACACGCGGGGAGTTCTCGCGTCGAGCATAAAATGCCTAAACTTGCATTAGACGATTTTGTGATAGGCCTCTTAATAGTTTTTCTATTTTTCATTCATAAATGTTTGCAACCTCAATACAATGATTTTATTATACTCATATTTTGAAGCCAGTACGGCTTCAAAAAATGACAAGTTGGCACAAAAAAATGTTTATTCATCAACTGAATAATTATGTTGTCACTGTATCATCTGTATCATATGTGTTGACGTTTATTAAGAAAAAGTAAGTGTTCGTTAAGGTTGTTTCGTTAGGTTAGGTATTTTAACATTTTTGTTGTTCCGCGTATTAGGTAGAAATGTAGGTACATTCTGCGTAGTTTATTCTTTAATTTTACTGAAATAGGGTTTGCACATCAGTGAAAATAATAATATTATTTAATTATATTTTTTACGGGGTATTCTGTAACATGTTGTATATCAAATTACCTGGTTTTAC
This sequence comes from Furcula furcula, assembly GCA_911728495.1. Lineage (NCBI taxonomy): Eukaryota > Metazoa > Arthropoda > Insecta > Lepidoptera > Notodontidae > Furcula > Furcula furcula. Next base: position 57,360,429 of record OU452242.1, read on the forward strand.
TTGCCATCTAAACATGTACCTTTGGTACACATGTTTGTAACTACCCACATAAGTATATAACAATAAAAGAAAGATATGTTATGGTTTATGTTTTTTTTTTTCTATTTAGTGGTGTTAACAAATATAGCAACATAATATACACATCCTTACAGTTAGAGCCCAATGTACACAGGGAGTGTGTACTGTTTACAGTACACAGACGTAAAGGAATCATGTGGCATGTACTGTCTTTGGTACACTGGACAGTTAATATACTAGAAAGCCAATATGTATATATAAAAATCTTTTAGAGAGCCAGTATAATGTCTAGATGTCTTGCTAAGTCCACTAAGGACTGGAATAGTTTGCCTGTGTTGGTTGTCCTGTCCAATTAAAATGTGGTGTCTGCTTAAGAGGCATCTTTGATTGCTTCTCTACTATCCATGAAGTGGGCTGCACCCATGCACTACCCTAATAAGTAAATAAATAATACCTCCTTTTAACTCCACCATAAAATAAATGTACCCTGAACAATATAATTGTTTATTGTCTCAAACTTACCGTAAAATATGCATGCCCCCGGACAGTTCCATTGTTTTTCCCCTTCGGCTCATCCAGTATCACTCCAATCCATTTTCCAGTGGCGAAAGTGGGGTACCCGACGTATGCCACGGATCCCTTCACATCTTTCCCTACCACCATTACCCGCTGGCCCAGAGTTAGCAGCTTATCCGACATCTTCCTCTCTCAATTATACAGCTAAAACAAATAGGAATGTAAAAAAATACCCACAAATTAGCGGACAGGTAGTTCCGAAAATTCTCTCTACCACCTTGTTTTAAAATGATAATTATTGTTATTGAACTGAACTTTTCTATAAAATTATAACATCTTCAGTAGAGCATTTATAGATTTTATTATAATTTGCAGTGAAATTTATAGTAATGCAGAATATTTTGAAATAAATTTGTATTGTGTAAAATGTCACAAATCACAAATTGATTTGTTGAGTTTGACTTGACATTTTCTAGGCTTGTTGAAAAAATATCGATACATCGATATTTTTAAAAGATTAGATCTGTTTTTTTTTTCTTTTCCTGATTTTATTTTTAGCGATAAATAGACGCCCCTGCACCTTCATTAGATGAGTGTAATTTCTTTACAACGAAGCCAGCCATCCTTGTACAAACTACGCAAAAAAAAGAAAGCAGACAAAAGGTTTTCTCTAGTCAAGCAGTAAGCTTCTAACGCCTTACCTTCTTTCTCTTTTATGCCTGTAGCCATCGATATACTTAGTATATCGATGCCTGTAGCCCTTACCATAGAAACCTTTTGCGTTATCTTTGATTGCGTCAAAAAATATTTCGTAACGTATTTCGTTCGATGGTTGGTTGGTATTGTTAATTTAGTCTCTTTGGTTGCATGCGTATCTCTTTGGATACATTGTTTGTTAATATTTGTTAAAATTCAATTAAATAGTTTAATTACTGAATAATTAAGTTTATGTTGAAATTCAGTTGCTTCGTGGACTTTTTTCCGATCTGATGGTAAGCGACACGTCTTTCTATAGACAGCTGTAAGGCATTGCCACTCAAGAAGCGTTTTTATTTTGTTCCGTTAGTAGGAGACAATTTTGATATATCGATATTTTTTGTTTCGATATATCGAAGTCGATAACGATATATTTTAAAAATATCGATTATCGATATTTTTTGGCATTTCCAACATCCCTAACATTTTCTGTTGTCAATTGCTCACATCGACCAAAGATAATAGTCATCAATGGCAACGTTTAGTTACTGTAACTGGAGTTTGAAAGATCTCAGTGAAAGATACGTACCATTATTATATAGAAGAGCACTCCAGCCTTTAGGTTGGCCCCAAAGCTTGTTGCTTAAAGCTGGCTGGCTCAGTGCAATGGCTTCTTAGGGAAACCACCGGTGGAGGCCCGGGCGTAGTAAGCGGTCCAACGCCGACTTAATGCCCCGTAGCGAGGCTTTGAGTAGTTTGGTAGTGCGAGCAGCGGAAACTGCGCACTGCGAGGAATCGCCCTTGCGGACGATGGCGTACCGAAGTGTCCTGGCACTGGTTGTGAGTCTGTGGGCCTTTTACTTTTACACCCGCAGACAGATCCGTAGGTTTTACACCCTAGGTGAGTACCCTGCAGCTCCCGGGACCTTTTGAAGGTTTCCCCCGGGAAAAAAAGAGACCACTTGTACGCCCTGCGCATTGCGAGCATCGGGCGAGGGTGCCGGGGGTCGTTCCGTCCGGAGCATCTGTGGGGCGTGCTCTAGATAAGAGCATTTAATTTTAATGCCTAGCGAGCGTCTGGCGGCTGGCGCTAGAGATGCACTGGCGAACACCTCCGAACGGAGTTTAATGCTCTAAGGAACGGAGAGCCCCGGAGTCTCCCCATTGCGTCGATGGGGACCACCAGGGAGGTTGGTGGGTAAAAATCCCACATGACGCGGCCTTCGCCTCCTCAGAGACCGGGAACCTTTTGAAGGTTTCCTCCTCGCTCGACAGATCGATGTCGACAGCAACACTAAAGCCAGAAACACATTAGGCTGTGTAGTGACTCAACGCGTCAGCCAACATATCGGTTACATACGTTTTGTATAATAAAGACACACTAATTTAAGGCGTGTCGTGGCGCAGTTCGAACTATCTGATTGGCTGCTGATGCGTTGAGTCACGACACGTCAGCCGATGTTCGACATCAATATATTAAATTGCGTTTCTTGCGATGCGACACTGTCTATGAGTGCGTAGGGACGCGGCTTTCAAAGTGCCGTTAGGACGCTTCTATAGAACATTTACGAAAGGTATCTATGTAGATTGAAGTCAGAAGGAAGACAGACAGGCATAAAACTAGGTAATAGATTTTCGATCATATTTATATTCCAACCAACCCGCACTTGGCCAGCGTGGTGGACTATGGCCTAAGCCCCCTCATCTCGAGGGGTGGCCCGTGCCCAGCAGTAGGACATAAACAAGGGCTGGTATTATTTTATTATTATTTATATTAACCTGTTCCTGTGTGGGTTATGTATGGTTTATGATGGTCAAAGCTTTGAAGGTTTTCGATCAAAGTATTAGTCTGTGCAAAGTAAGTAGGTACTACTTTAAATGATATACTTTATAATGGCCAAAGATTGTTTATACCTTAATATATTGGCCATCCTTAGGTACGATATTGATCAACATCTATTTGTACCTACTTATTTTATAGGCAGGGTTCCCAACTTAGGGGTTTTCCCCCCAAATTTAGGGGGAAAAAATGTGCGATGGGATTTTTTTAGGGGTGTTATATTCTAAGGGGTATTTTTAGGGATTTTTATAACTTCAATTAACTAAGTAATTAACAGTGGGCAAATGTCTCTACTTGAAGTTTTCGATAATTTATAAAGAATTAAAAAAAAATAGTGTTTCTGAATGAAATTATTTATTGATTATTTAAAATGTATTGTTCGTTTAATGATATTTTATTCTTTTTTAATGTATTATTTATTTAAAAATATTTATTTCTTTATTTTATAATCAACATTTTTTTTAGGGGGAATCTAGAAATTGTGGTGGTTTTAGCTCAGAGTAATAAGAATAGAACTAGTATCGCGTCGATACCCCGAACAAATTTTTCGTGGCACTTTTGCGGGGTGCGGGAGGCGAAGTAAACACACACAGATACACTTTCACGCATACCCACACTATAGTAAACTCGCAACACATTCAAAAATATACGCACACAAATAAAAAATGACCTGGACATGAACAAAAATTTGGCAGAGGGGCGTTAGCGCATGATGCTCTCTCCAGTGGTATCTCCTCTAAGGGTTTTAGGGGTTTTTGATTGGAGCTTAGGGGGATAAATTTTTGAGAGTTGGGAACACTGTTTATATAGGTACACTATTTAGCCGGCCAAAATACGCGCGGGTGGGGTGAGCGACATTTAGGGATGTTGGAAATGCCAAAAAATATCGATATTTTTAAAATATATCGTTATCGACTTCGATATATCGAAACAAAAAATATCGATATATCGGGAACAAAATTGTATCTTATTAACGGAACAAAATAAAAATGCTTCTTGAGTGGCAATGCCTTACAGCTGTCTATTGAAAGACGTGTCGCTTACCATCAGATCGGAAATAAAGTCCACAAAGCAACTGAATTTCAACATAAACTTAATTATTTAGTAAATTAAACTATTTAATTGAACTCAAACAAATATATATTATAACAAGCAATGTATCTACGCATGCAACCAAAGATACTAAATTAACAATACCAACCAACGATCGAACGAAATATTTTTTGATGCAATCAAAGATAACGCAAAAGGTCTGTCTGTGGTAAGGGCTAGAGGCAAGACAAGAGGCATAACATAAACTTAAAAGAAGCTTAATGCTTGACTAGAGATAACCTTTCTTTTTTCTTTCCTTTTTTTGTGTAGTTTGTACAAGGATGGCTGGCTTCGTTGTAAAGAAATTACACTGATCTTGTGATGAAGGTCCAGGGTCGTCTTTTTACCGCTAAAAAAAATTTTGGAAAAATAAAACAAATCTAATCTTTTCCCAAAAAAAAATATCGTTTTTGATACGTTTTCGATAATAATATTTTATATCGATGTATCGATATATCGAAAAAATATATATCGGATGAAAATATCGATATATCGAAGGAAAAAATATCGATATATCGATATTTTTTCAACAAGCCTAGCGACATTCAAACTTGGAGTATTTGGATTAATACTCAAAACATTCAAACGATTTTGATTGAAAACTGGTACAGCATTCGTGTCCGCGATAGTACGAACTAGAGCTAAAGGGTAAACCATATTAAATTCAGAGTGCCGTTAACACGTGCAACGTCCTCAAAATAAGGAAACCTATATACATAAATAAAATATGTTTAAATTATCGTAATATCGTTTGCGGCATGCATTAGCTCAGACGGATGACCTCAGCCGTAGCCCCGCTATATCGAGGCCATGAGTCACAATTCCAACTTTTCCTGTATCCGCTTCGTCGTTCTTATTACCTGTAGCTTAGGAGCTATAATCATAAATACATATTGTAATTAAAAAATATTTTGTCTTCCTTGTTACTAAGCGTGGTTTTCTATTTAAAGGTAGGTATTTAGAGCGCTCCGCTATTTGTCAATAGAAGCATTTTAGTATGAAATATATAAATTCTAATCATCAAAATGGCATGGATAATAAATAATTAAAATTATGAATTATCACGAATTCGTCTTGACTATGTACCCATCGATATACTATATCGATGTATGTACTTATACATTTTAATATCAACAGTATTATTGCGTGTATGCTTAAAATATGTTTATGTACTAATTTTGTATGTATGTTATAGTAGCGAAAATGAATCGTCATGTTTAAATAAAGTTTCAAGTTATGAGAGGTGTTTGCAAATTTCACCAACAGTCCATGACGAATCGGCGTCAGCCCACTTTCACTAACCGTGGCTGTCCCGTTATGACCGACCGTGCCACATGAGCTTAAATAAAAAAAAACACCACGTTACAAAAACATGTGTAATCGTTTTATTATTAATTGAATCATTACAGCAATTTAAAAATACATTGTCGTAAAAACAAAAGCATTTAAGTTATTTCTATTTCGTTCAGTTTTTTTGCAACTAAGGACGTGAGACGGCGTCATTAGATAAATAGAGTAAACTTTATACAAGGGAGATGCAAGGCACAGGGCGCGGGAGGCCGATGTGGCCGTCTTGTCTCTTCTCTGTAAACGTCTGTGCTTTCTAAATACATATTCGATTATAAAGGGTTTTACATTAACGCGCACGTTCTCATAATATTAGAAGATAAACGGTGTACATGTTACGTGTTGAGGGCCGACTTAGAAGCCGTGCACCTTTAGTTGTTCTGGCTTAACGAGGCCCGACTTGGTCAGCCACTGGCAAATATTCTCGCGCTGATCGCCTTGTAGCTGCAGCACCTCGCCGTATTCTGGGTGCTCCACTACGGTTCCGTTGCACGCGAACTCCTTCTTGCATGCCCGCACAATCTTCTTCAGGTCATATTCCGACGAGAGGCCCTGCACCGTGGTCAGCGTCTTACGCCCGTTCCGCTGCTGGATCCGGACGTGGACTAGACCATCTTGCACATCGTCTTCCGAGCTTTTGATAGCATCGGCGAATGGGTCGAATGTGTTCAGATTCTGGATGGACATACGATTGAACGTAGCTTCTCTTTGTTCCAACAAAACGCTGCGATACTACGCACGTACACGATATAACTGTCACTGATAACGCGCGGTGATGTGTGCTCGCAATCAAACGACCAATTTACGCAAACTCCAAAATGTAATGGCGGACTTGAACGAAAAATGGAAATGTCACGCGGAGGCGGAAATTATCGATCTGTACCATAGACAATTTGATGTCAACACGTAAAGCCCTCTTTACACTAATTAATACCTCGGAAAACTTGCTGTTTATTTTTAGGCTTATTATTTACTAAATTTATCCCTTTAATTTAGCATACAACTTTGGTACATATTCATCATATTTGGCAATGTAGAAATTTCCAGCTATTGGTGACCCAAACTTGAATTGTTGAGCAAACTTCGAGATCGAAAAGTTACCCCTCCTATCCGCAGAGTTATTAGGCAGCTTAGGAACTTTTGAAAAATCACACTTTTCGGGTTGCCTAAATAGCAAAAATACATATCGATGTAGGCCGGTTCCTTTAGGTGGGCCTGAACCGATATAATCAGATAATACTTCTCCCTTGGTCAAATCTCCGCCAAGAATATTTCCTACTAACCAATGATGCCATTCACGAAATTTTGCCCTATCATGACTTACGCGAGTGTAGTTTTCGCGCACGCCGCCCGCACCCATATAGATAGCCTCCAGGTTATCCAGAATCGTTTCCTCCGTCGCGCCGTCGGTGCCCCGTGGTACATGCGGAACGTAGATCTGCATTCCGATTTCAAATTAGATCCCCTTCGTAAGTTCCTCAAAGAAGCGTCGAAACGCTACTTTGAATCCGCGTCCCGTCACGCGAACAGTTTAATCCGCGCCGCCGCCGATTACGCCGCTAGTCCTTCTGACTCGCGCCGCAGACCACGGCACGTACTGCTCGACCCTCCTGACCCCATGACGGTCCTATTGGACCGGGATGCGCCGACCCCTCCCCGACAACCGTATGCTACACTAGCTATCAGACACCGGTCTCGCCGGCGAGGCCGAAGGGTCGTACGTATGCGACCGCAACGACGTGCATCACCCCACTGAGTTTCTTGCCGGTTCTTCTCAGTGGGGGCGCGTTGTGAACCGGTGGTAAACTCAGCCCTCTCTTAAGCGACAGCCCAAGCCGAGGCCGTGCCTCCCTGAGGTGCCCTTGTGCTCGTCGCTACTTCTGCCGTAAAGGCTAGAGCGCTTCAAGCGCTCGCCTCCTATTGTCCGGTGAAGCTGCAATAGCCATCTGCGGTTAACAGCGTCTATCATTCCCAAAAAAAAAAAAAAAAAAAAAAAAAAAAAAAAAAAAAAAAAAAAAAAAAAAAAAAAAAAAAAAAAAAAAAAAAAAATCACGAAATTTTGGTTTTTCACGGCTTGGAGCGTCTGGGTCAACCATGGCTAAGGTATAATATTCACCATCCTTTGATGCCCATTTAACTGTTGGTTTGTCCTTTACTTGTGACGGTGTTAGCTCTCTACCAATTTCCACTTTATTTCCAGATGGATAAATTATATCCAAAAACTCTGATGGTGGTATATTCAAAACATCAGGAACCAAACAATGTTCTTTAAAGAGACTTTGAATATCGGTCATTTTTTTATTATCTTCTTTGAATAAAATCTTTTGATATCCTACCAAATTAGTTACTGGTAATATCTAAATATCGTGCAAATTATTCGGCGTGTGCTTTCCGATATTTGCGCAATGTACTATTACTGACGTAACAGATTTATGAAATAATATTAACTATAACAATTTTGACGAAACGTAGTTGCTTAGTAACCAATTATAGTAGTATCCATGAAGATATAGGGTCAAGGTAATACCGAATAAGGGAGTGTCCTAATAGAACGCGATCACGCGATCATCACGCGATCGAACGACGCGACCATCGCGCGATGACCGGCGAATGTACTGGCGGTGATTCGCGCGACCGCCAGTTAGGACACTCGTTCGACGTCCATATGTTTGAGATTTCATCGCGCGGTGGTCGCGTCGTTCGATCGCGCGATGATCGCGTTTAGTTAGGACATCGTCTAAATCATTTGGCAGTTATTTGATGGTCACCAAGAAGCTTAAAATGGTTACTTTGCTACGTTTGCTATAGTGATCACAGTGATCAAGAATTTTGTTGTCAAACGAGGTACGATCAATTTTCTAAACCTCCACCTGGCCTCAAGCCTCTACGCAGCATAATCAGTTCGTGCATACACGCCTTTATCACAGTCATAATATGCCTTTATAAGCTACTAGCTGGCCCGCGCAGCTCCGCCCGCGCTTTTATTACATTTTGCTCCCCTTTTCTCCCTCCTCCCTCGATTTATTTCACTCCCCATCTCTCTCCTATAAGAAAAATCTAATTCTATGCTCTCTCTTTCCCCCTTCCTCTTCGGTCCCCGTCACACTCCCCCTCTTCCTCTCCCCGTAATCTCCTCTCTGAACCCCGTCCTCCTTTCTCTTCTCCCACCTTGCTCTCCCTCACTCCCCCCTTGCTCCATCTTAATCCCCCAATCCCTCACCCCATCACCACCTTCTCGAATCCCCTCTCCCTCTCTCTCCTCTCTTGCACCCTCCCCTCGTTCTATATATCCTCGTCAATCATGGTATTTGGGGTTATTACCCACTTAAACCTCTGCAGCTATCGCATCGCCACATAGGAGGGGGGACCTGGGCCCTCCAGTGGGATCTGCACCAAATACCTTGCGGTGCGGATTCTGGCCCTCTTAAACCTGGCACCATGAGTCGCCGCCGTCACCCGTATATGTAATGACCTTGTCTAACGTTTCTTAACCTAGCGGCATGAAATATACTTTACGACCTATTCTCAGACCTACCTGATAGGCACACAAAATTTCATACAAATCGGTTCACCCATCTACGTAATGACCTTGCCTTAACTTGCTTAACTTTAACCTAGCGGTATGAACAACGTTCACAGCTATTTTTTCATTGGTGTAAATATTAGTGAAGTTTGCGTTATATTGAAGAAGGGACAAATTCATGATAACAACAATTTATAGTTAATTATTTCTCATAAAAAGTAAAGGACAAAAAATGTTTATTGTGGGTTATCCCTAAAAGATAAAAATATACTATCGCGGACTTTTTTGTAGACCTTGTTAAGGTGTACAATATTGTAGTACATTATTTTGATCTATCTCGTAGGGTTCAGCCAGCGGTTGCAATGTAAGCGCAAAGAAGTGTATTTATTTGCGACATCACATTAGAAACCTCTAAAATTATCAGTGTTTCTCTAATATATTATGCATGTATTATACATAAAAACCTTCCTCCTGAATCACTCTATCTATTAAGAAAAACCGCATCAAAATCCGTTGCGTAGTTTTAAAGATCTAATACATAGGGACAGGCAGGGACAGACAGCGGGTGCGATTTGACGACGACTATGTATAGATATAGATAACCAAGCCAATCTATGAATAAGCCGGAAGACAGATTAAAACGCCGAACCAAAGATGTTACTGTTATTTCTTAAGGCCGCTACACACTGATGTTGATTATTACACCGCTCCACATTCGCGTTTGAAACCGCGAAAAAGAAGATAAAAGGTATGGAGGAAATTCCACATACTCCTCATTCTAGGGTGGCTGGGTGTCCGAGGGGAGGCCCGAGTCTCGTTCCCAGATTTTTGGCTCTCAACAATGGGTTTGGCTGGATGGTGGACATGGTGGATGATGCTACACATTATAGTCAACTTAGTGACCTAGAGGTACTCTTACCTACCAAATATACCTAAGTAGATCTTAATCGTACGAGTCGTTTCGGCGGAGAGCGCGACTACAAACACAGTGACACGAGATTTTTATACTTATAGAAGGATTACGCATCTTTTATATTATTACATACCTACGTAAAAAGTACGTATTATCTAATTGTATATGCGTCGAATACAGAACCTCCTTTTTGAAGTCGGTGAAAAATAATGTATGTAACACTTTTTAGTAACTTCTTTGTTACTAATCATAATAAGCAAAGCAGTGCCTGCGTACGTGCACTGTGTGTCAAATCAGATGCCTACTACTTAACATATCTCTGACTGACTACCCTTCTGGAAAACATGGTCGTAAAGACTAGAAAATGACGATGAAATGTATTATTCATTTTATTTATACTCTTTATTGTACACACATAAAAATAAAATAAAAAGGACTTGAAGAAATTTGTACAAAGGGCGGCCTTATCGCTATCCGCAATTTCTTACAGGCAACCTTGGGATGGAAAAAAGATAGCATGGAATACGAAAAGTGGGGTAGTTAATATGTGAGACAATATACACTAATAATAATACATATAATAAGTTTACCTATTTACATATAATATATTAATATACATACAGATATATATAAATATTTCTTACATACCAACATATACTTATTCAATATACTTATGTATATATATATATACGAACTATAAATATATGTATTATATATATAAAAATCAATTCTGATAAATATACAGATAGCACTCCGAAATCATAATAACGACCAGCAAGGTATCAAAGAGCTATAAAGTAAGGTAATGAGCTTTTACAAGATTTTTAAAAATGTTTAAAGATTTAGCTCGCCTTATGGTAACTGGTAAGGCATTCCATAAACGTACTGCATGTACAGAAAATGATTTACCATAAAAATTTGTTGAGTGTAAGGGCATAGCTAGTTCAAGGTTTTCTGACGATCTTAGATTCCTTGAATGCGTCTCATGAAGGAATTTGAAACGAGCTTTAAGATATGGGGGGGTAATGGGATTAAAGAGAATATTATAGAGAAGATGAAGAATATGTGAGTTCCGGCGGAGGCGAATAGGTAACCACTCGAGCTTTTTACGAAAAATAGAAATGTGATCATATTTGCGCAAACCAAATATAAATCTAATGCAGAAATTTTGAAGTCGCTCAAGTTTATCAAGTAGGTCTTCATTAAGATCGAGGTAGCTGACGTCAGCATAGTCAAGGATTGGAAGTAGAAGTGACTGAGCAAGCGCAACTTTTGTGGCAACTGGAAGAAAATTTCGCAATCTTCTTAATGAGCCAGCAGAAGCAAAAATTTTCCTACTAATTTCCTTAACCTGTGGTGCCCAAGATAAAGTTTTATCGATAAATTATTACAATCGAGTTGGGCTTAGACTCGATAGAACAAAGGCAAAAAAAATCTCTCCGAATGCTTGCAAAACTATCAACTCTCGAACGGATAGCTAGAAATAACTTACTGAAAACATACAAAGTCCATATCTTTTAAAACTACTAGACCGATTTTGATGACACTTGTACTCTTCCATATGGTAAAACGTACTAAAACTATTGCAATAGGAATATTACTACAATCATAGTATGTAAAAAATTTAAATTTATCATAGCTGTAATATTTGAAAAATAAGGGGACAAACCTTAGATGAATTCATCTAAGGGGACAAACCTACACCCATGGTTACATTTGTTTAGATGTCCACTTAGACTAATATGTACGCATTTTGATTAAAATACATACATCATCCTTTGATTATATAGACGTATATATAATCAAAGACATGCCGAAGACGTCAACTGCTGAATAAAGGCCTCCCCCTTAGAAGGGAGTGGTTGCCATAATCCCCACGCTTGGTAGGCGGCTTTGGCATCCCAGTATGGTGGAAGATAAACCCAAAAGAAAGACGCTGCTGCCCGTTTTCCTGTTCTCGCTTAGTCGCCTCTTACGACACCCGACGAGAGATGGGGGGGATCCTAACCCGGCATCCTACATACGCGTCGAATATTGAAGTCTATTAAAACCTGTACTAGACCACCTGGAACGACGTATATCTGGATTATAGCCGTTTCTTCATAGTGCGTAGCATCCCTAATACGTATGTGTTCATAGTGCATCTTCTGTATGAAGGATTATTTTATACTGTCATAGGCTCATAGGTACTATCTGCAGTATTTACAAACAAGGAATAAAAATTAAATTAGAAACTTATTGAATACATTTTCTATTTAAAAATATTATATATGTATTACACAGATGAATTGACAACCTCCTCCTTTTTTGAAGTCGGTTAAAACATATAACACCTGGCAAATATAACAAACTTTCATTAGATATTCCCTATTATTTTTGTTGCAATATTAATATAAGTATTTTTTCAGGGGCTAGCTAGAGGGTACAATAATTTTACATGTTTTTCATAGTTATTGCTAGAGGGACTGGTGTGGTGCATGGAAAAAGATAATTGTTTTGGGACAAACCCATAGGTACCATTGCTTCTTCACTTTTTTGAAATAGTAACCTGTATTTGTATCTGCAATTGAAAAGCTGAAGTCTTATAAATTACAGCTGGTTGAAGCAGGGGTACAAAACCTAGCCAGTAAATGGTGGCATTCTTTAATTTTAGTCTTCCCCAAATTGACAGCTCAAATTTAGAGCTGCTGTTCCAACTTTGTGCTACCTCTTCTTCTTCTTCAATGGGCGTTTTCACAACTCATCGACTGAACACCTATTTTGCATTGAGGGTGGAGGTAGGCTGATGCACTCCAGCCATCCCAGCTCCACTAGGAAGTCTCCCAGCAGCTTAATGTTGCCGAAGACCTCCTGTAGGCCTATCTATGTGCTACCTCTTATAAAGTTCACTATAACTGAAGAGGATTTGTCATATATTAGATAACCTAGATATTATTATATTGTAGTAGTGCTTGCTTTACAAACAGGAAGCAACAATGTGTAAAGTAAAGCCAATTTATTAGATTACATTTGACATCTGTTAGTTTCATTGTTATGTATTTTTTTGTCTTTGTTACAATAAAAATAAATATGTGATTGAAAATAGTTAAGCAATTGTGCAGTTCTAACTTCGAAAAAAAATTATATTTTATGCCCGCCATTGCAAGGTTACATTTTTAAATTTTCATGAAGTGAAAATGTGAAATGTTATCTATCGAATTGGCCCTACTATAGTAGAGTACGGGTTAGAGTAATACAAGTCAATCACATGATTGTCTATCTGTAAAAAAAAATGTGCGTGCGTGAAAGAAATGAAACTTCATTCTCGCTCAGTCGATCGGTCCCTCACTCACTCACTCGTACACACACACACACAACTCGCCCTAATTCGCTCCAACTCACCCCTACTCGCCCCAACTTGCCCCAACTCACCCACTCACTCAGTGACGGCGTCACATGAGCGCTTTCATAACCTTAACAAATTTACGCCTATCGTTTAACACCTATCACTTAACGCCTATCACCTATCATTTAACGCTTAATGCGTTAAGTGATAACATTTTTGGAAGTCGCATAAGAAGTTTCACTTCAATAATATGACGCATGCATCTGATAGGCATGGAAAGACAGCCTACACCTGACTTCTCCCCAATCGTGTGAGAGTAAAGGTAGAGTGCATTTGTTTCGGCGCGAACATGTGTGCACTATACAATCTACAGCATAGATTCTATGCATTTTATGGCAGTATTATATCTGTAGAACTTCCTGATGTCCGTTTTGACTTTTATGTAATTCTCTTAATATTATTTATGGTAGTTTGCTAACTCATTTTGTAGTGAAGAATAGCATCCTCCCATCTCATCATCAGAGTCATAGGAGGGGACTAAGGGCAAACCAGAACGGACTGTAGCTTTTGTTTAATATCTATCTCCAAGTATACTGCAGTCGCCAAGATGCCTGCCAAACATGGCGATTATGACCCACCAACGGGGAGGCTATGTTCAACAGTAGACGTGTTCTGGCTGATAATAATAAATATTGTAGTTGTCAGTTTTAGTAAAGTAGAATGGAGTAAGACAAGGGAGAGTCTGGTGTAATATTAAGATAGGTAAGATGTGTAATATTAAACGTTTTTCGCTTTAGCACTAGCTAACATAGCATTAGCAGTTAAAGGGGCACGTAATTTCTTCCCAATATCATCCTTTTTCAGTTGAAGGACAACATTTTGAGTAGTTTTCAATTTCTTCCGCAGTTCTTCCACTCGTTTCTGTTTCTCAATAATTTCTAGCAGAAAATCGTCCAGTTCCTTGCTGGCATGTCCTTCGACGCTTGGGGCAGCTTTATTTGACTTAAATCTGTAGTCTGATATTGTTTTCAGTTCTAAGTTTAACAGTTTCGTTTCCATTTGTTGTATTTTTTTACTGTATTCGAGACATGATTTTCCGAAACGTTTCCTTGATTCCACGACTATGTTCATTAGATCTTCGCATTTGGATTCAATTGGGAGTTCTTCAGGATCTGTAAATAGATCGGTTGTTTTGTAAACACAAATATCGCGTCCTAAACGAACTGTAGTAAAAAATAAGTGATGCTTACCCATATTTAAGTCTTTTATAAAACGTAGTGATTATAAACTCATAGGTCTTTACAGTTAATAATTGTTTAACACAAAATTAGTGTTATTATTTAATAATTTGCAGTTAAGCGAACAAATAAAACGAAACAAACAAACCGTTTCTTTCTAGCATCAAGTAAATTCAAAACCACTTCATTCATAACCAAAAACAAAGTCAAAGAGGATGTAACAAAACTAAGAAGCTGTCGTAGTGTCGTCCAATCCACGCCAGGCAATATTCGAACAAACAAAATGGTCCGTATAGATTGACAGTGCAGGCATTCATATAGACGTTTCGTACCCCTCTTTCACCTTCTTCACCCCCGGGAACACCAGGCGCCATGTTTCTTTGTCAGTCGGACAATCCGCCCGCTCGCCGCGTCCGCTGTCCGCGTGTTTACGTCGATTAAATTCCGCCTCTTTTAAAGCGATACCCGGATAAAGTTCGGCATTTTTATCAATGTATTCATAGTAATGTGTATCCTATTGCTATAGTTTACGACAAGACGCTAAATTACTTCAAGAAAAGTAAAAGTGTGCCGCGGTTACAGTACAGGTTATGAAAATTGTGAAGTCACCGAGAACATGCATGTCTGCCGTATACATTTTGAGAAAAGATTGGTCAACCCGGCGACAAATCGGCTTATGCATGTCGCGTGTCCAAATTTATATACCGATATGACGATTTCTTCAGAAAACCAGTCAGACCAGAAACGGGTAAGTTATCCTGCTTAACCGTAAACAAAATTGTGTTTAACTCATATCTAACAAATTAATAAATAAGAAAAATCTATTTGTTTCTAGTTCCCCAGAAGACATAGTGTAAAGAAGATCATTTATATTCAAAATCAATGGACAGCATACCTACCTCTTAAAGTGGCCCCGTTCTGAAGTTAATGGTATGTAGTAAATAGATATATTTGGCCTCCCTTCTTTCCTTCCACTGCGCTGAAAGTGTCTAGTACTCCGTATTATATCAAATATCAAAGTACTTATTTAATTCTTCATGCACACATTTTGTACATAGGCGGACTTAATGCCTTAAGCACTAGTATCTTTATTATGTATAATTCCCACCGAGACACTTACTCAAAAATATTTTTTTACCTACTACCACCGGACTGTAGCGCAGAAGCTACTCCGATCTGGCAAGAAACTCATTGGGCTTGTCTTTTACTGTCATATGTTTTTAAACAATTGTTACAAATTATAATAATGTATATGATAAGCATACTGCTTTATGCTGCAGGTAAACTAAGATTTTATAATAGGCCTTTTTTGTCAATTGGCTTTTAATCAAAGGTTTAAATTAATTTATTTATTCATATCTCAGTGTCTGCAGTATGTTACAGAAGGATATATATGAAGGCCCATATTTGTTTGCCCATATATGAAGTACAATGCAATACAATATATTTACATTACTACAATTTCATCTTTGTATGTTTCAGGAAGAGAAATAAATATGCACACAGGACAAACATTGCTTGTACGCGACCATGTGCATGCCCTGCAAGTCCTTGGTGCAGAGAGTAAACCTTTTGTCAAACAGCATACGGGATGGGACGGCGGCCGACATGACGCTGGCGGGACGTGAAGAGTTGTAATGTACTAGTTAATATAGAATAAGTATGTATGTTAATATAGAGGCGTAACGCTCTGCGCTCTACTACTAGTGGTTGCGTCACGTCTTATAATATTGCTTGTAGCACCTAGTCAGACAGCGCGACCGTGTCAGCTGTTTGACGAAAACTACACCGTTCTTAAAAGGATCACCAGTTAGATTGCCCCTACATCCCCTACACTGCTGTAGCATGTGGTAAAATCCAGTGTGAACGACGTAGTTTGTATAAATGTGGTTTTGTGAGTGTAATTTTAATTAATGTTGTATAATGAATTTTATTTATTTTGTGCTTCGGAAAAAATATAAAAATAATTTTATATACTAATAATAGTTATAGGGATCTTTTGTACTACATTAATACAAATAAATGATTTTATCATATCATTTTTCATGTTTATTTTTTAGTATCCACCTCTTTCGTAAATGATAAAATTATAAAATAATAAAAAAGAGGATGGAACCCAACCCAACAAAATAATTAGGCTGTATAATCTTAAACCTTTGCCTAAGCTACACGAGCAAAAAGAAAAAAAAAAGAAATGTCATTTTGATAGTAAAAATGACTGCATTACGGTTCAAAGGCAATGTACCCGACGTAGACAGAATATAACAAGACATCTAGCTAGCGTGCCGCCGATAAGGACAGAAAATAACGGAAAATAATCATTCGTACACTTAACACACGTTATGGATATTTATTCAAATGCGCCTATTATGTAGTATAAACGATATTTCATAACGCAATTCAATTTAAAACTCCACAGCTAGGTCGTGAACTAGAAAATTTCATGAGTACTCGAAGAAAACGCACCGTAGGTGCGCCAGATTTTGAACACACGCTAAGGGACAAAAAATCATATGCTCTGTTTCTTTCTATCACATATAATATATATAAATGCATCCTTTTCTTGAGCGAATGAGAAAGAAAGTGCCAGCTCTCTATTGTTTTCTTTCTCTAAGGTACCCGACATGGCGGTCTGAACGTAGTTCTTACTGAGTAGTCTGTGGTCCAATCGTCTGTGGTATTCATAGAGCTATAACGGAGCTATAGAATCGACCATAGATATATAATATGGTTTTTAAATCTATGAAATAGACTAGAGATTTTAGTCAAATCACGTAGATAGATACACCGAATAACGATACACGCATCGTATCGTACGACTCGTCGTACGTACCCGGTACCATTCACTCCATCCATTCCCCCTCAAGGAATCGTGTGAATGGGCGGTAGATGAATGACCTCCATTTTCTCTAAGTTCTAAGTCCATAGTGGTCTATGGTCTATTACTTTAGGTTGCAAGCAGACAAAATAATCTTTAGTAGTTTCTACATAGTAGTTATGTAAGTTTTTTTTTATTTCTGTTCAATTACGTGTATTATTTATTTTGAAGCAATATTTAACTGCTTTGGAATAAACCTACATTTTTTTTCGAATGATTTTTTTTTTTATTTATCACTGGGAATAGGCCTCATCATCAGCCGGAAGACGTCCACGGCTGAACATAGGCCTCCCCCTTAGAACGCCACAATGAACGACGATTGGCTGTTTGCATCCATCGGTAGCCTGCGAGTCCTGCGATGCGTACAATGTCGTCTGTCCACCTAGTGGGAGGCCTGCCTACGTTTCGTCTTCCGGTTCGTGGTCGCCACTCGAGAATCTTTCTCCGCAACGGGTATCGGTTCTGAGAGGGATGTGGCCTGCCCATTGCCACTTCAACTTGGCAGATTCTGAGAGCTATGTCGTGACCTTAGTTATTCGGCGAAGCTCCACATCTCGGATTGGAATCAAGTCAATCGGAAGCCATAATTATACAAAAGAAGAAGTTGAAGAAATCACTGGAACTCTTGTAACTCAAGCATCAAAACTTTGACATTAGCAATATACACAAGTGGCCACACTTGTGTAAAAGCCAGACAGGAAAAGAAAGAAAAAAAAACCACAAAAAGACATTTCCTATTTATGTACGCTCAGGATTTTGAATACCGTTCAATACAGTAGTCACAACCGATCATTGTGTGTTTGAAGTTGGCTGCAAGACGCTGCGCAGTAACTATTTTTGTTTTTTAACCGGTTTAAAAAAGAAGGTTCTGTATTCGACGCGTATGTGTGAAATATTAATAAAAATGCGTAATATTCACATATTTCAGTCTATGTGGGTTTCTAATAAACAAATGTACCAAATCTCATTAGTGTATGTATGAATGCATGTAGGTTTGTCCAGCGATTTCTCAGAAACTGTAAATCCGATTTAATAATTCTTTTTGCAATAGTTTTAGTATCTTGCAAATTAGGGAAGAGTACAAGTTTCGTCAAAATCAGTTCAGTAGTTTTTAAGATATGGACTGTTAGTTTCCAGCAAGTTTATCTAGCGTAGCCGTTCGATTTGCGTGATAACGTGAACACAAGTTATAATGATGAATAATAGTAAATTACATTTAGCTTGTAATTTTTTGGACTTCACGACCATATTTCGAAAAAAGTACGAGAATTATATTTTTACGTACGTACTATTATCATATCAGTAGTACGCGTAAACTTCACTAAAAAGTGTCAGATAAAATATTTCCTTAACGCTATTCTTAGCACTGACTTCAATATATTTTCGTTATTTAATGCTTTTTCATGGCCTAAGCCCCCTCATATTGAGGGGAAGCCCGTGCCCAACAGTGGGACATAAACAAGGGCTGGTATTATTATTATAATGCTTTTTAGATCATTTTCGTTGGTCGGCTTTTATTTATTCTGAATTTTTTTTTGTATTCGTAACTCACGACCGTACTTGCGCAATGGTTCACCCACAGACGTATTAGGGATGCTACGCATGGTTCACCAAACCTAACTTCAGACACACAAATATCATTTGTGACTAAGTACTGTACTTGTTGAATATTAATGCTATAATAGAAAACAGTAGTTTCTAGTTAAATTAAATTTATGTAATTATTTGTCTAAATATTTATGGCAAATACGCCTCATGGTGTCACAATATGAACAGAATTCTTTATCATCTTCATAAATTCTTGTTCTGATATCTGAAAAAAAGAACATAAATCATTATTATAAATTATTATAATCAAAAGTGTATATAACAGCAGCAGAAGCGTATGATAGCATAGAACAGTTATTGTATTGACTAAAATCATCATAATTAAATAGACGGGCCTGTTGGTGTAGCTGTATAAGACAGGCTGCTACTGACCCAAAAGTCGTAGGTTCAATTACCACCCAGGACAAACAAACATTTGTGTGAATGAACATACTCTATTTTTCTCGTATATAGTGGTTATCTACCCGCTAACTGGTTGAACATGGAACATATTAATACAGGGCGCTCAGTTCTCGATTCTCGTCATAAATCTTCTAATTAAAAATAAAACTCCAAAATGTATGTGCGTGCATAAAATCCGAACTATTGCACTAAATTGGATAATTCTTTTTTTTTGTGTTTGATAATGTCAGGAAAAGCTTCTCACGGAAGGTTGTTGCGCAGAAAATTACGCAAGTGGAGCTAGTACATAATAAAACAGTTATCAATTAAAAATGGACTTTCGCGAGCGCCTGTTAACAGATTTTCAATGGGCAACAATCCGCCCATATAAAAAGAACGTACCTATTTCAAAATATTTATTGGTTACAATAGTAGATTCTTACTAGTTTAATGAAGTGCTTTCAGATTTAATGAATCTCTAATAAAGCATATTACTTTACACTATCAGCTGTCCAAGCTACCATTGTAAAATGCTGCTAGTTGTAATAACAGTTTTCTCGTTGGTGGTTGTTAGTTACGTTACGTATTGAAGCATCAATAAAAACTATTTTAAATTGAAACAGCTAATGGAATCTTACCAAACCGTCAAAATCCTTATCAGCATCGTCAATCATCTCATCAATTTCTTCGTCGGTTAAATTAGATCCCAGAATTTGAGAAACGTCTTTTATGTTTTCGAAACTTATAAAACCTGTAACAAGTAAAAGGAAATTTCAAGCACATGAACATGCTTATTAATTAGTCTCTCGTGACGCGAAGCTGCCAACGTTACACGTCGAAGGTGGTCTTTTTAACATCAGTGGGATTCCCAGTCCTAACGGCTTAGGTAGCAGTCTTTGATAAGACGTCATTAAGATAATGTGCGTTAACTTTTTCCTATGCGACGAAACGCCATGCACCAGTGCGTTATAATATGAATGTTTATTTCGAAGCGATTGCCTTGGGTTGGGTGGGCCTTTAATAACCTTCGAAGTCGCTGGACGCTTGAGGTGTGGGCCCTAGGCGACTCCGAGGAGGAGTGTGACGGGGCTGCTAACCCCCGTTAGCACAGTGACGGTACCCGAGGGACTACAATGGTGGGTCACCCCCTTCCCTCTAATATGGTTGAGGAGAGTGATAGTTGCTGCTCACGTCAACTCTTTCGTCAATTTTAACAAAAATTTTAAGACAAACCGTACTGCAATGTTAAAAAAAAGTGAAAATATTTCAAGCCCGCTGAGTTTCTTGCCAGATCTTCTCAGTTGTGGCCGCGTTGTAATCCAGTGGAATCTTTTAAAAAATTGATCGCTCTAAAGTGCTAGCGGTAAGCCTATTTGAAATAAATTTTATTGATTATGACTTTAACAGGACTCGACTTTTTAAGGGGGAGGCCTTTGTTCAGCAGTGGACGTCTTCCGGCTGGTGATGATGATGATGATGACTTTGACAATGCGTCCCCCGGTGGCTGGCTCAAAGGCAAGCCACTGACGGGCTCCTGGCACAGATCCCACCGAAGGGCTCATGTACTGATGCAACAGCTGCGGGGTTTTTACTGGGTAAGATTTCCACATACCCCGGTCGAGCTCCACAGCTCTCGGTGAACTTTTGAAGGTTTCCGCGAAAAATAAAATAAAATTGTGCCTTTTATATTATTATTTATTTTTTCATTTATAACAGGATGTGGTGAGGGTATTGCTCGCACTAGAGAAGTGCCGAGAAGTGTAACTATATATGCGGAAATCTCAATAAATTCTATTAAACTAGGTGGTAGGTCCCTTGTGTAAGGGACAATCCAGGTAGGTATCACCACAGTATCGGATACTCTTGTCACCAAGCAGTAGTTTGTAAACATTGCTGTGTTCCGGTGTGAAGGGCATTGTAGTTGGTGACAAAAGAAAGAAAGGAAAAAACCACCACCACAGTATCGAAACAGCATTGTAATACAACTCAGTGACTCTAAAGAGTACGTTAACCTTGCTTACTTATGAGTATTTACCACTGTCATCCGTGTCAAAAAGTCTGAAACTCTTCATGATATCACCATCACTATCCAAGGACATGATCTTCCTCATGATGGCAGTTTCGAAGTTTTCAAAGCTGAGCTTTCCTGTGTCGCCTTTGTCGACGCCATTTATCATCGTCTGGAGCTCTTCCTTCGTTGGTTCATAGCCTGATTATGATTTATAATGAAATTTATGTTACATTTCATTAAATTAGGTTAACAACCACCGGTGAGAGGTTTCAAATAATAGTGACCGTTTCAAAATCGGGTAAGTGGTTTTGCAGATAACTTGTCATAGATATACATATCTATACTTATAATAAAACTGTAACAGGTCCAATTCTGTACATTGAAGATATTTTGAAAATTATATTTGGAGGGCATTCTATAACCGATACTGAGGCCGAAAATGTAATTTTTTAAATTTTTGTCTGTCTGTCTGTATCACGGCTGAGCATCACGCCGCAACTACTGAATGGATTAAAATGAAACTTGGCATGATTTGAGATCTTACTACGAGGTAGGACATAGGATACTTTTTATAACGTAATCTAGCACGGTTCTTTTGGGAGAGGGGATTAAAGTCAAAACGGGTACTTGGTTATACGCTTGGTCCGATTTTATCAATTTTTCTATAAATTATAATAAATATTAGTAAGGGAACACTCATAGAGAGTTGTTATCAAGGTTTTGTAATCGATCGGGTTAAGCAACGTTAGGTAAGGTCATTAAATAGATGTGTGACCGTTTAACGCCATTTGAACTAAACGGGTTCGTGCTTCGGAGAGCAAGTAAAAAGTGGGTCCCAGTTTTTAACCGACTATAAAAAATGAGGTTATGTATTCGATGCGAATGTCTGTTATTCAAAGTTTAGTTAACGTAAAAATAGCGCAGGCGGAGCTGCGTGGGTCAGCTAGTACATAGTATATACGTAGATTTAACCTCTTAGAGAGAATTCATCGTTCATGCATGTGACATTAAATGGCGATGCATCTATAGATAGAAGCGTACCCAAAGATTAGATTAATCTATCTAGAGAGCGTACCTTATTAACAACGCAAGGAAAATAAACCTCTTGTCAGAGATATGTATGTCTAATGTCTAGGTCAGAGGCTAAAGGGACGAACTATGGTCTTTCAGCCACTAACACACTAACTCCTTCAAGACAACTGAGCCCAACCATTGGCCTTACCTCTCTTAAAATTCATGGGCTCTGTTGGCCATCATTAGGAGTGATACTTTTATGATTAGTTTCTACTAATAAGACTAGAACCAATCTGTACTAAGTCATACCTAGAGCCTTAATAGCAACTCGAAAGTCCTCTGCCTTTATTTTCCCTTCCCCCGTGTAATCCAGTAAGTTGAAGGCTTCACGTAAGTTCGACTCCTGTAAATACGTCATAATATGGAGGTGAGCAGAGCTACCATCTATATCAATCCATACTATACTTAATAGTTATTTTGAAATCTTAATAGTTACAAAGAAAGAAGTGGTAATATAAAATTTTACCTCTTCTATCTTGTATAAGTAGACTAATGAAATTTCTCCCACGGGTGCTCCCGCTGTCACTATAGTGGATATTTTACATCTTGATCAGGGAAAAAATACAATGAGGCTCAATAATTTATCGTGACGTTATTAGTTTGGTAATACGGTTTTTAAGGAGAAAGAATCTTGCTACGGGTATGACCACTTTGGGTGACTTCACATCTGGCGGAAGCGCCACGGCAGCGCGGAAAATTATGTCTTAAATTGTAACACTGTAATCTTCTTATCCTTTAAACTGTATCTTCTCTTTTGGTGTACAATAAAGAATATTTGTATTGTAATGTATTGTCACCCTTAATGACAAGTGAGTAATTACATACAGAAAGATCCGCAGAGAAGCTACCGATCAAACGTTTGTTGTCCGTGGTACCACCAGTAGTACCACCAGTGGTACCACGGACAATTATTTTTGTCCGTGGTACCACTGGGGGTACTACGGACAACTCCGTGGTACCACCAGAGATAAATTAATTAGATTGATATAAATATTTCATTAATTTCGTTCATTTTGTAATCGTTTACTTAGTAGAGATGTGGTATTGAATAACAAAATCGAAAAATATATTACCGGAATTACTAGGGTAGCATAAAATAGAAGGTGCATAATCGTGCCTTATCTTGTGTGAGCATATGAATGTGGTCTAGAGCTATTATGTTTATACTAGAAGTACCAGGGAAGCATAGGACATAAGGAAGAGTCCTCAAGTCCACCTCCAATCCAATGTCCAATGTGATTTTTAACTACGTCCAGGATGTACCTACTGAGGATGTGGTACCTATTAAGTAGTAGCTAACATATTTTATAGCAGAAGTACCAGGGAAGCACACGATACAAGGATATCTCGCCTCTTGATATATCCGTTACCCTCCTGGCCCTCACCTCTTGATTCGCGACACCAATCAAAACTAGTAAGCCAGACATACTCTGAATATCACAAGACGTGAAGACTCCTCCAAAAGTCCTATGGTAACCTGGTACTTCTACTTACTTTTATTGCTCAATACCACATCTCTAGTATATTTTGGTTCTAGTATATAAAAATCAAATTTTTGAAATTTCATGTGTAATGTTGTGCAATACAAACAGTCCAACTAAGGTATCAAGTAAACGATTACAAAATGAACGAAATTAATGAAATATTATTTAAATCTAATTAATTTATCTCTGGTGGACAACAAACGCAATCAAATGACGTAATGGTATTTGAAAGTACGTTCTAATTTAACGAGTTAAGAAAGACGTCCCCTGCTCCTATACTACGCAGAAATCTGCTTAAGCTTCGTTAAAGCAAAACTATCTCACATATCCGTATGTATATCATATGACGGACGGTATATTTATTCCAAAAGTGAAAAGAAAACCTAAATCTATGGTTTATTCAATGTACCACTACCACTAGTGGGTTCGATTCTTGCACAGAACAAAATCAAAAATGATCGTACAGTAAAGGTACGCATCCATTGGAACACACCGGACGCAACGCACGCACGGCACGCAACGGATATTAGTTTGCTTTGTATGATTTTACATAGCGCTGCGTCCATTATCCGCGCCGGCATTTTCCGATGCGGGCCGTCAAAAACATAGAAAGAAAACTAAAATCCGTTGCGTGCCGTGCGTGCGGTGCGTCCGGCGCTGGCCAATGGACGCGTACCTTAATGGTTTTACTATGGGTTTTACATGGGGATTGCTCTCAAACCATGGTCCATCCGCCAAGCGTAGTTAGTTTCAGAAGCAAATGATGGTAGATAATATGGGTAAGGTTTGAATCCATCTCATTCGTTCAATAAACTATTGGCCACCATTATTGAAACAAAATATCATTTAAAGAAAAGGTGATATCACCTGTTCTTCAGTGAGTACCAATTTTGCCTTGACCTCGTTACATGTCGAAGGGCGCCGCAATTCACGTATATCTTCGTCAGAGAATTCCGCCGTACCGGACAAAGTTCTATCCTCCATTTTAATAATATTTTATCGTACTAACAAGTTCATCTAGGTGGCTATGTCCGGATATTGATCTAACAAAGTACTTAATGGGTACATAGTCGCTCGCTTTAAAAGTTATAGTCGTTTAGCAGTTTATATAAGTGTTGCTAGAATATCGGGATTATTTGTAATGTAACCAAATGGAAATGTACAAGAAAGTTTACTTGTACCAGTCACGTAACTTTTTGAAATACTTACTAAAATAACTAAAACTTTGCTATTGGAGTAAACAGATAGGGATTTAATGTATTATATATGTTACCTGTTCATTGGTAAGCACAAGGCGAGCGCACACAGTCTTTTCTTTTTCCTCTTCTTTCTCTTCCACCTCATTTTCTACTTCACCTAAGCTTTCTTCGGGATTCATTATTTTTCTTTTAGCTTGTATGTTTCTTTGCACAGTGCTGTCCAATATTGACAATGTGCTGACAAACGGCTGACAATAATGGATTGAAGTATCTTCATCCTCTTTTTAAACAATTAGAAGAACAAATATTTATAGTAGTTTGCTAGCCAGTTAGTCAGAATTACAAAGAAATCAAAATAAATATGCATCGATAAATATGTATAGTACAAATATGTAGGTATTCAAAATATGTACACATGAAGCTATAGGTAATACCAACGCACAATGTACTTATTTACGCGGTAGGTATATTATATTTGCACTACGTTCATGTCACTTTATACGTTTGTTAATGTTTCTATGATTTCTACCGTGTATGGTAGAATTTTGATTTCAGCTCTGGCAACCGGCCGCAGCCGCCATCATAATAAAATTTTGTTTTAGAATTATTTGAGGTTATCTTGCTACCGACGCCGCCTCTGTTTTCAAGAAATACCACAATATAAGACGCGAAAATGAAACTCGTACGATTTTTAATGAAACTTAGCCACGAAACGGTGACGATTGAGTTGAAAAACGGCAGCGTAGTACACGGAACCATAACGGGTGTCGATGTCGCCATGAACACACACCTCAAAGCTGTGAAAGTGACGCTGAAGAACAAGGAAGAGTTGCAGCTGGAGACTCTAAGCATACGAGGGAACAATATTAGATACTATTTGCTACCAGACAGTTTGCCTTTAGAAACTCTTTTGATCGACGATACCCCGAAAGGTCGTGGCAAACGTGAAGGATTCCCGAGAGGCGGAGGCGGTAGAGGCGGTCGCGGAAGAGGGCGCGGTGGCCGCGGAGGCCCCAGAGGAGGCCGCGGAGGAAGGGGCCGTGGTCGTCGTTAAAATAATTCTTAGGCTAAGTTCTAAAGTTTGTGATTACATTTCTTGTATAAGGCCTGAATGTTTTTAATTTCACTGTGTGTTTGGATGCGTGCGTTTTTGCCCAGTTGTAAGATTGAGTACCTATAAAAACCAGTAATAAAGTATTTTTCTTTATATACATTTCAAATGCTTTCCTTTTAAAAGTCTTAATACACATCTTAATATATAGTTTCAAGCAATAGTAACTCAATCACTAGTTACAGTAGTCACAGTGTATCTTAAGTTAGATTTGGTGATTGGTGAACCATTGCGCAAGTACAGTTGTGAGTTATCAATACAAAAATAGCTACTGTGCAGCGTATTGCAGCCAACTTAAGACACACAAAGATCCGTTGTGACTGCTGCACAAGTTCTGAATTGGTTAATTTTGATTTTGCTTTCCAAATAGATAAAAATTAACAGAACAAAACATATGAAAATAAATATTCCAAACTTAATTACAAGTTATCATTCATATTTTTCATTAATAAGATCCACTGATTTGACAATGTCGCTAACAAAATGTAAACTGTAATGTTACTTTGTTTCAAATAAAAACAGCATTCTCTGTGCAACTACATCTACTAAAGGAATAGAGAAATTGAATCCACATTCATTCAGTTTAATAATGTTTAATATTGACAATAACAACATACATACATACATAGTAATAATAGCTCATTGAATATTGATGATGTTTATAACAAAGTGGCTGCCTTCTTAAAATGCAGACTCATCTGAAATAGGGTTACTGCATTCATGTAATAATAATATTTGGATTATGTCATTGAGTTGTATATGTTAATTAATGGCTGCTAACATTTTTCTATATTTGACAAGGTAGTCTGGTGATACTGATCACAGGTTTTTGGGTTTGATTCTCAGGTTTTTAAGTTTATATATTATACTAGCTGACCGGCACAGCTCCGCTCGCGTTTTTATTGAATCTAAACCATTCTAGAATCCCCTTGAACACACACAATAAATTTCATCAACATCGGTCCAGCCGTTTAGGTGGAGTTCAGTGACATACACACGTACAGTAGAATTATATATTATAAAGATGTATAAGCATGATACAAAATAAAGAAACTTAAGGAGAAGAACTTTGTAGTTTGTAGTAGAGTCTCTTTTTCATAGAGTTAAAAAACATTTTATGTACATTCCTTTCAATATTTTCTTTAAACTGCTGAGTAACAAATTGTGTGAAATGATTAGTGTTATCAAAAACATTGGGTATCTCAAAATGTACTAGAAGAAAAATAAGCATAAGCAATAAAATAAGAAGTTTGTCAATCATGTTTTATTTTCAAAATCTAATCTAAAAATTTCAAACCGCATTGTATATCATCTTTTATAATAATAACACCACACCATTAACATACCATTCCCCATTAACCCACTGGTCTAGTGGTTAGACAGCCTGGCTGCTACCTGGTGGGTCGTGGGTTTGATTCCCATCAAGACTGGTGTTATTTGTCTGGGTGTTATTTATCTATTTAAGTATATATTTAGTATTTACAAAAAAAATGTATAGTATCAGTTAAGTATCTGGTTTCCATAGTACAGGTTCTGCCTAGTTTGGGATCGGATGACTGTGTGTGGATTGTCCTAAGATATCATTATTATTATATTTACAATTAAATATGGGTCCCTAGTTCAAGGGAATGTCTAGGTAGATACCACAGCAGCAGTGTAATAACCGTAGAGTGTAGTGAGACAAAATAGCACGAGAAAACACGCGTGTCTGATATTCTGCCAGGAATGTGTAACATTGTTACCAAGGGGGTGCAATAGATGATACTTAATCATTAATATACTGAGGATGCAACTCCCCTTTATATAGAATATATAGTTTTATCGAAACGCCGATAGAAGGAGCTAGTGTGTAATTATATCTCAAGTAAAGTTTAACAGTGGATGCGTTTATATGTTTATATCCAGAGTAAATATGATGGATGTTTGTATTTTTTCATTATTAATTAATTTTTTTAAATTACTGGGATATTATGAATTTTGTAAACTGTAGCTACTAAGTACCGTTCAATATAAATAAACTGGCAATGCAGCGCCATCTAGCGAGCTAAACGTATAACGCGTTAAGTAACGCCATCTAGCAAACAGACGTTCAGTTATAAAAATTAAAACTTGAGTTGCGCATCTCATCTATGATTGTTAGGTATTGTTCCAGTCCATAGATAAGAATAGGATCATAGATAAGAATATGTTCCAGTCTGAAGGGCACTGTGGTGAAGTGGTGAAATTACCAGACAAAAAGAGTTAAAAAAACCTGCAAATTACTCCAAGAGGAAAAGAGACTGGCGCCTTATACGGGGCGTTAAAAAATCCCTATCCGATTTTAGTGAGGGTGTTATTCGGTGCATCAATACAATTAAGTAAGTATGTCTTTTCGTAATTTGTACCAGGAATACAAGATCGGATTCGTATTTCTGGTACAAATTAAGAAAAAAAAAAGAGACATTCAACAAACGAGTTACATAATGATACACGGAATAATAATCTCACGGATCAGACCGGAGTTTTTAAACAACCCGCATTGCATGCACCCTTAACAAAATAGGTAGGTATTCTATTCATTAACTTAACGTGAAGTAACAAGAATGAGCTGCTATCATATTGTTAATAAAATATACCTACATACTTATGAAATAACTGATCAATAGGTCATGGGTTCGATTCCCACCAAGCGTTTATCTATTTATGTACTTAAGTATTAGTATCAGTCGTCTGGTTTCCATAGTACAGGCTCTGGGGCGGTGGCGTAACTTGCCTTTGATGGGCCTCAAAATTTGTCAAAATTTGTTGGGGGGCCCAAATTATGGTACGGCCTAAGAGATCATGTGAGAACATAGATTTTACGAATTGTTATTTACACATGTTCGGGGCCCCTGGTAGCCCGGGGGCCCCGTATCATTGATACGGCTGATACGGTGGTTGCTACGCCCCTGCTCTGGGGATCAGATGACCGTTTGTGAATCATAGATATAAAAAATTTCAATAATATCTTTGGTGTGAATTGTCCCAGAATATTAATATTATTATTAGATAATAACGAAATATTTATAGTCTTTTGCAAATAGGCTAAGACCAGTACCTATCGCTTGAAAAACGAGGCGCGCGGGCGGCGCCCGGCGGCGATACTGGTCTTTTACGTATTGTAGATAAAGATTAAAATTCTTTCACACTGAAAGTGCGCTGCCGACCCGTGCCATCTTGGTGTGAATTGAGCCTTAAACTAAAGTAGTGCACTGGGAGGGAAGGGTAAAATGGAGAATGGTAGGTTCAAGAATACATAATGGTAGGTACTGGTGGCGTTACCCAATCTAATCTTTGTTGTTACATTTTTATTTATTTATTTTTTAAAAAATTTCACTTGATATAAGTAAACATTGAACGTAGTAAAAAATCCTAAATCTATGGTAAAACTTAACCTTGGAGGAAGGACAAAACAAGCTTCTTGGTAAAAACCTCAGAAAAACTTAGATAGTATTGAATCCTCTTTGACTGCATGTTTCGACTTTTTTCCAATTAAGTAAACCTAAACACAAATGCCAAGCCAAGAATATAAATTATTTGAAGTCAATGTCAAATTTCTAAAAAAAATTATAAAAAAAATCAAATCAATCGTATACAAAATTAAAATAAATGATGAACCAAAATTTCTAATTGCGAATTAAAATGAAGGTGAGATCTATAGTACCTAGGTACCTACCTACTAACTATGTCGGCCCTTGTTACCACCACCGCAGTGTCAGATATTCTGCCACCAAACAGCAGTGTGTTAACATTGCCTTATTCTGGCGTAAAGGGTACTGTAGCTGGTGAAATCACCGAAATAAGAGTCTTAACATCGAATGTCTCTGGTGACAAGTGGGAGTGTAGTGCACTTGTCTTTAGGCAGGCACGTCGCTTACCATCAGGCGTACGTCTTGCCTTTCTCGTCACTAGCTTGAATAAAAAAGGTCCAGTTTATGCAGGAGACGTCGGTGTCAAAAATAATAGGACCTGGTTTAGGCCTATCCTATTGACAGATATTCGCGAACTGTGTTTTTACTGGAATTAACTGTTTTGGTGTGAATGGCTATTGTAGCTAAATAACCGGGCTCCAAAGTCTTGCTGCCGCACTCACTTTATCGTGCCTACAAATTTGCAACGCGGCTGCAGCGCTTTGTAAATCCATACAAACCAAAGACGCGCGTAGCGGCGGGACTGTAGCGCTGCAGCACATTTTCTTATTATAATTATGTCAACTCTCGGAGCAGTTATGTGTATTTTCCATTATTGAGAACGAGATAATCGATAGGTATCTCTACTCAAGCATTTATTCACTTCGCATGTCGAGATATTCCGGTTTTTTACCGTTTTGCCGGTTTTTATACTACCAAGGTGGCAAGCAAGCGTACGGCCCGCCTAATGGTAAGTAGTTACCGCAGCCTAATAGACGCGACACCAGAAGAATTAGTAGCGCGTTGCCGACCCTTGAGACATTAGATATTAAGTCTTAGTATCCGGTAATTTCACCAGCTACAGTGCCCTTCACGCCGGAACACAGCAATGTTTACACACTGCTGCTTGGCGGCAGAATATCTGACACTGCGGTGGTACCTACCTGGACGGTTCCTTGCACACACAACCTACCACCTAGTAAAAGAATTTAAATAATAATGTTTAATTAATTATCTTTAACTGACGTTTGTGAGTTTGTAAATGTTAGATCATAGTGTATTCAGAAGCGCCTGATGAGATGTTAGCTGCATGCAATACTTCAATAGCATTATTGCATTTACCTTCCTATCTAGTCCCCGGGTCCCTGTGCGAGGCTAACTAGGCTATTGGGATGGATTGTTACCGTCCAGGTATGATTAATTATACCCATTCGTTTGGCCGCCTGGCTCAGCCTACGCCCAGCATAAGCCGTTCGTGTAAACATGGCTTTATAAACAAATTCCTACCTAGTACCTTTTTTCTCTTTGTTTTTTTGTCTCTGGGGAAACCTCCAGTAGATCCCCGGGTCTCTGTAGGGGGTCAACCGGAGTATTTGGGATTGTTATCCAATAAAACTCCCATGACTGTCACATCGGCACATGAACGTACTGGTTCTCCGGTGGAATTTGCACCCGGTGCCCATAGTCGCCTTGTCTTTGAGACCGTCGCGTCGCCGGGGGATGTATTATATCCCCGGAACCTGTCACGGTGCTCACGGGGACGGGGGTCGCAACCGCCACCATCCTCCTCGAAGTCACCACCGTATCAATAGACGTCTAGATCCTATACCCCAAACGTCCAGTGACTCCAAACAGATATAACCCGCGGCGTTACGATCATTGATATCGATAATGTTGGTTGCCTAGACGAAGTCCTCAAAGATGAATGGTTCCTCCGCCGAGCACGGGTCTAGCGGTGTGAACTCCATCCCACGAACCGGTTCCATAGTGGAGGTGATGTTGAACATTATAGACCACGACGGCCCCCAGCCTATGAAGAACATGAGGCCAACTCAGGTATTATAAATAAAAATAATAATGTCCTCCTGGCCGATACGCCCACAGCGGCCAATCTTTACTAGATAGCTACAGTGCGCGAAATAGATAAACATTCACTAACAAAATGTGTACTTATCTGTGCTGCTGGCGGAAACGAGAACTAACGGTATTATTATGATATTCTTATTCTTTATTGCACACAATAATATTATACAATAGTATAAAATACAGAAAATGATAATGACGTGTAGTTTGGCAGTTTCGTATCGACAGTAGCGACACTCATATCGGCATAAATAATTATGTCAGCCTGGGGCTTGTAAAGAGAAGAAATACTGACACAACGGTCTCGGGGGCGCTTTTTCTGTGTGCCACTTTTCGGGCCGTAACACCAAATCAGAGTCGCCGCCGCTGTACTCAATGGACGTCCTAGGACCCACACCCCGAACGTCCATTGACTACGAAGAGCGAAAATTACCTGACTTAAGTAATTCAATATTTATTATCTCAGGCGAGCGGCAGCACATACGTACAGATTACTATCAGACGTAAGTCCTGCTTACCTCGTCACTAGACTGCTAAAAAGAATCACCTCGTTCTCGGCTAGATACTATTCTTTTGTTCTTACGGATGAAGCCTTTTAAAAGTCCCGGGGGTCCGAGTAAAGTGAGTTAGAGTGAGTTTTGTTAGCATATGAGAGGGTGCCCTCGGCTCTTCGTTGGGATCTGCACCACTCCGTGTCTTGCATGCGATCTCGTCGGACTAATTTTATTCCCTCGGCAACCGTCCTCCTCGGAGTCGCCACCCTTACTCGATGCCCACACTCCAAACCTCCAGGGATGTTAAAGAGGATTTCGTGCTCACCACATAATCTTCTTTCCGGCGTAGAAACATCCCAATGGCGCGGACCACTTCCACGAAGACCACCAGGGGCAGTTTGAGGCTCGTTGCAAGCGGAGCGATGACCAAGTCGCTCGGGTCAATATGCACAACAGCGTTCATCCCAAGTTGAAGGACGAGCTGGATAAACGTCGGTCGACAGCGAAGGTTCGAAAATTAACACAGAGTGATTAGAGAACTTACTTGAGGATTTACTAGTTCCCTTGTGTCCCGGCACGCAACCGGTTGAGAGTCTGCGGGCCTTATGCACTCCCAGACAGGGTGGGGTAAGTTCCCTTGTGCATTTCGAACGAAGTTCCAAGATACTCTCCTTAACGTTGATGAAGGCCACCGGGGAGGATTTAGTGGGTAAAAATCCCTCATAACCCGACCTCCGTCCCTACAAAGACCGGGTACTAAGTGCCCCTGCCGCGTCAGGTATTTTGCCACGAAGCAGCATTCAAGTAGGACCTATCTGTTATCAAGTCAAGTTATGATATCAAGTCTGTCGAGCCTAGTAGTTTCACCAGCTACAGTGTCTTAACTTCCCAGCACGCTGCTGCTTAGCGGTGGAATATCTGCTTCTGATGGTATATAAAGGGCAAGTCCGGTCGTATGTGGAGTACTATAAGATATAGACGAGACGCACAGCGCGTACGCATCCTTATGTGGTAAACGTTTCTTCAGTCCGGATTAAGCGCGTTGCTCCTATAGATATAGGAGCAACGTTTATAAGTATAGATATACTTATAATAAAACTGTAACAGGTCCAATTCTGTACATTGAAGATATTTTGAAAATTATATTTGGAGGGCATTCTATAACCGATACTGAGGCCGAAAATGTAATTTTTTTAATTTTTGTCTGTCTGTCTGTCTGTCTGTCTGTCTGTATCACGGCTGAGCATCACGCCGAAACTACTGAATGGATTCAAATGAAACTTGGCATGATTTGAGATCTTACTACGAGGTAGGACATAGGATACTTTTTGTCCCGTAATCTAGCATGGTTCTTTTGGGAGAGGGGATTAAAGTCAAAACGGGTGACCGTTTAACGCCATTTGAACTAAACGGGTCCGTGCTTCGGAGAGCAAGTAAAAAGTGGGTCCCAGTTTTTAACCGACTATAAAAAATGAGGTTATGTATTCGATGCGAATGTCTGTTATTCAAAGTTTAGTTAACGTAAAAATAGCGCAGGCGGAGCTGCGTGGGTCAGCTAGTTTACAATAAGGACAGCTAAGGACTGGAACTGTTTAGGTACTTGCGTCAGTTACCCGCCCGTTTGTAATGTGGATGGGTGTATAGTGTATTCAACGCAACACTGAAGAGGCGTATAATAGGCTAGTGTGCTTTACGTACATTCTATCAGGTGGACTGCAGTGAAGCACTAGCTTATGTCAAATAAAAAAACTGTGGTAGATACCATTATTTTTGCTGCCGGGAAGAAATCTTAAACAGGTACCATGTGGGACTTTTTTGCATTAAACCATCAACGGTGGCCTTTATCGATGCTATAGAGACATTGAGGCACTTCGTTCTTCGGCACACACAGTATCTCCAGCCCCGGATTCTCATTAGAGCACGCCCCAGGGGAGCAGAGAATGCACCCTTTCCCCCGATACCCTCGCAGTGCTTGCGATGACCCAGGGCCTACTTCCGGGTCAACTGCCTATCCCTAGAAGGTAGAAAATCTAGTAAAATAATATTTAAATTTTCAGCCCACCGCGTTACTACAAAGAAATTTAAAAACACATTTAAAAACTCGCTCTGGTAAACACAGAAGGAACGCTCGGACGAATAGAAGCAAAAATCAGAGGAATACCAGGGCGAGAGCTGGCATAAGTAAAAGGCCGAAACCGCGCAGATTCCGATCACCGAACGCCAGACTGTCCGTAGCTACTAACAGGGGTTGTCAGTGCCAATATTTATCAAATACTGATAGCAAATGCGTCGCCACTTGCGTATCCAAATGCAATATGGATGCTTCCGTGGGCGAGGAAGTGGGAAACGAACAGCCTGTCGGCTATAATGCACCGGCCAGTGATACGAATATTCTATTTAAAAACAATTCCAAATCGGAAATTGAATCGAGAAATCCGGACACAAGTGAACCATCGCTTAGTAGTTACGATAGCTATATGTCAATGGACCATGAGCCCATGGTGTCACCGTGAAATCGATTATATTGTATTCGATTATGTAATAGATCAATCCAGTCGCACATCTCTTAAGGGTTTTAGGGAAATGTTCAGTATTGAGATTTTTTCGGCAATAAACTGTTTGTTATTTTTTCAATGTTTTTTTGTTTCTATCTTAAAAAAACTATATTTAGA
Source organism: Furcula furcula (assembly GCA_911728495.1). Taxonomy (NCBI): domain Eukaryota; kingdom Metazoa; phylum Arthropoda; class Insecta; order Lepidoptera; family Notodontidae; genus Furcula; species Furcula furcula. The sequence continues at coordinate 57,395,359 of OU452242.1, forward strand.
CTAAGCAGGTATGTACGAACTCTTAGTTTATTACGTGGCTGAACAATATTACAATATTTTAATTAACTCTAGCGCATATATATCCTGATACACAGACTTCAAATAAAAACCACCTTCAAATCTGTAAATTTGTTTAGGCATTACGATTCCGCAGACAGACAGACATAGGAGTTAAACTTGCAACCCCATTCCTTTTGCGTTGGGAATTAAAATAATGTAAATTAAACTAGTGTGTTCAGACTTAAAGTAATAAGTTCAGATTTTAAAAGAACTGTAAGATAGCCAGGGTCAGATTAAGCCAGCGCGGGGCCCGTACTTAGCAAATAATATAGCAAGACTTGACTTGTATAAAGTATTAAAGTTTATAGGTGTAAGACTTATGCAAATTCCTTGGGCACACGTACTTTCGGGCCCCCCCAAAGGCGCGGGGCCCGTAGAATTTGCTGACTCCCTCCCGCTCTATGGCTAATCCGGCACTGATGATAGCCTAGGATCGAGCTCAATAGTGTATGGCTTCAGGCTCGCTGGAGCGACGATATTCGCATGGTGACAAGAAGGGTAAGAATAGCACCCTCCCATTGGGTGTCCCTAGAAGGCAACTAGGTGAAAACAAGAAGACGGGAAGCAACGTCTTTCACCTATGTATACCCCCTTTTTTTGGGAATGATAGACGGTGTTGGCCGCAGATGGTCATTACAGTTTCACCGGACAATAGGACGCGAGCGCTTATAGCACTCTAGCCTTAACGGCAGAAGGAGCGACGAGCTCAAGGGCACCTCAGGGAGTCACAGCCTCGGCTTGGGCTGTCGCTACCACCGGTTCACAACGCGCCCTGACTGAGAAGAACCGGCAATACAGTGAGGTGATGCACGTCGTTGAAGTCGCATTCGGACGACCCTTTGGCCTCGCCGGCGAGACCGGTGTCTGCCACGGTCCCCAAGACGCCTGCCAATGTTAATATACTCTGTGGATTATAACCGCTCCCTTCTAAGTAGGAGGTATTTTTTTCAGCGGTGGACGTGTTCCGGCTGGCTGATGACGGTAATAAATAAGGCAGGAAAGTAAATTCAAGAGTTTATACTCCGATGGTGGATTTTTATTTACATAATTTGTTTATAATGAAGTACATAGGACATAGACAAAGAGGTCTATGTAAGATTTTTAACGACTGGGTAACAAAACAAGGATAACGCACCATTATGACTAAACTAAATAGAGCAGGTCATTACTGTTTAATTATTTTGACTCACGGGTTTACTACCAGGATGACACAAAATACTGATTTGTTAATATCGGAAAATTATAAATAACAATTTTGTGAATCGCTATGAAAGTTTAAAACAACACTACTGATTTGTTTTGTGCTCATGAACAGTACTAAGGATTTATAATAACGTGGCCTTTCAAAACTGGTCGTATAGTACTCTTTTAAACATGTATATGTATGAATAATATCACCTTGACTGAGCAGTTGGTGTGAGCTTGGTATTCACTCACGACGTGTCTTAAAGCAATTCTATAGTATTCAGATATCGAAAACTAAAAAAAAAATATCCTTTTACAGTGATTTGCGCGGGAAATATTTTTTTTGAATATGTTTAAATTCTAACTTTTTCATTTTCATAATTAGTACTTAATAGTGATTTCCAAAATGGGTATTCGTGAGTTATTAGTATTTACTTTTTGTTTTATCAACGCTGTGTTGTCGCAAGGCGTTGGATCGGGTAGCAATGGCAATTGTAAGTATTCTATTCTATTTTATTGTATGGGTCATAGACAAAAAAAAAACGGGCTAACGACCATAGAAGATATTTTTGTTTTAGGTATAAATAGTTTTTGTTCATATTGCCTTACCTGAAGTGGTGAATATGCTGAAGTCAATTACGTTGACTTGTTTTATTTTTAAATTGCTTCCTGGTTGTTAACAAAAAATCTAACATGCATAATAAAATTAGATTGAGTTACAAATTTTTAAACTAAGCAAGTGTATCCTATAAAATATATGTATATACCGACTTCGATACATTTTCGTTCATCAGCAGCCGAAATAAAAGGCCTCCGCCTTATAAAGGGTGGGGTTGCCATAATCCCCAGGCTTGGCAGGCGGCTTGGGGATCGCAGTATAGGTGGAAGATAAATCCAAAAGAAAGACGCTGCTGCCGTCTTCCCGTTCTCGTTTAGTCGTCTCTTACGACACCCAACGAGAGGAGATGAGGGGATGCAATTCCAACCTGGCACCCCACGGGTTGTTGAAATATCAACATTTATCAATAATATCAACATTTATCAATAATAAATAATAATATTTAGAAATAATTTCTAAATAGTACCGAAGATTAATAATGTTATAACTTATAGTCATCCAAGAAGCACGTTTAGCTGGATTCGTAATAAGACAGACACATTTTTTAAAGAACCTGATATCTCTATTATTCTTTTTAACTCTTTCGTAAGATCTCTCTTGGAATATTGCAGCCCTGTTTGGAACCCGTCCTATGCAATACACGAGAACCGTCTGGAGAGAATTCAAAAGCAGTTTTTGTATCATCTTTCATATGCTAATAATCTTTGCCGTTGTTTAACGTCCTATAACTCTAGGCTTGTGGCATTTTGGACTTGTTTCCCTCAAACATAGACGAATTTTTATGCTATGTCCATAAAAAGTTCTTATATAAAATAGTTAATGGTTTAATTGATAATCCAGATTTAATTGCAAAAATCAACTTTCTAATTCCCCGTCAAAGTAGTCGTCTTCATAATAGATATACCTTCAGCATTCCCCTTTGTCGTACAAATTATGGTCAACAGTCGCCAATTAATCGTATGTTTTCTTCATATAATAAATTTTGTCATGATTTGGACATTTTCGGTGCATCTGTCATTTCAATTAAGCGTTTTTTTGCTAGTAATATTGTTTTTGACGTGGAGTACAAATCAAGAAACCGCTCTTGATTTGTATGTATCATTCCCATATGTATTCGTTTCCCTGATTTTTCATACATTTTTTTTAGTTAGCATGTTATGTTATACATACTTCGAGAAGGTCGTGCACTTGTTTAAGTTTCATTCTGTGTTATTATTTGTTTAAATGTTAATGTGTAACGTCCAGTTTACTGAACTAATAAAAAAAAAGAATCGTACCTACAAAAGACATCAACGCGGGAACAAAAAATGTTCTTTTTTTTCTTAAAAAATTACAGAAAATGTTTGTCGTAAAATGTTTCATTTAAATAAATAAATCGAATCGATCTTATGTTAGTTATTTAAATATATCCTCGAGATAACTAGGGTCAGTTTTTATCACGGTGTGGTTTTTCCAGAAAACCAGTTCACTGTAGCTATGTACCGAGTTGTTTAGATGCTAGACAGGCTCGCATGGACATGCATCTTTAGTTATTAGTGAAGATACAAGTAAGATTCCTTCGTAACCCGTGTTATACCAGTCTTACTACCAGTAGTAACACGGGTATTTCTTTTGCCGTGTTACCACTGACTGCTTTAGTATTAACACGGGACAATTTTTATTTCCCATATTACTACTCGCCAATATCATTGTTGCTTCTACCACTGTGGGTCTTAGGGGATACCCTTAACACAGATGGTTACAAAACGCTGCTTCTTGTGACATATTCTTTCCTAGTTTTGCTCCACAGATCACTAAATTTATACTACTGCACATTGCAGTGTGTACCGATGAATTATTTTCTTCTTCTTCTTCAATACTCTTGAACCAGATAGTTTCATCAGCTACAGTGCGCTTCACCTCAGTGTGGAGGACAATGTTGCCTGGTGGAGGAATATCTGACAGTGACTCCTGGACGGTTCCTTGCATAAGGGAACCATCCCCAAAAAAAAAGTAATAAATTCTATTTACATTTAGATATGGAATGCTGTGGACGCGTTGACCGCCAATCGTTGCATATTATAAGACCTTCAGAACTAGTTTTAATGTCAAAATATCGTCACCACGGCTACCTATCGGCTTGGTTACATCTGATTAACATAATTCTCTAATAATGTCCTGGTATTGTAAAAGCGTGGGGTGCTTTTTCTTAATAAAAAGTTAAAATTACTGTCAATTTTTAAGGAGCAATTATGTGCTAGATTTTAAGGTTTAATTTCTTAGTACACCATACCTACCATCATCGTTAGACGGAAAACGGCCATTGCTAAACAAAGATCTACCCTTAAGATTGGTTCATAATCCTCACGTTTGGCAGGCGTCTTAGGATCACAGTATATCCCAATTTGGGAATCCAATAGGAAGGAAGTCGCTGCTGCCCGTCTTCCGGGTTTCCCTTAGTCACCTCGTACGACGCCTCACGGGAGGAGATGGGAGGGTGCTCTTCTTACCCGGACACCTCACGGATATAGTCTATAGATAGGTATATTTAAACTCTTTTTGTTTATACTCTTTGGAATCATCAACATCAGCCTTTCGTCTACTGCCGGACATAGGCCTCTCCGTTGTCACGCCATTGCCTTCGATCTTTGGAATAGGTATGAAAAATTTATGATGAAATACATCACTGTCCGGGATTCGGGTATTTAATAGACGGTAATTTAAAATAATTTATCTTGACACCTTCAGTGCCGAACAGGCACATATCGGCCTGCCACGGTACTTCAGTTGGTGCGGTCGAAGAAAACGTGTTTTTACAAAGATATACCATTTTAATCTACCCTAGTGCCGGTGGGTCGAAAAAGACCTGCCACGCACTGGCGGAAATATCGTTGTGGGTGCATTTGGACCTGCCGCCGCACCAGATAAAGGTGTATGAATTTACTTACTTGCCGCAGCCAAAGTGTTAACACAGTTAGTATCAAATTTAAACAACACAGCAGCAACAAAAAAAACAGCTAAGCCCGTGGTCTCGCCCGTTCGTTAGAGAACGGACATGTGCACAATGTGTCTATTCTCTTTCTCTTACAGTACAATGAGACAGGAGATCGATATGACCGGGAAGAGGTCAGACTCATGACCGACTGTTTACGCATGGATCGGCCTGTATTACCTTAACTAGTAAGGAAAACTAAACAAAGTTGTTGCTCCCTGCAGTATTCGAACCCGCAACCTCTGGATTGTAAAGCGAGCAGTTTCCCGCTGCGCTATGGAGGGTACAATACCCTAAGGGCTACAACTACTGGTCCGTCCGGTAGTGTCATAGGGAAAACCGTTATAAAATAACCCATCCAACAAACCGGATTCCACTTATCAATAAACAAAATAAGGATAAATAAAAAGAATACACAAGATTTTTATTTAATCACACAATTACTCAAGGCAGCAACATCAGTTCTTTGCACAAGGTCAAAAGACCGGATTCACTTTATATTACTTTTTTCCTCTACATTGAATAGATCATCGTCTGTACAGCTTACTTGTGTTTAAAACAGGTATAAAAGTACAAAAAGTTCGCCTGCAAATAAAATGGTCTTACTATTTTCGTTATGTGTACTGTCAATACCAAAAGTCGATGATTACATTAGAAATACGCTTTTATTTGATTTTACAGTAAGTAGTAAAAATATTTAAAAAATAAATTATATATTTACGTTTCAGAATAAAGGAATTATCTTTGCCAGGCTGAATTAAAATTTATTAACCTTGTACTTATTCATATTCTAAGATTTAATCGTAATATATCCTCATTGCATTTTATGTTCACTTTTAACTATAGATTTAGATTTTTTTTTTCTCTAACCAAATATGTCGCGATAAACTTGGAGTTACTCTGAGGTGATAAAATCAAAATGTGTGTTGTCAAATCAGCGACTGTTATGGGTAACACTGAGCGTATATAAAATAGATATACGATATATGTATATATTTAAAAATGCTCTCGCTAAAACTCAGAAACGGCTTGACCGATTTCAATAATTTTTGATTAGTTTTGTTCGCTCTAATCCAGGGGTGGTTTCAACGTAACAAAGCGCGGGTGGAGCTGCGGGGGTCAGCTAGTCTATTATATAAACAAATAATCCGTATTTCTCTTGGTTATGCCATTTCTTGAGAAAGACTTTTTAAGTTTTCTAATACTTTGTAAGAACCTTACGGAAAATAAAGAAAGTTGTCCAGAAATTTTAAAAATTACGCGGACCGATGTAGTTTCTCGGGACAAATAGAGAACCTTACGGAAAATAAAGAAAGTTGGCCAGAAATTTTAAAAATTACGCGGATGTAGTTTCTCGGGACAGCTTGTAAATAGATGTACTTATAGTATATAATTTATTTTAACTCGGATACATTTATTTTTTATTTCAAACTTACTAGGAACGACTAATGAGAAAAGTAAAATGTTGTACTGCAAAGCCGTAATGTAATGCGCTCGTCACCCAAGACATTAGTTATTTGATTAGTTATTATGTCTTAGTAATTTCGACAGATATACTTAGGTACTTACTCCGTTTCAAATAAAATTGAAAACGTTTACAGCTTTATTATGCGGTCGTAAAACAAGCGCGCCGTACGAGTAGGTATACTTGACAATGCGACGCGGCAGCAAAAAAGGCTTGGTAATACAAAGTTGTATTTGCGGCCACGCGAAGTCAACAATGTAGGCGTTATGTAGTTATTAAATCGCAAACGAATTTGTATTCCTTTACAAATTCATTTAAAGCGGAGTATACATTACATTGCCCTACACACCGGTATCGAAGTTTTTTATAGATAAAGGAATGTATAATAGTTATTATTTTCATTTGTAACAACAAGGCTATTGCATTAAATCATTAATACGATAGATGCTTTGTGATTATTTTAAATGACTTCCTGACAATTGTTACATAAACTTGAATTATAAATGAGTTGTAGTAACAATACAATAACCCGAGACAATCAACACGCGATCATGTGATCCTAAACTAGGGGAGAGGTCAGGTGACCCATCCGACGCATGGATCATCTTACTTGCCTGACAATCAGGTGATCGGCCCGTACGGTCCTAAAGACAGGATTCCCGCAGGATTTGAACCTGCGACCTCCGGTTTGCAAAGCAAGCGGTTCCTCGCCACAGAGGCTACAATTATAATAATATATCCTAGGAATAGTCCTAGGATATATTATTATAATTATTACCGTAATTATTACCGTGTATGAATAGTCATACACGGTCATCTGATCCAGGGGCGTAGCTACCGCCGTATCAATGATACGGGGACCCTGGGCTACCAGGGGCCCCGAACACGTGTAAGCAACAATTCCTAAAATCCATGTTCTCACATAATCTCTTAGGCCGTACCATAATTTGGGCCCCCCAACAAATTTTGATACGGGGCCCATCTACGCCACTGATCTGATCTCAAACTAGGCAGAGCCTCCACTATGGAACTGATACTAATACATACGTTTTTTCTTGTAAATACATATTGTATCGATAAATACCCACACACTTGGTGGGAATCGAACCAACAAAACGCAAATTTACATATTAAACATGCCGTACGATAGTAAACATCCTCTGTGAATTAGTTATTTTACACGCAAACCGAAGTTAAGGAAAATCCATGTCGGACAATCTTTACCCCCACAGAACACTAATACGGTCAAACTACTCTTACACAAATGTCGGGGAAGTACTTGGAGGGGAAATAATTTGCGTCAGCTTTTACAAGAAGTGGGATAAAGAACTATGCACACCGCGTTATTTAAACGCGTCGCCCGTCGCGATACTTGCTAGAATCAGTCGCTAAAACAAGCGGCCCTGTCACTATGTATGTATTGCTATAAACAATTTACTTACTGATTAGCTAGCTAACAGGAAAAATATTAAAATAGAAATACCAGTTTCTATAATTGAACGTCTATGTACTCTTGGGACTACCTTGTGCCTGGATTGTCGCAAAACACGGAAAGTTATTTTGAATTGATTTTCAAGAAGTCTCTTCCACACATAGACGAAACTAACGACATTGTCTTAGTACTTCAAAATTCATCAAGCCGTTCATCATCAATAGGTTGTAGGCTGTACAATACAATACAATACAAATATTATTTATTGTACACCAAAAGAGAAGATACAGTTTAAAAGGAAAATAGAATTACAGTGTGACAATTTAAGGCGGTCTTATCGCTAAAGCCAAAGAAACCATATTGAAATAAAGCTACTTTTAAGGATTATTCTTTTTGATATAGGCTTGTTCTGCGAATACTTGTATGAATAATATAAAATAATCATCATCATCATCAATCAATATCATAATCAATCAATCAACCTTAATCAATCAGCACTTATAATAAAACTGTTGGAAACGCGACGAGCCTGTTGGTCTAGTGGTTAGACAGCTCAGCAGTTCATTGTGGCGTTCTTTTGGGCTATGTTCAGCGGTGGACGTCTTCCGGTTGGTGATGATGATGAAGAATATCGAGCGTTTAAAAAAAAATGTATACCTATATATATAGTGAGGTGTCTCCATCTCGGAGGTGTGTCGTAAGAGGGGGCTAAGGGAAGACAAGTAAACGGACTCTATTGGATTACTTACCTTCTTTTAATTTTTATTTTTTTTGACGCGGGGGAAATCTTCCGAAGATCCCCGCGAGCTGTGGGGCTCGACCGGGGTATGAACCCCCGCGGCTGTCGCATCGGCACATGAGAGGGGGGACCCCAGGGCTCTCCGGTGGAATCTGCACCAGGGTGCCTTGCCTTTGAGCCCGCCGCCGGGGGGCGCATTGTAGCCCCCCGGGAACCTGACACGGTGCTCACGGGGACGGGGGTCGCAACCCCGCCGCCGTCCTCCTCGGAGTCGCCGCCGTACTCAATGGACGTTCAAAGGGCCCACACCATGAACGTCCAGCGACTCCGAAGGTCTATTGAATTACCTATACCCAGACACCTGTCAAGCGTGGTGATTATGGAGAACTCCCGTTTTTAAAGCGGTAAAGGTCCAGTTTTCGAAGAGCGTGTTAATCATAACACGCTCTTCGAAACTTCCTACTTATTATCAACATACCTAATATTGTGGATGGCATCGTGACCTCTGTTATATTCGAAAACGCCCTTGTTGATGTCATCGGATTATTACAACACAATATTACTGCAACAACCATTTTGAAACCGGTATTCTAAAGGTGATTATACTTAAGCGAATAAACTGTTCAGAACTATGACGGATTTGCCGCGGCGATCTAAATCTATACCTATCTTTTATATCTAGACTATCTATCTATCTATACTAATATTCATCATCTAGTAATCTTTAAATAAACACGTGCGGAGCATCGCGGGTTTGCTAGTATTTATGCTCTAATAAAACAGTAGATTATTTTTTCATCAAAATAGGCCAGGGAGGCTATAAATAAGCAACATATTGAGTTTTTTTTATTTCTGTCTGTCTGCCTGTTTGTTACCACATTACGGGAAAACGGTTGAATGCATATCAATGAAATTTATATCGTGGAGTAGGTATTATACCAACTTAGAAGATAGGTTATATTTTATCAAAATCGGTCAAGTAGATCAAGAGATACAGCTTGACCCTCCTATTGTAAGCAGCCGCATACAAAAAAGGGGTCAGGGTTAGTTGGGCGTTATGTTTATTTAGGCATAATTCAATATTGCTGGCTGCGGGCGAAGTCGCAGGCACTGCTAGTTAATTAATATCACAATGTGGCTTTAAAACACAAAATGCAGAATTGCACGTTCCCACCGGCATCAGCACCCTCGTGTTACTCCCGACGACACCGCGTCGTCGCTCACCTCGGGAAGGGACCTACTATAGTAGGTACGCGACAGGTCAACATGACAATCGGAGAATGCAATGAGACCGAGGGAGGGGTACATCCAGCTTACCCGCAGGTCGCCCGCACCGTCATACGCGAATGATATGCGGGGGTGCGGGGTGTTACCTCCCCGATTGTCATGTTGACCTGTTGCGTACTGTAGGCACCTGTTCCTGAGGAAGGTAACGGTAGATATGTGGGATAATTAAACATAGTCGCGAGTTTATTCGACAATGGAACATGGGCTATATGTTATTCGGTCATCAATACATCATTAAGGAGCGAAGTGAAGTTTTCACCGTATTCAATTCACATCCTTTAATTATTAAACAGAAAAGTTTTTTGTCTTTGTGTGATTAATTTTTGTTATAAATATTATATACATTTTATTTAATACTCGCAATTTAAATCTCTATAATTGTTTGAAATATAAAAAGGTAATGTCACTTGAAAAAAAATATTCAAACACTAACTGCCGAACCTACAAACGCCAGTTATAGTTAATGATCATTAATAGTTTTTTTGAAATCGGATTATTTCGACACTCGAAGTCAATTAATACTTAATACTCAGATAGTGAGTAGAGATCTCAATTATCTCGTATTCAATACTCGAAAATAATCATAAACGGCTCCGACAGTCGAAATAAATAGATAGTAAAAAGTGACTTAAGTAGAATTAAAGTTAATTGACGTTTGTGAGTGCGGCAGTAAGCACGCGTTTCTCTCCTAATTTACGACATTTTTTAACGACAATACGTAACTTATAATCATCTCTCGCTCGTTACGTACTTACCAGAAACCACTATATGTGGTGTGTGTGTGTGTGTGAAAAGAAATCATTAGTTCCAAAAGATAAAACATAACATGTTCGAAGGAAATACAACAAACCAACAGATCAAAAAGGATAGCCAGTACTAGGACTTGCGCACGAGTATAACTCAAGCAGCAGACCTCACTCCCATCAACCATACCTATTGGAAGGTGTTTTCGATGGCAAGCATAACCGTTCAAGAATCCCAGTAGCTCACAATTAACCTCTGCTCCTTAACAGTGCCTCGACAAGCAGGGCACAAAGCATTTGTCATTTTAAATTAAAATTAGTTTTGTTAAAATATTCTAATATCTACAGAAATACTTATTAGTATTTGCTAGAGTAAAATAATTGGGCCATCGGGAAAATAAATAACTTTTCATAAAATCTGGATATATGTTCTGACTGACTAAACTACTGAAATTGTACCAGGTCCCCACGAGACAGGTTTTACCTAGTGTGGAGACCAAAGGAATATCGTTCACGTTTCATCGCCAAGCAACTACTCTAAAGATATTGTGTTAAAGATAATATTGTAGATCAGATTGAGTGTGTCTAGTGTTAATGTGATCTCGGATGAAAATGTAAAAGTAAACTTTGGGAAAATAAAATATTATATATTATTATATTAAATCATCGATATAATATATAAACTAGATAAACATTCACGTACAAAATGACATCTAAAATGTGGTCGCGGAGGTTGCAAACTTATCTGTGCTGGTGGCGGAAACGTGAACTAACGATTTTATAATGATAATGACTTGTAGTTTGACAGTTTCATATATACAGTAGCGACACTCCTAACGGCAAAAATAAATTTGACAGGATGTAGCTTGTAAAGAAATAGCGACACAAGGGCGCTATTTCGCGCTACCACTTTTTGAACCGTGACACCAAATCTACTTTATATATTATATCGATGTATTAAATGAAGAATAACATACATTCATATCCATACATAAAACAGAGCCTCTATTCTTTCAAAAGATCAGCTAACTATTAGGGGAAATTATAGTCCATAAGTGCTTGCACATACGTACAGGTGCACTCTCTTCTTTCATTCTACTAGCCGGCAACTATCCATAGCCCTTTGGGCTCCATTACCTATTGCCCCAATTTATCAACAGCCGAAAAAAATCTACTGCTGTCGAAATGCCTTCCCTGTAGAAGGTAGGGGTTGCCGTAATCCTCACTCTTGGCAGGCGTCTTTAGGATAGCAGTAGGTGGTAGGTAATCCAATAGAAAGACGCTGCTGCCTGTCTTTTTGTTTTCCCTTACTCGCCTCTTACGGACAGTCAACGGGAGGAGATGGGAGAGTGCTATTCCTACCCAGACACCCCACGGGATTTCCCCAAATAGTTATAATACCAGCCCTTATTAATGTCCCACTGCTGGGCACGGACCTTCCTTCAAGATGAAGGGGCTTAGCCCATAGTCCACCACCAGTGGCGTGCACTGAAAGCAGGCAAAAATATCTGCGAGTTGTTAATGCTTTATGCTATTTGTTCGTGTTCCAGCACAAATATCCTTAAATTAACCAATGTTACCAACATATCCATTTTATATATATATATTTTTTTTTTTTTTTTATGTCCAAACTAAGATTTTTTAAATTAAGACTTTTTAGAGAAATCCTAGGGTAGGCAAAGTATTTTTGTCAGTATAGAGCCGCTGAATAAACTTATTAATGTTTTCAAATGCAAATTAATATGTCTATAGTATTTGCTTGCTTATGGATATTTGAAATAGTATAATAACATACTTAAAATAGGTGAAACAAGCGAAATACTTTTTTTTGCCTACCGTGCACGCCACTGTCCACCACGCTGGCCAAGTGCGGGTTGGCGGACTTCACACGTCATTCGATAGCTAGTTAGGCTTTTTCAGACATGCAGGTTTCCTCACGATGTTTTCCTTCACTGAAAGCTAGTAACAATCGCACTATAATTAACGATAGCTAGCAGGTGGGAAGACTAGGGATAATTTTAGGGAATTATAGGGAAATATATACGAACGTGTATCAGTGCTAGGATGGTTTTATTGACAACAGGAACTATATACAAAAACAAAGGAATATAAATTATTAAAAAGTATAAAACTATGTACAAAGAATATACAAAAGAGGTCCGATTCGCAATATTCTCCCCTTTTTTTTTTAGAAAATTTCTAATTCTACCTACTGCAGAATCAGCTTTTTGAGGGGCCTCCGCAACTGACCGGCGGAGGTAGCGACATCAGCCACTCTGGGAATATTATCTTTCCCGTAATATAGGGCAACGATTCTCCCTTTTGGCCACACACCACGAGGTAAATTGCTGTCAGCAACTAACACCACGTCCCCCACTTTTATGATTGGTCGCTGTCCAGTGTCTCCGGTTGGGTTCAAAAGTGGCAGGTACTCCACCACCCACCGACGCCAAAAGTGATCAGCCATTCTCTGTGCTCTTTTCCAACGTACTCTACTGTGTAGGTCACTCTCCTCGGCTTCATATGGCCCATGACTTGCTGATGATGTACCAATTAAAAAATGAAAAGGAGTGAGGGCTTCAGGGTAGTCAGGATCAGGAGAAACGTGTGTAAGAGGTCTGCTATTTACAATGGCCTCCGCTTCCAAAAGGAGAGTTGATAACACTTCGTCTGTGGGTGACTTGTCTTTAAGTGTCACTTTGAGCGCCGTCTTAATACTGCGAACTAAGCGCTCCCAAGCCCCACCCATAAAGGGAGCAGCGGGTGGGATGAACTTCCATTGTATCATCTCGTTCGTGGCAAAAGTTGACATCTGTTCCCCGTACAGCTTCCTGAGCTCTCTACTCAAACCGACGAAAGCAGTTCCATTGTCGGAGAATATCTGGCGTGGTGATCCTCGTCGAGCAACAAATCTCCTCAGGCTCATCATAGCAGCGTCCGTAGTGAGGCTGTGAACCACTTCCAAGTGAACGGCTCTCGTGACCAAGCATGTGTATAGAGCGACGTACCGCTTTTCATGTCGTCGTCCCACGGTGACTTGGATAGGCCCGAAGTAATCCAAACCTGTATATGAGAACGGTCTTTCATGGTGCGCAAGTCTCGCCTCTGGAAGTTGACCCATTGGAGGATTGAATGGTTTGGCCTTTTGCTGTTTACAAAATAAGCAATGGTGAGCAACGGAACGAACTGTGCTTCTTAAACTGATAATCCAGTAATGTTGGCGGAGTTCGTTTACTACTGTCTCAGTGTTGGCATGTGCGGTTCTTTGGTGGTAGCGAAGAACTAGGAGGCGGACGGCTGGATGCCTTCCATCGAGTATTACTGGCGATATGGTTGGCGTCTTGACGTGGCTAACGGCACTGATGCGTCCGGACAAGCGCAATAAGTTGTCTACGCTCAAAGTGGGATTTAGTTTTAGCAACTTGCTGTTTCGTGGTAGCGCTGTGTTATTTTTCAGGCAAGTGATCTCTGCTTTAAAGCAGTCTAACTGACTTTGCCATAAAATATGATTTTCGGCTGTCTTTAAATCGGAAGCTGTTAAATAAGAAGGTGTTAGTCCGGAGCTATCTACTCTACGCCGCATACTTAAAAGTTTACGAGCATAAAAATGCGCTAATGCAGTGGCGCGAACTAAACATAACCACCTACTAATCCGATGGGCACTAGCGGATATAGGAGCCAGAGGATGGAAAGGCTCATCAACAATAGCATGACAAATTATTTTATACTTCGGTTTCAGCTCAGACTGATTATCTACAATGCTACTTGTGGGTTCAGTTGGCCATTGGCCTGAATGTAAAAAGTCTGGACCGACGAACCAGCGTGACTCTATATTTAAAGGCTCTTTACCGAGGCGAGTAGCATCATCAGCTACGTTTAACTCAGATGGAACCCATTGCCATTCGCGGACGTTGGAAAGTTCTAAAATTTCACCTAGGCGATTCGCGACAAAGGGCTTAAAGTTACGTGCGTCATTGCGAAGCCATCCGAGAACATTCATAGAGTCACACCAAAAGAAGCGTTTATGTGGTTTCAATTTATGAGCATTGCAAAGAGTATCAGCTAGGCGTGCAGCTACTAGTGCGCCTTGAAGCTCAAGGCGTGGGATTGAGGCTGGTTTTAATGGAGCTACTCGAACCTTGCTACCTATTAGCGCTACTTTAAAGGTTCCATCGGGAAGGAGTAATCGCCAATACGCTACAGCGGCATATGCAGACTCACTAGCGTTGCAAAATAAATGTAGCTCTCTATCCTACGACTATGTCATCAAAATCGCTAGGGTTGTACCGACGCGGAATTTTTAAATTAATAAGAGAACTGCCGCAAACTGCATGCCATTCCTTCCACGCGGCGGTATCATCCTCAGCGAGCTGATGGTCCCAATCTACAGCTTTACGCCAAACATTTTGAAACAAAATCTTCGCTCTTACAGTAAGGGGCGCTAATAATCCTAATGGATCATACACGCACATCATAAGAGAGAGCGCTTCGCGCTTTGTAAACTTAGTAGAAATGGCTTTCTCTATGAAACCTTTGGCGTTAAAACTAAGACAGTCTTCTGAAGGCTGCCAGACTAAGCCTAATGTTCTAACGGATTTAGCTACTTTACCCAAATCGATGTTAGTTAAGGATGGATCAAGCAAAAGTTCCTTTGGGATGAGAGATAGGGCAGTAGGTTCATTCGATACCCAAGATCTCATCTCATAGCCAGCATTTTGGTGAACGGCTACAATATCAGAAGCAAGCCTTGCTGCTTTAGCCACTGAAGGTGTAGATACTATGCAGTCGTCCATGTAATGATCGTTAAGGATAACATCCACAGCGTCAGGGAATTTTGTCTGAAATTCTAAAGCATTTTTTATTTTTAATAAATTGTGCAGTAAAAGGACTAAGTAGAAGCTGCACCGAATATCATAGATGACATTCTATAAACTTGAATTGGTTCTTTTGGAGAATTGCGCCACAGAAAACGTTGGGCGTCTCTGTCATCTTCGCGTATTTTGACTTGAGGAAACATTTCCCTAATGTCGGCAGAGAGTCCAACTTTGAATTCGCGAAAACGAAGAAGTATATCTAAAATAGGGTTGAGAAGGTCAGGTCCAGTAAGCAGCATGGAGTTTAAACTTACACCATTAGACTTGGCCGCCGCGTCATGAACAATACGAAGTTTACCAGGTTTGTTAGGGTTGGTAACACCGAAATGCGGAAGGTACCAACATCGATTGTTATAGTGTTTTATACTGACGGGACCTTCTGCGTAATTCTTATCGAACATGATCTGCATATTTAACCTATATTGTTTCGCATAGCAGGGCTCTTTGCTCATTTTTCTCTCTAAACTTTTAAATCTGGAGAGTGCAAGAGCAAAGCTGTCTGGAATATTAAGATTAGAATCTTTCCAAGGAAATCCTACCTCAAACTTGCCATCTGGTAGACGACGTGTAGTTTGTTCCAGAATGTTTACAGCTTTAGCATCGTTATCACTCAGACGTTCCTTTTTGGTGATGCCTAAGGAATCTAATTTATAATAGTTTTGAATAAGCAAATTTAAATTATCTGTGTCATTGTTATCTGAATAACTTATATGGTTGACAAAATCAACAGGTTTAGTCTTGCTAGAAATGAACCCAAATAATACCCAACCTAAGTTAGTTTTAATCGCAACTGGCTGAGACCTGGTGCCAGTCCGAGTCTCTTTAGAAATCAAAAGATGCCAGTTATCGGTTCCAATTATTAATTTAGGTTCACCTGATTCGTAACATAATACATTGACTAAATCTCGTAAGTGTTGATATTGTGTGATGTTATTTACATGAACTGCTTGTTTTGACAACCCTAGATTATCAATCGAACGAGCATTGCGAATAGAAAATAAGTCAGAACAATGACTACCTTTAATTTGGAAGTTGACATACTGAACCTTGGCTTTTTTCCGTAATCCACCAACACAATCCAAATTAATATTTGACTCAGGTCCCGTGACACCTATTTGTTCACATAACTTGGAATCAATTAGTGTAGCTGTTGAGCCATCGTCCAATAAAGCATACGTATTGACGCTGCCTAGTGGCCCCGAAACTGTGACAGCTATGATTTTTAATAAGGGTCTAGTGTAAAATTGTTTATCGTCAAACAACTCGGGCACAGAGGTCGTATGTGCAACTAACTCGTTAGATTGTTCATCTCGAATACAGACTTGATTTTGTGAACTTGAATAATAAATGTTGGGTTCATTTTCAACAACCGTATGCGTAGCTAAATACTCCGCGTTGTGTAATAATTTGTGATGCCGAGGTTTGCAATTTGTAACGTTGCAAATATCCTTGGAAAACTTGCAATATTTGTAAGTATGAGAACCTTTTTTCAAACATTTATGACAAAGTTTATTTTCCTTTACGATTTGCCACCTGTCAAGAATAGACATTGCCAAGAACTTGTCACATTTTGATAAATGATGGCTTTGTTTACAAATAAGACAAGGCTTGGTAATTTCAGAATTTACTGATGTTGCGTGTTTATTGGGAGTTCTTATTACTGGAGAATTTTGAGAACTTTCCGAAAATGATACAGCATGAACCTTTTCAAGCCTTTTTGGAAGAAGTAAGGGATCTGGAATTAAACCAAACTTGAGCCGCAACTCGACCTCTCGAGATAAAAAATGCGCCAATATCTCAAGTTTAGTCTGTCCCTGAGGTAAGAAATGTTTCATGCCATATTCGGTCCATTTATTACGCAACAAAGGTGTCAATTTACTTAGAATAGCTTGAAAAAGCTCCGGAGATTCCAAGTAACATCTCTGATCAAGAAGCCTCATTGTTTCAATACAGTTCCGCACTATACACGCGAATTTATTTAAGTCGCAACTATCTGAAATTATTTTAGGTAAAGCGCGAACCGAGGCAATTTCGTTGAGAACTATATATTCTGACCTACCAAACCTCATCTCTAAAGCGTCCATCACGTCCACAGGATCACGAGCCGACACAAGAAGCACTGAAACTGCCTCCCGGGCTGCTCCTCTGAGGCTCATGCTGATGCGTTGTAGGTTCTCGGTGGCTGAGAAGCTGGCCTTTGTGTCCTCGAAGACCCGCTTGAAGGCCAGCCACTCCAAAGGGCTACCGTCGAACGTAGGCAGTCTGCTGTCTCCGCACCTGTGCTTGGGCGGACTGTTAGCAAGTGAAGTTATTGCCTGTGCTAATAAAGATATGTCAGTGGGTTGTTGTGTTTTCAATTCCGTAGTATTGTGTTGAATTCCGGTTGATACCTTAATAGGAATGTTCGCTGTGGCAGTAGAATGAAATGGCTCTTGCGAGCTTCTTCCACCACTTGGACTATCAATTTGGCGACATCCTACGTCCTCAACACGTTCGTGTAAAGTGGTGGTAGGGCCAGTAATGTTAGGCTCCACCGATGGCTCTACCATAACGTCTTGATTATTAATAGTATCTAACCAACTGTGAATTGAAGAACGAGAGCTGCTCCTACCACGTTCTGACTCCAATGTAGCAATCTGTGCTTCTAATTCTAACTGGGCAGCTTTGCGCTCAGCAGCGGCAGTTATAGACGCTGCGTGTGCTGCTGTAGCTGCTGCTTGTGCTGCTGCTGCAGCCTCGGCTGCTGCGGCTTCCGCTGCTGCTACTTTTCGTACGTGTGCGGCTTGCAGAGCTAGCTTTTGAGCGCGAACACTAGCAGACGACCGTGCTGACCTGGAACTTTCAGAAATATTAGAGGCTGCGCCTGAAATTGGAACGGCCGCTGACTTGGAGGTTGTAGGTCCACTCATTGTAGCACTGATATCGTCTCCCGTATCCCGAAGCTTAGCAACTTGAGCCCTAGTCTTCACCATTAAAGTAAAGAAAAAAGGACAGAATTTTAGGGGAATTTTGTAGTTCAATTTTTAGGAGAAGGACCAAATATAAATAACGATAGCTAGCAGGTGGGAAGACTAGGGATAATTTTAGGGAATTATAGGGAAATATATACGAACGTGTATCAGTGCTAGGATGGTTTATTGACAACAGGAACTATATACAAAAACAAAGGAATATAAATTATTAAAAAGTATAAAACTATGTACAAAGAATATACAAAAGAGGTCCGATTCGCAATACGCACAAAGACGATTCGCACATGATTCATTAAATAAATCAGAGGTACGAGCCGGGGTTCGAATCTGCGCACCTTGTTTCTAAGGCAAGCGCTCGCCCACTGAGCTGTTTCAGCTTAGTATAAATAGTTAGGACCACATAAACAAAGAAGTTTCTCTCCATCCGAACAATAACCTCAGCTTTTGTATATAGATCGGTTATAATGGTTTTACCCGCTGCGTCACGGAGGCTTCATTAAACAAAATGCGTGGTTGGATTGGCGGATAGTACAGGGATGGTCACATTATGAATAATTACTAAATTAATCGTAAACCATGATTCATAAGTATGTCAAGTGCTCAAGTACATGTGTGTCTATTTTTTTGGCAAGGCCTACAACCTAAACGTGGCCCAAAACTAAACAAATAGTTATAAAACTTGATTGACCTGATATTATGTCGTTAGATTAGACAGTCGTAGGAGTGAAAGGATTTTTATTTCAAAAAACCGGTCAAGTGTGAGTTGGAATCGTGCACCGAGTGTTCGATACATTCTTTGGATGTATTAAAATTATTTTACTATTCGTCTAGGACCTCCAGATAGCAAAATAACTAAACCACAAATCTAAGTATTTTTGCCAAGGTGTTTTTAGGATTTCTAAAGAACGATCTACTTACTTGCTTACTGCTACTTAGAAAAATAATTTTATTTTTCTTGGAAAAAATAGATAGACACGTATCACCTATAATTATTTCAGATTTTTCCTTCCACAAACTTCGGAGATAAGGGGTGGTATTTATTTTTTGACATTTTTGATTATAAGCCCAAAATCTACATGACATAAACCAAAATAAAAATCTGTTTTGAAATATGCAAATGAACCACTTTCATACGATACGTTACTCAATTTAGTAGTCTGACTTTGAAATTTTGATTAAATAAAAAAAGATAATAAATATTTTTTTGAATGGCGATGAGGTTATGTAAGTTAAATCTAAAACTATTCCAAGTTTAAAATCGATAGCATAAGTGGGTCCTGTATATAGGCGAGAATGACGAAGTCGCACCGTAAGGGTTCCTTTTTTACCTTTTAGGTATGGGACCCTAACAATGATTTCGAATTTAACTACAGGAGACGCCGTTTAATGCAGCTGACTATAGGCAGGCGCGTCGCTTACCATTAGGCGAACAGCTGGCTGGTCTTGTCTCTATGTTTAAATTATTAAAAAAAACTTAGTAAGTATATTTATGTTTTTGTTGACAGTACGCCTGTGTATCGTGGAAGGCCGGGGGTCGTACAAGCGCGCGCCTAAATACTGCCCCATCCTTGACCAGGAGAAGTCTGGAGTGGAATGCGTGTTGGGAACAGACAGGTTGGTTTAGTTTTTTTTTACTAGCCCCTTTGAGTATCAGCCCTGCACCTGGCTTGCGCGGCTTTGGAGTGTAGGCCCCTACAGGTAGGCGAAACTTCCGTATAGCGTAGAACAGACCTCCGACGCTCATTTCTATGGCAGTCAATATGGCAGTCAATATGGCAGCCAATATGGCCGCCAAGATGGCTACTCCATCCATCTTGCTCGCACCAAGGCTCGCACGCTCGCGCGCAATGGGGTCTCTTTCACACGTTGTTTTTATCCACTTTGCCGCAAGGCAGGCAAAGGTATTACAACCATACAGCCTTATTAATTTTTAATCAACTTTTGTTCTCATTTGGATACTTACTTATAACCGGTAATTATCAATATAATTCTATTTGGCGATGTTACGAAGCCAAACACAAACTGACCAGCGGAACTTCAGATACCACACTACTAAGGCAGTGGCCTATCTAAACGCAATCATCGCACGAACGAACGACGCGACTATCGCGCGAATGAATCTCAAACATTTAATAATAATAATATCTTGGGAAAATTCACACACTGTCATCTGATCCCAAACTAGGCAGAGCCTGTACTACGGAGACCAGACAATTGATAATAATACATAAATACATCTTTTTTGTAAATACATACTTAAATAGATAAAATAACCTAACTCAAAGGACACTCGTTCGACGTTCTTAAGTTTGAGATTACGTTACGAACTTGCGATGATCGCGTGTTCGCGTTTAGTTAGGACATCACCTAAGAGATTGAGAGGGAAACTAACTAAACGCTCAATGAATTATCTTTGGTACCCTTAGAGGAGATACCTAATTAGTCTGAGTTGGTACCGTTCTAATATGGATTGTATTGTAGTAACGTTGTTAAGCCCTGATCGGTCCACCAACTCTAAAACAAGTTCTACTATAATCTTAGGTACTCTAGAGGAGGCAGAGAAGTCAATATACCTATATCATAGACTTTATATATGAATAGTGTATGCGTTTGTCTATGGTCCCTTTAAGCAAAGCAGCAGTCGGTCAATAAATTGGCAATCTATCAATATTGTTGTTAATTTATAGTTGCGCAAATGCGCATTTTAATATGCTTGATAAAAATGTATTTCTACGAAACAATTTGATTTAGTTAAAAATGTTTCATAAACGTCATAGATAACTGTAAAAACGACACCCCAAGAACCCTTTTTACGATTTGTTTACATTTTATTTTTGGGATTCCGGATAGCGTTTAGTTTATAACTCCGTCACTTTATATCCAGAAATTAAATAAGTATACCTGTTTTTCGAAGTTTACTCTCAAGTATAAATAGCTCAGTGGTAAAGAGCTCGGACTACAAAATCATAGTCGTAGGTTCGAATCTTGGTATTTGAACTGGTTTCTCGTTTATTATTTTTAAATTACTTTTACTTATTTTCTTTTCTAATATTTCATAAATTCAGTAAAAAAACCGTTTAAAACTTCTAAAATTAGAAGTTAAGAAAAAAAGAAAAAAATCTGAGGGCGCGATGCGACTGACAATTTTTAATTCCCCTTATTACCGGCGTAGCGCTGCAATCGCCAACATTTAGGTTGGCTCTACTGGAAACTGTCAATATTTTTTTTGTGTTGTTGTATATACTGTTCGCGTCGGACGTAGTCAAGTCCATAGTTACGATGTATGGAAGTCCCGACTCTTATCTATTACATCCTCTTTGGCCCCTAGCTAGACAGTGGTGGCGGAGCAAGAAATAAATGTCATGTGAGCAAAATACATTTTGAGAGGCCCTCATAATAAATTACATGTGGGCAACATATATGTTGAGAGGCCCTCATAATAAATTACATATGGGCAACATATATTTTGAAAGGCCATTAGGCCAGTGTAACAATATTTATTTGACAGAAGGTCTTAATAATAATATTATAATTCAATTTTAACACAGTTAAAGATGTGTTTAATGTCTAATCTTTATTGAGCCTTTACGCGTTAACTCCATAGTTTTGCAATATTTTTGTTACATAAAACAAAAAGATGTTTATAACTATATAATATAACACTAATTTAGTTTTTGTACGGAAACATCCATTAACCGGGTCAGATTACGGGCCATGTCTTTTCATTCGGTGGTTCCAACATATATTTTGAGTGGCCCTCATAGTAAATTTCATGTGGGCAACATACATTTTGAGAGGCCCTTATAATAAAGAAAACCGGTCATGTGCGAGTAGGACTCGCACACTGTGGGTTCCATACCTTCTTATTAGATACTATCATGGATACACGACCATACTATACTATTATATGGATTTACAAAGCAGCGCTGCAGTCGCACTGCAAATTTGAAAGCACCGTAACAGACTTTTTCCTAAGGTTCCATTTAAGTAACGATCAAGCGACCTTTAATGCTGTCTTTTACTTACGTGAATATTACACATTGAAGTGACCATGGTGCTGCAAAGCATTCGAAACGTGTCGGGATAATAAAATCTAAAATAAACCGCGATAAAATCCGTAGAATCGACATTATATTAAGAAAATAAATAATGATTTACAGGCTAGACTGTCTCCGCCGTATCAGCAAAGGGACTGTCGATTTCGGCGTGTTCAGCCCTGAGGACCTGATAGCGGCACAGTGGGCCGACATCGACGTGCTAGTCACCAACGAACTCAGAAGTCGTCCTAGTTAGTACTTATCTAATTTTTTAAGTCCTTTAACTTGGCTACAAGTTGTCATTGTACAATACGAAACGATCCCCATATATGTATTTGGTCCCTATTCTCTGGCGTTATCAGGCATTTTCGACTTATCAGTCTATTTACAACTTGTCTACAACTTTGTCTACCTACATAACGTCCGTGGTTCAGTGGGAAACCGCTCGCTTTAAAAACTGGAAGGTTCAGATCCTGAGGGGAGTGACAACTTAAGTAGGTAGTTGTTCTTTCCTAGTTGGTACAATACAGCCCTGCTTTGTGTAGTTGTTCCTTCCTAGTTGGTACAATACAGCCCTGCTTTGTGTAGTTGTTCCTTCCTAGTTGGTACAATACAGCCCTGCTTTGTGTAGTTGTTCCTTCCTAGTTGGTACAATACAGCCCTGCTTTGTGTAGTTGTTCCTTCCTAGTTGGTACAATACAGCCCTGCTTTGTGTAGTTGTTCCTTCCTAGTTGGTACAATACAGCCCTGCTTTGTGTAGTTGTTCCTTCCTAGTTGGTACAATACAGCCCTGCTTTGTGTAGTTGTTCCTTCCTAGTTGGTACAATACAGCCCTGCTTTGTGTAGTTGTTCCTTCCTAGTTGGTACAATACAGCCCTGCTTTGTGTAGTTGTTCCTTCCTAGTTGGTACAATACAGCCCTGCTTTGTGTAGTTGTTCCTTCCTAGTTGGTACAATACAGCCCTGCTTTGTGTAGTTGTTCCTTCCTAGTTGGTACAATACAGCCCTGCTTTGTGTAGTTGTTCCTTCCTAGTTGGTACAATACAGCCCTGCTTTGTGTAGTTGTTCCTTCCTAGTTGGTACAATACAGCCCTGCTTTGTGTAGTTGTTCCTTCCTAGTTGGTACAATACAGCCCTGCTTTGTGTAGTTGTTCCTTCCTAGTTGGTACAATACAGCCCTGCTTTGTGTAGTTGTTCCTTCCTAGTTGGTACAATACAGCCCTGCTTTGTGTAGTTGTTCCTTCCTAGTTGGTACAATACAGCCCTGCTTTGTGTAGTTGTTCCTTCCTAGTTGGTACAATACAGCCCTGCTTTGTGTAGTTGTTCCTTCCTAGTTGGTACAATACAGCCCTGCTTTGTGTAGTTGTTCCTTCCTAGTTGGTACAATACAGCCCTGCTTTGTGTAGTTGTTCCTTCCTAGTTGGTACAATACAGCCCTGCTTTGTGTAGTTGTTCCTTCCTAGTTGGTACAATACAGCCCTGCTTTGTGTAGTTGTTCCTTCCTAGTTGGTACAATACAGCCCTGCTTTGTGTAGTTGTTCCTTCCTAGTTGGTACAATACAGCCCTGATTGTCTGGAAACTAAGACGATCCAAACGTCGATAGGCAATTGGTCATGTGAAAAGTCGGTCCTTTGTCTGATCTCACCCCGGTCGTGTCGGTCTTCCATCTCATCGGATTGTGAGAGTAAAGGAAGAGAGAGTGCACTTGAGTCTACGTAAGCAATTGTGCACTGTAATATCTCTCCCGTAGAGGATTGAATCCTGTGAAAGATTGGTCGATGTGACCATATCGTCAGGAGGACTTATACTATAATCTCTTATCTTGGCTACGTCATCAGGACCATTCGCTAGGAGCATTGTAGCGGTGGTAAACAAGCGCATCCTGCCGGACACCACTAGCACATTGCACGCTGTACTGAGAAACACAACTCTCTGTCATCCCGGTGAAGGCATGGACGACCTGCGACCTCTCAGTGAAACTCTATCCGGGGTAAATATGATTAAAAATCCCTAACGAAACCCATGTTTTTCGAAAATCTAACCGTTACTACTTTCATAGACGGTACTCACCTCTCTACTGAGTCCAGTAGACTTATTTAGTATTTTTTTTATTATTTGTAGCTTTCTTGGCGCAGTGGGAAACCACTTGCTTTGAAAACCGAAGGACACGGGTTCGACTCCCGCGGGGAGTAACAACTTTGTGTAGTTGTTCCTTACTGGCTTGGACAACGCAGGGTGAATGATCACATAATTGTCTGTAAAGTAAGATGACCCCTGTGTCGGATCGGCAAAGGCGGTCCTGAGTCTGACCTCTCCCCGTTCGTGTCGGTCTTCCATCCCATCAGATTGTGAGCGTAAAGGAAGAGAGAGTGCACATTTTGCGTCTACGCAAACACTTGTGCACTATAATATCTCCTGCGTAGATAACTGACCTTGTAAAAAAATGGCCGCTGTGGTCGTATCGGCCAGGCAGAATTTTTTTTTATTTGCAAAAATGTCATTGTGGATCAATCAAATGTACGTACCTATTTGTTTTTGTTTCTAGTATTTGGAGTACCTCGTCCTGGAGAGGTCTTGCAACACGAGTCTCTCTCACACCGAGAACAGGCTTAAAGCGTTGGCTGGATTCTACGGTAAAGCGTGCAAAGCCGGCCCTTGGGTGCCTGACGCTATCCAAGATGCTCAACTAAGTAAGTTCTTTCTTTCTACGGATGAGCATCCGTAACTACTAAGTTGGTCACTTCGAAGGAGTTGTTTTTTTTTAATAATAAATAGGGTGGCGCTTGACCACAATCTCACATGATGGTAAGTGAAGATGTGGTCTAGGATGGACCGCGCTTACCCATAAGATGCCTGAATCTAGACTTGAATACACCCAAGTTATATTTATCAGGGAAAACGTTGTCCGGGAGGGTATTCCACAGCTTGGCCGTGCGCATGAGGAAAGAAGAAGCGAAACGCTTAGTGCGGCAAGTTGGAGTATAAACGACAAAGCGGTGGAGACCCTGCCGGCGCCTGGTAGTCCGGTAAAAGAAAGGGAATGGTGGTACAAGGTCAAAAAGTGCTTGAGCGCATTCACCGTGGAACAATCTGTAAAAAACCGATAAACATGCAACTAGACAACGATGATCCAATTGTTGCAGTTTTTCATATATGCGTTTTGTTGATATATGCGTTGGATGGGCGTGCGTCTGATCTCTCGCCGGTCATGTCGGTTTTCCGTCCCATTGAATTGTCATCACCAGCCACCGAAACACTCTGCTGAATAAAAAGCCTTAGAAGGGAAGGTTTGCCATAATCCCCACGCTTGGCAAGCGTCTTGGGGTTCTCAGAATAGGTGGTAGGTAATCCAATAGAAAAACAGTGTCTTCCAGCCCGTCTTCTTGTTTTCCCTTAGGCGCCTCTTACGGAAATCCAACAGGAGGAGAAGGGAAAGTGCTATTCTCACCCGGACACCCAAAATCAGACGAAGCGCTTACCATCAGGCAGTTCTGGTTGTATCTTTAGTGATTATAATAAATCTCTATAATATTTTGGCTTTTTTGTTGTCCAGAACGAGAGTTTCCAACGCTGTGCGCAGCCTGCGGTTCCCCACGATGCTCCATGTCTGACCGGTATTGGGGGGACGCGGGGTCGCTTTCCTGTGTCGCGGAAGGCGCCGGTGACGTCAGCTGGGGGGACGCTGATGACGTCACCAAATTCTTTAAGGTAAGGAAATGGACTATCTTCCTGCTCGCTTGCAATTGAACTTTATTCCTGCTCGTTTGGAATTGGACTTTCTTCTTGCGCGCTTGAAATTGGACTTCACGCTTGGAATTGGACTATCTGCTTGCACGCTTAGAATTGGACTTCACGCTTGAAACTGGTCTCTCTCCTTTCACGCTTGGAATTGGACTTTCTTCTTGTAATCTTGGAATCTGACTATCGTCCTGATTGCTTGGAGTTGGACTATCTTTCTGCTAGTCCAACGTAATGGTACCTTTCTGCGTTGTTGGCTAATCTTTTTACAGAATGGCCTCCGTGGTCCTCATTGACCTGGAGATTATTTAATACAATATTACTTTTAATTACCAGCTGAAAACGGGCATGGAGTCTGGTACTGATGATGTGGCGTACCTTTGCCGCGATGGCTCATCGCGTCCTTTGACCGAAGAGCCTTGCGTATGGCTGCAGCGACCCTGGAACATCATAGTGGCCAAGAGGTAAGCATAGCTTTTTAATTTAGACACGATTCCAATTTACTTTCAATTTGAACTCCGCTGCTTTTGCTGATAACATTGGAATAAAGATTCATCATCATCAGCCGGAAGACGTCCACTGCTGAACAAAGGCCTGCCCCTTAGACTGCTACAATAAACGGCACTTACTCGTAGCCATTTGCATCCACCGGTTGCCTGCGACGCGCACAATGTCATCGTTCGTGGTCGCCACTCAAGAGCTTTACTTCCCCATTAGCTATCGGTTCTTCGAGCGATGTGGTCTGCCCAATGGCACTTCAACTTGCAGATTCTAAGAGCTATGTCAGCGACCTTGGTTCTTCGGCGAATTTCCTCATTACGGATTCAAAGAAACTCCGAGCAATAGCTCTCTCCATAGCTCGTTGTGTGACTCTGAGCTTCTCTAAAACGCCAGCTGTTGACGACAACGTCTCAGGTCATCACTGGCAATATAGACACTAGTTAAAAACCTGTGTCTTCAGGCCCAAGAGAGACAGGCAAAGGTTACGGAATATTAGACAGACACAATTGGGTAGGAGGGCAGCACCAGTTGATTAGAGTTAAGACTTTGGTTGAGTTGTAGTTGATCGCACCCTATATGGATGGATCGCCGTTTTGGCCCATTTCTATATAGCACCTGATATGTCGTAAGTCTGAATTTGGCCCTTGGGGTGCCCGAATGATAATAGCACCCTCAGATCTCTTTCCGTCGGATGTCATACGAGGCGACTAAGGGTTAACCAGAAGATGGGCAGCAGCATCTTATGTTTGATATCCAACTACACATAGACTGCGATCCCCAATTCCGGCTGATGATAAACTCTGAATTTTGCTGGCTTAGACTAAATATATGTTTGTCTGCATCAAGAATAGAAGTGGTATAGATGGGGGAGGAGAAAAGAAGGAACTGGAAGGAACACAAACCAAGATGCAAGCCCACCTATACTTAAGGCTCCTTCCTTCCATACAACGTTCATATTCTCATTAACTTTTTGTATAAAACGATTGTGATGAGTTTAAACACTCCTGGCATTAGGAAAGCAGCGGAAGCCGTGAGCAAACTTGCGGAGTCGTTGACGAACAGTTCAGTGACGGTGGACGTCCACTGGCGGGGGGCTCTCACCGCTCTGCTGGAGAGCAACCAAGCTCTGCCCGAACCCCTACACCCGCCCACAGCGCCTCTCGACTACCTGGCCAAAGCTGTTGGTTTCCGGGAAGCGTACAGCCAGAGCGGTTGTGATCCACCGAGGTAGAGTATACAGTTTTTAAACTAAAACACACACACACACACACACACACACACGCACACACACACGCACACACTCACACGGACACACTTCCGCATTGACGGGCCCGTTGGTCTAGTGGTTAGACACCCTGTCCGCTAACCGATGGGTCGTGGGTTCGATTCCCACCAAGTGTCTGGGTGTTATTTATCTATTTAAGTATGTATTTACAAACAAAAAATGTATATAAGTATTAGTATTAGTTGTCTGGTTTCCAATAGTACAGGCTCTGCCTAGTTTGGGATCAGATGACCGTGTGTGGATTGTCCCAAGTTTTTTTTTATATTATATTATTATTATTACAAAGACACACACACACATACACACACACACACAGAGAGTTATATACATATACACACACCCACAGACACACGCAACTGCACACAATAAAATGATCCATGCGTCGGATGGGACCTCTCCCCGGTCATGTCGGTTGTCCGTCCCATCGGATTGTGAGAGTTAATTGAAGAGAGAGTGCACTTGATGTCTTATAGGCACATCACTCTCTGCACCACCTCACTCCTGGCTAAGAACAAGTGTGACTGGCTCAGCGAGGCCGGAGCCGTGTACGGCATAGCACCCCCCCTTCAATGTGCTATGAGGAGCAGCACCCAGGAGTGTCTGCGAGCGGTCTCAGACGGGGACTGCGACACCGCGGTGGCTGACAGCGATTGGCTGATTCCTGGCATCAGGTAAATATTTTTCTATTGTATTTTAATTATCTGTTTTTGGCTGCTGCTATAAATTGGGTAGTCTTTACTCTGTTACTGATGCGTCAGTTCTCTAACCTTCTGACAGAACCCTCGCAGGTTATAAGTTCATACTAAGTAGTCTAGTAAGTTCTTACGAATAGGTCAGTTAGTAAAAAATATCTAAATTCCTACTACCTAACCCTACCTAACCTACCTATCATAATACCTCAATGCCTACCTACTTCTAAATTTTTCGAAATTCTCTTAAAAGTAAGTATCTACCTACTGGGCACGCCCTTAGTTTTATGTAGACATAACATTATATACTAGCTGAGCTGACCCGCGCAGTTCCGCTCGCGCTCTTTTTACTCAGAAACCTTCTTGGGCTCATGCACAACACTTTGTTGAAGATCATGATCTAATGCATAGTTTACGATTCTTTAAAGGACATAGCTACAGTAAAGGACATAGTTTAGTAGTTTTACCCGTGGGGTGTCTGGGTTAGAATAGTACCCTCCCATTTTCTCCCGTTGTGTATCATAAAAGGCGACTAAGGGAAAACAAAAAGACGGGCATCAACGTCTTTCTATTGGATTACCTACCACCTATACTGCGATCCTTAATTATGACGACCACCTTCTAAGGGGAGGCCTTTGTTCAGCATTGCAGTGGAGCTCTTTCGGCTGTAGCTGATAATGATATGCGTTTCCTCTTTCAGGGACTACTCCCTCACACCACTGTTGCACGAAATAACACCAATAGTAGAACACACAAACACAATAGTCGCGTACGTAAACAGCGATTCACAAATATCCAAGATGGCGGATTTGCGCGGCAAACGGGCCGCGTTCCCGCGCTACGATGGCGTCTCGTGGCATTCCGTTCTACGTTACGTCACAGATAAAGAGAAAATATCCTGCAAAGAGTTTGTTAATGAGTATTTTATGGAGGTCTGCGCACCGGGGCTTGACGGCAAGAAATGTTATGAGGAGGGAGAGGAACAGGCGCTGATGTCCCTTGTAGAAGGAAAGAGTGATGTTGCATTTATAAATATGGCCACTTATAATACGTTTAGAGGTGAGATTTTGTTACATTTTATTTTTATTATTAGGATGATCAACTTAACTTGGAGGCTAGTGAGGTTCTGGGCTGCGAGTCACTCATGGCCATTTGTAATCACTGTTCACCAAACGATACGGTTAGACTACTTCAGGCAAGTGCCGCAGTAGTGTCAGATATCCTGCCGCCAAGCAGTAAATGTTAACATTGCGTTGTAAAGAGTGCTGTAGCTGGTGATATTACCAGACTCAAACGACTCAATGACTAATGTCAAAAAGTTCAGCATAGGCAAGCGCGTCACCTAGCATCAGGTGATCGTCTTGCTTGGTGCCTGAGACCACGAAACTAGTAGTACTATGTCGGCTCAATGGCGACTTCCCTACATCAGAAGTAATCGGTAGGTACTAGTCTGCGGTTACCGGTTATTATAAGCGCCCACTGGAGATTTTGGGTAGTGGAACT
This sequence comes from Furcula furcula, assembly GCA_911728495.1. Classification (NCBI taxonomy): domain Eukaryota; kingdom Metazoa; phylum Arthropoda; class Insecta; order Lepidoptera; family Notodontidae; genus Furcula; species Furcula furcula. Next base: position 57,425,459 of record OU452242.1, read on the forward strand.
TGGTACATGGATTCTCCGGTGGGCACGGAGGGTAGCTAGTGCACCAGCTACCCTTAGTGCCTTGCCTTCGAGCCCGCCGATGGGGGGTGCAGCCTCCGGATCCTATCGCAGTGCTGACGGGAGTTACATCCCCGCTGTTGTCCTCCTCGGAGTCGCTGCCTTACTCGATGGACTTTGAAGACGCGGTGCTAGATCTACGGCGACTACGAACAAATCTTGGCATCACCTGCGACGGCCCCGGGATCGTTTACTGCCGTCTTTATATCTAAATAAGCCCAACTTGTGTAGCTAAATCCGACTACCTATAAGCCTAGATAGAGGCCATGACACAAACCATTCATAAACTTACTTTCCACCTTAGCGTACTAAGTACGTACAGAGACATTCCACTAGTATTTTTCAATTCAATTCAATTCAATTCAATTCAAATAATTTATTGCGAATATGGGTTAGGTATTGAGGTGACAAAAACTAAATGTAGATTAATTAGTACAGCCATACTCTGCCTAAAGGCATGCAACATTCATATTAAATTAATCCTATAAAAATTATTAAATTAAAAACAATTATCTAGCGAATTGAAATAACAATTACAATACATAATATACACAGTTTTTTTTTTCATTTTCAGGAAAGAATCCGGAGGATATGAAGAAAATCGTACCACTCTGTCCAGAAGAAAACAACAAGTACTGTTTCATAAGCTGGTCCAATATTGGCCATGTGTTTGCCGCCAAAAATGTTTCAGTCGTCCGCCAACACGAAATAGTAAACGTGTTCACCAAACTGGATCAACTGTTTGGCAAACATCCACCATTTCATAACCCCATGTTCTCTATGTATGGTGAATTTAATCATCAAAAAGATATAATATTCCATAATTATACGAGAAACTTAGCCACCGATCACGTTTTAAGGACGCATCCGTACAATAAAATTCCGTTTAATTTCGAACGCAGCATTTCAAATGTCACGAGTTTTGATTGTAGTTTTGGCGCGAAATTAAGGCCATCTTTTGTAGGTTTGTTAATATCTCTAGTCGCATTTATATGGATCTATTAGTTTACTGTGTGATATAATCGTATTTAATAGTAAAATGTGATATAGTTTGATATTTTTATACTTAATAAAATTTATTTAGTACCTATCGTTTTATTAAAACGGTTTTAATTAACAATTAACAATTTAACAATTAACAACCTAATAATTAATTGTTTTATTGGTATCTCTTCCCATAATGATAGTAGGTAAATTCTCTACCCACGACGACGCAATCAGCTATCGGTTTAATCACTCCTTGATTTAAAACTAGGTTTAAATAAAACCGGAGTCATTATTAAATAAAACCGGTCAAGTGCGAGTTGGACTCTAGCACCAAGGGTTGCATACTTACCTTTTTTGGACCTTATATATTTTATATTAATGTGTCAACCCTCTCAGATCGCAAAAAAAAACCCGCAAAACTAAGGCTGTGTGTTGAGTTTTTTTTTAGGATTACTTCTTCTTCTTCTTGCGGTGCCTCTTCACTACTGAAGGTTGGCCGTCAGCTCATCAAACCTAGATCGGTCCCTTGCCAAGCGAAATAGATGTTCTACGCTGGCAATGCCGGTCCACTGTCTGATATTTCTAAGCCACGATAGCTTGCGTCTTCCGACTCGTCTTTTCCCCTCAATTTTACCGATCATTACTACCTGAAGAAGATGGTATCGGTCATGTCTAAAAATATGTCCACCGTAATTGACTTTTCTTTTCTTGAGTAGGTTCATGAGTTCTCGGGATTTTTTAACTCGTCTTAAAACTTCGTGGTTCGTTACTTTTTGTGTCCAGCTTATTCGTACTTAACATACGACGGTAGCACCACATTTCATTTCATATAGGATTACTAAAAAGCTGTAAAGAAAGAAAGAAAAACATTTATTCAGCGACATCTAAATCTAACTTATCTATTACACTTTTTATTTTAAACAATGCCGCTGAAGGGTTATCCACTCAGCATGTGCCGTTGCTCCTATTTGGAACAACGACGCTGATCTTCTGTGGACACCCGTTGGCGAGAGCGCATCTGAGCGCAACAGCATACACCGCACGTAATACATTATAAGTTTAACAAATAAAAGAAGAAAAAAAAAATTCACATGCAAACCAGGGCAACATACAAGAACATGAAGTAAACAATTATTTAAAAGTGACGGTTTTAGCCTATATAAAATTAAAAATAAAGAAAACATGGAAAATAATAATAATAATAATAATGAATGTAATTATGGCAAGTGACCCCGGCCTTTGCAATAGCCCAGTCGCCAGTCCACCAAATTCTCAACCCCATAAACCTAGAATTCTTTTCATATGCTTGCAATAGTCCCTACCACCTACCGAGGTCAACTGCTGTAATTTCATCATTGTGGCTGTTGACCCCGGGAGGTGTTTTACACACCATTTACTTCTTCTAAAACGGGCCTCTACGTGTTGGAGCTGTCCCCACGCAAGCCTCTAAAAGACCGGGCTAAGCCCGTGAGAAAAAAAAAACAAAAGAAAAAAAACAATTTATTTCATATTACCAAGATTCATCATTTGTTAGTATACACTTAAAATCTATGTGTAATATACAATAGAACAAGTAACTAGACAGGAGGGAGACCCAATGTCTCAACAGAGGACAATCGAACCTGTCTGCCCAAACCTTTAGAATTTATTTCAAATTACCAACATTCATCATTTGTTAGTATACACTTAAAATCTATGTTAGTAGGTAATATACAATAGAACAAGTAACTAGACAGGAGGGAGACCCAATGTCTCAACAGAGGACAATCGAACCTGTCTGCCCAAACCTTTAGAATACTGTTGGAACAGGTTCGGACACGGTGTAGCATCGAAGCAGCCCTTTTTCTAAGGATGGCATGAAAGCCATCCGTGCGTGCTTCGGCAAACATACCTGATGCGCTACAGTATCTTGGCAGTCCCAACAGCATTCTAAACATATTATTATATTGAACACGAAGGGCATTGAGTGTTCCCTGAGTACAGTCGACCCACAATCTGCACGTGTAGAATGTCTGGCAATAAGCTTTAAAAAGAGTGATTTTTACTTCCTTGGTACAACGCGCGAACCTACGGGCTAACATATTCTCCCGGACTGCCAATGCCCTTCGTTCCCTCTCAATATCAACATTATCCTTGAGATCCTCCGAAACCCCGTGACCCAAGTACTTATATGAGGAAACTCTATTCAGTAAAACACCATTCAGCCACACAGGACGCACTGTATCCACGCTGTGCTCACGAGGTTGAAAAACCAAAACTTCACTCTTGCTCACATTGTACTTGAGCCCATGGGTCTCAGCATACGCCTCACACATCTGCACTATTTTCTTCAAACCGCTAATTGAAGGACTCAGCAATACCATATCATCGGCGTAGCTTATATTGTTTACCATAGTGCCATCTATCGAACAGCCGATTTTGGAGTTGCTGAGTCCCTCAATCAGGTTATATTTCAAAATTAAAGAGTAAAGGAGACGTCAAACCGCCCTGTCTCACTCCACTCCAAATGGTACTCCGCGGTTATGACGTTTGACCATTTTACAACGTTAACCTGGTTGTTGTGCCAATAGTGAAAGAGAGTAATTATCTCCTTGGGGAGAGAGGTTTCGCGACTAAATTTTGCCCAAAGCAGGTCACGGGACACCAAATCGAAAGCTTTCGATAAGTCCAAGAAACATGCGTATAGGTGTTTTCCTGGACGTATAATACTGGACTGTTTGCTTTAGACACATGATAGCGGATTCAGTGGAAAGTCCGGCTCTAAAGCCGAATTGTGCGTCGTGCAAGTTAATATGTTTACGCAAATGTTGGTCAAGCAAGCCGTCCAGTACCTTCGCCACAGTGGTAGCTAACGAGATGGGCCTATAGTTACGGCTGTCGGATAGATCTCCAGTTTTATTCTTTACTATTGGCACAACAAGGGCACTCATAAATTGCGAGGGCAGATACGTGTGTCTGACACAAAAAGTTAGCAACATTGCCAAAACCCTAGGTAAATGAATACCTGCATGCTTTAAGTGCTAGATGCTAACACCATCCTGTCCAGGAGATTTACCCCCTGTCATATTCTGAATCACGGTGGCTACTTCTTTCGCAGTAAAACCAACCGGAGTAGTTAAGGAAGTAGGTGGTGTGGATATTAGCACCCCTGGCGTTACTGAAGCTTGAGCCCGTACGGGATCCACTCGAAAGCAGTTTACAAAATTATTTACAATTTCGGTAGGTTCACTGACACCGTCAATATTGAGAGGGACATGCGGCTTTGGATTTAGCTTATTAGTGTGCTTCCAAAAGGCCTTAAAATTTTTACAGCCCTGATGTGTAGCCAATATGTCCATTTTAATCTGTTCGGCATTGTTTTGACACCATTTCAATTTAGATTTAAACACCCGACGCGATTTAACCATGTTATCGTGTATAGGCCCTTGAGAAGGTTTACCGTGTGATAACCAAACATGAAAGTTATATCGAGCTTCCTTATGTGCAGGTTGGACAAATTTATTCCAGCCTACAACGTATGGTTTTCTACGGGCACCAGATGTAAGCCCGCCTTCATAGCTATCCACAGCCGCATTACTTAAGATGCTTTACATATTATTGTACAAATTGTCTATTATCTTAAAGTGTTTTGACTCATTACACATTTTATCACAACATTCACGGAGCTCACTAGGAAAATCAAGGTCTCTTAGTTGTTTATCGCATAATGCATGATATTTTGAAATTTGTAAAGCAGACCGGTTCCCCCATTTAACTCTATTATGTGTCGTCTCATTGATAACTAACTCCCATAAAAGCATGCCTAAATTACAGCTTATTTCTAACGGTAGATGATCCGACCAATTGCAATCGTATAAAACTCTTATATCTACAACAGATTGACTCGCCGCCTGCGTCACTAAACAGTGGTCGAGCCAACGCGTGCAGCCATGAGCCTCGCTAACGAATGTAAACGCAGTATTCAGCCTCTCAATGTCTACACACTTCCACTGCTGGTCATCACAGAAAGTAATAAGTTCGCGACCAAAGAGCTCACCAGGATGAGCATTGTAATCTCCTAACATAAACACAGAATTTACTTCAGTACTTTCTATTACAGCCTGTATTTCACTAAGACACTCCGTAAATTCAATTAAATAATTAAATAGTAATGAAGAGAGTATTATGTTAGGAGTTTATTTGTGCAGTCGAATCCGGAATGAGGAAATTCGTAAAACTAAATATGACTCTCAGACAGGATCTGCAAGTTGAAGTGGTAATAGAAAGGCCAAGGCCACATCGCTCGAAGAACCGATAACTGATGGCGAAGAAATATTCTCGAGTGGCGACAGCTAACCGAAAGACGCAACGGGGGCAAGCCTCCTTGGACCGACGACGTTGTGCGAATCTCACTCAACTAGTGGACGCAAATAGCCCAATGTCCGTGGAAGGCCCTTGTTCAGCAATGGGTCTTTCGACTGATGATGAATCTAAATATACCTATTGACTCTCCGGTCCGGCCTCACCTATTGATTAAGAGAGCTTCTATATCTCTACCTATACTCACTAACAACGTCCCTAATTACAACTTTAATGGGCTTCTATAGTATTAATTGGCTTCGAATGTCAGAATAATCCCATTTCAAGAACTGGATTAGTGTCAATTAACACTAATTGCCGTTTGCGAGTGAGGGCGGCTCTGAATTATGAATGAATGAACGTATAAAATTCCAATCATTCGTTCGTAAGTAATGGTTCCGTCACTCATCGTCATAGCCGGTCTTAGGGCTCCCACACAATGGAGCTAGTATCGCGTCGATTCCCCGAACAAATTTTTGGTGGCACTTTGGAGGCGAAGTAAACACACACAGATACAAATTCACGCATACCCACACTATAATAAACTCGCAACACATTCAAAAAGATACGCACACAAATAAAGAATGACCTGAACATATCGACGCTTGAAAGGCAATCGTATCTAAGCGACATTGAGTAAATTTTACAGGAGAGCGATTTAAAGTTCAAATTATTTTTTTAAAAAATCATAAAAACACTCCATATTGTTCGATTTAAATTCTGTTAACACTTCTAGAAAGATCTTTTTAATAGCTATTCAAGTTATTAATATAAGAACCCTGGCCCTTTTAAAAGAACTGGTTTGTGTCGGTTATATAAAAATGACCTGATTTTATTACCAGGTAAAATTATCTAAATCAACACTACAGTGTGTGCAGCAACAAGTAAAAATAGGTAAACTTATACATATTTAAGATTTTTTTAATAGGTTTATTGATCTAAAAGGTCGTGATAGCTTAAATTAAATCAAGTAAATTTTACTAAGCATTATTTTAATGCTTTTTCTGAATGAGGTAATGTTATCTTAACTCACATAACTACCCCAAACCACGCTTCGTAACTGACATTAACCAACAGCTGTATTTTATGGTGATCATTATCATGCATGAAAATAAATGAAATCAATTAGGTATTTATGAATGAATCAGTCTTTATTATTTTTATCATCAAATTCACCAATCGCCAACAATCAACAGTCAAATTATCTTAATTAAAAACGATACAATAATTAACGTACTATCGACCTTAAAAAAATAGTAAAAAAAAAAACGAATTATGACATAACGTTGTCTATTCTGAGATCAATAATTACTTTTTACTTGAGTATCATATTTATCAGTCACTATTTAAAAAGATAACTCACAATATTATCCAAAAATGAATTATAATAGCACGTAAATTATAACATAACATTGTCTTTTCTCAGATCAATAATTATTTTTTTACTTGAGTATCATAAATATATCAGTCACTATCTTAAAAGATAACTCACAATTACCTATTATTATGCATTATAAACTATTAAACATAGTAAGTAAACAAACCTTATGAAAAGTCAAGAGATCATAGTGTCGACAGTAATTTATTGACACAATGTGTTAATAAGTTACTGTTGACACTACATAACAATTATCTTTATATTTCTTCCTTCGTAGATAAAATCTTGTATGCAACTGCACGTTGATGGTTTTTTAATACCCGTGCTTACAAAAAAAAAATGCGCAGGTATTAAAAGACCCTGCTTAACGTAACAGTTACATAAATTGCTATTTTGGCACAATTACTTAATTACTATGATAACAACACTTATTATTTTCACAACATAATTAGTCTCTTTGAACAATCGAGATAATATTTGTTTTTATCAAAAATATAAAAATCCTTAATCTAATTGTATCTTCATAAAAAATCTTTAATATGAGTTTATGTGATAATATATTATTAATATTTAAATTTGGTTACACCAAATCTAAATATTAATTATTATCACAATCTTCAATGTCTGATTCGGGTAGACAATCTTTGACATTTGTTGCGCGTGGAATGTTCACAAATTCCTGTTTAAAACAATTAGGAATAACATTGTCCGTGCAAAGTTTGACTAAATCGTCATATTTAGCCTTTGATATAGGAAGTTGCGATCGATAACAAGGTACAACAGATACCTTAGTTTTAGACTGAACATCAACATCAAAGGACGCCGCAGTAGGATTCATAGATGTTTTATACTTAACGCTTTGTTTGTCTTTTCTGAAAGTTATAATTCGGATCTTGCTTATCTTTCCATTTAAATTGCCTTTGAAATATTTGTCGCCAATGTTATCCCATTTATAAAAATCTTCATAACTTAGTCGTTCTACCTCGAAAGGTGCTGGTTCTTGTCTAGCAGTTGCAAAGACTGTAAACCATTGTGATGGTGCATATACAGTTGTTTTCTTCAATCTGTTTTCAATAATAGCATGCACCGTATCTACGGGCATGTAAGTGTGTCCCGTCAAGAGAAAGTTTAACTCAATAGTGTCGATATTTTTACACTCCTGTAATGATGAATGCAACATTGCCAACACAGTACGGTTGCGATTTTGGCCCGGACAACAGTCACAATACAGAAGCAATCGAGTAATGTTGCCTCTGGCATCTACCGATAGAATATATTTGTGCAATATAGATGCAATCTCGTTAGCGCCACGTTTACCATTGCTCTCGTCCCAGTAGTAACAGAAAACATTACGAGTTACGTTTTCATAAACACACAAATTGTATACAGCTAGTTTTCTACTATAGTACAACAGCATCGACTGTGCGTAGGGTGTGTTGAGCACTTTTTCGAGATCAAAACTTGCACAAAGAGTGGAAGGATTATCCTTATGAATATTTTTGTGAACTTTAAAACGGGCATAACTTTCTTCTTTTTCTATTTCATGTTCTTCCTTTTCTCTTTGCTTTTCTGGATTATTATTATCATTTTCGTATTGAAGACACTTAAGGCACTTATCCTTTTTGGGTATATGGAATCCAATGTTGAAATTATCTTTAAATATTTTACGAAAAATTCTATCACTTACTACGTCCACACCCTGATTCACATAATGCTGCTTATAAAGTTTATACAAGTTGGTGATATTTTTGTATTCTTGGGGAAGGTACACTTTGCTTGAGTCTTGACGACAGTAGTGTGAAGGAACAGCTGGTAAATTTTTGATGAATCTGTTAACAGCATCTATAGTGGATTCTTTAGTCTTATTTGATGGCTCGCATTTCCCCCTCATATCTTCTCGTGCACATCCCTAAGAAGCATTTTTTACAATATTATAAATTGTTTTTTCAGAAATGTTCAGAGTGGCTGCTAAAAACTGTTGACACACAAATCTTCTACCTTCTCCGTCGTTAATAAAATATTTAATAGAGTAGTTGCGGATGTTAGAAATGGTGCGCTTCCGTTTAATATTTTCTTTTTGAGACAGGGATACTAACCAATCACGGCGACGTATTAAGTCAAGATTCCAAAAAAAATTAAATAGACTTTCTCTTCTTTCTTCAGACAAAGACCCGCAGTCATTACCACACTTCTTGCTTTGACAAGGATTAGCCAATACAGTTTTTGATGGTACAGCGACACCTTTATTTGTTATATATGATTTACCAGATTGTTTATTTTTTGACCGTGCTTTTCTAGAATTGGTTTTTTTAATTCTCATTGCAGATTCTCCGACTACATTATCTTCCGTATTAACATCGTTGTCTTTAGCTTTTGACCTCTTTTTAGTGTTTGTTTTATTTAATTTAACTTTTTGTTTCGCTGATAGCACATCATCTTCTGATGTTATTCCTTATTGTCCTTCTGACCAATTATCTGAATCATCTATATTACCATAAAAAGTAGAGAAGTCTTCTTGATCTGATATATAATCAATATATTTAACATCATTCCTGTGTTTTCTTTTACCGACTTTACTTTTAATTGAGTTTGTTGCATTATTATCTTTATGTGGTCCTGCCGATGTAGACGGTACATCATGGTCAAACGTAAGTGATGTATATTGTATGTTATCCTCAACTTGGTGATCATTCAAAGTCGGCTCGTCAATATCTGGTTCAACCGTTAAAGCTATATTAAATTCGTGATTAACTAATATACTTGCAGCAGTAATTGATGCAGTCGTTTCAATATCTGTTGTGGTACGTAAGCTATCAGCAAGAATTAAATCTTCTAAAGTGTCATTGCTGATAGGAGCTGGCTCTAACGTTTTGTTAAACTGCTTCATGTTGCTATTAGTTGAACAAGCCGCAGACTGCAAAAAAAAAAACAATTTGTTGGTGCTAGATTTTAATAAGTGAACCTATAAGATAAATAAATAGGAACTCAAACAAATATTAAGGAGGTAGGAAATAGGAGGTAGAGCTTAACGACGTTTACTCACTCAAACAGTGCTCGTAAGTGAAAGTACCTCCGCCCTACAGAAGACCGCAGTCACAACAGAACTATTTATAGCTGTACGAAGAATTTATGATACATTAGTATACTCGCACACAGTAAGCACATCAGACATTATTAGAAATGAGGGGAAACTTAGTACCTATAATAAAGTGTACCTGCGTCTTATAAAACAAGTAAATTATAAAGTGTTTGAATCTTAATATAATTGTAACCTATTTTAATGTTGCACAAATCTCTGTCCTTCCGGTACCTTCAACTTAGGAACTACTGGGGGTAGGGAGACGTGCAATACCTTTTTGAAAAAAATCAGAATAGGGTCTGATGGTAAGCGGGTATGCGGATAGCTAGGTAGGTACCCGCTTACCCGTTGGGCCCCAAAATTATTGAATCTGTCTTACAAACATTTTAAGTTAAACATAAGGCATTATACCTACTTATAAATCATTGTGTACCTAGAAAAGATTTAATCAATTTCTTATACCAATATATCCAACACCTAGTCTAGATAAGTAGGTACTTACTTACCTAACTACCTACCTATCACCTATCAACATAATTATTTTATAATTAGTTAATATACGTAGGTAATTACCGTAAACACACTTATGTATAGATAAACATAAGTGTGTCTACTGCTAGCTCATCGTACAAACTCGTAAAACTTCAGGATATTTCGATGGACGTCTATGCCTACTACTTAAAAAGATCGTGTCTAAGATACACATTATGGCCTTGTCTATGGGTAGTCATTTTCCACCAGGTTTGTCACAGTATCAATAAAAAAGTGGAGTAGGTACTTACTGTGTTGAGTTCATAACTCAATCGTCTTCGACACTTCGGACTATTTCTTTCTATGCCAGCATTCACCAACGCCATGTCAACTATGGATGAACTACGTCGTTTCCACTGGCGACTCATTTTTAAACTACAAAGAAAAATAAAATTAGCTTAGACTTACTGTGTACTTTATTTTTTATAACGTAACAGGGTTTAAAATAATAATTAAAGCTGTTTCGAAATAGATACCTTTACATAATTTGATTGTATACTTACCGCGTCTTTATCGAATGTACACCAAATCGTACTACGTCCACTATAAGCGACGGCCGGTGCCGGAATGACAACCCGTATAAACGTGTCGTGTTCCGTGTCGCGCATATCTACACGATGTTTTTTAAACACCTACAGTTCATAAGCGACAAGAAAATAAAATTTGCAGTCGAGTAAATTTATCCATGCGCCATACTAGGCCATTTAGTAAATCAAGTAGAATTATCTAACCGACAAAATAATATTAACCGTTATTAGGAAAAAATGTCTACAGATAAAAAATAACTATTTGTTTTACAAGTAAAATTATCTAAGCTCTAACAATCTACCAATTTATTTCAGGTTAACTTATACAAATGATACTGTCACAAAATATAAAAACATGTTAAATTATATAAACCACATGTATTACAATTTCATTGGGTGGGTAAAATCTACTAACTGGTTTCAAAGGAAAATTTCATAACAAGTAAATATACGTAAATACAAATAAATAAAAAGTTAATACAGGTATAACCGACTAAGTTCATTATCCTCATTATTAAAATGTCGTAAGTGCTGAATAATTGAAAAATCACTTTTTTTTGGTCGTTTAGTGAGTACAAAATGTAGATTTGACCCAAATCACTCAATATCTAAACGACAACAAAACTCATCGTAGAGCTATGGGACCTAGACCAAAAGACGCAGAAAAATCTGGCGATTCGAATGGTATATTTAACTCATTTTACAGATTTTTGTCGCTTAGATACGATTGCCTTTCAAGCGTCGATATGAACAAAATTTGGCAGAGGGGTTAGCGCATCATGATCTCTCCAGTGGTATCTCCTCTAAGCCCACACATAACTGCGATGCGCTGTGATGCGGCGCCGCATTGCAGGAATTTGTATCGAAAATTCATTAGTTTCTCGCAGATATTTGCGATGCGATGCGAATTCGCAGCTATGTGTGGCAGCCGTTAGAGAGTCTACGTAGCCAGTCATAGCGCTCTGCTCATACAGTCTGTCAAGTATAAGTTGGCGCGTGGCGTTTTTAAGGAACTAAAAAGTCAACTAGAAAAGTCACTTTTATACTTGAAATTTCATAGTAGAAATCAGTGCGTATTTTTTTAAAAATACTATTACTTCAATCTTGCGTAAAGTGATTAAAATTGGTATTATAGGAGCAGTTGGAAAGAAGTGTTTTGAACACCGCGGCTCAGCACGCCACAGGCGCGCCAAGTTATACTGGTCGGACTGTAGCGCGTATAAGATACTATAGATACCTCAGAGCAGAGTAACATAGATACCTCAGTCAGAGTAACATAGATACCTCAGTCAGAGTAACGTAGATACCGGGTTAATAGCTTGGAGGAAGGACTAAAGAAAGAAGCAAATAGTCAATACCGGGCAACCTCGGGCCAACGAACGATCGTTCGCATCAAGTTGGCATTCACCAAAACGTTCAAATAAAACCAATGAAGGCCAAGGACAAGAAACACATTAGCCCCAACGAACTCATCGATTGGTCAATCTATACGCTGCACTGTAAAGACAACGAATAGCTTCCGCCGAAGGGTCCACACAGGACAGTTGGTTATAGCAGGGTCAACAATTTCTTTTTTGAGCGTCCATTAGGTACGGTGGCGACTCCGAGGAGGACGGCGGCGGGGTTGCGACCCCCGTCCCCGTGAGCACCGTGACAGGTTCCCGGGGGGCTACAATGCGCCCCCCGGCGGCGGGCTAAAAGGCAAGACACTGAGGGGCCCCTGGTGCAGATCCCACCGGAGAGCCCTGGGGTCCCCCCTCTCATGTGCCGATGCGACAGCCGCGGGGGTTTTAGTGGGTAAGAATCCCACAGACCCCGGTCGAGCCCCACAGCTCCCGGGGATCTTTGGAAGATTTCCCCCGCGTCAAAAAAAAAAAGGGTCAACAATTTCTATGTTCGATATCTAGCAAAGAATTTACAAGTGAAACTTCCAATAATAAAATTATCATTGAAGGTTGGATATCGATATTGTAGGTACGGTGGTGACCTTAATTCTCTAAGGTGGTGACCTTAATTCTCTAAGGTGGCGACTGCGAGGTGGACGGCGGCGGGGTTGTGCGACCCCCGTCCCCGTGAGAACTATGACTGGTTCCCGGGGGGCTACAATGCACCCACATCTTACGAAAACACATAATAGAATTCGAATTATACCTAATTTATTAGGCTCGAATTATACCTAATTTATTAGGCTCAATTCACACCAGAACGGCGCGTGGGCGGCCCCGAGCGGCTTCGAGCGGCGTCGCGTTTTTCAAGCGATACTCTTCTTTTTAACCGACTTCAAAAAAGGAGGAGGTTCTCAATTCGTCTGTATATATTTTTTTTTTTTTTTTTTTTTTTATGTATGTTCGCGCATAACTCTGGCAATTATTAACCGATTTGAAAAAATCTTTCTTCCATCCATTCTTCAATCCATTGATTGGGTCCCATAAAAAAATTATTGCTTAGTAATAAGTAGTTCCTAAAAAAACAAGAATGGTGACTGCGCACTGAGAGTTGCAAGAAAGCCTATATAGATGACGTTTTAGTCGCTCGGACTCGCTCGGTCGGACAAAAATGGTCATAACTCTGGCAAATATTTACCAATTTCAATGATTCTTTTTTTATTAGAAAGAAGAAACCACTGTATTGAATCTGTATGAATTTTATTACAACCGGATAAGAACTTCCTGGAGGACCATGAACGATGTGGAGGAATTTATCTGGTAAAAACAAAGATATTATATATAGAAGATAAACATAGTCCGATAAAAAATGAAACCAAAAAAGAAAAACCTATGTGTGAGTGAATTGTTTATGTGTAAAGGAAAAAAAGTGTTGTTAAAAAGTACTACGTACGTAATCGATATCGATGATATTTTGTGTGAATATATACACAATTATCTGTATAATTTAAAATTGATGTTGATTTAAAACAAGTTACTAATAACCTTTAGTATTGCAAATCTCATAATGAAATTGACAAAAGTGGTAAAACAGTCATTCTAAACAAAAATTGTAGTTTATTGTTGCTGTAAACATCGTAAATCGGATCATGAAAATAAGCATGCATTATAAATAATAATTATTAAAGTTCAGTATAGGTGAAGGAGCTTCCCCTATGAGATTCTTGAGAAGTATGCAATATTTCTAAATAGTATAAAACCAAAACATTAGGCGGACGTGTTGGTCTAACAGTTCAACATCCTGGCTGGCAACCCAATAGGTCATTGGTTCGATTTCCACCAAGTGTCTGGGTTTTATTTATCTATTAAGTAAGTATGTATTTACAAATAAAAGTATATGAGTATGTATAAGTAAAAGTTGCCTGGTTTCCATAGTAGAGGATATGCCTTGTTTGGGATCAGATCACCATGTGTGGAGATCAAAGTGGAATAGACCTTCGTCCCAGGTTATTATCATAAAGATAAACAATATACTTATATTGTAAAATACATACTTATTGCGAACTGCTAATACGAATACTGCTGCTGCTTTATGAATTGCTAATTCTGTGGAGACGCGTGGAGTGTACAGCTAGATTGTGTTTGTTCCCGGTGTTTACATTATGATGGTCACTATTCTTTGCAAAAGCACTTATGTTTTTCTTTACATTAAACAAATTTTCATAAATATATTGTGATACAACCGTTAGAATATCTATTTCTTTAAATTTCTCTTCTTCTTTTTTATCACCAGAGAATCAAATTTGCCGACGTAGCTTAACGAATTACCAGACTGGAGTGGCTGCTCATATTTGCTGTAAAACCGATGGTCATTGGGAAACAGTGGTTTTGGAGTAGACACCACTAACCGGAAAACGCAGTGTAGGAGGTTCTGTGTTTCTAGGTTCTGATTTTATTTTCTGACTAACGACTTGACATAAATACCTGGTGGCGTATGGGTAAATTAAAGTAAGTAAAGTTTAATCATAATAATAGGTTCACAGGGTACCTATCGATAGCGGTAAAATAACTTTATTTATGTAAGAACAAGATCATCTGTTTTTCAATTGGAACTGCTAACAAACATAATTTATTTAGTGTTATCGTTTTCTAAAGGAACTGGTACTGACTTATATTTTCTTCAGTGTCATACATAAGTACAAGTAAATTAAATAAGGTACGGCCTCTTATTAGGCAACGTTGATGTGACACACTTTGTTTAAAACATTTTGCCTCAAAATGTATATCGCAGACAGAAATCAAAATCTTTATCACAGACACTGGAATTTTGTAGGGATTCCATCCATCCTAGTCTTTAATCCGCATCTATTTTTGTCATATCAAAGAATTATTTTGATAATCTGAAAGAATACATTTGAATTATTATTATTATCATATCAATTTACATAAAGAATATAGAGACTGCAAAATATTTTTAGACCGTATAAATATAAACTCCTTGACACTAAAACAAAAAGACGTAGAATTTATATTTGTGCCAATATTAAAAACTATTTGCTTTAATATCGATATCGATACTCATGACGTCAGGACTTTTCAAGCCCTATTGTAAACAAATCGTTTTACATTTTACACAAAATATCCCGCTATTCTTCATATAAAAGTAATAAATTATGATCAGTTTGAAGAAAAACATGTATTCTACGATATTATTAGGATTTTCAACCTAATTTTCAACCAAAACTATACAAATATAGCAAGCAAAAATGCAGTCAGGAATAGTAATCAATTAACCTGTGAAATGTTTACTTATTCGTTGTATTACGATTTGTAACATCACATGCACTTATTGCACAAGCCACCATAATGGAACAATAATATTTTATATTATAAATTTGAGATCGTGCTAAATTATTATGATTTACTTTGACAGTAAACAGACCGCGAGGCAGCGTTGCAGTGGCTAATGTCAAAAGTGATGCGGAATAAAAAAAAATTAATATTATCTCTGCCTCTGTTGCACTCGTGCAGTTTGTATTTGATTAGAACTTCTCCTTCCCACGCTATGTTCATCTTTTTGAACGTAGTGAAAAAAATCTTAAATCTATGGGTAAAAACCATAAAACTGATGTTCTCCATTACATTGCTCTGACAATTATGAACCGATTTCGATGATTCTTTTTTTATTCGAGAGAGTAAACTACTATGATGTTTCCATGCAAATTTCATTACGACCGGATATTATTTTCTCAAGAAACATGAATTATGTAAAACTATGTAGACGATAATGTGATCATAACCTACCTAGATAATTTTTCGGTTTTCGATGGTTCAATCTTTATATATGAAAATATCACTAAAAAGGTTAAAATAAAATCTTTTTTAAAAAAAATTGAACCGACTTCAATATCACTGAAAAGTATAAAATAATTTAAATATTATTGAAGTTGGTGCCAAATATACACAGCAGGTACGCTAACACCAACTTCAATAATATTTAAATTATTTTATACTTTTCAGTGATATTGAAGTCGGTTCAATTTTTTTTTAAAAAGATTTTATACGTGATAAAGTTTAAAATTCTTAAACACTTAAAGTGCGCTGCCGGCCGCTGCCGTTCTGGTGTGAATTGAGCCTTAGGTTCTAAATTCGCAATGGAAGTAATAATTATTTCTACTTGGAGGCATTTCTCCATGAAGCTATTTTCTCTGAGGCATTTCTACGTATTATTTAGTCTGTGGTAAGTCATTCATTCATTACACAAGTTCATTCACTCGTTCACTCACTGTCATTGAGTCGAGGTCGCGCGAGTGTTGGTTCAATCAATCAATTCATTCAGTTGGTAACTCAACAAACTTTTGGTTGTTTGTTTATTAAAATTTTAAAATTTGGTGTCTTTTTCAGGGTAATTCGTTTTATTGTGCCGTTAAACTATATTACAAAAACTGAAAAATATATCATGGTAAATACAAGAGTGTTTATTTAAATTGCTACAGTCAAACGTGTTACAGGCTTGCGATGAGACGCCAAAAGCAGGTTCAATTAAAGTTTCGATTTTTAATTAGTGCCTGTTATGAGCTAACGGATACATTTACTTGTTCAGGATATGAGTGAGAAAAGGCAGCGAAAGCGAGTACCGAATTTTACGGCCGACGAAAAGACGTTACTGACAAAACTAATCAATAATAGAAAACATATCATCGAGTGCAAAATGACTGATGGGAAAACTGTAACTAAAAAGAAATTGGCATGGGAAGCTGTCGCTTTAGAATTCAATACTCAAATGGGCGCTCCTAAAGTATATTGTCTCTCATTCATTTATAATTGTACATGTATTCATTATTGGCAAGATTTTACGTTAATTTTTTTATTGTTTCAGCGAGATACAATTACGCTTAAACGAGCTTGGGACAATATGAAAGCCGTGTCTCGTAAAGCCAGAGCATCGGAGAAAGGAAGTCTAAATAACTCTGAAAGTGACACTACATTACGAACGCAGCTACAGCAGACGGGCACAATGAATACGTTAAAGATAGAAGAGGTAATTTAGTTGCTTTAGTTTGCGTTAATAATAATAATAATACCAGCCCTTGTTAATGTTCCACTGCTGGGCACGGGCCTCCCTTCAAGATGAAGGGGCTTAGGCCATAGTCCACCACGCTGGCCAAGTGCGGGTTGGCGGGTTTCACATGTCATTCGAAAGCTAGTTAGGCTTTCTCAGACATGCAGGTTTCCTCACGATGTTTTCCTTCACCGAAAGCTGGTAACAATCGCACAAAGACGATTCACACATGATTAATTAAAGAAATCAGAGGTGCTCGCCGGGGTTCGAACCTGCGCACCTTGTTTCCAAGGCAAGCGCTCGCCCACTGAGCTGTTACAGCTTGTTACAGTTTGCGTTGGCACAGTATAAATAATACAATAGTGTGACAAAAAAAGACTAATACAACACTGTCAGTCCATACTTCACAAATTTCCAGTCAATAAAAACTTCTTTAGTGATATTGTTAAACCATCATCAATGAGTATTGTCAATTGTATTTTGAATGATAATGTAATATAGATAGAAAGGAGATAGGTACTATCAGATTTGTGCATATGGTTTACAGGATATCACCTGAAGCAATTTCATTAGTTTCTTCTAGCCTTAACATGTAAATGTTGGTGATGTTGTCTATTGTTATGTAACCCTTTGCCAGTCAAAGACATAAAGGTCTGCTGCATTTGATCTAACCAGTTTCGTTCATACCAGCACCCTGCTGTTGTACCACTTGTCTGTATTTAATTCAGCCTGATGGTAAGCGGCTTGCCTACCATACACACGGTACTGGCATTTGAGACACTAGTAATTAAATTTCTTGAGTGCGGTAATTTCACCAACTATGGTTCCGTTCACATTGGATCAGCATGTTTATAATGCTGCTTGGTGGTAGAATATTGGACTCTGGTGGTACCTACCTGGCCGGTCTCAGTAGATGCAGTTCAATTGCATCTACTGTATGTATTATTTATACTGTGCTTATCAACTGCGGCAGAGGAGCAAACACTTCTGCACCTTTTTAAAAAATTTCACTATTTTCCAAGCTCACATTCACGATGATAAATAATGTGAGGCGTATTTATCGATAATAGGAATACGTATTTCAAAGTAACTAGTAATGAATGCTACGCCTCGCAGGGTACTACTACTAGTACTAGGTAGTACTAGTAGTAGTACCCTGTGTGCCCCTAGTGCCAAGCTGTTCCAGTCTGGAGCAAGGGCCCTGGGGCCAAAATGCCAAGTATGAAATGCTAGAGTATAGAAATGTATGGGAATTACATATTTCTTCACGTGACTTAGTGATGTCTGTAATGTCAGATTTATTTCAGGCTTCCCCATCATTAATATGTGAAGTTGAAGTGAACCCATACGACAGTGATGCTATGCCATCGATGATAGAACCCACAGAGCCTCAGATGTTTGCCATGTCTTCGAAACGTTCAAATGAATCACCCCGGTCACAGTCACCGTCCCATTCAATAGAGAACGGCTGTGGTAAGAATTTAACGCAATTTCTAAATTACCGTACAATACGGTGATGTTATTCTGTGGCAACATTTGATTAACACGAATGCTGAAACTTCAATGTAATATCTAATTCGTATTTTATAATAATCACTAACGAAATGGCATGCTTAATTTAATAGTATGACGCGAACACTTGACCATCATATTCATACAAAATTTAATTGAAACGAGATTCGAGTTTTTGTTGGTATGTTACAGAATAGTAAGTACTATTGGCTTTATTTTTAATTTACTAATAACCTTTTCAGCCAATCGAAAAGTAAAAATTTTCCCAATCCCATTTCGTTCCCTTAGGGGTTGATTTTCCAAAAAACACTCTAACCTGTACTGAAATAATCTTATTTTTTTTTTCAGAGAATCAAGACGATACCGTTATGTCTCAACAAAACGAAAAAGGAGAAAATTCATTCAACGGTATATATCTGATATAATATTGTTCCATTTTATACTCTTGCTTGCTTGTCATATTATTTTTAACCACAGTTGCAAAGACAGTGGATTTTTACAAGTTTTGAATGTCACTCATTGTAGCGCGTAAAGGGATATACCATAGAGTTTATATATTAAGAATAGAGTACGCGTTTGTCTATGGTACCATTAAACAAAGCGTAGGCAGATTTTCCTCTACGAGGCAGGTAAATTGAATTATTTAAAGTTATATTACAAGAGTTATATTGATATGTAAGTGATAAGTAGTAATAGGTTTGATCTGTTACGAGCGCAAATGTGGATAAATACACCTAACAGTATAGTACCTATTGTCGTGTACCTAATATTTATGTATTTTTATGTTCTTACTCGTGCCTACGTGTTCTTACTTGAAAAAAGCATTCTATAGTAGTTGTACTGATTTTTGTTCTGTGGAATAGACAGAAATGTGGTTTTATTTAAATGTTAGTATGGTCAGGATAGTTCATATGCTTGATTCATAAGATGTATCCTTTTTTGCCCGAATGCCCCAGGTGGAGGGATATTATGTTTTTCGAGTGTATGTATGTTTATTTCTTTGGCACGGCCTATAGCGTCAACGGCGCGGCGGCGTGATGGTCAGTGACTTATAATATGTGGTTAGATTCGCAAACATCAATATGAGTATCAAATGTTATCGAGACGAGTTGAAATATATACGGGGTGTAAGGGACATCGTACCGAAAACCGATACCAGTACATGATTCTGAAAATTCTAGCGTTGAAATTGGTCAACGGATTTTTCATGAATTTCCATTAAAAAAAAACCGCCGCTTTTTTAATTAAATTTAGATAACATCATTATTGGTATAATAATAGACTAATTTCAATTTAAAAATAATAAATTACTTATTTGTGCAAAATTAGCAATCATCAGCAGCCGAAAAGTCCACTGCGGAACAAAGGTCTCTCCCTTAGAAGGGAAGGGTTGCCATAATCTCCACGTTTGGCAGGCGGCTTGATTGAAATTAGCAATGTAATTTGAAAAAATAAATATTATTCCAACAAGTATTCATTACATGCTCAAAAATTAACAAGTTATTTGTCATTTTGCATATAAATGGTTTCTGTAATGTTGTAACGGACAATATGAGAAATCTTATAAAAAAGTTTTCGGTACGTAGTCCGTTACACCCTGTATACGTATTATGTATGTATAATGGAATTTAGGACCGTTTTGTTAGTTCGCTGTCGGGATTTTTATGCTATAATAATTTATATTTGTAATTTAGACATCATTTTATGATCTGCATTTTTTTTAGATTTTCTACCGACAACTCGCAAGGCATCAGATTTTATAAGACGAGAAGCAGCTCTAAGGGTTAGATTATTAGAAACAACGAAGAAATATGATATGCAGATATTAGAATTAAAGGTATGTTAACCCCAGGTTTCGGTAGGACCCCCTTTTTTTTTTTTTTGGGAATGATAGACGCTGTTGGCCGCAGATGGCCATTGCAGCTTCACCGGACAATAGGAGGTGAGCGCTTAAAGCGCTCTAGCCTTTACGGCAGAAGTAGCGACGAGCTCAAGGGCACCTCAGGGAGGCACGGCCTCGGCTTGGGCTGTCGCTTAAGAAGGACCCCCTACGCACAGCGGGGGGGCACTAGGCTTCCCTACTAATTGACCCCGAGGCGGGTGACGTTACGTTGTCACAAGCCAAGCCAAACATCCGGCGTGTCTCATTAACTAACAAATAACTTTAAAAAAATTACACATTGTTTAATATAAATACCTAAGTACTTATAAAATGGTCGATACGACCACAGCATCTAATCTTTCACGAGATCGATCAACGCAGGAGATATAGTGCACAAGTGCTTGCGTATATACAAGTGCACTCTTTCCACATTTACCACCACAATCCGATGGTACGGAAGACTGACACGACCGGGGAGAGGTCGGGCGCAGGACCGATATTTTACATACCTATCCGACGTATTTTAACCCCGCACGATTTGAACCCGCGACCTCAGGTTTACAATGCAAGCGGTTACCCGCTGGGTCACAGAGGCTAGTATATACATAGAATGAGTCAGTTCATAAAAAAATAATATAAAAATAACGTACGTATAAATGTGTGTAATCTTTTAAATATTATCTTAATCTTGAATTATCGGCTTGATAAAATTGATATTAATAAATATCGTCCTCTTTCTTAATCTAGGAATACGTATTTATGTGTCCAGGCCCACAGTTTAGTTGTCCTAACGTAACAAACGTTTGTCGTTTTTAGGGTTCTCTACCCGAAAGGTAGAAAAAGAAACTCATAGGCTCAATTCACACCAAGATGGCAGCGGCCGGCAGCACACTTTCAGTGTGAAAGAATTTTAACGCGGCGACGCTCACGGCCGCGCCGGCGTTTTTCAAGCGATACTGGTCTTTTACGTATTGTAGATAAGTTTACAATTCTTTCACACTGAAAGTGCGCTGCTGGCCGCTGCCATCTTGGTATGAACTGAGCCTTATGGTGCGACTTCGTCTCTTTCAGTCACACCAATATATTTCATGAATAATTGGTGATTATATATGATGAATGATTTTAAGCTGCTTGCTGCCCCCTCCCCCCCCCCCCTGCTTCCGAAGTTTATCTAGGGAATAATTTGAATTAATTACACCACAAACAAACGTACAGTGGCACAGTTTTTTTATAGAAAACTAAACCACAAACAATTTAGTTAAGTGGGTTGGTTCTTTTGCTACCTACCTGAGGTTTCCAAGGATAGCTTAACTTTTGTAAAGAAGGTACGCAACCCTCTGTGCACGAGTCCGAATCGCACTTGACCAGTTTTTGTTTTAAGTTGGTAGTTTAAAATTCTTTGTTGCAAATGATAATTACCTATATGATATTGGGGAAGAAAGGTTCTCGAGTGGCGACCACGAACCGGAAGACGCAGCGTAGGCAGGCCTCCCACTAGGTGGACAGACGACATTGTGCGCGTCGCAGGTAACCGGTGGATGCAAATCGTCAATTGTCGTTCATTGTGGCGTTCGAAGGGGAAGGGGAATAATTATTGCTTATTTGCACTTTATTTCCAGTTGGACAGAGAAAAGAAAGATAATGAGCGAGCGACGTTATTGCTGGAAGCTGCCAGGCTAGAAGTGGAGTATCAAAAAAGAAGACTTGATCAATTCTTACAATAAAATAAGAGCACTTATGGTTTATTATTAGTTTTAAGTAAAGTTATACCTACCGTAAACTGATTTTCATTTGTACGAATCGATGGCTGCTGCTCGAGTCAACTCGTGCGCGGGTGCTGCTTGGGGAGACTCGTCCGACTACTATCCCTTTGGCATTTTAGTTTGTTGTATTTTCGTCGTATTTTTTATTTTATTTGATGTTTTGAACGGCAGGACACACTGTCGCTGGTGCTGATCTAATTGTAAAAAGACAAACTTTGTTTTAAAAAAAAATTGAAAAAATGACAAGCCCGCTGTGTTTCTTGCCGGATCTTCTCAGTTGTGATCCGGTGGTAACTTTTAAAAAATTGACCATTCAAAAGTGCTAGTGCGTTAAGCCTATTTGAAATAAAAATTTTGAATTTGAATTTTGACCTGCAGTAACAGTTGCTCAGCGAACGAGCGCATGCCTTGGAAACAAGGTGCGCAGGTTCGAACCTCTGCTCGCACCTTTGAATGCTTTAATGTGTAAATCGTCTTTGTTCAATAGTTAATAGCTTTCGGTAAAATAAAACACCGTGAGGAAACCTGCATATCTGAAAAGCCTAACTAGCATTCGAATGACGTGTGAAGTCCACCAACCCGCACTTTGCCAGCGTGGTGCAATATGGCCTAAGCCCCTTCATCTTGAAGGAAGGCCCGTGTCCCAATAGTGGGACACTAGAGATGTTAAAAAACCTGTGTGTGATAGTGTTCACGGTTTAATTTAGGTTGGTCCAGTAAGATTGTCGGGCCGAGGAGGACGGTGGCGGGGTTGCGACCCCCGCCCCGTCCCCGTGAGCACCGTGTCAGGTTCCGGGGACTACAATGCGGCGGTTGGTTCAAAGGCAAGGCACCAAGAGGCTCCTAGTGCAAATCCCACCGGGGGTCCCCTCTAATGTGCCGATGCGACAGCCGGCGGGGGTTCTAGTGAGTAAGAATCCGACATACCCCGGTCAAGCCCCAAGGCTCCCGTGGACGTTTTGTAGGTTTCCCCACAGAAAACAAGGGAGGTTATCGGGTTTCTTGATTGAATTAATAACACGTATTATCATGCTAGGTATGGCATATCTCGTATCTATACTCCATCCCAAATAAGCTTGAAGGCGATTACAAGTTCGTTTGCGGCTCAATAACTACATAACGCATACATTGTCAACTAGGCGCGTCAGCAAAAACAACTTTCTATTACCAACCTTTTTTTGCTGCCACGTTAACGGTCAACTATACAGCGGGGGTGTTTTATGACTGCATAATAAAGTTGTAATCGCCTTCAAGCTTATTTGGTTTGGAGTGTAGAGATCTTCAATGTAATTATCGCCAAAGTTAGACATTCTTCCGCAGATCTCGAGAATGTGTATAGTAGCGTCAATGCCTAGGTATAAATACCCGCGCGGTATATAACGAAACTCATTACGTAACACAAAACCGTTTTTCATTAACCGATATGATAACGATAATCGCTTTATCTTTAATATATATTGAGGCAATTATAGCCAGAAGTTGTAATCACTGATTCGACTTAATCAGTGGTTAAGCGGCGTTATCATTATGCAGTTCCGACAATGGGTTCTCAAAATTAGGTCTAATAAGGTTTCCTAGTAAGGCTACTATAGGAGTTCGATAATTATCATTTAGTTAAGCAAGGTTAGTTCTTAGATGGGTGACCGTTAGTGCCATTTGAACTGAGCGTCTCCGTGCTTCGGAGGACACGTCAAGGTTTCAGTTCATTTCTTTTAGAAAGCAGTCGTTAGGCAAGTCAGAGGGCTAAGGGCAAGCTTGAATAACTCTTGATACCACGTTGGCCACAAACCAAAATATAATAATATTGCTGCCGATACTGCCATCGGGGATCCGCTCACTGAGATGCGTGGAGTACCCTATGGTGCTTTTGTACTGACCGATACGGTACCTATCGACAAATCGTTGCATATATGTAAGTCCACGTTCCATTGTTTAGTCCATCATATATCGTTATTGTGTCGGTTAATGAAAAAACGCACTAGGGAGAGAAAAATATACCAACAAATTAACAAAGATAATAAATACTTTATTCAAAACTAACGGTACTTTTTTACAATAATTAGAGTAGTAGGTCTATACCGTGGCTGATTCAGCCTATGAAAGTTTTTCGTTTCTTGTTCTGGCATCACACTTGTATATTGCCAAAGTCAAAAGTTTTAATGCGTTAACATATTAACTCATCGATATAATATTTAAACTAGATTTGGTGTCACGGTTCAAAAAGTGGTAGCGAGAAATAGCGCCCTTGTGTTGCTATTTCTTTACAAGCCACATCCCGACAAATTTTTGCCGATAGGAGTGTCGCTACTGTCTATATGAAACTGTCAAACTACAAGTCATTATCATTATACAATCGTTAGTTCACGTTTCCGCCACCAACACAGATAAGTTTGCAACCTCCGTGACCACATTTTAATTTTGTTCGTGAATGTGTATCTAGTTTATATATTATATCGATGTATTAATTGTTTTAAAACAGTTCCCGCGCTTTTCACAAGTTCTTAGAACGAAAATCGATTTAAAAAATAAAATTAATTTGAAAAAAAATTGGAAACTAAATCATCTCGAGCAATATAGCTATCACTTTGAATATCATTCACAACTTCCGATTCATTCTGTGCCGTCTCGAAAGCGACCTCTTCGTACAGCGCGTAGTCTTGGTCGTTGTGAATTATGGCTATGTTATGTAGTGTCGCGCATGCACATATCACCGCTATGGAAGTGCTCAATTTGATTCCCATTCCAACCTGAAACGATTGATAAAAAAAAAATCCAACAAACGGTGGTGTACACAGAAAGTAGGCAAAAATATCTGCGAGTTATCTGTACTCTAAGCAATTTGTTAGTGTGCCACCACAAATAGCCTTAAATGAACTAACATTACAGACGTATCCATTTACATTTAAAAACATCACGTGATATCATGTCAGTAGAAAATATTTTTAAATTAAAATTATGTAGAGAAATCGTAGGGTTGGCAAAGTCTTTTTGTGTGTATGGTTTCAATAATCTTATTAGAGTTTTTAAATGCAAATTAATATGTCTATACAATCTGCTAACTCATGGATATTTAAAATGGTATACTAATATACATATAATAGGTTAGGTTCTATCTATTCTTGGTGGCTATAAATTTGGGCCCGGTATTCCCGGAACGCACTTCGACCCAGTTGGATCCATTGTGCATGCCCTAGCCCTTACTCTGTTGCTGGCGTATCGAAGAGCTCCCTCAGGTACGCAACGATCGCGCTAGCTTGGAGCTGTACATAATCATTTGGTGTAGGATAGGCTACTCCCAGATGATTCAACCTACGTCTCGCAAGAGCGTCGCAGCCACACAATATGTGTCGCATTGACTCTTTTTCATCTTCGCAGAATCTGCAAATGTCACTAGTACTTAGCCTCATTCTGTGTAGATGCTCGTTGGTGCCAAAATGTCCCGTAAGTGCACCCATCAGGTGCCTTATTTGTGATCTGTTTAGGTTCAATAATTTGACCCCACAGTCCACCCTTCCGCTAGAGAAAACTTTGGAGTGGTTAAGGCCTGACGCTGTCCTCCATTCCTTCATGTGTTCGTTTCTAGCATGTGCATACAATGCTTGGTGATATGTTCCATACGGAATCCCCACAAATGGTTCGGGGCCAACCAAATGTCTCTGTGAGCCGGCCCTCGCTAAGCTATCTGCCTTCTCATTGCCCTCGACGCCTTCATGTCCAGGTACCCAGATAAGGCTGACATTGTTGTGTCTTCCCAGGTTGTTCAAGCCTGTAACACCTTCTTTGACCAGTTTAAAAGCAACTCTGAAGGAATTCAGAGCCTTCAGAGCTGCCTGACTGTCGCTGAGAATGCGAATGGTTTTACCCTTGACATTTCTCCTTTGCATTTCTTTGATGCTGGCAATTATGGCATAGGTTTCCGCTTGGAATACCGATGCATATTGCCCCATGCTGTGACTGATACTACAGTCCTTGGAATAAATCCCTGCCCCTGTACCTGACTCCATTTTGGAACAGTCAGTGTACCATATGAGGTGAGTTCCACCAACCGGTTTGAGTCCCCTCGTCCACTCTTCTCTGGATGGTATATGTACTCGGTACCTCTTGTTAAACATGTACACTGGATTTATCCTATCACAGGGCATGTCCATTAGATCATCCAGTTCTTTCACGGGATCCAATAAAGTATGTTTTGTACAGGGCTTGTTACGATTCCAAACTCCTGCTTTTGCAAGTCTGTATAGCGACTTTCTTGCCTCTATTTGTATGTAAGTGTGAAGTGGGGTTAGTCCCAGTAACCACTCAAGAGCCAGTGTAGGCGTTGTTTTGAAGGCACCTGTAATTGCCATGCAAACTACTCTTTGTACCTTCCTAAGAGAATCCTTGCAGATCCTTAGTTTGGTCCTAGGCCACCATACAGCGCTGCCATATGTGAGAATAGGCCTCACCATCGTAGTATATAACCAATACATTACCTTTGGTTTGAGTCCCCAAGTTTTGCCATACGCAGAACGGCACATATTGAAGACACGTAAGGCCTTTTTTGTTATGTTTTCAACATGACCACGCCACGTTAGTTTACTATCGAGATTTACCCCAAGATATTTTACTTCCGTAGCCCATTTTAGTTTGGTGCCGTACATTTCTGGGTCTCTAAGACCCTCTAATCGTCTTTTCCTCGTGAACGGCACTATAACCGTTTTGCTTGGATTTATGGAAAGGTTATTACACCATCTTTCCACCCTAACCAAAGCACCCTGCAGCAAATCCGTTACTACGTTTGGAAATTTGCCATTTACCTGTATGACTATATCATCTGCATAGCCTACAGCTTGAAATGGTCCACTGTTTAGTTCCACTAACAACGAATCCACCACTAGACTCCACAGTAATGGGGATAGTACGCCTCCCTGTGGACATCCTTTAGTTGCCTTTACGGTAACCATATCACCTAATAAACTAGTTTTAATGACACGTTCCTGTAGCATAGTGCTGATCCATTTAACAATTGTCGCATATATGCCATGATTTTGTGCTGAAGTTCTTATTGAAGCGAAGGTTGTTCGATCGAACGCCCCCTCAATATCCAGAAACGCTCCAGCACAGATTTCTTTTGTCTTCAATGCATGTTCTGCTCGGTTGACCACGTAGTGCAATGCCGTATCCGTGGACTTACCCGGTTGGTACGCGCATTGCATGTCATGGAGCGGTCGTCTCCTTAGTGGGCCATCTCTTATATACCTGTCTATCATCTTCTCCAAAGTCTTCAAGAAGAATGAAGAAAGACTAATAGGGCGATAGGATTTGGCATCTTCATAGTTCTCCTTTCCTGGTTTGGGAATGAAGATTACTTTTGCCTGCCTCCAGGCTGATGGGACATGTCCAAAGGCTAGGCATGCCCTGTACAATCTGCACAAGTGAGGTATAAGAATACATTTTCCCTCCTGTAGCAAGATGGGGTATATATCGTCAGGTCCTGGTGATTTATACGGACTGAAGCTGTTGATTGCCCATCGTACCTTATCTGCGTCAACGACTTTCTTTGCTATACGCCAGTCGTCTTTGGAAGTTTTTGCAATTTGTTCTTCCATGGTGATAACATTATCAGTCACATTTTGTATCTCAACTGAGTCCGGGAAGTGCCTTCTTAGCATATGCGTAAGAGTTTCTTTCCCAGTTACAGTGAGCTTACCTTGGTCATTCCGGATAGATGTAAGTGGATTGACCTTTGCAGAGCTCATTGCTTTACTGAGCCTCATACCCTCTGGAAGGCTATTGATGCTACTGCAATGAGATCTCCATGATCTCCGCTTCGCCTTGCGCACTTCCTTACTATAGTGCGTAAAAGCTTCGGCATATACCGTAAAGTCATTATTTGACTTCGCCCAGTTGAAAACACGTCGCGTCTCCTGCCTTAGATTCTCAAGGGCAGGTGACCACCACGGCTCCTTTTGCGTCGCCGCCTCTTTCTCCGGGCAGTTCTTGATCCAGCTGGCCTTAACTGCCTGGGTAATTCTGTCAGACTCAAACTCTATGTCTATGATTGAGTTGAGTCGCTCCGTAGGATCCCCCAGGTGTTCCTTAAGGTCTCTCCTGAAAGATTCCCAATCGGTTCTCCTTGGGTTCCTCCTTCGTACTTCGTAATAGGTTAGGTTAGCCGAAGCCGAATACGTTTCTTTGCCTACCCTCTGTGCTATTTCTGTGTAAAATAAATTGACGGACCCGTTGGCCTAGTGGTTAGACCCTCCTTCGCTCCTGACCCCATGACGGTCCTATTGGACCGGGATGCGCCGACCCCTCCCCGACAACCGTATGCTACACTAGCTATCAGACACCGGTCTCGCCGGCGAGGCCGAAGGGTCGTACGTATGCGACCTCAACGACGTGCATCCCCCCACTGAGTTTCTTGCCGGTTCTTCTCAGTGGGGGCGCGTTGTGAACCGGTGGTAAACTCAGCCCTCTCTTAAGCGACAGCCCAAGCCGAGGCCGTGCCTCCCTGAGGTGGCCTTGAGCTCGTCGCTACTTCTGCCGTAAAGGCTAGAGCGCTTCAAGCGCTCGCCTCCTATTGTCCGGTGAAGCTGTAATGGCCATCTGCGGCCAACAGCGTCTATCATTCCCAAAAAAAAAACCCTCCTTCGGAGTCGCGAGACGTTCGGGGTGTGGGCCCTAGTACGTACATTGAGTACGGCGGCGACTCCGAGGAGGACGGTGGCGGGGTTGCGACCCCTGTCCCCGTGAGCACCGTGTCAGGTTCCCGGGGGGCTACAATGCGCCCCCCGGCGGCGGGCTCAAAGGCAAGGCAAGGGGCCCCTGGTGCAGATCCCACTGGAGAGTCCAGGGATCCCCTCTCATGTGCCGACGCGACAGCAAGGGGGTTTTACTGAGTAAGAATCCCACATACCCCGGTCGAGGCCCACAGCTCTCGGGGACCTTTTGAAGGATTCCCCCGCGAAAAAAAGTTCAGTTACTTCACTTCTTTTGGGTGAAACAATCATAATTTGGAGTTAGTTGCTTTCGCAAGTTGTAACATTTTTGATTCTAATGCCACTCTAAAGTAGGGATTAAATTTGAGGATCATTTAAAATTAAAAAAAAAAAAAATTTGGTGATACTTTTACAAGATTTGGTGATTAGTTAAAGTTAGCCGTTAAAAATTATGTTAATAGGAATAACACAGTAGGTAAATGTGCATATTTTATTTTACCTGCAAACAGGGAAACCTCCGCTTCCAAACTCTGAACGCTTGTTGTATTGAGTTTCTAGTCATATAGTGACTCCAATTGTATCTCTCCTGCGCAACGTCGACTGGTGTTAAGTACGGAGTCATTAAAAAAGGACTTTCGTCGTACCTGTATGAAAATATTATTTAATTAATCAAAGTATTTTTGCCCGACTAAAGGGCCCGACCCTTTGTCAGTCGCCCTTTTATGCTTTTATAATTTATACTTGCCTAACAAATAAGTGACAAAATTGTTAACACCAATTCCTAGTTTTTTTTTATACTTCCAAGATGGCATACAAGCCTACAGCCCACCTGATGGTAAGCAGTCTATAGACGCTAGCAACGCCAGAAGAAACACTATCGCGTTGCCGACCCTTATGACATTCTATTGTGTCCAGAGATTTCACCAACTACAGTGTCTTTCACACCAGAGCACAGTAATGTTTACACACTGCTGCTTGGCGGCAGAATATCTGACACTGCGGTGATACCTACCTGGACGGTTCCTACCACCCAGTAAAGTAACAGGTGAAATAGTGTAAGTCCTCTTATAACCATAGCTTTAAAAAATTTCTTATGAAAGGTATATAACCTCGCATTCACTAGCGTCAACTCTCATTAAAACATTTTTTTTAACTCTAGCTGACCCGCGCTTTTTATTTTTTTCAACTTAATATTTTTTCGATTTTTTTTCTTCTAAGCCGGTTAGAGCGGACAAAACAACATAAAATTATTCAAATCGGTAAAGCCGTTTCTGAGATTCAGCGAGACTAACGGCACAGTATAAATATATTTTAACAGTGCTAACGGACTGCTATTAATTTTTGTATATATGTATAGGAGATAGACAGTCAGCCGGTATAGGGGAGACCTTTACCAGTAAACTCCTATTCTCTAAGCGGCAGCCCAAGCTGAGCCCGTGCCTCCCTGAGGTGCCCTTGTGCTAGTTGCTACCCCAACTCTTCTGGCTGGGGCGCTTTAAGCGTTCGCCTACTTGTCCGGTGAACCTGTCATGGCCATATGCGGACAAAAGTACTACTCATACCTACCTGTACCAGGCTAAAAAAAAATCGAATCCGGACTTACATCTACATATACGATAGCAGTTATGAAAGTTTTGAAAGCCGCAGAATCTGAAGGGGAACTTTTCTCTTCTCCTTAGCCAGCTCAGAGTAAATCTGAGAACCTAAGCGGCTTGATGTATTTTGAATTATAAATAACATGAAAATACAAACCCATTGCTGCCCAATAAAATTCCTTGTAGTTCACCATTGAAAAGGCGCTGTTTAACTTTGCTTCTATCGAATATGTAGCTATCCTCTGTACTCCCTGGCCAACGGGCCACTAAATCGTGGAACAGCAGATTAGGCCCGGTCACAGCTTGTACGTTTAAAGAAAACCATCCTTCGCTGTTTCTGAAAGACTCTGCATCAGGTCCACCAGGATTTTTTATTTTTATTTGTGTGCAGTCCACACAGCCAATGACTCCAGGGAATCCGGCGATCTCGTAGAAATTTCGTCTGAAAAGGTGAACTGTGGGTTTTAAAATATAACACTTTACCTGCGTTACCTATCTAGACAAATCCAATCTAGTATTTCTGATACAAATTAAGAAAAAAGCCAGTCAAGTGTGAGTCGGATTGGCAACAAGTATTGTCAAGAATATTTTTCTCACTATGGCTGGGCTATTCGTAGTTTAAAATATGTCTTAAAAAAGAAAGCCCATAGCCGATTCATCATTGTAATGAACTGCTCATAGCAATGGGCTAGCTTTTAATAAGACGTATTTTGACAGGTCTAGTGGTTTGACACCCTGGCCACTGACCAATAGGTTGTGGGTTCGATTCCCACTGACTGTCTTATAGATATAAGTATGTATTTACAAAAAAAAAGTATTAGTATCAGTTGTCCGGTTTCCACAGTACAGGCTCTGTCTAGTTTGGGATCAGAAGACCTTGTGTGGATTCTACCAGAATATTTAAAAAAGAACTTACTTTATTGCTTCATTTGATGCTGGGAATTTCACAAATCTGTTCATTTGGTTTGCCAACATTAATGAAACCAAAGCTATAATCCGTGACATTGATTGCTGGCAAATATTAAGATCTCCTCCCAGTTTCTGCAAGACAGTGTCAAATAATAAATACACTTTATTGTACACCAAAAGTTAAATGTAAATTTAACAATATGTTGTCGATATCAAAATCAATTATTAGACAATACAGTAGGTACAGTGTGGCATAATGAATATTAATCTGACACTGCAAGGGACCACCGCAGTGCCAGATATTCCACTAAAAAGGAGATGTGTCTAAGCATTGCTGTGTTCCTGTGTGAAGGACACCATAGTTAGTGAAATTACCAGACCCAAGAGACTTAATAATGTCTCGAGTTACAAACAGCAGTGTGATATTACTGTCTACAGGTGAGTGTGACACTTGCCTTCAAGCGAGCATCCTGAATCTTGGTTCATCATCATCGTCCACTGCTAAACAACACCCCTTAGAAGAGGGGGGATTACAATAATTTGGCATCTAGGCTTGGGGATCTCAGAGTGACCACAAACACTGTGATACGAGATTTTTATCCAGCCCTCCCATTGGGTGTCAATAAGAGGTGACTAAGGGAAGCAAGAAGACGGGCAGCAGCGTTTTACTATTGGATTACCACCCAAATTGGTATATACTGCGATCCTAAGACGCCTGCCAAACGTGAGGATTATGAACCAATCTTAAGGGTAGATTTTTGTTTAGCAATGGCCGTTTTCCGTCTAACGATGATAGTTAATAACAGCGAGGGTATTATGGTAACACCTCCTATCTAAGGGGGAGGACTTCGTTCGGCAGTGGACGGCCATAGGCTGATGCTGATGATATATAGATGGAAGAAGATTTAACTAACCTGAAAACTCCCTGTAGCGTAATACCGCAATGCTCCTAATATCATTATTTCAGGAGCAAAAGGCATGCCTCTTCTTGAGGATTTTTTTAAGTAAGGTTCCAACAAGGGGACCAGGAAATTTTTAACAGTTTCAGGCGTAAACCTATATCTACAAAAGAATTCTTTCCGTGAATATCTCCTGAAAGGGTCTGAGTGATCACGGAGATAACGCTTTGGCCCTGGATCTCGCGCTCTCTTTGTGAATTCTACGAACTTAATGAAACTTTCAAAATCCATGGCTGGCTGGTACTTCTGTATTTAATTTGTAATCCAATCCACCTTCAAATTCAAATAAACGAGCGAAAGCGGAATCCTCCAACGCCTCGCCCTCGCCTCTAATCCGAAAACACAAAAACAAAGCGGACAGAAAAATGGAAACATTGGAAACCAATCAAAATAAATAAATTCTAAAATTATACATTTTTTTGTTGGCCAAGGCTATTTTAATGATTGAACCCATAGATGATACTTAATATACAGAGAATTGAACCCTTAGAGAAAGAAAACAATAGAGAGCTGGCACTTTCTTTCTCATTCGCGCAAGAAAAGGATGCATTTATATATATTATATGTGACAGAAAGAAACAGAGCATATGATTTTTTGTCCCTCAGCGTGTGTTCAAAATCTGGCGCACCTACGGTGCGTTTTCTTCGAGTACTCATGAAATTTTCTAGTTCACGACCTAGCTTAGGAGTTTTAAATTGAATTGCATTATGAAATATCGTTTATACTACATAATGGGCGCATTTGAATAAATATCCTTAGCGTGTGTTAAGTGTACGAATGATTATTTTCCGTTATTTTCTGTCCTTATCGGCGGCACGCTAGCTAGATGTCTTGTTATATTCTGTCTACGATTGAACCTTAGAGAAAAGATAGGTGTTGCAATCATTGGAATTAAACTCGTCAGAATTCCCTTAAAAAATCAAAAAACATTTTTTTGGAGTAATTATTTTACTCTGCAAGATTTGAACAGAGCATATTCCGAAGTTATTTTTTTAATATATTATCATATATTATAAAGTAAACTTAAAATTATAGAAGGCAAGTTCTTCTTCTTTTGCGACCAATCAATTAGTTAGAATTAGAACTTTGTTCTAGAATTATTTTTTTTGGGAGAATTCGGACGAGTTTAGGGGGATTTTTTTCTAATGATTGCAACCCCTTGCTAGCACCAAGCCTCCAAGCACCAACCATACCCACACCTAGAGGTGGTCGTTTCAACGAAAAGCTATCTAAAAAGTCTGCTATTCAAAAAAAGCGCATAAGCACGTCGATTACGCAAAAGTCGATTTCGTTTTAAGTTGATAGCAACTATGTTGCAACAAACTAATCCGTTGGCCTTACTATGATTGAAAAACAACCTTATTGTAATAGATATAAGACTCAATTTAAAAACGACAAAGAATAAACACAATAATAAGCGGCAAAATTACGTTGGACAATTTATAATACGTTTTTAAGCACGCTTTTTTAGATACACTTACTTACTTACAACGTTTTAGTATGCTTTCTGCTTTGCGCTGTCAACGTGTAAGCGTCGTCATTTGTTGTAAACATTTTCGCGCGCGATCCTACGTTGGGTGTTGCGTTGCGTTGTTGGGGAATAAATATTGCGTGAATCAATGATATTAAAAATCATAGATATGAACCGTAATTAAAATATTTTCTTATACATATATAGTTAGGGTGTGATAGGGTATGGTCCTTTTTTTTACAGTACTTTGTGTATTTTCTAAATACGCATGAAGGCATGTTACTTGATTTTCAAAGGCACACGTCACATTCTTTACATTTTATCGACGCGTGACTTACAGCTAGTTCACCCAATTTGGGTGAATTTAGATGTTTCACTTTTCGTGCGCTAATGCGGTTTACGGTTTAAGACATTTATTTCTCATAAGAATTACATTCACTTAACAGAGAAATACAAAATATACTTACAAAAACTATAAAATTACGTTGGGAACTAAACATTTTTTAACCAATATAGTTACTTTTAAATAGAGGGTATCTCACAAATAAGCACGAGTAATTGCGGTGTGGTATGCAAAGAAATTATTACGTGTAAGAACGTAGTTGCTATGGACTTGCTATAAACAACTAAGTTTATCAATTATATAATGTTGTTTTATATAACGGTTGACTAAATAACTAGTGCTTATTCACGATTAGGTTAGACATCTGAGAAGTCCTTTATTACATAATGCTTTAATGCTTTTTTAAATAGTGGAAATGATTGGATGGTCTTTATATCCTTCGGTAATTTATTATACAACTGAGCTCCTTCATATAGAATACTTCTTTTTCCGTAGTTCGTTCGAGGTGATCGTAAGCATATATTATTAGCTTGCCTTGTAATTCGTTTTTGAATCTGGCATTTTTTTGTAAATGTTATTTGTGTGTGTATGGTTTTAGTTAGTATTTTTCTAATTAATATGCATGTGTTATATTTGTATGTTTGTGATACCGTCATTATATTAGTATCTTTGTATAATTGTATTGTTGGAGTTCGGTAGCTATAGTGAAAAATTAATTTTATAATTTTATTTTGTGCTCTTTGTATTGCTTTTAGGTTTGTTTTTGCAGCGGCACCCCAAATTTCAATTAGATAGTCTAAGTAAGGTTTTACTAAGGAATTGTATATTGTATACATTACATATTTTGGAAAACATCGAACATTGCCATGAAGTATACCTAAAATAGAAGCTAGTTTTCCTCGTACTCTATCCAGGTGGTTCCTCCAAATTAGGTGACTATCTAAGACAAGACCCAGATATTTTTCTGACTGCACTTTCGTTAGTGGCTCTCCACAAATGGTTAGATTAGGATATTCATCAATTTTTTTATTTTTCGCACTGAAAATCATGTAATTAGTTTTTGTTACATTTATGGTAAGTAGATTAGATTGAAACCAGCTATTTAGTATGCAGAGGTCACTTTGGGCTTCACTCACAATGTTTCCAATCTTAGTGCCGAAATAGAATAAGCTGGTATCATCTGCGAAAAGTGATATGTCCCCCTTCAGCCCCAGATTTTTAATATCATTAATATATATAAGGAAAAGCAATGGTCCCAGAATGGATCCTTGTGGAATTCCAAAGGTAATTAACTGTTGATTACTTTCAATATTATCTATTTTAACTATCTGAAATCTATTCGATAAGTATGATTGAAATATTTGATAGGCAGTTTTCCTTACTCCTATTTTGTACAATTTATCCAGTAGCAATTGATGACTTATGGTATCAAATGCTTTTTTGAGATCAATGAAAATACCAATAGCTATTTGTTTTTGATCAATTTTTGTTTTCAATTTTGTTACCAGATCAAGAGTCGCAGAAAGGGTGTTAGACTTTGGTCTAAATCCATATTGCTTTTCAAAAAGGAAGTTGATAGCATTTAAGAATTCCTTTAAACGAACGTAAATTACTTTTTCGAAAATTTTAGAGATCACTGGTAGGACTGAGATTGGACGATAATTTTCTGGATTGGATTTTGTACCCAATTTATATACAGGGACCACTTTGGCTAGTTTTAGTGTATTAGGAAATTCGCCAACTTTAAGGCACTTATTAATGCACTTAGTCAGTCCCTCAACAATTAAGTTTTTTACAGATTTTATGGCTTTGCAGCTTATACCATCTAGCCCAGTGCTTGTATTTGTATTCAGGTTATCAATTATATAACTAACTTCTTCTACAGTAGCTGGTTTCAAATTTAAGAGCTGGGAGCAAACTGGGTTTGTTTGACTAATAGGCAATTTAGGTGTACTAACCTCTGGGTGCGCCGCTGTGATACATTTACTTGCTAACGTTCTTCCAATACTCACAAAATAAGTGTTAAAACATTCACAAATTTCTTTTATGTCAGTTATTGTACTAGTTGAGGTTTCAAGTTTAGAAGGAGCTGAGTTGAGCTTTACTTTGTTATTAGCTAAATTATTAATTAACTTCCACATTTTTAAAGGTCTTCCCTCACAATTATTAAACGCTTTAATGTAGTAGTTGCTTTTGGTATCTTGTATTATTTCGTGAACTCTGTTTCTCTCATATTTGTATTTTGTTTTTAAATCTTCATCGTGGGGCTTTGATTTATAATCTTTCCAGTACTGATTACGCCTATCTATTTCTGCGATTATGTTTCTGTTGATCCAGTCTGCCCTAGGGGGGTTATGAATTTTTATTTTACTTATGCTGCTTTTGCTAATTGCTTGAACTAACATGGCTTCCAGAAGTTCATAACTGGTATCGAAACTAGTTGGGTCAATTTGTTCTATTGTTAGATATAACTTATTGTAATCTATCGCTTTATATGCTATCTTTTTTTTCGGTTCTGGCTTATATTTTGATAGCTCTAAATATAGCTGCTTGTGATCAGACATTGCAGAGTCTATCACCTCTAAGTGGAAACGGTTATTTCTCAAGTTAGTACACACATGATCCAAGGTGGTTTTAGTAGTAGCAGTTTCTCTTGTACAGTAAGTATCATCTAAGTTATTTAGTACAATAAGTCCATTTTCTTTTAGCATTTCCGTATAATTCCTTGTAGGCTGGTTTCGTTTCAATAAATCATAATTGAAGTCGCCAAATATGATCATTCTTTTACGCTTTTGCAACTGTTGAGAGTATATTTCGAGAAAGTCATTGTGGTTTGTTCTTTCTGGTTTATAGACGCCTCCAATATCCAGAGAAAACTTTTCTATGTGAACCCATAGGAAATGGTTGCTACTTTCAGATATGTCTTCTATTAGATTATGCTGTAAGTTATTGTGGACAAAAATTGATACACCTCCTCCTCTTGAATTTTTTCTGAATGTATAATAGTGTGTATAGTTAATAGCTAATGGCTAATGGCATATCTTATCTATTGTATTAAATATCATCGGTATAATAAACAGTGAGTTGTGACGGTATGAATATCTGCATTGGTACGCTTTTTCAATACCAGACATCCGCGTTTAAAAGACGTAGCAACGTTTTCTTCAACGAGTAAAAGCTTTTATAAAAAAAGCGTTTTAAGCAAAAAGCTCTTATAAAAACGTGCTTACAAAAATAAGCATAACGTTGAAACGCGTTGTCAATTATAAGCCGTTTATCCCACCTCTACCCACACCCACCCACCGACCAAGGCCAATCCTGGAAATAAACCTTTTGAACTTTTTCGAACCATTTCGTTCCGCCGAACATTTTCTTTGAAAACTTTCCGCTTTTCGCGCCGTAATGCCGTCGTCGGCTGACTTGGAAAACTTTTTAAAAGCTTTGGACACAGTTAAAAAGGACTACACGTGCGGAATGTGCAACGAACTGTGCCAGGACCCAGTGGTTCTTAAAAAGTGCTTTCACCTAATATGCTCCGAGCATACTAATTTGAAGCATTGCCCTACATGCAAAACTGTTTTAGATGGATACTCTGTCTTCGTTGACGATCAATTGAAAGTTTGTGTCGAATCCGCCGCGGAATTGCATCAAATTTTCGAGAAATTTAGACCTCAGGACACTTCGATCATCTCTGTTAATAAGACCAATCCGTCTAGTAATACTAGCAAGGGCGGTGCGGTTCGAAGCGCAAAAAAGACACTAACTGACAAGACAAACTCCCGAATCGCGCTTAATGAGGAAGTCTCGTCGAAATTGGGTTTCAAAATCAATAAAAATAACGAAAAACGGAACAATAAAGGTGAGACAGCGCTGCACGTCGCTTGCCGTTTAGGTAAAATTCACGAAATCAAGGAATTACTGAACTCAGGTGCTAACACAAACACTAAAGATAACGCAGGCTGGACACCGTTACATGAAGTCGTTCAAAATGGCAGATTGGACTTGGTAAAGTTGTTATTACAATACAACACATTGATCGATGTTCCGGGACAGAGTAATGAGACACCGTTGCATGAAGCTGTGAGGTACAATCATGCTGATATAGCCGAGGAGTTAGTAAAACACGGAGCGGACATTAATGCTAGGAATTGCAAAGGAGAAACTCCGTATCAACTTGCATCGAACAACATGAAGAATATTTTAATTGCTGCATCTGAAGTTATATTACAAACACAAAGTGTTAACGTATCACACATAGCAGCGTTGTATGCTGAGTTAGAATTTGACAATATATGCGTATACTCTATATCACAGTTTAAGTCAGTCCACAACAAGCTAAAACTATTAGCAAAACAGCATAGCAATCTTACTGTTGAAACTAAATTTTCCAAAAAAGTCACACATTTGATTGTGGACACTGAAAACGATGGTGTGTGCACATCGAAATTGGACATACTCCATGCTATTGTCACTAAAATTTGGATAATAACATCAGAATGGGTGACTAAGTCAACAACAGATAGATTGGAGAGTTTCGAAGCATTTGAAGTGACAAGTGTTGGTACAAAGTCATCACAAGGCCCAAGGAATGCCCGTTACAACAAATACAAGCAGCTACCTGGCATTTTCGATGGATGCCATTTTTATTTCCACAACTTCAGTACAAAATATGAGATTACTAAATCTTTAGTTGTTACAAAAGCTATATTGACCAAGCTGGTGACTGATGCTGGAGGTGTGGTGCTAAGGAGAGTACCGAATCCAGAATTGATACCAGAGAATGAGATGCTTGTGCCATACCATGCGAAGAAAGATGGGAAACTATGGATTTGTTCACATTACATTATATTTAAAGACATGTATGAGCCAATGTATAACATGAAGCATCTGAAAGCTTTGCCGATAGGATGGTTAATTGAGTGTATAGAGAAGTATGAGTTGGTGGAACCATGGTAGTATGGACAAATTATCATTGGTACACAGACATTGTCCAGTGCCCTTTCTGTATCGAAGGTTGGGATACTCCAGTCTTACCTTCCTGATGTAATTATCTCCTGGATGCAACCAGCAAACTTTGCAAATCAAGCTTTCTTAATCTGTGCATTATAAATTACTTTATGTAATTTTTTTACATTATTTTCGTACAGTAAATAATTAAATGGTCATAACGTAACATATTGATCAATCAACAATAACCTGCATGTCTAAGCTTACTATGCTCATTGGTAGAATAGTCTTAGGCTTAGACTCAATAAGAATAATGTCTATTTTATTGGCACGCCCTCATCCTAAACGTCTTACGGGTTTTGACTTGTAATGTGTCATTAGCAGTGGCATGAACACACTTTTTTGACAGGGTAGGCAAAAAGGCAAATTTCTTTGATTAGGTACTATATTTTGATCATTCAGAAAAGTCCTAGGGTAGGTCTTTTCTGTCTTGTCTGTATGGACTGCACGCTACTTGTCGTTAGTGAAATAGGCTATGTATTTATTAAAAAAAAAAAAAAAATATATATGCCCAAATATTTGACCCTAGTGGTGCCTATCTGGTTAGTCCCTAGCACAAGAGACCTACCTACCACAGTAAAATATAACCTGTCACTCCCACAACCAAGACAAATCCAATGTATTATGTAGAAATATACATACGTACATACTTTCGAAAAACATAGCCCTCCTTTTGGGGCAGTCAGTAGTGAAGATAAATCAAACATGTTATAACAGAATAAATCATTTATTTAAATAAAATATATTCATTTAATTTACAAATCAACAGACTTCACTATACATTGATGTATATTTGTCATTTCACGTGCTCACGCATCTATGTACAGCAAAGGCCGCGATCGTGTCGTCCAAATACATTGGCTCTTAGCCACATTACTTATTAATACTATTCAATAATCGTTTTAAGTATTTTATGTAATAAGTACGCCATCATCTTGACTCAAATCACTGTTAGTAGATATGTAAATCTTTATTACTAATACTCTGATAGTGAGAACTCGGGACTATTTAGTGGAAAATAATGCCTTAATTAGAATTAACAATAGGTAACTAGCTTTTTGAGTGCGACAGTAAGAGACGTAGGGCACATTCGGCCCCCCAGTAGTATCGACAGTTAAAAATACCGTACTACGCGTTGCCGACCTTTAAGATATTAAGTCTCTTGTTTCTGGTAATTTCACCAGCTACAGTGCCCTTCAAACCGGAACACAGTAATGTTTACACACTGCTGCTTGGCGGTAGAATATTTTACACTGCTGTAGTCCGTTGTACAAGGAGCTACACAATGACTATATAGTAGTTTTATAAATAATACTGACTATTCTAGAGTGCTAGCGCTAAACCTATATTAAAATAAATAATTTAATTTCATAAGTTTGGTAAGACTACGGTGGAGTCAGTGATATAAGATAATGAAATCGATCAAACTGTCAATTTTCTCCATACATTTCACATTAGCGCCTCTAGCGGTAACTATCAAAAACTAGTCAAATACACGGGACACAACCAAAGAATCTGCGTTTGTCATATATATAACTAGATTAGGTGTTACGGTCCGAAAAGTGGCACACAGAAATAGCGCCCTTGTGTCGCTATTTCATTTCAAGCCACAGGCTGACAAGATTATTTTTGCCGATAGGTGTGTCGCTACTGTCTATATGAAACTGTCAAACTACACGTCATTATCATAATAAAACCGTTAGGACACGTTTCCGCCACCAGCACATAAGTTCGCGACCTCCGCGGCCACATTTTAGATGAAATTTTGTTAGTGTGTGTTTATCTAGTTTATAATAATTACATCGATGCATAGAATGCTGTCTGTGTCTAAGTGACCTATTTAAGCTTTATACTTTGGTTATGATAATAGGTATGGCAGAATTGCTTGAAAGCACGGAAATTTTCCTAAGACACCACAAGAATTTATTAAAATTAGCAGCCTTGGGGCTCTATTACGGTAGCACATCGCTGGACACAACAGACAGTTTGATCGGTTTCATTACTTTCAAAACCCATACTAGACCCTACAGCGCAATACACATTGAGCCCGCCGGGCCGCCGACATATGTCGGCAACTTTTTGTCGGCGGTATAGTTGGCGGCTTCACTTATTACAAGTCGGAAAA
Organism: Furcula furcula; assembly: GCA_911728495.1. NCBI lineage: Eukaryota > Metazoa > Arthropoda > Insecta > Lepidoptera > Notodontidae > Furcula > Furcula furcula. Next base: position 57,467,071 of record OU452242.1, read on the forward strand.
TTTGGTCGGCGGCATGTCGGCGGCTTGAGATAAGAAATTTATTTGGCAGTCAGTGATTGCCCCGTGTCGATAAAGGTTGTGTGGTTGTGCGATATAATTTTGATGGTGTATCTTCGATAATTCAGTAAATAGAAATAATCTTAAAAATGGACGATGGCAGTGATCTGTTGATAGCAGCTTGTGGAATGTTTATTGCTGGATCGCTACAAAAGGAACGAAGCTGTTGGGTTAGACCTAGTTTACTGAGTCGCAATTGTTATAGCAATCATGACAGATTAAGAGATTTGAAAGCAGATGACTTGATTGTACAAAATCCCATACATTTTAAAACATTCATGAAATTAACCAATACCGACTTTGAATATTTATTGAATATTGTTGGGCCGAGAATAGTTAAAAAAGATACAAATTGCAGAATTGCAATTTCGTCACAAGACAGATTAGCAATAACATTAAAATACCTGAGTACGGGCGAATCATTCATTAGCCTTTGTGATGTGTTCAAAGTATCTCCTCAAATTATATCATAGATAGATAGATAGATAGATAGACAATTCTTTATTGCGCACAAACAAACAGATACAAAAAGAATAAGACACAAATTAATAAAAAATGCAACAATGGGCGGCCTTATCGCTAAAAGCGATCTCTTCCAGGCAACCTTTACAGGATCATACATTATCCCAGAAGTATGCCAAGCTATAATCGATGGCCTTTCGGAGTATGTAAAGGTAAAATTAAATGTTTAACTTTTTTAAATAAACCTAAATGTTGATAAATATAAATTTTAAATAGATTTATATTTTTTGTGCTGTTTAATTTAGTTCGAAGTATAATTTAGTTAATGTTCTTATTTTAGATTCCGAGAACTTCAAACGAATGGAAAAAAGTTGCAGTTAGATATCTGGATAGATGGAATGTTCCTAATTGCCTTGGATCAATGGACGGAAAACACGTAAAAATTCAATGTCCACCAAGAAGTGGAAGTGAATATTTTAACTATAAAACTTATTTCAGTATTGTACTATTTGCATTAGTGGATGCAGATTACAAGTTTTTATACGCTAATGTTGGATGTCAGGGTCGCATTTCAGATGGCGGTGTTTTTAATAACTCTGCGTTATGCAGAATGTTAAATAACAATTCTTTAAATTTGCCGGACAACAAACCTCTACCTGGGAGAAATGTACCAGTGCCATATTTTTTTTTGGGTGATGATGCTTTTGCATTACAAACCCAAATTATAAAATCTTACGATGGTAATCACACAAAAAGATCTCCTAAAAGAGTTTTCAATTATCGTATATGTCGAGGACGAAGAGTAGTTGAAAATGTGTTTGGGCAGTTAACCAGCAAATTTCAAATATTCAAGAGACCTATCCAGTTATGTCCACAAAAAACTGCTATTGTGACATTGGCCTGTGTACATTTGTTCAATTATATTAAAAAAAATATACATCGAAACGAATATGATTCTGAAAATGATAACGGAGAAATCATACCAGGTGAATGGCGCACAATAACTCCTGACAATAATTGTTTTGTTGCTTTGCCAAGAGAGATCAATACAAATCTGTGTCCTGAAGATACAAGGAACGAGTTGGTTGAATATTTTCTCTCCGATGTCGGAAGCTTAGAATGGCAGTATGATCAATGATCAATTTAATCAAAATCTAAATATAAAGATTTAATAAAAATCATAATAATAATAGTTATATTTTAATTTGTGTTTACAATTAGTGACTCTTACTTAATCATAAAATTTCAAAAGACAGATTTATTTCGTGACTTTTTTTCTCATACTAAGCTATATTTATTTCAAATTATAACAATATAATAAAGATAAAGAAAGAAAATTATTTTTCATTTAGGGATATAAAAACATTCTCAATATCTTGGCTGCTTATACGTTCACTATTAGAACTTTCATCAAGCGCTACTGGTACCGATGGTTCAACTCCAGGAAGGTGCGGATGAGGGCTTATGTTGATGGGATATAGAGATGAAGGGTTTGTATTTGGCTGATTATCAGAATTTGTGGGGGTAGAATGCTGATGATCCGGGCTCGTAATAGTAGAATATACAGATGATGAGCGGTTAGAAGGATATGCATTTGGCTGATCATTTGGAGAACCTGTATAGTACCCTGGATGACTACGAGAGCTAGAGGGTCTTGCGTAATCAACATACATATCTGTCTGATATCCAATTTCGGTTTCAAAAAGAATGTTATTAATTCGATGTTTTACTATTGCATTTGTTGATTTATCCATTTTTCTCAGTTTTGCTGCAATATATTCTCCAAAAAGAGTGTCTTCGTCTTTTTCTTGTGTTTGATTTTGACGATCGGAGACAGATTTCATAATATTCAGAGCATGTGAAATCATTTCATTGTTTAGATTTTTTCTGGGACGTTTAATCGTGTCATCGGCAAATGAATGAGATGAATCATTTTGCTGGGGTTGTACAACACTGCTCTCGTTTGATGTCTCCTGATATTAAAATATTTTAAATCTGTTGTATTGTGTTACATAGAAAGTAAAGATAAATAATATAGTCAAGATTTAAATCGGATGTATACAGGGTTATTTTATGAACAGTGAGCATACGAAAATATTGTACCAGTGTCGATATTATTTTCAATAATATTTTTATTTTATTCCCTTTAAAATATATTATCTTTAATTTCCCTTTAAAAGGAGACCTTGTGGAAGTAACAAACAAGGACATTTGTAACAAAGTAAAAACCCTAATAAAAAAGGAGGCGGAGCTTAGCGAGGGGGAGGAGGGGAGGGGGAGGGGGCTTACTAGAAACACGTTGTCTTAAATTCGATGAACCTTGTATATTTATATTATTTACATTTAACACTATGGTGGGTCAGCACTTTTGAACTTGTTCTGTTCAGTACAATAAAAAAATTTGGATAAAAATAATAAATGCATTTTTACTTACAGTATCGATCGTGGCTGTAGGAGTATTCTTGTTTTGCAAAAAACTAAATGATTTATATGCAAACCACTTGCTCTGATAAACACAATCTGTACCGATACCCGACTTTTTTGAGTCAGTCACTTTTTTTTTCTCTCTATAATACTGACTTGTCAAGTTTTTAATTTTTCTTTCTATTTCTGATACATTTGTATTAAAATGGTTTGCTATTTCATTCAATGAGTCGAAACGCTTTGGTCGACTTTTATGATCTGGGTGTTTTGGATTCCACAATACCTCCTTCTCATGATAAAGATTAATTAACGTAAGACATTTTTCGTCGTCCCACTCCATGTCGTAAAAAAAATACAAGCACGTCACTACAGGTCGAGCGTCGCCGGGCAACTGAGTGCAGGCGTACTCAAGCCGCCAACATGTCGGCGGGTAACACGCGCAGACGCATGTTGCCGACATGATTCTTTTCGTACAGGCCGCCGGGTTGTGTCGCCGGGCTTTGTCGGCGGCCCGGCGGGCTCAATGTGTATTGCGCTTACTAACTACATAATAATATTCCGGGACAATCCACACTGTCACGAGACAACCGATACAAATACATACTATATACATTCTTAAGATACACATTATATGGATCTATTCCATTCATCCAGACTAGTCCAGTCATTTAGAAGCTATGGTGCACAGACATGACAGTCACACAAACAGACATGGGTTACAAACATCGATCTGTAATGTAATCTAGATTAAGTGTGATGCTTCGATACACTAACAAAAATCTTATTTTAAACTCTTATTTATTTGCATCAGTAACACCTCAGTGGGCGAGCGCTTGCCTTGCAAACAAGGTACGCAGGTTTGAGCCCCGGCTCGCACCTCTGATTTCTTCAAATAATCATGTTCGAATCATCTTTGAGCGATTATTATTAACTTTCGGTGAAGGAAAACATTGTGAGGAAACCTGCATGTCTGAGAAAGCCTAAGCAGCTTTCCAATGATATGATATTTGTTCATTAATTTGTGTTGTATATTCAACTATTTATGTACTATCTCGGTCACGAACGCTCGACCAGATTTCGTCGAAACAACGTTACGAGCGCTGACCCCGTCCTCATGTATTTTGGACCGGTCCGAGCGATTATCATCCTAGATGTGATCAACCGGAAATGTTTCTTACTGTACACGCAACTGATAATCCCAAAACTTGAATGTGATATTATTCGTGATATTTATCTAGTACAAATATATAGATCGATGCTATGTAATCAAGGACGAATCATAAAATTAGCTTATTAATAATTTATATACCTAATATAAATGTTATATTCTAAGTTAATACATTGGCAATCCAGATTGCTTAATACGTTACGTCAGTCTATTGTCTGCAAGTTTTTGTGTTGCCAGCCTGGGTCAGGTGTCAAAACTGCGAGGCATGTATCTGTAAAAAAATAGTAATTATCTGTAAAATAATAACAATATGCTGGCATCAAAGCCTAGAGTACAGGCGCAGAGTAGCCAGCCTTTCGGTATTCTACAGGATGCATTTTGGAGAGTGTGCACAGGAATTTCATGACTTGATTCCACCATCTCCCTTCAATCATAGGACGAGTGTGGAAAACGTGCCGTCCGGACTAAGCGGTTTGCTTCTTCATTTATAGTAAGGACAGCTAAGGACTAGAACAGTTTGCCTGCGTCGGTTTTCCCGCCCGATTGCTATGTGGGTGTCTTCAAGACTAGAGTGAATAGGCTTTTAACATGCTAGTGTACTTTACTAACCCAAAGTGGGGCAGGGTGGGACACTTCCACTCCACCCAGACTTAAAGTAAAAAAAAACCCTCGCTGAATATAGTGATGGGTATCACTGCACGCTGTACTTGTGTACGTGAAACACGACGTACTGCGGGTAAGAGTACGCGAGGTACCCAAAGTGGGGCACTTCCCCTCCACTAAGACAAAGCTAAAATTTTCCCTCCCTGGATATAGTGATAGGTTTTACCGCACGTTGTACTTGTGTACGCGGAACACGGCGTACTGCGGGTTGGAGTACGTGAGGTACCCAAAGTGGGGCACTTCCCCTCCAACCTGACTTAAAGCTAAAATTTCCTTCGCTGGATATAGTGCTAGTTCTCACCGCACGCTGTAATCGTGTACGCGGAACACGGCGTACTGTGGGTTGGAGTACGCGAGGTAGAAGTGGTCCTGAGCGGAGCTTAGTAGTGCCCGACACGCGGGTACAGTCGCACGTGCGTGGGGCGCCTCCACTTGCCATATCTCCTCGAACGAGCAGCCCTTGCTGCACATAAAGTATTATTTATACAGTAATAATAATATAAATAAGCTTGCGCAGCACACCGGACCATACCATGAGCTAACTAGTCTTGCTATGAATATGTATACTTGCAACATATTATTATATAGTACCCATGTCCGTAAGAGGCGACTAAGGGAAAACAAGAAGACGGGCAGAAGGTAATCTACATCTATAATCCAGTATTGTATAAAATGATTGGTCGAATTTACAGCGGAAATGTATGGCGTATGTCCATGTCTCACCTGCTTCGTCCGTAGCAGTATTTGGTCTCAACGATGAGATACGTCGCTCGCAGTTTCGTCAGCTCTTGGTACACTTCATGAGTGGTGAACCTTCCATATACCTTGTACACCGAATACGCCCGATCTCTAGACGCATATAAAACAACACTGAACTTAGTGGTGGGCGTTGAATGAACAAACTGCTTTTTTCGACTGTTTTTTGTCGTAATCGAATAAACCAGTCTAATGTAATGACATACTAGTTCGTCGATGGACTATAGTCGTAAACGACATTCGACGTCCAACGAGCGCCGAACACAAAATTTTTCGACAGCGGTATAAACTAGTCTAACTTTAGACTGTTTTATACACTGGTTTATCGCGGACAATCTCGTCTCGTTTCGTCGACGTTTAATGCGATTAATCATGCGATAACGACCCATCACATGAAATAATTATGGGCTATGTACTAAATAAATACGTACTGCGTCTTACTATTTGATTAACTAGCACCTATACTGCGATTCCCAAGACGCCATATTATTATAAGTAAGATGATTCATGCGTCGGATGGGCATTTAAAAATCCGGTTCTGCACCTGACCTCTCCCCGGTCGTGTCGGTCTTCTGTCCCATCGGAGTAAGAGTGCACTTGTGCACTATAATATCTCGCATGTTGATGGCTGATCTTGTGAAAGTTCCACCAGGAGGATATTACCTGGCTTCCTTGTGCTCGTAATGAGGGTGTGCCACTATGGGCCGCCTGGTGACCAGCATCACGGTCGCTAGGATCGGCATGGAGCCAGCGAAACAAGCGCTCGTGGGAGTCTCGCTCTTGATCCACTCCAAGAGTTGTTCTTGGTGAACATCGCTGAACTCACCTGCAGGTTGGAAGAAAATGATCAATTCTCATTTGTAATACGGTTGAAATAGGAGCTAAAAAGTAAAAGATATGACAAACAATTTTTTTTTATACTACCAAGGTGGCAGACAAGCATGCAGCGAGCCTGATGGTAAGCAGTCACCGCAACCTATAGACGCTAGCAACACCAGAAGAATCACTAGCGCGTTGCCGACCCTTAAGACATACGATATTAAGTCTTTTGTGTCCGGTAATTTCACCAGCTACAGTGCCCTTGACGCCGGAACACAGCAATGTTTACACACTGCTGCTTGGCGGCAGAATATCTGACACTGCTGTGGTACCTACCTACCTACCAACTAGTATAAATTATGAAAAACCAAAAAGCCCAACTGCAATCAAACTAAATGGTTTTCCGTTTACCCCACCCTCCTGATCAGGGGTCACTACGTCATCGCCCTCCTAGGGGGGTCTCATTTAGTAGAGGGGGACGCACCGAGCCCCCACCCAGTGCGTCCGCAACCCAATAGCCCCCTTTAAAACAGGGGACGTCACATTTCTATCACCCCCAGATCGCCCCCTGACGATGGGACCATGGAACTACCGCCCAGTATTTAATTAGCTAGTGAAAGTACTTACCGACGTGTGCCATCTCCTCTGAGATGCTGTGCATCATCTCCTGCAGCACTGGCGTCATGATTATCAGCCAGAACAATGGTAAATACCTCATTAGGGACTTCGGCAGACTGGAAATTATCACACAAATAAACATGGTGAATTTTTCAAGTGAGCTTGGATGGGCAAATCCGAAACTATAAAGGCTTCCGCACACCAAATATGTAGACGTGCACGTACTATGGCGTTATAATGTCTAGAACTTAACGAGATATAGTACCTAATCGATATAATATAGTATAAACTAAACAAACATTCACTAACAAAATGACATCTAAAATCTTAGAGGAGATACCACTGGAGAAAGCGTGATGCGCTAACCCCTCTGCCAAATTTTTGTTCATATGTTCAGGTCATTCTTTATTTGTGTGCGTATCTTTTTGACGGGCCCGTTGGTCTAGTGGTCAGACACCCTGCCTGCTAACCGATGGGTCGTGGGTTCGATTCCCGCCAAGTGTCTGGGTGTTGTTTATCTATTTAAGTATATATTTACAAAAAAAAAGTATATAAGTATTAGTATCAGTTGTCTGGTTTCCATAGTACAGGCTCTGCCTAGTTTGGTATCGGATGACCGTGTGTGGATTGTCCCAAGATATTATTATATTATTATTATTATAATGTGTTACGAGTTTATTATAGTGTAGGTTCATAGAAACATGAAGAGTTTGCATTGGACATTTGCAAGAGTATGCGTGAAATTGTATCTGTGTGTGTTTACTACGCCTACCGCACCCCGCAAAACTGCCACGAAAAATTTGTTCGGGGAATCGACGCGATACTAATTGGACTTAACTCCATTCTAATTACTCTGAGCTAAAATCGTCGCGTGGTGCTGGTGGCGGAAACGTGAACTAATGGTTTTATTATGATAATGATGATAATGACGTGTAGATTGACAGTTTCATATAGACAGTAGCGACACTCCCACGAAGATATAGGGTCAAAGTGGAGCCCAAACTCCAAATAGTTGATTGAGGCATACGCTATCCCTTACATTGAGGCCGGTTCTCTCTTTCTAAGTGGTCCAATGTGTGGTCCATGTAATAATTTAAATTACCCGAGAAATGGATACCCTAATATAGAAATGCTCTACTTCAACATCAAAAGATTGTTTTCCACCCGAAAACATAAAATACGATGACAATCATGTCTAATAATGTTTTTTTTTGGTATTGTTCTGCGAGTACGATTAGAATAATGCTCTATTGTGTTTTCGCCAATTGTACTCAAATGCAATTTTAAATACCGATTTTAAGGGTTCGTATTTTGTGGCAACACTGGCACTTATTGTCAGCATGAAACTGTCTGTCATTTAAATCGATCCAACATTTAAATACCATAATTTCAAGATAAAGTGAATTAAACTAATAAGAATGGTGATAAAATGTGTAGTACTTAGTTGCAAAAATATGTTGTACCCCTTAGATGATACCGAATATCACTCGTAAGTCCGATTTGTTCAATAATGTACCTACCGATGATCCCTTTGGATTATGCACCATATTTTCGATCAGTTCTTCTTTCGATAGGCACATAACACGTTTTCAGTTCGTTTGTTAGTATTGGGTTTAACTTTCTATTAATTTGTAGTTGAATTATCTAATTTAAAATATTTTACATTGTTTTCATAGAGTAACCATGGTAAAGATTTTTTGAAGACTTTCCGTTTTGGGGATTTTTTTACCGCCACTTTATGATAAAAAATATACGATGTAGGTATTTAGTTCAAAGGATTGATATGGAAAAAATATTGTATGTTCAAGTGTGTATGTAGTTTTAAACATATTATTATAATATATTTATAGGATAGGCATATAAAATTCGTTCTTGCGCCTGACCTCTCCCCGGTCGTGTTGATCTTTCGTATCACTAAATTGTGAGAGGTAAAAGGAAGAAAGAGTGCACTTGTGGCTACGCAAGCATTTGTGCACTGGCTGATGGCTGATCTTGCGAAAGATTGGCCGCTGTGGTCGTATCGGCGAGAGTACCTATATCATTCTATAAATATACATATAATCACGCCTCTTTCCCGTAGGGGTAGGCAGAGACCACTTCTTTCCACTTGCTACGATCCTTACATACTTGTTTCGCTTCGTCCACTTTCATTATTCCCTTCATACATGCTCTTCGATTTAGGGTACTCTTGACCTGGCCTTTTTTCAAGACGTCCCTGATTTGGTCTTGAAACGTCCGCCTAAGTCTACCCCTTCCAACACTTTCATTCACACCCGCCTTATACACTATTTTCGTCAATCGTTCCTCATTCATTCTCTCGACATGACCAAACCATCTCAGCATACCTCAATTTTTGTCACAACATCTTCTTTCATACCACAACGTTTCCTTATGTCACTATTTATTAACCTGTCACTATATCTGTCACTATACATACTGTTTTATTTACCCGTGGTCAATATTAATACATTTTTTTATATTCTTGTAGATTTCCTAAAGATATTGAGCGAAGGAATATTATGACTATCCATTCGAAAAGAAATTTTATGAAGCTGCAATGATCTGCAGTTGGTCCAATGGAAACCTAAATTTACTGCAAATGCTTTTTCTATCGTCTAATGTGTGGGTTACAAGCTGTTTTAGTTGTTTGCATATAATGGAAAATGCTATTCAATATCTTGTGATTAATTGGAGATCGTTAAACGTACTGAATAAATGATCTTGTAATACAATTTCTTTTTATCATAACTTCATATGCTTTTATTTTCACAACCATTAACTTATTATTTATTTATTACTTGATTGTCTGTAAAGTAAGATGCTCCATGCGTCAGATAGATATGTAAAATGTAGGTCCTGCGCCTGGTCTCTCAACGGTCGTGTCGGTTTTTCGTCCCGTCGTATTTTGAGAGGTAAACGGAAGCAACTAGACATATTTAATCGGTTTAAACTTAAAGCTTAAACAAACCTGTGTCCTGATTTTTCATGAAACATCAAGGTTACCCTCTTAGAACGAGAGATCCGACCTCCATGAAAGGGATAGCGTTGACCTCAGGCATGTATTTGGGAGTGTTGCCTCCACTTTGACCCTATATCTTCGTGGACACTCCTATAGGCAAGAATAATTTTGACAGCTTGTGGCTTGAAAAGAAATAGCGACTTGTGTCGCTATTTCTGTGAGCCACTTTTTGGACCATAACACCTTCACCTAATCTTGGTTATATATTATATCGAGAGATATAGCACCCCTCTTGCGAGACGTACCTAACAACATATACGTAACCGGTGTGCCGTGTCTCATAAAGTTCCATACATTACAACGTAATGGTACGTGCACGTCTACGTGTACGCATACAGTGTGCTTTAGTTTTAAGTCAGGGGTTTCCAACCTTTTTTACATCACCATAGCTGAAATTTTCCCGCCCCCCTGTCACTTTGGACTCATATAGCTTTGTACCCAAATTACATTTTTGAGCGTTTAGTGACTAATATTTATGACTATGGATTTTTCTTTTGAAACCGTGAATCGTCCACGCCCGCCTGCAATCTCTCTGCCCACCGGTTGAGAAGCCTTGCTATAAGGATTAGCAAAAATAATCAAAGGAGTCTCGAGACCAATTATGATAAAAACTAAACCTGACTCGTTGGATTTTGGAAAAATCTATATTCCTAGCCCAGGAATCGAACATAATGGTTATGGAAACAAATACGCACTGAATTATTATTACACCACCCGATAGTGTTGTCAATAAGGATCAAATTCTGGGAAGTAATGATTCATGGGAAATTAAAGTTTTTTTTTAACAGAATACATTTTTTTCTTACGTGGCAGAACTGAATAAGTAGTAAAAAACAATTATTAGCACTTAATATTGCGAAGCTGTTAGCACAAAGGATCATATCAAGCAAGGTGAGCATCATTGATAACTTGAAAATATGAATCAGTTTATTGAACTAAAATTTCCTTTAATTTGCAGTAAGTATGCCATTATTTTCTCAGAATTTAATTAAATTGGGTTGAATTAGAAATATAAATAACATAGAAAGGGGAAAATATTACACATAATTATACTCACGAGTAATAGTTCTTGTTCATCACCAGCGAAGATACAATACACATTTGCGTCACGAAAAGCAACTTTAATCTCATCACCATAAACGCCATAATTCCATACACGATCATTTGCGAGACGTTATAAAATATCGCCGGATCCACTCGCAAATGCTTCAGGAACACTACCAAACTGTCTTTTCCAATATCGCAATCGCAATCGTCTTTGGACTTTATTTCTTTATCAATTAGATCCAAATCTGTGGGTGCCTTCCGCTTTTTTGTATCCGAATTTTCAATACCGCTGTCGGATTCGTCAGAAATGTGTCCGTCCTTGTCTAACGTCGGTGTTTTATCAATCTTCTCTTTCTTGTATTGAGTCACAGCGTCACACAACCAACTATTGCCGACGTTCAGTACCCCCAACATAACGAAAGGTATCAGGAATGATTTGAACAGTTTTTTCACAGTCGACCAAGGCAAGAAGTCGAAAACATCCGAACAAGTATATATTAAAGTGTGAAAAGATTTATAATTTGTTAATTTCGAATACAAAATGTCCCAAACGTGACTGTCCTCTTCCACTTCTAAGAACTCACTGATCAATTTCTTCAAATACACCGAAGCTAGCACCACTATTGCGATTCTTAGCAAAATCAACCAACACTCGACGAATAGGTCCACGCGATTTTGGACTCTGACGCGTAAAGAACTGAAGAACAAGCAGTACGCGGACACAACTAGGAAGAACGAAGCGTATAAAGACGATTTTAGCATGTCGTTGCCTTGTAGAAGTAACACGGCCATGTGTAGGCCGCAGAAATGCGAGTGTAGGAGGACGCACAAGGATTTGATGTCAATTATTCTTAGTTGTTCCATAACGAAAAATATTGCGGTCTGTGTGAGGAATATGAATTGTGTGAATTGCCAGAACAGAAGGCAGAGACCGTTCAGGATAACTATTGAAACCTGCAAGAAAAAAAACCCGGTCATATGCGGGTCGGACTCGCGCACCGAGGTTTCCGTACCTTCTTTGCGCATATTAAAGTTATTTTACTATTCATGTAATTACTCAGATATAAAAAAAATCAACTGAAAAACTAAGTTTACTTGTAGAGATTTTTTAGGATTACTAAAAAACTGTACTACTAAGAAACATAATCCGTGTAGATTTTTCTCTCCATAATATTCGGAGCGTGTTTCTATTGGATTACCACCTGTACTGCATTACCCAAGAGGAGGACATTATTTTTACGTGATCAACCATTCGAATTCAAGTCGAAATTCCATTGAGCCGATTTGGCCGTGCCAAAGAAATACACATACATACTCTCGATAAAACATAGCCCATCTTTTGGGGTGTTTCGGCAAAAATGGCAGGAGTTACCTGCAGTTGTAGGGCAGCAGGACGTTGCCGACGTAGCTGCACGCTCAGTAACGCTGCGTGCAGTAGCAGCAGTGGCGCTGCCAAGTTCTCACGCTCGTTCACCGCCCATTGAACGCGAGTACACTCGCTATGGTTCGCGAAGTATTGGACCACGCCCACAATACCGCCGAATATACTCTCACTGCAATTATTATTAAAGAAAAATATTTTTAGATAAAATAAAAACCGTCTTCAAAGTTTTCTCTAACGTAAGTATACATTATAAAAGCACAAAAAACGTGATTGCGAACTAATAAAATGACCTTAAAATTACATTACACATACAAATACACATGTGTAAGTATAAATTTCAACTCCATTCAGATCTTTCATTTGATACCCATACCCATTGATAGTTTTGGAAGAAAAATTTTTTTTTTTCTTTTTAAATATATAAGCCTGTCACTCCTATAACTTGGCGACGCAGGGTTAGTAGCGGCCAATTTACAAAGCCTAGAGTACAGGCGCAGAGTAGCCAGCCTCTCGGTATTCTACAGGATGCAGTCATGCAATTCCTGTGCACACTCTCCAAAGAGTGTGCACAGGAATTGCATGACTTAATTCCACCATCTCCCTTTCATCATCGGACGACGAGACGCACGGCACGTACACACCCATATGTGGTGAAAGTGCCTTCAGTCCGGACTAAGCGGTTTGCTTCTTCATTTATAATAAGGACAGCTAAGGACCGGAACAGTTTGCCTGCGTCGGTTTTGCAGCCAGATTATAATGTGGATGTCTTCAAGACTAGAGTGAATAGGTTTTTAATAAGCTAGTGTGTTTTGCCATCCTCGATTGCGTCGCCGCTTTCCATCAGGTGGGGGTCAAGCACTAGCTTATAAGTAGTAAAAAAAAACTATTACGAATTGATTGACAAATATATCTTTGTCACGGCCTACAGCCTAAGCGATTTGGACTTGGATGGATTTTGACTTATAACGTTTTGTTCCAGTAGTTTTATTTTGTCTATATAGACATACATACATACTATCGAAAAACATAGCATCCTGGGGCAATCCGTGCATGGAGATTTCCCAAACATTATAAGACAAAATTATTTTCTCACCTTAACATGGTGGCATGAAGAAATATGGCTGCCACCGTCAGCCCAGCTAACCACCAGATCGCCTCCAAGTAGAAGAAGACCGGTTGGCCTACGCCCACACAGCTCTCGACTGGTGTTAGGCCTTCGCCCCTATCAACCATGTGGCATTGTCTGTGCGAGCTGGTGTTCAACCAGGGTTCGAAGTAGCGGTACAGCGCACCTATTATCACCTACAAATAGGCACTAGGAACATTAAAATTATATTATTATAAGTATTTTATTCACTTAGTATTGGTTACAGTCATCGATATAATATTTAAACTAGATTTGGTGTCACTGTCCAGAAAGTGGTAGCGAGAAATAGCGCCCTTGTGTCGCTATTTATTATTTACAAGCCACAGCCTGACAAAATTATTTTTGCCGATAGGAGTGTCGCTACTGTCTATATGAAACTGTCAAACTACACGTCGTTGTCATAATAAACCATAGTATATGTTAGTTCACGTTTCCGCCACCAGCACAGATAAGTTTGCAACCTACGCGACCACATTTTAGATGTCATTTTGTTCGTGAATGTTTATCTAGTTCATATAATTATATCGATGGTTACAGTATATATTATTAATTTATATATAATATTTATATTCATATTTAAGTATGTTTAAATAATATATCTATGTTCTTCAGTTTTTATTTTACAGTATTTGGCACCTACCATAAAATATTTCATCACTACCCAAAGGTAGTCTTTTAGAAAATGCCCAAGGCATTAAGTCCGTCTTGTACTTTATGTGCATGAAGTTAAATAAATAAAATTTCTTTGCAAATTCCGACGCGAAAAAAGAAGGCTTTATAAGTTTGAAACCTATACGAATTTGTGTGTCTGTCTGATGGTAGCTCTCAAACGAATAAATAGATAAGAAAGGTTTTTACTTCGCCAGGAGGTGTTTCCTTACCACCTCCAGATAGTGCTGGTGAAATTACCAGACTTAATAGTCTCTGGACGGAGCAGCAATGCATGCAATTCAGATGTCTATATTTGACAGGCCTGTCAAATACAGTGGTTAGATAACCTGGTCACTACCCAATATGTCCTGGGTTTGATTCCCACCATTCAAGTGTCTGGGTGTTATCTATTTAAGTAAGTATTTACGAAAACAAGTATAAATTTGGTGACCGTAAGTGGCGACTAAGGGAAAACCAGAAGATGGGCAGCAACATCTTAATTTTGGATTACCTACCACCTATACTGCGATCCCCAAGCCGCCTGCCAAGCGTGGGGATTATGGCAACCCCTCCCTTCTAAGGGGGAGGCCTTTGCTCAGCAGTTAACATGTTTCGGCTGCTGATGTCTCATGCTACTTACTTCTGGATGTATATTGAATCTATTAAATGCGTTCACATCATTCGGATATTCCACCAATCGGTCGTACATTAACTTTGATATCCCAGCTATAAACGGCCTCTCCTCCACAATAGTCTTGTAGTATGAATAGTAAAAGCCCATCTCCGTACGGAATGACATCTCTCGTTCCAACTCCGACAGGTAAGAGAAGTTTCGGTCATTCTCGAAGAGGTGGGAAACATATCTGTAGTGAATATATCCACAGAAAAGAGCTGAAAATATATACAGGGGGGTAATCAAAGATGAGCAGCAGTTAGTGTTGCCAGATAGCCGAGAAATTTGGGATCGCCCAAACAATTTTCTACCGGTCCCAAGTCCCATAATTATACTTGATTGCCCCTTAACATCTTAATACTATGCTGTATCAATTTTATTTTCAATAGACATTGTATTTTCGTAGTCATTAACAGTGTATCAAAATACATGCGGGCCGGGAAGCGCATGTAACATTGTTTTGATTGAAATAGGCTTGATAGTACATCTTCCTTATTCATGCAAAAATCTTGATTATCTAGCAATATTGGCGTAACTTTCAAAATCTGCCAAATATTTTGTATAGACCCCATAAAAACCCATTGAATAGATGGGCTGCCTATTTTGTAACTTTTAAGTATAAATTTATGAATTCATGCAAATATGGGCAGTTATTAGCATTAGAAATATATGGATCAATGATGAAATGTCCCGAGGGCCTACACAAGATACAATCACTTCATAGCAATGCTATTTTTTCATTCGCTAACTATGTCAATTATATCATTCTCATGCATTTTTGTACATTCTATTCGCCTAACGCTTACAGAATGTTACATTGTCTAGAGGGCCAGAAAACATGAAGCCTGTATCCAGTAATGCTAGTGAATATGATAAATAAATAAAAAATAACTTTGTAACATCTCTGCAGGCTCCAAATGTTGTACTAGTTGTAAAAGTTTGTTTTAGTTAACAAAATACTTTTAGAATCAAACATATTATTTTTAATAATATGTGATGTATGTGTGATTTTGTGTGCTTCGGACCTAAGTATAATTATTATTTTAGTGAGCAGGCAGCTATTCCAGTATAAACTAAATACCTATTATTGTTATAAGAAACCTATGATTATTCACAGCTAAAACAACATTAATTACCAACATTAGGAATAACATTAAAAGTGCATACAACAAAAAAATTATCACTGATCTTCAGGGCAACGCAGATAATAATTGGCCTTGATCTAGTAGTCAGAAATATATGGACAAATGTAGACAGATAACAAGATTGTGCGAGTGATAGTTTTTAACTGTTTTTAGACATTCCTAATTTAAAATGAATAATCCACTGACCTAAGTCCTAGATATATAGAGTTCACAACAGTAACACAATAGAATATAGTTTATTTTTTAATTAAATAGTCGATAAAACAACACAAAATACGTACCAAGCCCGGCAATAACAGTGGTTCTTAGCAACTTTCTTGTAAGAAATCCGCGTCGGAACGTCTCCTTAGTCGTTTCCACTTTCGTTTCATCCATCTTTGTGCCGATAAGTCTTTACCATGTCTCGTTTAGAAGTTTTACAGTGAAATTATTATAAAATTCAGTAATTTTAGTAGGTATTACTAGGTATTACTCGACCATTGCTTGCTTGCTGACAATTTGATTTGACATAATTAATTTGACAATTCTTGTCAAGATTGTTTCGACTGACTTTTATAGTGATGTCCAGTGGTTTGACCAAGGGTTTGACCATGAAGCTATTACTGGGTTTGACACCGATTTGCACCAAATAATGATTTATCCATAGATTTAAGATTTTTTTCACTTTGGATTTATCAGATGGTTAATGAGCTGCAAAAAAAAAGTAGGAATTTTGGTCCCGTGTCTGTGATAAACAAGGACAGTAGGTTGCTGTCATATAGTTAGGTTTGTTACTCAGGTCACTGTCTATGTAAACCGACTACCTATATCAGTTTCATTATCCATAGTCCTTTTTGCTGATGGCCTGGCGGACAAGAGCCTCGGTAAACACTCGACGATACGAGCGAGGTGCGAGCCTCGTATCGTTACAGAGCTGGATCAATAACAAAAGCAATACCTACTTGTACAGCAAAAGCCTTATTTACCATTACTAGGAAGGGCCGCTGTTTATCTCCGCTCTTAATTGGAAGGCGGCTAAGTACGACAATGGAAATAACCATGGAAATAATAATCATGGACGCAATAATTTTAAAATATTTAGGCATTTCTTGGCTTAAAATAAATAACGTTATAAATGAAATGGAAAATAACATAGTAAGTAGTTTGTATAAGTACTGTGATAATAAAGTACTTACTAAAAACTGCACATTACTAGCAAGCAACTAGCAAGGTCAGCTTTTAGCTCATATAACATCGAATACCTACGTCAATTCAATAGGCAGCCGCGCTGCGTCCCCACCGGCCACACGGGCCAAACGTGCGGTTGGTATGAACGTGCTTTGGGGTCTTTCGGTCGCACGTTGGCTTGCCCGAGCGTGCCTCAAGAGGAGCCGTCGCCTGTCGGTAAACAGAACGCGCTCAAAGCTGCCTTGCTGTGCGCTATTCGTGCAGTATGGACTATGTTTTTTGACTCGCGAGCCAAACTTTACGGAAGGCAGCAGATACTAACGTAACTATCCATTTCAACGCCTGATGGCTCGGCCTGCCTCGTGAGCCACGCTCGGGGTTTCCGGGAAAACTCTGAAGCTGCCTCGCGAGCCCGTGCAGCCGGTGGAGACCCAGCTAATAACCGCGTCTCCACCGGGCGCACGGACTCGCTTGTCCACATCGACTACACATTTGGCTCGCCAGGCTTCAGTCGGCCTGGAGCGGCCAGGCGGTCGCCATTTAGTAATGCGCTCCGTGCATGGCTGCGTGCGTGTGAGTAGGTACGGCCGCAAACAAAATACAATGTAAGAGATTAGAGCTCGCGGACGCGCCCCCTGCAAGCTTTGAGAAACGCCTTCGCGCCGAGTTGCACCTATGAACTTACCGACTCCCGATGGGACCGGCGCTGCGGTCTCGGGCGACGGCAGGCTTCAACACATGCGACGGGTCCCACGGCCTGTCGATGTCGGGCCGTGGGACATCGGCTTTAAGCAGTCAACTGCAGTCACGCTTTTTAGATTCGACAGATGTTCCCTGTTTGGCATCATGCAATTTATTTAATTGAAATATTAATAAAATCTTTTTAAAAAAAATTGAACCGACTTCAATATCACTGAAAAGTATAAAATAATTTAAATATTATAGAAGTTGGTGTTACCTGCTGTGTATAATTAGCACCAACGTCAACAATATTTAAATTATTTTATACTTTTCAGTGATATTGAAGTCGGTTCAATTTTTTTTTTAAAAGCTTTTATTTTATACTTTTTAGTGATATTTTCATAAATAATGATTGAACCATCGAAGACGGTAAAATGATCTAGGTAGGTTATGATCACATTATCGTCTACATAGTTTTACATAATTCATGTTTCTTCAGAAAAAAATATCCGGTTGTAATGAAATTTGCATGGAATCATCATAGTAGTTTACTCTCTCGAATAAAAAAAGAATCATCGAGATCGGTTTATATTTGTCAGCGAAATGTAATGGAGAACATCAGTTTTATGGTTTTTACCAGATAAATTCCTCCACATCGTTCATGGTCCTCCAGTAAGTTCTTAGCCGGTTGTGATAAAATTCATACAGATTCATTATAGTGGTTCAATCTTTCGATTAAAAAAAGAATCATTGAAATTGGTAAATATTTGCCAGAGTTATGACCATTTTTGTCCGTAAAAATTTGTATAAAAAAAAAATAAACCGACTTCAATAGACACCACACTAAAAAGTGAAAAATAACTTCAATATTATTGAAGTTGGTGCTGGTCAGTTGATTCTGGTGTTGGGGTAAGTATCGTGTTTTTTTTAGCACCAACTTCAAGAATATTGAAGTTATTTTTCACTTTTTAGTGTGGTGTCTATTGAAGTCGGTTTTTTTTTTTTTATAAAAAATTTTTTTATTCTTTTTAGTCATATTCTCTTGAAAAGTCTTTATTCAACTATATACCGATTTGGATATAAAGCTTTAATACCAACAGGTATAAATTTATTTTAATTAAAATCTCCAAACCCAACCACAGATCTAAAATTCGGTGGGTCCTACATTTCATGGAACAGAGTTCCTGTTAACATCATACTGTTTGCTCCCATCACCAGACTCTGAACATCATTTTTCTAGAAGATACTCGTCGAGACCTACACAACGAGCCCAAACTCAGTGGGTCTACGTTTATTGGTGCAGAAATCCTGTGACCACCTTCCTGCTCCATCATCAGACCCTGGTGAAGGTTACCATTTTCTTAGTACCAGTTTTTTAGTATCAACGGATTTACATATGTTCTAAATTTCAGATCTTTCGGAGTAATAGAAGTAATTAAAAATGTCCATTGTATACGAAATATCCCTATCTCGACTTGGAAAAGAGCTGATGGTTTTCAAAGCTAAACCGATTTTCAAGAAACATCGCTAAGAACCATCTCCAATAAACCAGCATACGCCAATCTGTCCACTCGTTTGAGCGCTGCGATGCCACAGACAGTTATCAGACAGACAGACACGCCCCCCCCCCCAAACTAATAACACCTCGTTTTTGGTCGGGGGTCAAAAAGAAACCATCGAATTCGGTACGATGATCTGGATGGCGTATGACCATTTTGTAGACGAAGACATCATCTATTTTATGGTTTCTCCCAGTTATATCTCCTTCCCATCACTCATGTTCTTCGAAAAAGTTCTTATCCGGTCTTGATGAAATTCATACCGAACCATCCTTATGGTTCATGATTTCGAATAAAAAACGAATCACTGAAATTGGTAAATATTTGTATGAGTTATAACCATTATTGATTAGAACATCATCTATTTTTAGGCGTTTTACCAGATAATTCTAACCTTCCATTCATGTTATCATCCATGTTATCGTCATGTACAAAAAAGAATCATCTAAATCGGTACATATTTGGCGGAATTATGAGTGAACATACATTAAAAAAAAAAAAAAAAATACATACACGATGAATTGAGAACCTCCTCCTTTTTTGAAGTCGGTTAAAAAGCGACATAAAGTCATCTATATAGGCATTCCTGCAGTTGTCGTGCGCAGTCACCATTCTTGTTTTTTCAGGAACTACTTATTCGTAAGCAATATTTTTTTTATGGGACCCAATTAACGGATTAAAGAATGGATGGAAGCAAGATTTTTTCACATCGGTTCATAATTGCCAGTTATGCGCGAACGTACATAGAAAAAAAATATATATATACAGACGAATTGAGATCCTCCTCCTTTTTTGAAGTCGGTTAATGAGCTATTTATGCTGTTTGTTTCTCTTATCTAAATAAATAATTCGGCCTTTGCTTCGGATAGGAGCCGACGCCAATTGTATATATTTGTATTGTAAAATGATATGAATTATGTAATGAATGCTTTTTTTAGGGTTCCGCAAGTTCCAGACATGGAACCAGTTCCATACAAGGAAATAAAAAGCCTCTATCGGAACCAGTTCCGAAACTCCGGTTCTGTAGACGGCCGAAGCGGTCAAAAAATATTCTAAAGGAGAAAGTTACAAGCTCTGAATTTCTTGTCGGATCTTAAATATCTATAGAGACCGTGTGTAATCAGACCGTAATTAAAAGTGTTATTTATGGCCTACCTGAAATTACCAATTTCATAAATTGTTTTGATGACCTTTGACAGGGTGACAGTGGTGGCCCGCTGCACCAGGGCAAAGACTCTGACTACGTCATCGGCGTGACGTCATATGGCAGGGCGTGTGGCATGTCCACGGGCGCGGGCATCTACACGCGCGTCAGCTTCTACCTGCCATGGATCGAGAGCATCGTGTGGCCAGAGACATAATAAAATACATGCAATATTTCATTTTAGTTCAATCCTAGCGAATGCCCCATAAGTTGAGCTCATCCTAAGAGAGACGTGGGCGACGTATGTACCTTTACGGCTGCAGCCAGACTGTTTGTAAAAAGCTATTATATATTAGAAAAAAAAACCGACTTCAAAGGAAACGATCTAGTCGGTGCCACCCAAAGAGGAGTGCCAGCTGGTGTTAGTGTTAGTTAACTTTGCTAGCTAGCACCGGCTTCAATAAGTTTTTGTTATTTACTAAGTACTTAATTGTAAAATATATTTTGTAATCTATGATCATTTTTCCCGATCTCAGTCAGGTTTTTTGCGTATTATAATTTATACTTGTCAAATAAAATAAACTACAGTTAAATATTGTCATTATAGGTACCTACCTACGTAGCCACATCGCGGTATTTAAAACATTCAGAATACTGGTTTTGTGCAATTTATCTTCAAAATGATTAGATCATTGGACGATGTTTTTCGGAGACGATTTAAACAAGTTTATTGTCAGTAAAGATGTGGAAGAAGCAATATATAGTGGTTTTGTTCTTAGTTTATATAGATGTTTTTGTATTTTGTGAATACTTGTCGATATCAGAAGGTAGGTGAACCGTGTTTTTTTTTAACTTAAATTCTATTCTTGTTGGCTGTCAATTTGGCCCACTAACCACCGGAACGGAACACACTTGAATCCAGCTTCATTGTTTAACAAAGCGATTACCCCAAGAAAATATTACAGGGGTCACTCAGTACAAGTCCTGTAACCTGTAATAACCAAGTACATATCAGTAACAAAAATAGGAAATATGCGTTTGCAAATCGCGTTACGCCAAGAAGCCTGTAGGAGTGTAAATTCTATTTTAATCAGTGCCGGATTAAGCCAGCGCGGGGCCCTTTACCTACTTGCTTGTGTTGAGGTTATTTAGACGATCAGAAGACAGACATTTGGTATTTATATGCTTCACTACCTTTTTTAGTTGATATAAGAACTAGTGCTTGCTTGACCGCAATCCCACATGATGGCAAGCGGCAACGATAGGTTGTTAAAGCACTATAGCTTTATTGTCCGGTGAAGCTGCAATAGCCATCTGCGGTTAACAGCGTCTATCATTCCAAAAAAAAAAAAAAGCACTATAGCTTATAAAAACCCTAATTAATCTAGCCTTGAAAACACACACTTAATTAAGTGATCAAACGAACTTACCTTAAGTGAAGTTCGATCCTAATTATCCAGTCCTTGACGAAAGATTACTTGTAGTCCTTGTACATATACGTTCCGGTCTAGTCGCACAAGTTTAGAGAGGTTTAATAGAGAAAACAATATTATTGTCTCCCTCTCAACCACCCCGCTCCAGCAGAACGGCAGACACCTCATTATCTTTAGAGTAAAATGAAATACAGCTGCAACATTGATTCAACAGGGACATTTAGGGTAGGGAGGGACCTTAAATCTTTCGTCAAGGACTGGATAATTAGGATCGAACTTCACTTAAGGTAAGTTCGTTTGATCACTTAATTATCCTGTCCTTGACTTCAAGATTACTTGTAGATGTTTAGAGATAAAAAATCAATGTTGCACTTAATGAGATTCCAGGATGAGATAAAGTTTTCTTAATTTGATGATTAAGCTATTAGTTATAATAAAACCAAAGTAGAAATTGCAAAATGCATACCTAAGTACATACATTTAAATTAATTACTATAGTTATGTTTAAATATTTAATGATTTCTGATATTTATATATTTCTTTAAATATATTTATTTTAATTATTTATCTATTCAATAGTTTAAACTTTTACCTTAACATTGTTGAACAATTAATTCCGACATTGTTACCCAAGTAGCAATTGAGGTCCATTATAGAAACTTAGAGACTGCTTGCTAATTGTGCAGACCATCCTGAAAACAGTTTTATAATGGTTTTAATAATAAAGCCTTTCTGGACAGCCGCTGAAGTCATGACTTCATTTCTCGTATCTACTGTAAGTAGTAAAGATAGAAGCATCAATTGTGCTGTTTAATAATATCACTTTTTTATATGTTCATCGTCCCATGGTTTGAGAAGATGTTGATAAATTTATTATATAAATTAATAATATACTTAAAATAATATTTTGAGACAATCCAAATACGGTAGAGCTTGCGTCATGGCAACCAGACAACCGATACTAATAAGTATTAGTAGTGAAGGTATATAACTATATACCTTTCCTCCTTGTAAATTTAAACTAAAAAGATAAACAACACCCAGACACAAGCTAGGAATCGAACCCTCGATACATAGGACAGTGGCTAGAGTGACAAGATAAGACCATATCATGGAGGATATAACTGAAAAGTTAGTGTTGGTGCCAGACAAATATCAGGTCTTCGAATGAATTGATGCATATTTAAAATGGTTTGACATCTCCTTAGAAATTCCTAAGGTTTTAAGTCTGTAACTGGCCTTACGTTTGATATATTCTAATAGTTTAGCTTTTGTTTATTCTACAGGCAGAGAGTTAACGGTATAGCTATGTACTTTTAAGTTTTGAATAATATTTTCTAAACTAATAAAATCAGCTACTGTAAGTAATGTTTTATAAGTAACCAAAGATATTATGGTTGTATGTAATATAGTAATTAGATTCTATGCAATGTCATAGCGAGGAAATATTGGTTTCAGTTTACAGATTCCTTGAAAGAAACATTTAAAACTTTTAATAATATTGCCTATTTGGTTTATGTATATCAAAGAAATAGCTAATTTGTTACTCTTCAAATAAGTATAGAATTTATAAAAACTACTTATTAACGAACTTATCATAGATGAGACGTTAATATCATTATAAAATCAATGTTCTTTGCTTGAAATTAGACTTATTTTACAAGTTCTCTGTGAAACAAGAGAGAATAACTTCTGCAAAAGCTGATCGTTGTATGTGTTGTCTTCGAAAACATACCAGAACAACAAATATGCTGCTAGAGGAAGATGGCAGTGTAGTGAATGCTTTGGAAATAATTTCTATATAAGTAAATATTTTCAGGATTTAAAGATGGTGTACCACGGTTAAGACGACTATAATAGGAAAACTCCTAATCAAGTTATTAGGGTTTATCCTAATCAGGTTAATAAAGCCTTATTAACATTTCCAAAATATAAGATGGAAAGATTTTCCTAGGCATTTAATTTCATCCGGGCAGAGTATAGAAAGCAAAAAGCCTGAGACTGCAGATAATATACGGGAACCGAACACAAGCGTAGATATTAATTACATTTGAGGCTCATAATAAAAATTATGTCTATAATAGTAGGTAATAATAGAACTTTTAAAGGCAGAACTTTCTGAAATAAGCTGTGCCTTTGTAGTAAAGAATAGTATCTTGCCTATATTTCTTCTTTCCTTTATTGTTACTGTGTGTACATAAATTATAAAACAATAATATAAATGCCCTTCTGGTTGATACGACCACAGCGGCCGATCTTTCACAAAATCAGCCTTCTACGCGAGAGATATTATAGTGAACAAGTGCTTGCGTAGACACAAGTGCACTCTATCTTCGTTTACACTCACAATTCGTTAAGATGAAAAATTGGCACGACTGGGGAAAGGCCAGGCGCAGGACTGACCTTTTACAAGCCCATCCGACGCCTGGATCATCTTACTTTACAGACAATCAGATGACCGGCCTGCATTGTCCAACCCAGCAATGAACAAGTATATAAAGTGGTTACTCTCCACGGGATTTCACAGATTTGAACCCGCGACCTCCGGTTTGCAAAACAAGTGGTTTACCGCTGCGCCACGGAGGCTATAATGGGACTCATAAAATAAGATATAAGATAAAGGCCTCTTAGAGGTCAACTTTTACTATATGACAGCCCTTTGTAATAATTTTGGTAATGGTTATTACGATTCCCGGCTTTTTTTTTTATAAAATCACCATCTGCAACTAACTTTGAGGATCATGAATATGGCCTATATTCGATATATAATAAATGCCTCATTTCGATCGTTATCGCTAAAAAATAGTCTTGGAAAAAAAATTACATTTGTATTTTTGTGCCCTTACCTGTTTTTTTTTTTAATATATATATGAGGGTACCCTATGTTATTCAAAATATTTTTTCTTTTAATATTATTCTTTTAATGTTGTTATACATATATTATTATAATTGTTTACACCCGATCTCTTGTTCTGTGTCTTTGTTTATCCTATTACTATTATATCGGCCTGCATAATATAATAAACTTATACTTGAACTAATGAGTTTGTTAATATGTGCACCTCACTTCCAAATATTAGCCTATCCTAATACTAGCTAGGGTAATAAACTGCTTATTCTGTGTTAATAAGAAAAGGTAGTGGTATTAGGTATACACACGATAGTCACAATTTTTCTTGTCTCCAGAGACTAAATCAATGGATTACCATTCGTTTTAACACACTCAATGTGGACCAATGCTCACCAGTTTTTCAAACCAATTGCTACGCTTCAACTTTAAGGTTTGAGTGCAGAGGAGTATGCCACTCGTTAGAAAGGCGTCCGTGAAAATCTGAAGAATATATTCATCTAAAAAAATCAAAAAGTTCACACATTTCACACAGTTAGAACATTCATTTAAGCAGGAGCTAAGTATCTCACTTGCTCAAGCGACATAGTACAACGTACATTGTCACAATGTAGTGTACCTACATAGTGTAATGGGACTTGCCGAAATAAGTCTAAAAAGGTGCAGACGATTTTTTTTTTTTTGTATTATTATTATTTTAAGTAATTGTTTTTATTTTGTATTGAGTTTAACTGTTGCGGGAAAAAAACAAGCAAAATTATGGAGCCCAGAATAAAACTTACTTTACTACAAGTTTTCGAAATAAACATTTATATTAATAATAATTAGTGATTAAACTGAGAGATAGATTGAGTTGCATAACGGTGCTGTGACTCGTGGCGGACACGGTCGGCAATCAGTAAAGCGGTGAAGATGGCAGTCCTCGACGCCGCGCTGGCGGCGGTTAGAGTGCTCATTAAAAACCTCACTGGTTTCAGTCCACGGACTATGTCAGTGTAGTTCTGGCCATCATGCTGGTGCTAGGATTCAACTTAGGTCTTCGGAGCCTTTCCCGTTTAAACTTACAGTAAGTATGAAATCTGGGCAAGTATTAACTTAACTTACTACTGGTTTTTAATCATATATCTACCTGTTTTTTTTTTTTTTTTATAATTGCCTAGATATTCTCCATAAAATCTAACAAAAAATAAATAAATCTGTTACACTATCTTTAAAGGGATCTGTCAAGGGTTGATCGATCAGTTGAATGATAACCGACCTACTGGTATCAGTTTCGGCATAGTGAGAATAAGCCAAGAGTTGACCCCTTCGTTTAGAGTACGGATATTATTATTATTATTTTTATGATGTATAGGCTTGTCCACCTTCCCTGAAGCCAAAAGAGCTTTACTGACTAATAGACTTACAACTATCAATTAGCATGGTGCCAATCTCCAGGTTCAGAGTCGTTATTACAAATTGAGGAATAAATTTTCAGATACATAAAACCAAGTGAATCAACTTCGTTAGAGATTCCTTCCGCATCACGAACAAAAATCTCATCTGATCAGGGACTATTATGTGACATTTGTTACCGTGCTTAGTTGGCTGCGCACCTTCGAGCACAAATCCCGTTTCAGCGCGAAGCTTACATTTGACCAAGGAATACCATTAGGTATCTTTGCGTTGTTTTTTTTTTTTAATCATAATTGAGGGTACAGCACCAGCGAATATTTATTCGCTTTTATCTAAAATAGACATACTTACTTACTTGTAGTAAATAATGCGGGTAGTTAGGACACGAAGAAAAAATGCATTATCTGAAGAATACAACAGATAAGCTGCACGATTTGCGATGAATCCAAATGTCATATTTAGGACATTGTGATAATTAGGCAAAATAATATCCGAAGAATACAACGGATAATAAAAATTAGTGCTTCCCAATGAATGCAAAGAGTACACAAACTCAGATCGAGCGTAGAAATCTTCGCAGGTACAGGAGGTACAGCAGTGCAGCAGCAGCAGGCAGGCAGGATGATATTTAGACACAATCATGGATGAATTCATCCATGGGCACAATAATATCCGAAGAATTCAACGGATAATAAACATTAGTGATTCCCAATGAATTCAAAGGGTACACTTTAGCTCGAGAGTATAAATCTTCGTTAACAGCGACACGAACAATGTTCCACTATTAGTTTTATGACTTCCTTTACTTTTCTTATTTATTTTAGTTTTTTTTTTTCATGATTTCAAAGATCTTTTGTATTTGAAGTTTGAACTCGTGCGAACGCCGTGAGCGCACGGACAAGAATGAGGTGTCTGCCGTTCTGCTGGAGCGGGGTGGTTGAGAGGGAGACAATAATATTGTTTTCTCTATTAAACCTCTCTAAACTTGTGCGACTAGACCGGAACGTATATGTACAAGGACTACAAGTAATCTTGAAGTCAAGGACAGGATAATTATAATTGGCTGGGCAACTGGCAGGAAAACCATTCCAGTCTTTCCATGCAATTTGCTTCGTAATTTAAAATACTTGCGTACATATTTTAAATGACGAAGCAAATTGCTTTGTGCGTTGAGATGGGTCGTTCACAACGTAAGAGTGCGCAGCTTATCGTCCTTTGATAAAAAGGAGAAGGTGGAATTAAATCATGTAAAAAAAACTCTCAAAAATGTATCCTATAGATTACCGAGAACTTTTTTTCTTTTTGTCGTGCGGAAATCCTCATACTCACACCGCTACGGGCGTAGCAGTGTAGCTGATTTCAGACTCCCACCGAATAAAACCCTGCGGTGTTGTCTTCCCGCTATAGTGGGTAATGTATTGTAACATACCTAGGTAGTTAACAATTTTTGACAGTTTTCCAAAGATTGTCAGATAGGTACCCTATTACACAAAGTGATTGCGCCCCCCAGGATTTAAACCTTTGTCACAGAGACGCATTATTAACAATAATAGTAGATGTTTTTGACTGTAGTTCGATATTAAACAAAATGTCGGTAATTCAGTCGATACACATCATCATCATTTCGCGGCTACACTGATTGTCTTTGTTGCATTCATTATAAGCAGTGCCGGATTAACCGGGCGCGGGGCCCGTAGCAAATATGAGCAAAGGGCCCTTGACCTCATCTTATTTACTTGATTTTTTTTTCTTTGCTATATGTTCGGGGCCTCCTGAGGGGCGGGGCCCGTAGCATTTGCTGACCTCTGCTATATAGCTAATCCGGCACTGATTATAAGTTTACCTATCTACCTTAATATTGTTGATTTCAGGAGACAGTTGTTCGTGGAAGGGAATGACCGGGACCTGTGCGCAGTTGCACAGATGTTTAAGTGCAAAAGAATCCATTAAACAAGTCGACCGACCACCGGTAAATCTGTTTTAAATATTCTCAGGACTCTATCTCATGCCTCACAACACGCGACACTTGCGTGACAATCCTATGGGGACAAAAATAATGTGTCACTAGGAAGACCGCGCCTCTATGAAGCAATATGAACACGAAGTACGAATGACCTTGCATGTGTACAGTGTAGAATCTCGTTTCACAGATTTGCGAGTACAAAGGCAAGGATCCGGTGATCTGCTGCACCGACTGCGAGCTGGTTGAGGACGCGAGGTGAACATACGCTTCCCACACAACCTCGGAGATACCTCCTACGCACCCCTATACTCACAAATAAATATATTATCTGGCGCACTCATAACCGTCAGTTATCGTTAATTTTAATTAAAGGCATATTATTAAACTATTTATTTCGACTCTCGGAGTCGTTTATACTTTGCTTATTGTCCAATATGGCTGGCTCTTTGCGATCGACGATTCTTACCGATAACTTACCTGGTAATGAACAGAAGTTCGTTATCCATTTTCAATGAGGGCACGTATTGAGTTTCTGTGATGACTGACACACGTCTTTTGTCGCTGGCTCCAATACAATCGTAAACAAACGATCGCAATGACTAATCGTTTCGTGTAAGGTTTCGTGTATAAAGCGGCAATTCAACGCGATGGATTGTTTCATATATGGACGTGAATTTCTCTGTCGTTCAATTTGTATAGAAAAAAAATAATACTTGGTACCTATATCTAAGAAGTGTTATTAAACCATATATTACGTGGAATCTATTGTGATACGGAGTCACTTTGACCTAGTACCGCAGTTCAGAAATAACGAATGCGTATAAGCTATTTTATATACACTATGTAACACAACAAAATTCATACCGGATGAGTAGGTGAAGTACATACAATAAAATGGTACATTTTTTACCACTATTCATGCTATTCACTTTATTTGTAATTTTTATATAGAATATTATTAAGTAAGTACTATTAGTTATTAGGTAGGCATTTCTTGAGATTTAGTACCTCCCCATTATCCAGTTACATGGTTTGAATTTAGTTGTGTTACATACTATATAAAGCGGGGCTCAATAAGCCATGGTATGGTATTTTAGAAGAAATGGAAAAAGCTACCAGTAACACCCTCTTGCGGCGTGATTTGCAACTTTTCTCTGTTCGGAATGAAACTGAGATAGTAGATCAGTATTTTGCATCTGACGTCAATAGGTTGGAATCAAATTAATACGAAGTCTAGGGGGCGCGGGTTCGAACCCCAACCCATGGGTGGGGCTGTGGATGGAGTTCGAAATCATTTTTCTTTTTTTATTTCATTCCTTAATGCATATACTATTGACGTCCGCGTACTTTATATCGAATACTACAAAGTTTTAGCTATTTTTTTTATTAAAAATTCTCGAGGCTATTAAAGTTTCAAATCACACCGCTGGAGGCGCTGGTGTTAGGGGGCGCGTTTTGACGTGGGAGTTACCTATCTATTTCTAAGTAATATACTCTTATCTATGCAATAAGCCCCGTGCCGCCCGTGTGCCGCGACAGTTACCTATAGTTTTAGTACGAGGTCTAAAACGTACCGTACCGCAGAAATGGAAAGTATAGATAAACGCGTTATTAAGTACCTACTTACTAATTTATATCTCTCCTCACTATCAGAGTCACATCAAAGTAATCATAAATTAACTGCGAGCAACGAAATTATCCAATTTGAAGAAATGGTTTAATGAACATTAACTCTAATTGACGTTTGTGGGTGTGGCAGTAAGTAATGAGACGTAGTAAGTGACGTGACTTCCTTCTGACAGGCGCTACTTAGTTACCTAGAAGACGTCATTTTACAACAGAACCTTCACCAGAATGACCAGACCAATTCAATGACCAGAATATAGCATTTTTTACAAAATGCTGCTTGATGGCAGAATATTGGAGTAATTGTT